>OX589595.1:17195771-18395771 GCA_951329385.1 Polia nebulosa
GGGGGCGGGGCTTCACGCAGTTAGTCTGTTGGCGTCATCTTAACCAACCCAAGTTGATATTAAACTCTATTGTTATAAGGGTAAAGTGTTTTCTTGCCTGTCATCTTTCAGTAAAAGATCTAAATATTTTACAGAAAAAGATGTTCTACTGTAACGTTTTATGAGTGGTTGTTGCGTGGTCAGTTCAAATTGTAGTGGGTATGTTGTACTGTATACGGGCTAATGAAGTGTAGTGTGGTCGAGTTTGCGGTAGTTGCTCATGCAGTTGGCACGCCACCACTGATTTGTGATTTGTGACAAATATTGGAACTAATTTTCAGCATTTTTATTACTGAAAAATCTGTTTTATTGACTTTCTCTGCGTTTAAATTATTCTGTGTCAAAAAAATAGAGATCTGATGAAAATGTATTTTGTATGAGTTAATGTGAAATAAAAAGTGGACTGTGAACTGAAGTGGTTTAAAGGATTTTTTATTGTTTTAAATGTGTTTTATGAACCGTCGCAATTGAGGAAAAAGCAGCAGGCGACGAAAGGTAAGAGAAAATGTTATTTATGAACATACAACTAAATAAAATACCAACAGATGGAAGAAGAAAAACCTTTGCTATTAGCAAATGATTCATATTTATCCGCGAAAGGAAAATTCTGGTTTTTCTTAATCGTGTTTTACTTTTATTCGAATAAAAATAATGATTGGATAGTCCAGTTGCCTTATTCTTGAATGCTGGGTGCTTTCATGTTTTGGGTTCGATGCCTAGGTGGCGTGATATGTGTTAGGGGCTTTCTGTGGGTGTTTTCATATATAATGATCGTAATTGTAGGTATGTGACTGAGTGTTTTGCCGTAATGTATGACGTGGATTCTTAGAAGTGACAGCATCATATCATATATACATAATATGTCGTCTTGAGTGTGAAAACTTACTTAACTGTTCCAAGAGTGGATTGTGAAACTGAAATTCAGACTTCCAAACAGTAACTAGAACTATCATGTCTGCTGAGCCTGTTCCATAAGGTTATCTACGCGTAAACTTAACCACAGTTAGTTTGGCTCATACTCTTACTACATAGCTGTATGATAAAATTTTTACGACAGTTTACGGTCGCTATATTCCTAAACGATGCAATGCCGCAGGCAGCAGCACTACAAGAATAAGGATGTTTTGGCTTTATGGTCCACATTCCAAATCCACTGTCGATCGTCCATATGATTTTCTGGGTTTCTGCTTCTTCTCTTTCTTTATCACTCCGGTGCTTCTAAGCATTTCTTATTAACCCGTAACTTATTTAAAACCTACAACAATTTAAGCCACAGCACGTACCTACTCTTAAAATTGAAAGACAGCTCCATCAAAAAGAGTTTTTTAAGATTACTCTGTGAACGAGTAAGTAAAGTCAACTGCATTAGGTATGCAGTAACTAGCTGCAGAAGCCAGCAGCAGAAGAAATAGGTATAGTAAGTATTATGTTATGGTATACGAGTATTGCTAATTTGATACCATGTATATTTCTATTGCCAAGTGAAAAGATATGGTTGTCGGTGACTATGTGTTCCTGCTGCATGATACATCAGCTTTGTCACTGGGTTAGCTGCACATCTGTGATGATCCCTAAACTTGAAGCAGTGTAGTAGGTGATGAGAAGGTTGACCGCCTGATTGATTGCCACCAAATAACATTAAAAACGATTTGAGCTTGCTCTTTATAATCCTTCTGACCAAATGTGGGCCACGGTAGCCAATCTCAACGGAAATCAGTCAAGTACGTCGGAGAAATTAAAGTGCACAAGTGTGTGTGCAAAAACAGGTACACTCTCTTTTCCTTTATTATCATAGAACGATGGGACGGTAATTCGAAACGACCGGGGAGAGATCAGGCGCAAGACCAACAGCTTTACGTGCTTTACGGGGGCTCCATTAATTTCCAAACTCCGGGTTGCTACTGAGAAATTCCTAATGGAAAAACCCAATACTACTTTGCCCGACCTTGGAATCCGAACCCAGGACCTCACTCTCCTGCCCGGGGGTTGAGGATAAACTGCCCGGGGGTTGAGGATAAATTCAAAACAGAGTTACCTCGCCCCTGGGCACTGAAAGGCAGGAAGGAACAGGGGTGGGTTTTAGTCAGTAAGAGTCTGACACGCCCTCCCGCTCCACCCAGAGCGGGAGATTTCGTTGGATGATTTCCCACACAGCAGTCGTACTTGTGAGCGCGAGACCAACGGAGCAGTTCTTTATATTGGTATTGCAGCTACTACGGAAAAGAGAACTCAGGCCAATCTTGAAAATCTTGAAATAACAGACAAGTTCTCTACGTTCCCCTAGAAATTCAGGAGTATGTTTTAATAGGGGAAGTGAACGTAGAGCCAGTATTCAGCGATGCTGTTAGATGTCAAGCATAGATTTAAATGGTTAGCAGAACTCAATTGGATCCATTTTGTTAGGCATGCTGTATCTTAGTTTTTGGTGATTACACGGATATTTAAAGAAACGCGGAGTTGAGTTATGCCAAACTAATCTACTACAAGCTCTGGTTTCTAATTAAGTCATCATCATTGTTCTATCTTTAAAATATTGGCATTGCCATTTAGACGGGTAATTTGAGGCCTTTTATGATGGTTACTCATTGGTAAATTCTTGATTATGGTTCAAAGAAAAATGTAACCCCGAATGTTAAACTGAACTTGACGAATTATTTCTCGACTATTGTCTCTGAAGGTTTTCCCGAAAAAATGCTGCAGTAATGGTCACCAATTCGATTCCCAGCCCAAAACAAAGGGTTAGATCTTGCTATTTGGGTTATCAGCCTGTTGGTTTCCTCCATTTGGTCATTTCTCAAACACTGCTATAGTTATAGTAGCAATACAAGTGATTCTGTAGGCGTTTTCTGCCATCTTCAATTTCTGCCCGCTATCACCTACTGCTGAGCACAATGAAGCTTTCCCTTTCTTCTGTCATGCTTCCTGGTGCCCTGCATCCCTCATTCAGGTGTTTGCCGCGATATTGACGATATTTTCAACTCAACGCGCTTTTGGACGGCCCTGGTTTCTATTGCCCAACGTTGGCCAGAATTCCGCCAGAATTTCATTTCAGTGGTCATCTCAAAGGGGAGCTGTAACCGCAGGAATTGTCATTTTTAATTTTACTATATTGCCCTTACTCTCTGTAGGCCCTATGTAGTATCTAGATTATTGTAGTTGAGTCCTGTATCAAAACGAAATACTCTTTAAAAAAAGGCAGATTCTGGCCTATCATGCTAACATCAAAACAACAAAATTAAAATGCAATGCGGACATTTTACTTCTGCTGTGGAAAAAATAACTTGAAACTTGTACCTGTAACAATGTATTCGCAATCACGTGTAGGTACCTATACGATTCCTGCTCACATTGATTGCTTTGAGGATAAAGACATTAAGGTATCAACTATTATCTGGTCTCAACTTTGCTGCAATGGTCCGTCAACCTACGGATGACGTACCTACTCGTGTATTAAAAGCCGTAAAAGGTATTTGGAATGTCATTATCGACTCACAAGTCTCAGCAGCTAACAGGCGTTTGACAATTTGTAATATTAATTTTGCGGTAGTAATTTTAGTAAGAGCGCCTGAGGGTCTCCGCTCGGAGGATGCTATGGTTACGCGGTTATGATTAAGTACTGTAATTTCGTTGTTACGCACAAGTAGCTAGGTGCATATAAATATTGTAAATAAAGTAGTTTTGGTTTAATTTATTCGTTAAGACAGATAATTTATGATAAGTACCTATCAGGTTCGGATTACCTAGGTCTATAAAAACTCCACATTAGCAAAGCGCAAAGTGATAGAGAGGGTGTTGACGTGCATAATAAAGTTTTGTAATAAGACGCATCAATTTATATAACCTAGGCAATTTCTTCTTCAGTTATTTTATGGTAGAGGTTCGCAATTTAATTACATCGCCATCTCGCTGGTGCAGTGCGCAGTGCGCGTCTCCAGTTTGGGTTTAGTTGCAGCTATAAAAGGTGCACTATGCGGCGTTAGGTAGCACCTGATGGCGGGGTTTATAGAGTGAAGACGCGTGCGGTATTGTAGGGACTCGGCGCGGGCACAGGCACAAAGGCGGCGGACGGCGGCAGAGGTTCCGTCATCGAACGCGAGGCCTATCGGCGCGTCCGGCTCGCCACAAAGCCCTACAATAAACTTTTACAACGCGCATAAAACCCTGACTTTTTAACCCGAGTTATTTGAATTAATATCAATTCGGAGTTCCTCAATGGGCTTTACTCGTCAAACTTTAAAGTTTTATGACAACCACAGAATTGAGGAATAAAATTTAATTGAAATGTAGCCCGAAAAAAAGTTTGATTGTGGTTATCAGCTTCCGAATTTGAATATTTACACTGAACACAAATAAAAGACAACAAAGTTAGTAATTGTCTATGGATCGAGAGTAGACGTTGCGTATTTTACAGACAAACAGACGGGGCTTAATATTATTTCGTTAATATTTGGTAAACCTATAATTTGTATGTCATTCAATTGTATTGAGTTAGTTTTCTATAAACATATACTGTATATAAAACTCGTCCTGACGCAAAACGATGGCTTTAAACAAATAAAATTTGAATGAAATGGCAAATAAAATAAACGTAATAAATCAAAATATTGTAAAACGAACTTTCATTAGCAAATCAAATAGTGTGTTCAAGATTATTTGACGATGAAATAAAATTATAAAACATGGCGTCAAAAACGCCATGTTTTATAATTTTATTTCATCGTTGTTTATGTCATGGGTTGCTAGAATAAATGACTGATTTTCATATATTAGGTACATTCCCATTTATGACCAAATTTCCTAAAGTCCTGAAACAAGTATCACAGAGCTTCCACCGAAAGCCCAATTTCAGACGCATTTTATATAATCTTTCATTACTTTATTTATGGATTTTAATTTCCAAAAATCTTTGAAAATCTTTATAATAGCTTCTGCCAGCGGCTTCGTTCATCGATTCTTGGTATTAGTACCTCCCCTCATTATAAATTATAGCCAACTAGCTGCGCCCCGCGGTTTTACCCGCCTAGACCGGGATAAAAGGTAGTCTATATGTTAATCCAGGCTATAAGCTATCTACATACAAAATTTCATCCAAAACGGTCCAGCCGTTTGAGCGTGAAGAAGTAACAAACATACACACTCACAAACTTTCACATTTATAATATTAGTAGGATTGTTATTCTGATGTAAGTACCTATATGCAATATTCCTGTAAAGCTTCATCAAAATCCGTTCAGTAGTTTTGCATGAAAGAATAACAAACATACATCCTCACAAACTTTCTCATTTATAATATTAGTAGGATTCCGATAGATCATTTTGTACTATTTTTTTTTTTTTGCTATGCTAATACTGCACTTAGTAGTTACATATAAAAAAACCGGTCAAGTACGTGTTGGACTACGCTATAGTTGAGGGTTCCGTATAGTAGGTATAAATATTTATGGATTCAAAAATGAGGTCGTATTAATTTTCATAGTAGGTATTTAACAAGCAACGGACGATGGTTGTATTGTAGGTATACCAGCTCTGCCTAATCTTTAGTCCGAAACATAACACCACGCCACCTGCTTTGTGTGGCCTCAAAGAAACTATTAGAAGCGCATAACTAACCTACGATTTCAAGAAAAAACAATGGGAATCGTCATTATTGATCCAACAATCCCCACACGCTTGTGAACTGATTTTGGTTTTCGTCCGTGAGTTACATGTCTATGCATTGGGAGTTAACTACACCATTTCAGCGGTACATAGATTACATCTATTTCCCTTTTTCGACTTAGGACCGCTTTTTCAATTGAGTATTTTAGTTAAGAACGTATCAAATCCTATATATGTATAATGTCAAAGTATTACAGGTTTTCAGTGACAAACATTCAACTACAATTTCTTAATTCAGATACCAGGGAATGGTAGGAGTACCAATCAATAGTCTCCGAGTAAGTACATTGCTGTGTACCATCCGACCAGACGGATAAGACGAAATTATAAGGATTCCGTTTTTGCTTCTTTCTAATATAGAAGAGTTAAGTGGTTTTTGTAAATTTTATTGTAGTCTTTGTCTCCGGATTTAAAACGAGATTGCATGATTATATTTGTTATGTAACTCTTAATTGTCGATACAAAATGTTAACAATAAGTAAAATATCTATATCAGAGTACCTACATACCTACCAATTACCTTAGACTGTGTACATACATATACATCTTATATGTGGATACTATATCATGCCAACGTACCTATTATGTATTTATGTACATAGATGTGTGTCTGCGCAAGTCAGGTAGGTCCGCCGTCAAACTAATCGAATATTGTGTCAACGGTTGGTCAACAGTAGAAAAATATATTTTATTCGTAAGGTCGAATCTTATTGAACAAGCGGTTATTTGATTTTAGTCTATTGTTTGATTAACATATCAAGGCTGGTGGTGGTAGGTATACACGTAAAGTGATAATGAAAATTCAAGTTTGAAACACGGATGACGCAAGACCATTAAAATACTTACTTGAGTTTTCGGCATCGTTCCATTTGCATAGCCTTCTCGGCCTTCATTACACAGCCATTCCGCAAACTTTGAAATTGGAAAAGACAACACGAGATGTATTGTTTCAATGGCTTCAATATCGGTTGGTCGGTCTTGCATTTGATAATTAGCACCTCTGCGGAGTTGGGCGAGGTACGCGGCTCGGCGCGGGACAATTGCGGCATCGCCCGCACACATAATACGTAGTACATTTATCGAAGCGAATGCCATAAACGTCCAATCACTGAACCCTGGTTCCTTTCGAAACTGCCTTCAGAGCCACTCGTTGTTATCTTTGATATTTTATAGGATCTGTAAAACGTCGGCGCTGCGACGCGATTAAGCGACATTCCAGTCCACGCGCCCGCACCGCTCGGTGTCCGAGGCGCAGGCGCAGGCGCGAGGGATGATGCCACGCGGGCAGATAAAAACGTTATTACACGTAATTAAAAGGCGATAACTATTCACATTGTCCGGCACACTCCGAGCCCCGGGCGCGGAGTTTGTTGCGGCTCTATGAGCGCGAGCTGAACCGGGGCCGACATTCGCATCGCGCATCATTATTTAACCTCGCCATTAAAAAGAAAATGTTCGCAGTACATCTATACGACTAAGTTTAATATTTATAACTCAAGGAGTCGTAAAACGATGAATAATGACGCTGCAGCCGAGTGGGCTAACGCTGTAATTACTTCGCTTTTATACATACCCGTTGGTTGCTTTCTTGTTGTTTAATGCTTAAATGTTGTAGAAATACGATCCGAACCTTCGGATCTATTCTCTGATGTGGACATAAAAACAAATTACGAGTTCTTTCTCCTTTGCCCAGCTTTTATGATGATAAATATATAATTTTCAATAAAGTTTTGCGTCTGCTTTAACTTTAGCAACAAGAAAAGGTCTTTCAATATTTGCAAAACTATTTTGTAGCTCACTGTAAGACTTAAGCAGATACCTACCTAGACTGCATAGGTACCTTTCTACTAAGTAAAACATGCACGTATACCTTTGTTCTGAAAATTAATGATTAAACGGTATTAAAATGATACGAGTATGTAATACAGGCTACTAAGTAACCTAGCTAGGACATCAGTTCGTAAAATTGTATTGTTACCTATTCATCTCAGATGTAAACTATTCCTAACTTGTCATCCTACTTTGTAACAGACTTATGTAGCACTTTTTTATGAAATAAATTATTATTATTTACTTGGCAGTCATTAGATTTCTCGGGACCCTGAGGTCCCGGACCTTTGGAAGGTGTACGAGAGACCAAAGCTGTCTCGCAGAGGCCACTTTAGACGCTTTTTATGAAATGAGGCACCAACCAACGATTATTCCTGTACGTGCTATACAAGTGCAGTCAAGGACAACCCCCGGTTGGTGTAAAACTATTGCAAGTTAAGGAAATCAAAGATATCAGGCCATAGCTTTGGGATGTTAAAGTGGACTGGTTACCAAGAACTATATGCCTGCATAATGTTGATAAAATACATTCGATAAAAAAGGCAGGGGGTGACTCGCACTCAATAAATGGGCCCCCCAAAATGGTCGCTAGCACGTAGTGTGACGTAGCAACCAGGAGGCAACATATTCTGAGGTGCTTAAGGAGTGGAATACCACGGCTATCAGGACAATCCCCGAAGTACGGTCAAGATCCCAACCAGCATCTTGCTGGATTATACTTACTTCTTCTTAGCACGATTGCGCGAATCTCCACTCAAGCTAGCCAATAAAGGCAAGAGAGAGTTGGGAGCTCTGTTCGTCGTCAGTGTTCACTACGACTCGCCATATAAAGAGAAGCCGGAGATGAGAAACAAAAGTTCTCCCGAGAGATCGGGTCCGTGGGTTCGCTACTGCCCAACAGTTCGCTACAAAACTGTCTGGCGGATTTTATTACTATTCATCATCAGCCTTTTAATATCCCCACTGCTGGGGCACAGGTCTCCTCTCTGTGAGAGGGTGTGGGCCATAATCCACCACGCGGGCCTAATGCGGATTAGTGGATGTCACATGTCTTCGAATTTTTGGTTCTAGGACATGCCGGATTCCTCACGATGTTTTCCTTCACCGTTTGAGAGCAGTGGTGATGAAATAATTTACCCAAAGCACAGATAATATAATACTAGCGTACCCAAAGTTATGTGCCTGCCTGGGTTTGAACTCACGGCCTACAACTTGTGAGTCGCGGCCAATACCACTGGGCCACCACTGCTCGTCATTATTATTATTATGAAATTGAAAAATTTATTGTATTGTAGATTTGTAGCTATTAAAATCAATGGTAAACATTTTTAATAAATAATAAAAAATAAATAACTTTACTTTTCTTTTTTAATGGTTGGGTATTAATAATATTAATACAAAAACCGGTCAAGTGCGGGTCGGACTCGCGCACGGAGAGTTCCGTACCATTATCAATAAAACGGCAAAAAAAATACATTTGTTGGAATGAAAAATGAATAAAATAAATATTTAAGGGGGCTCCCTTAAATATTTATTTTATTCTGTTTTTTAGTATTTGTTGTTATAGCGGCAACAGAAACACATTATATGTGAAAAGAAATTTCAACTGTCTAACTATTACGGTTCATGAGATACAGCCTGGTGACAGACAGACAAACAGACGGACGGACAGCGGAGTCTTAGTAATAGGGTCCCGTTTACCCGTTGGGTACGGAACCGTAAAAACGATCTTCTAAAAACTTTTGTTTTTATTTCATATTACGTTAAACTTACCTGAGCGGGCACCAACCAGTTATAATAAATAATTAGAGCTAGTGACCATTCTACATTATAAAAAATAATTCCTGAAAGTGAGACTGTTTTCGCATATTTTTTAAATTATGTTCATGTTCCATGTAGATTTTCGGGACGAGGGCCTCGGAGATCGAGGTACTCAGGGAATAACCTCGCGTATCACATACCCCCACATCCTTCTTGCATAGGTACCGTGATCTCTACCAAATGATTGCTTTGTCCACGGATTAGAATGAGTACTTATACATATATTCTAAATTAAACTTGCAAGAAAATATTCTAAACGCATTAAATGAATGAAATAAATAACGCAAAAAAGTGCTTGAAAGAAAAATCAATACCGTCAATACAGAAAAAATACTTTACTCAGTTGAATTTACGTCGCCACTAAAGAACAAAAATCACTGGTCAGTAACGATTGAAGTTGTCTATCGTCAATAAACTCAAGACTCTGCCTTCAAGTCTGGCCGGTTCCTATTTTATGTGTAGGAACATATCGACTACTATCTTGCACCTAGATTATAGAACCAAACTAGTTGAGTTATCGATATTTGGAAGTACTTACGCGACCTTTATACATTTTCGGGTATTTAAATCGTATGTAGTGCTACTTAAAAGAGGATAATTATATACTATTTTGTGTAGAAAATTATTGTCACCGAAATAAATAATCAAGTAACAAAGAAATAATCATTTTATTTGTTGAAAAAGATAATGCAAAGTTTTTTTGGTAAAAATATGTTAATAATAAACATTATATTTTATCTTACAATCAAATAATTGCAGTTGGTTGGTAAAATACAGGCTGTAAAACAAGATCTGTAAGTACACAAATTGTTTGAGCCAAATAGCTAGCCAAAGCAAAACAAATAAAATGAAGCAGTACCAGCAACTGATAGAGTTACAAAGATTTAAAAATAAAGTTGCCTGGCTCATTATTAATTTATTAAGGCGCAGTTGTACGACTTTTAATGGTTTTTAATTGAACATCACGTCTAAACGACTAGTCTAATTTGTTTGAAAAAAAAAAATACATGTTGCTTTAGACTATTTCCGTCGTAATTTGATCTCAGAATATTTGAAATTATATTTTTATAACATTGTGTAATTAATTTGTAAAGTGATGTCTAACGCGATTAAAAAATTGAGAATCACACAAAAACTATAAAGCGTATTTTTATGAAACCTTCACCATTTTAAAGATCATTTAATAATTTATAATTTAGTCTCAGTGTTTTAGTTTAATACTTGTTGTTTTATGTGTAATAAATTAATAATGCGTCTAATTTCGGACAGCGCTCCTTGATGGGCGAGTCCTATTACTGGGTGGACATACGACGCGTTCCGTGAGCTCAGCGCAGAACACGCAAGCTAACCACTCAAGGTCGTGGGCAGCTAATAGCGCCTGAACTCCTAAATTGATTCTACCTTCTACGCAATCATTCTCGCTGCGTCGCATGGCTACGTACGACATCATTGATTTATGTAGTTTTTCCTGTAGTTCTGTAAAGTAAAGTAAAAACGTAATATGTTACTTTACATTTCTATAAGGGCATTTCTACAGTTTTGCTTCTTGTTAAACATTTTTTTCAGTGTCCACAATATTAATATAGTTTCAATTCGTTGCGTTACTTAATTACTCAATTTATTTTATGTAATAATTATTTATTATTTTTAGGGTTCCGTAACCGAAGGGTCCAAACGAAACTCTATTGTTTTCACTCACGTGTCTGTCTGTCTGTCCGTCCGTCGTCTGTTGCAAAATATTATTACGAAGAATTTTTTAACTTCAAATTGACCTATGAACTTTAAATTTGGTGATAATGTTTATTATTACGTATACATTACTAAAAAAAAACAATATTTGGTACCCTTGTGTGAAATCCAACACGCACTTGGCCAGTTTTTAAATAGTAAAGAAGCGCTTTAAAACCACGCTTCTATCTATCCATCTTATAAATAAAACAATAACCATCTATATTTGTGTACGCGCGTTGATGTCTTTTGTTTATATTTGGGGAATTGGCCTTACGCAAACTTGAGTTTTGTCAGTTTCTTAGAAAAGTTGGTTCATGATTACAAATTCACATTGATTGGTTGGTTTTTAACGACTCTAATCTAAGATAATTATACTTTTTAGAACTTTCTCGCGGTTATAGTGGTAGGTTTTAGCGGGTCAGTACAAGAGCGTTGAAAGAGAGATGTACTTTTTATCTTCTTTTTATGGTCATGGTTCTGAACCCACTTGGGTAATAATCACGTATTTATAGTCCAGTTTATAAAATGTACCAATTCATGAAAATCACATAATTTCATTCACAATGGTAAATTAACATTTTTTTGTAAGATAAATAAAACGTAATTAGACTTATTTATTAAACTGAGCCTTATTGGATTTTCACACACAATTCTATTTACAGAAAGTCTTCTGTCTTACCTTCCACAAAATAACTAAGATAAAATAAACAATACGACAAATCAAATGTGCGTGTATCCAAATGGTAGATCCTTGCAAGATTCAGAGACACTATTCAAAGATATTCAAGCGGGATTATATCGAACTCTTTACAGCCGACGTAAACTTTGATAACGTATACCAATGAATATTTTATGATTACCACAAAATCTTTACGTGAACAGTCTTCATGTATGAATAATGAAAGTAAAATAATGCATAGGATAAAAATGTTCGAGGCTTCATGGCAGTTTATGAAAATAGATTATCACGCAGGCAAGATGTCCATGGGCACGCCGCAATCGCGGCGGTAAAGCCCCTCTTTGAGGAGTGGCTGGAGAGGCGCCACGGCGTCCTCACCTCCCGCCTGACGCAGGTCCTCACCGGACATGAAGCTTTGGGAGGTTCCTGTGTAGGATATGGCGGAGGGAAACCACTGTGAGGATCGCCCAGAGGACACGGTGGAGCATACGGTGGAGTTGTGCCCCGCTTGGGCGGGGCCCTCGTGGAGGCGATCGACGGCAGCGACCTCTCTCGACCGGCTCTGGTCCAGGCCATGGTACGGAGCAAGAGGGAATGGGAAGCAGTCTCCTCCTTCCGCGAAGCAGTAATGCTCGCGAAGGAGGAGGCGGAACGGGTGAGGGAAGCTCAACGGAGTGGCCCTCACGCCCCCAGCCGCAGCCACCGCAGGAGACGCCCTGGGCGTCGGAGAGGAGGTCGCGAGATGATCTCCAGCCACCGCAGACGCGGGCCTGCGGACGGCGAGTAGTGGGTAGCTCGCCGTCCGATCAGGATCAGGCCCGAGAGTCGATGGCGCGTAGTGTTTCACGCGCGCATCAAAGAGCTGTCAGCAATGTATGACAGGGCCGTCACGGCTGATGCCTGCCCAGAAATCGTGGATTATCATAAATTCGAAACAGAGTTACCACGCCCCCGAACGCTCAGGGCAGGAACAGGCGTGGGTTTTAGTCAGTAAAATTCCGACATGCCCTCCCGCTCCACCCAGAGCGGGAAAAGTCATAGGAAGACTTCCCACCCAAAAAAAGGCGAAGTATCTATCCCACCCCAAATAAATAAAGCAGCTTAAGAGTCAATGCGAAACATCTTTTAAAGAAAGACATCTATTTCACATTGCCTTTCTGCGACTCATCACGAGAAAATGACATGCATGTGCCAATTCCACTAATAACCCGAATCTCATTAAACTGAACACCACTTTCTCGAGTCCAATTTAGAAATCGAAACTCTCGTTAAAAGAAATAAAGGCGTGTTAAAATAGTCACACAATTTACAAGTAATATGGCGTTTTAAGCACAAAAGTGTAAAATTCTAGCTACATAACGAGAACCTGAATTTGTCAAAAATACCGTGTCAGAAGGACTGGGACGTTGAACCGACGTAGCTGGTGATAATAGGTACAATAAACATTGGAAGATCGTGCTCGAGACAAACTTACAATAAAATATCCGGCTTATTTGCCACTGGCGATGGCGGCCGATGGATTGCGTGAAGCCTTCTGTTTGGAGACGAGTTTCAAGAATTTAGTTCTATATAAATGTATTTTTAACCGACGAAAAAAAAGGAGGAGGTTCTCAATTCGACCGTATATATGTTTTTTTTTTTTTTTTTTTTTTTTTTTTTTTTTTTTTTTTTTTTTTTTGTGTATGTTCAGCCCTCACTCCGTCATTTCTGAACCGATTTTGATTATTCTTTTTTTGTTAGATAGGGTATACCTCAAGGGTGGTCCCATGTCAAGGAAATCAGGATCTGACAATGGAATCCTGATAAAATTGAGAGAAAACCTCGAAAATTGTGGGCACGTTTGGCGTTTCTGTATGTATGTTCGGCCCTCACTCCGTTATTTATGAACCGATTTTGATGATTCTTTTTTTCTTAGATAGGGTATACCTCAAGGATTGTCCCATGTCAAGGATATCAGGATTTGCTGATGGGATCCTGAAAAAATTGAAAGAGAACCTCGAAAATTGGGCACGAATATTGTTTCTGTTTACTTTTCATAACTGAATCAGGTATTTGTATTTAGGAACCATCACATCATGAAACTGAGCTGATGATGGAAACCATACCTTTCCTAAACAATAGAAGTCAGATATAAAAACTGGTTTTAGTGACAAATACCACTTAATATGCTTTGACGAAAAGACGTCTTTACAATATTGGAGGTAACCTCAACTGGTCAATATCCTGGGAACTTCATGGAAGGATTGTTATATCATCAGCTCAGTGGCAAGAGGAATGATGAAGAATTAGAAATTAGCCTCAGAGTATTAAAAGATGATGCGAGCCACAAAAAATCATGAAATAAAAAACTTTTTAACAAAAAAATTAACCGACGAAAAAGAACTAAAAAGCAAAAAATAAATAAACCTTTTAAGTCTTGAGTAATGAGCTTATTTACCTACATAAAATATCAAATTTTATAAAAACTAATTTTGAGTCGGCGCCAATTAATAAAATGATTAATTACCTACTTACAGCCCTCTTCATTTGTAAGTACTTATAAAATTTAGATATTTAATAATCAGATTGTTGTTTGGCGCCGACTCAAAATTAGTTTTTATAAAATTTGATATTTTATGTAGGTAAATAAGCTCATTACTCAAGACTTAAAAGGTTTATTTATTTTTTGCTTTTTAGTTCTTTTTCGTCGGTTAATTTTTTTGTTAAAAAGTTTTTTTAACTTATAAATTTAGAACCACCAGGCTCTGAAATATGAGCATAGGCGTAAATTTATATAATACTATGCTGCTCTGTATGTCTAAATTGAAGTGCCAAAATGCAGTAAATAATATGTATGTTGTAATGTTTTGTTTGACCACATTATTAAATTGAAGGACTTTGTCTATCATTTCGTCAAAATCTGTAAAGTTGTAAAACAAACATGTACCTTCACTATACCTAACTGCCAATAGAAAATGGCGCCGATGATGTTGCAATCACGTTTTTTTACTTACAGACATAACTTTTTCGTCGTTCCAACATTTTTTAACTGATTTCAAAAAGGAGGAGGTTCTCATTTCGTCTGCATGTTGTTGTTTTTTTATGTTGGCGCGATTACTCCACCTTTTTTCTATCGATTTTGTTTTTTGGATTATGTTAAAATTCCATGTTATTGGGGTTATTAATTCGGGCATAACTTTAATTTCGGAAGTCGGTGTCAAAATAACGAAGAAACAAAATACAAACACCAATATCCGAAATTAAAGTTATTTTGCATTTTCTTGTGTATTTTCGTTTTTGGAAGTCGGTTGTTTTTTTTTTGTAAAAAAAATTTGCTTTGTATAGAAAATTTTAGAAAAGTTTTTTTTTTCAAAGAAACTACATTCTGAAAATTTTCAAAAACTATGTTACTTTTGGACATTAAATATGAGACCTAGGATTAGGACTTATATAATATAATATAATTTTGGAATAACAATTCCGCGTTGAGCAAGCGTTACCCTCACCACACTTTCTCGGTGAAGGGTTGGCGATTGTACGAGCATGCTGGAAGAATCACCATACAAGCTCGTGCCTTCTTTGTATAAGAAGAGGCCTTTGCCCAACAAGCTTTTATATAGATTCGGTTTATTTTCTTTCTTTCTTTTCCTTTTCTCTCTTTTTTTCCTTTCTCGTTGTTTTTACTCTCTTTATAATATTTTTCTTCTTCTTATATTTTATTCTTTATTTATTTTTTAGTAGGTTAATACCTATAATTAATGTACCTAAGGGAATTATAACTTGGTCCTTATTCTAGAACAATTTTCAAGCATGATATCGACTAGTTTGAAATTAGTTTATTTCTAATCCTTATTACATATCCATACTTCAGAATTCTTTCAGAAATCCGATATAATAAAAAAAGGTACAATTGCTTACATAAAACCTATGTTACCAATTTGTTTGTCAGCAGACAACGTTGATGTTGTAATAGAACAACTTGGTAATGTTTGGTTCGTAATTGAATTGATACATGTTTCTTAAAATAATGTTTGTTTTACGACAACGCGCAACGTTCGTATCGTGGTGGGACGTCACTTGAAGGTAAAGTTTTTTGATTACGCTTGAAAAACAGTATAGCAATCGATTCTGCTTGACCGATTTCAATAAGAGTTTTGCTTAGATATAGGTAAATGATACAGAAAAATAAGAAATACTTTTCTATTTCTACTTTATAGTCGATTCAAAGTCTCGGTTGTCCTTTTTTATTTTTAACCGACTTCGAAAAAAGGAGGAGTTGCTATGTTCGACTGTATGTGTTCTTTTTTTTATGCATGTCCACCGATTTCGCTGTCAGGTGTGGACCGATTTTCAAAATTCTTTTTTTATCCAAAAGAGTATACTCTAGAGGTGGTCCCATATACATTTTATCGAAATTGCTTCAGTGGTTTTTGAAAAATTTAAAAAAAAAACAAAAAATATGTATACATAGATGAGGTTTTCGTCTCCTCCAAATTAAGAGTATGTTCAAATTCCATGTTCCATGCTAATGGGGTTATCAATTCGGGCGTCACTTTAATATTTAGTTTTAGTTCTGGGGCATAACAACCAAAAAGTGAAAAATAAAAAACTTTTTTACAAAAACTACAAATGACTTCCGAAAATAAAAATACACTAAAAACTAAAAAATAACTTTGTATTTTTTGTAAAAAAAGTTTTTTTTTGGTCTTTGGATCGAAAAGACTTACCGAATCAAAATACTCATCGAGACGGAGAGAATCGGACGAGAAGGTTTTTTGATGATTCAATATTGAGTCTCACTATGAAGTTATAGGTATCCATAATAATGGAGGTATGGGGTACTTCCCCGCAGGGTTAGGCCTATAGCACCCTAACATTTCGCCAGTTATGTTTAAATTCGGTACCTATATGATAATAAATAAGAAAGTTTTGTCAACAGGATGGCAGCATCGCACATCCTGAGTGCTGTGGAGCCAACGGTGGGCGGCGGTAGTTCTCGCAGCGGTCGTGAAAGAGAAGTCAATGTGGCGCTCGACGACAGAGAATTATGGGTGCGCTTTCAGACGCTCACCAATGAAATGATCGTCACTAAGAATGGGAGGTAAGAATCATAAAGATTGTGCGTCTAAAGTTACACAATGTTGTAAATACAATAGGTAGTTAATGAGAAAGTAACTTGAGGAGGGAGAAATCATCATCATTTCAGAAGAAAAACGTGAGCGTTCTTCTACACTTATTGGAGACATACGTCCAGTGATGAGTTACTGGACGTATGTCTCCCCCAAGTGTCGCTATATTACATCCACCGGTCCTGTGGTTCTTGTTGCGCCTTCCAGTACTACAACACAATAGATTTTCAGCTTAACGATTCATGGATATTTTCAATAAATATCCGTCACCAACTCACCACCTATTTGTACCCAGGTAGGTCGGTGAAACTACAACTTGGTGAAATGGGGTTTTATAGACTCGTCTGATACCCAGTGTGAGGTGTATGGGCACTTGGGGCATTCATCAGATCCTCTATAGAAGATCTGATAAACGATACAGATTCTGCAATTATATGTTGCCAGCTTCTAGGCCCTCAGTATTGAAAAAGTTATCGATTCGAAATAAGAAGACGAACCATCTATTTGTAGAACTGCTCGTCTGCCCTTTTTAGGTTCCAGTTAAAAGTTTCCGTTAAGCGGTTAGTCTGTCATATGTGAATGTCGAGGCAATCCAGCTTCTCGATCACACAAACATGGTAAGAAGACAAAAAAGAACAAAATGTCTAGTGTTATTAAATATTGTAAAGTACAAAAGTGCCAAACAAACACAAAAGTGAAGTGTAACGCCTTAAGAGGGAACAGGGGCTACGATTCTCCATACAAATGTATTCCCCTTTTTTCTGCAAATTTTGAGTCGGCGCCAAATAATAAAACGATTAATTACCTACATCTAGCCTTCTTCATTTCTACGTACATTTAAAATTTAGATATTTAATGATCAGATTGTTGTTTGGCGCTGACTCAAAATTAGTTTATATAAAATTTGATATTTTATGTAGGTAAATAAGCTTAATACTCAAGACTTAAAAGGTTTATTTATTTTTTGCTTTTTAGTTCTTTTTCGTCGGTTGAATTTCTTGTTAAAAAGTTTTTCATAACTACACATTAAAATTATGTACAAAATGGTATGAAATAAAAGACCAAAACTGAATAAAGTTTAACATTTGGAGTATTTACCTCTGGGTGTCAATGTTCTCATTTTACGGGAAATTAATAGCAACGGCTGATAATTATAAAATCGATTTCAATTCCCTAGAACTTCACTTCAATATGTTAAAATATTGGCGTCTAAAAGTGTTTTTATAACCAATTTACAAAATAAGTTTTAATTGTCTCACGGGCCTCTGCAAGTTAGCTTCGGCCCCTCGCACCCCTTCTAAACATTCGGGGCTGAAATTTTAGCCGACTTCAAAAAGAAGGAGGTTATCAATTCGGATGTTTATATATTTTTTCTGTTAGTCGTCATCTCAGTAGTCGCTCACCCTCTCTAGAAATTCATCAGCCTTCACAAAATCCATCCATCGTTTCCTTAGGTTTTCCTCTACTCTCATCCACACACTCAAACCATACAAATAGTTATTTTGGTTAATAATAAAAATGGGAATGAATAATCTTCTACAATTGCCTTTTAAAGAGAGGGGGAGAAGAGCTGTTCGTATAGGAAAGTACCAAATCCACACGGACAAAGTCGCGAGCGAAGTGCTAATTTTTATATAATGTTATTGCAGTATGTCACTGACTTATTTTAGTAAAAATACAGTATTAATTTGCGGTTTTCAAGCAGTATTATCTTGCGTCAGCGATAAATTCGTATGTTCGAACATAATCCTTTTAATGTTTTTGTACAAATACAAAAATGAGTGCCATAAGCTAGGTACTTTCTGTTACGAAAAATTCCACGGTTTCTGAAAAAAGGCAGCAGGAAAAAAAAAAAAAACTATTACCTATTTCAATTGTACATAAAAAAGTAAAAAATTAATTAATGTTTTAATAACTCCATTACCTTTCCGAGTGCTAAAAATTCTCTAGTGCTATCTCTATCGCACATTTTGGCAATGTTCATAATTTACTTAATTAGTAGTATTCAAAGAGTAATATAATATAGAGGGGTAGTATTCGTAGTAATTTGAGGACATACAAAATACGATATAATGTACCGACAACTGTCAAGGATAATATCAAAACGAATTATTATTTGTCTACTTTGAATATTAATATAGAAAAAAGTTGTTTATAAGAGTACCGATGTAAGTCAATATTCTGACACAAGAAATAAATGAAGTTTGCATGCGGGCAGCATTGAATCGATTGGCGGTTTGAATTAGTTTTACGTGGTAGCGCTGTATTCGATTTTTTAAACTTATCACGAGGAGGCTTGCGGGGAAATTGCGTTAAGTGCGGCGATTTCGGTGCATATCGAACTATTCATTATCTTCGAGGTGCCGACAATAAGAAAAGTGCTACATTCTTAGTAAAGTTTAGTTATAACTTAATTACTTATTAGTCTATCTATAAGGCTAGATTATAATAAGATTATGGTCCATACTATTGATGAATCTTAAGACAAGGAAAAAAAGGGTCTGATTTAAGAATCAACTTATTTATAGATATCATTTATACCCACCAGTCCACCACACGGCTGCAGTTGATTGGCGTCTATCGTGGAAATTCAAACTAGTGACAAGTTCGTAATTATTGCTGGCGCAATCATGCTGACGGCTTACGTTATCAACTTATTTTTCTTAGTTGACTTATACTTGAAAGGCATTTGATTTTCCAAGCCTTAGAATAATCTAGAATCATGAATTTTGTTATATGGGTTTTCTTCATAATCAATCTGCCTAGCCTTTTCCTAACTATCTTGGGGTCGGCTGTCAGTCTAACCGGATGCAGCTGAATACCAGTAGTAGTATTTATATGGAGCGACTCCCTATCTGACCTCCACAACCCAGTAACTGGGTAATACGATACCCCTTGGTAAGACAGGTTTCCAAAAAAAAAAAAATTGTAATTGATATGGTGTACATAATAAAGAGAATTCTGTTCTATTCTATTCTAAGTGCATGATAAGGGCTGTTTTCTATAAATCGTATCGTAACCACATTATGTATTTTATGGAAGCGAGAACTGAAAAATAAATAATGGCTTTAAAATATGAACCATTTGCAACACATTAGCAGCATAGTGTTATTATAAACAGATGTTCAAAAAGTAAACAACGCTTTCGTTATAATTATGTTAGAGCAATTTAATACAGGGCTCGTGGCTAAGTATATGGTTATTGCGTATATCTTCGCTATCTTTGCGTGAGCCATCGCGCGGCTGTTCTGGATAAACATTTTGTATGTTACCTTTGGTCATCGTGGCTGAAATTCAGACCACAGGCTAGCATAGGACGGGCACGCTGCAATTGCGGTGGTAAGGCCTCTCTTTGAGGATTGGCTGGAGAGGCGCCACGGCGTCCTCCCCTTCCGTCTGACGAAAGTCCTCACTGGACACGGAAATCTCGGGAGGTTCCTGTGTAGGATAAGTTCCTGCGGAGGGAAACGCCCGGTTGTCACCACTGTGAGGATCGCCCAGAGGACACGGTGGAGCATACGGTGGAGATCTGCCCCGCATGGGCGGAGCCCCGCCGTGCCCTCGTGGAGGCGATCGGTGGCAGCGACCTCTCGCGCCCGGCTCTGGTCCAGGCCATGGTACGGAGCGAGAGGGAATGGGAAGCAGTCTCCTTCTTCTACGAAGCAGTAATGCTCGCGAAGGAGGAGGCGGAACGAGTGAGAGAGGCTCAACAGAGTCACTCCCACGCCCCCAGCAGCAGCCACCGCAGTAGGCGCCCTGGGCGTCGGACGTCGCGAGATGATCTCCGGCCACCGTAGACGCGCGCCTGCGGACGGCGAGTAGTAGCTGGCCGTTCGATCAATATCAGGCCCGAGAGTAGACGGCGCGTAGTGTTCCACGCTCGCCTCAAAGAGTTGTCAGCAATGCATGACGGGTCCTTTCATGTCCGATGCCTGCCCAGAGGTCGTGGATAAATTCGAAACAGAGCTACCGCGCTCCTGGGCACTCAGGGCAGGGAAGGAGCAGGGGTGGGTTTTAGTCATTAAGAGTCTGACACGCCCTCCCGCCGAATTCTGTTTTTAACCTTAATCCTAGCAGCAGTGTCAAACAGCAATTATTTTCTTCTGCTGTTTGCACCAAAAACCACTACCTACTTCAGTAACCAATGGTCTATTTTCGTTAAGAAAATCTGACTGAACAATATTAGTTAGAGCGAAACGTTCAGAACACAATGATGGTGTAGGTACTTACACGGTCACATTTTGCCAGTGCTAACCGCCCGCCGGCCGGCGGCTAGTTTTCAGCTATTAACGCGGTAGGTCTTACTCATTAACGCTGGGTAGCTAAATGATACCGCCCGATGCCGATGAGCAATGACGGAACCCTTACCCTTGACGAAGTGACGTTTTGTTCTACAGTAACGTGGCTATAAGAACTAAATTTATGTTGTTTTCCATTCCCAGTGTTATTTGTTAATTTTTATGTCTTAAATAAACATAAAACTGGACGAAACGAAATGAAACATACCTAAACCTAAGCTTTTCCAATTTTCTTAAAGGTTCTTCTTTGTTTTGAACGCGATTCTTATATCATTGTTAATGATGATTGGCTATCAGGTTTTGGATTCAAATAATCTAATAAAATGCTCCCGAATCATCTTTTTTGACAATCGTTGCAGAGTAAATCGTATGGCCCTATGCTATACAGCTGATTCAGATGCTATATCTGAATCAGCTGTTTTACCTACCAGCACCCAACTTTGACCACTACCTGTCCTCAGTAATAGTATCCGGTCTGAGATAAGAACAAAAAACCAAGTTTCGATGTTATCTCGTCGATACCGTTTATCTACGTCCGAGACTTTAGAGCCATCCCTGGAGTCTAAAAGTAAGGAACGTCATAAATTCATTTAAGCTTGTGTATTCATGGTTTTTGTTTTGTTGCAGACGAATGTTTCCCGTAGTCAAAGTAACCGCCAGTGGCTTGGACCCGACGGCGATGTACACCGTGCTCTTAGAATTTGTGCAAGTGGACTCTCATCGCTGGAAGTACGTTAATGGAGAATGGGTATGTAAAATAATGTGTTACAAAATATGAGAACATTGGAAACTGTAGACATTGTATTTCATGAAGTATCGCAAAGTATAGTGTTTTAGTTATATGTATTCTTTGAAGCAACTAGTACATATGTCAATTATCCTAGCCAGGGTTATAAATGATTGATTATCTTTTCATAGGTCCCCGGCGGCAAGGCGGAAGTCCCACCATCGAACGCAATTTACATTCACCCTGAGAGCCCGAACTTCGGAGCACATTGGATGAAAGAACCAATCTCTTTTGCTAAAGTTAAACTTACAAATAAAACAAATGGAAATGGACAGGTTAGTTGAGAATATAAATGTGAACTAAAGCATGGCTTAATTTTTCGACCGAGTTTAATGTTTTAGTAAATCATTGTGAAAACAACTCATGAAATTCCTGCAGTGATTTAAGAAATGAGTGAGAAATGTACCTATATCTTCGAACATCAACACTTTAATAGCTCAGTAATATAGACCTACTGCATAAAGAAAACACATTTGTGAATCAGGCGTCTGTTTACGAGATACTTTGTAGAGTTTTACTACAAGAATTTACATTGTTTCTCATAGGCATAAATGAGTTTCGAGCAGGATAAACAGAAATTACGGATTCAATATTTATAGCGGGATCCACGCCAGATTATGTGCCTGACCGAGCATAATAATTAGTTCACAGTATTGTCGGAATACTAATTTTATAACAGAAAGCTCTCGCTGGCAAGGTGTGAGTGTGCTACAGTTTCGTGGCTACCGCTAGTTCGTAGAAGGCAGTTCTCACGGTTGTATGTGGTGCGAATGAATATGAAAGCAAACATCTGATACATCTAGATCCATACGTTGACGGCTCGGTGTGAAATCTGTAGCTTTACCAACTGTTTAGCGGGTGTCTGTACGCACTATCATTTGTAATAATTATTGTCTCTGCGCTATGTTTACATTTCACATATCTTAAAAATAAGCTGATGCCCCCTGTGGTCGTTATGCTAACTGTAATGAAGTACACATCTCATTGTACTGCATTTATTAGGATATTTGTGAGACACGTGGCCAAGCTGTGTTAATGCTCACCTGCAATATGTTGGTTTCATGTTACACTATAAATAACACTGTGAAAAGCTTTTTTTAAGGAAAGTTTCACTTTAATATTAGTTTTTTTTTCTTTACTTTAGGCAATGTTTAAGAAAACATGTATTTACCTACTGTTTCATATCCTTTGTCTATATTTTAGTTAAAATCCATATGTATTTAAACGTACTCGTAGATTTGTAGCCGTAAGAACAAATCTTGTTCCACTTATTAGTTTCTTATCCACTGAAACCACATAATGATTCAAGCAGAGTGGTGATTACGTACTTTCTATGAGAAGTGTCCTACCACCATAGAGTGCAAATTTACAAGCAACAGTACCTAATTAATTTGTTTAATGTTTCAGATAATGTTAAATAGCTTACACAAGTACGAGCCTCGGGTACATCTGGTAAAAGTGGGTACAGACCTTCGTCGCATCATGACTTATCCATTTCCGGAGACGCAGTTCATAGCTGTCACCGCTTATCAGAACGAAGAGGTTACGTCGCTGAAGATCAAATACAATCCGTTCGCGAAAGCCTTCTTAGACGCAAAAGAAAGACCTGAGGGCTATTATCAAAGAGATTTTGTGGGCACACATTATCCCCAACAGAGTTCATCGCCACATCAATATCCGCAATGTAAGTATTATTTGCAGAAATAAAAGATATCCAAATGATAAGTGCGCAAGCGCAATGCTATACGACGTAGCGCATTTATTTATGCATTCACGCGTCGTCGCAGTTAGATTTTTGTTTATTTAATAAATAACGCGTCAAATTATTATTTTCATACTAAGGTACCTACAGTTCGTGACATAGTATGATAACTTCTGAATTATCATAATTGAATAGTGTGGTTCTGCATTATCAATTATAAAAATTCTGAAATTATTATTCGTAATAACTGGACTCGCACACGAAGGGTTCCGCACTATAAACTGAAAAAAAAAACAAAAAAACACAAAACACAAAAACACGTTTCTAGAAACGTGTTTTTTTTTTGTTTATTTTTTGGGCTGTATCTCATGATCCTTAACAGGTTATTAATTAATTAATTTTTATTATTATTATTTGCTGCATAGCGGCAACAGAAATACACATCCTGTGAAAATTTCAAATATCTACCTATTACAGATCATGAGATACAGCCCGCTGACAGACGGACGGACACAGCGGAGTATTAGTAATAGGGTCCCGTTGGTTACCCTTTGGGTACGGAACTCTAAAAAATTAAGAAAGTTGCGGGGAAAATTAGAAAATTTCAGAAAACTTAACGACTATTTACACTTCGCGCGTTTGACAATTCATAACTAAGACAGGACAACTTCTGTCGGGTCAGCTAGTCTACACTATCTATACTAATATTATAAAGAGGTAAAGTTTATGAGTTTGTGAGGTTGTAGGAAGTAATCTATGGATCTACTGAACCGATTTTGATTTTTTTTTAGCAATAGAAAGCCACGTTATTTGTGAGTGCCATAGGCTATACATTTTTGAAATCTACGCGTACAAGGTCGCGGGCGAAGTGCTAGTATTATAATATATTATATATCTACTAATTTAGTCTTTGACGTATTCTCTACACTGCAATAAATTGTTATGAACTCCTAATAATAAGTAAGCACTAATAAACCTTTTTTCATTCTTAACCTTTAATGAAACTAAGGAACCAGTCACAAACGAGATGCTCCTTCCCACTGACTTCGCAAGGTTCATGGCTCGTTTGTACTCTCGGTATCCGCTTTTACAATAAGCTACTCCTTTTCTTGTCTTTTGTTAAATCTAGTCTCTGGTCGAAGACATACTATTCCATCAACTGATTTTGATTGATTTTTGAGTCCGAAGTCCTAAAAAGTTTAGGGTAAGAACGCACTTCGCTTTGCGTGCGCGCCGCGTACTTCGAACGTAAGCGTCTTCGTTGCTGATCTTATTCTAAACTTTCTTAGGTGTGTAAAAACACTAGAAACCCAAATTGTTCCCAGTACAAATACCCAAATGCAGCGGTGTAAATAAGGTCGTGACTTCTTATCTGCTATACGGCCGGTCTAAATAAAAACTTATCTATCTATCTAACTTAACAATTTTTCGAGATTGCATCGCTCGCTCTTGCATTCATTTGTCTTGACAAATCGAGTGAATAAAATTGAAATTGAATTATGCATATAGGAGCAAGCTCCAATATGCATAATTTGACAAAGTATTCATATTTCTGTATGAAAGGGCAAACCAAAACCTAAAAAATTAAATAAAAAAAGAAAACACCAGCACACAATAACAATAATATTCCACAACTATCACACAACGCCATCTAGTCCCAAGCTAAGAAGAGCTTGTGTTATGGGTACTAGACAACTGATAAACATACTAACATTTTCGTCCTCGCTTAGCTCTCTCTCGCTAGGTGGTTTTTCTTTTTGGAAAATCATCGTTAAATCACTACCGTTTTTTTTTTTTTTTTTTTTTGGGGGTGGGAAATCATCTTATGACTTCTTCCGCTGTAGGGTGGAGCAGAAGGGCGTGTCAGACTCTTACTGACTAAAACCCACTCCTGTTCCTCCCTGCCCTACGCGCCCTAACTCTTTCGAATTTATCCTCCACCCCCGGGCAGAGCGAAGAGAAACTGAACAGACATATTTAATTTTCAGTCGGTGGATGGTTTGTAACTTCCCAATCATTGTATGGTAGTAGCAACGCAGCCTCCAGAAGACCAGCGCCGTACCCTCCGCGGCCACCTTCACGCCCTCGAACGTTGTCACCACCTTGTAAGTAACGCTGTATAAGCTTTTAAATTACATACTGTTTGATATTTATTTTATTATTTATTTACACACATGGGAACAATAATATATAAAAATCACTACATATTATAAAACAAAGTCCGCCACCGCGTCTGTCTGTATGTTCGTGATAAACTCAAAAACTAATATGGAACGGATTTTCATGCGGTTTTCGCCAACAGACAGAGTGGTTCATGAGAAAGGTTTAGGTGTATACCTAATTCGTTAAGGTTTTGTGCAAATTGGTTGAAATAAGACGATGACTGTTGAAGATGTTGGAAAAAATTAGCTTTCATCGAAAACTCTGCCTAATCCCTTTGAGATATATAACAAAATAATATATATGGCGGGATTGTTCTTCTTTTATAAATAATAAAAAATAAAAAAAGACTTTATTATTCCATTGGCATGTATAATTGTATGACTATGAATAGTGATGGGTGTGGATATTGCTAGTCCAATGTATATGCCATCTGGATCCCTTTTCGGGTGAAGGCCTCCTGCAGAGATTGCCACTCGTCGCGATTCCTTGCGAGTTTGGACCAACTACATGTTCCTCTCTCTAGGTATCTCGTCCTTCCACCTTGTTTTTGGTCTCCCTCTGCTTCTGTGCCCATGAGGTCCTCTCCTGTTGTCAGTGTAGTGTGCCACGTGACCCGCCTACCTCCATTTCAGACTTCGTGCGAATGACAAGACTCTTTTATAGCTCTACAGAAAAGTCCATGATGGTATTATGTCTATCTTTTAAGGATAGCTTCTAAAAAAATGGTCATATACAATGCGGTAATTGGAAAGCTATATGTTAGTTACCTTAAGCATTTCATGCAAATTAGAATTACTATAGCCCTTTAGACCATACAATTTAAATTAATATCTCAGGAGTTATTGCAAGATATTTTTTTTTCGATCGGTTTTACAACGGCAGAACTCGCTTGATGCTACCCGTCGTTAGTACATTCTAAATATGAGGTCAAAAGAACTGCTACTTGCTGCGGTTGGAACTATTATCTGTTATCGAGCTGCCTCCCTTTTCCAACTAAAATACTCTTGACTATTCCACTTAAGATGTCATCTATTAACTAATCTCGAATTTATTTATAATATCTATCTCCATTCCACAGCCTCCTACAGCAATCCAGAACGTACGACCACAGCCACGAACGGCAGCGGCAGCTACACATGGGTGGGCAGCAGTGGCTACTGGAACTCGACGCAAGGCGGCAGCTCCCCGCAGCCTAACACGTCCCCTGCCCCGTATCGAACCCCTCCACACGCTTACCCGGCTCCCCTGGAGTACGCGCCCGCGCCACCGACCAGCACCTCGGCGCCATCATCAGCACCAGCGCCTCTCTACCCGCTACAGTACGAAACTCCAGCGCAACATCATTCGCCGTACTACCAACATGCTTACGCACCGTATGCCCATCATGCAATTGAAGACATATCATATTGGCCAAACAGGTGAGCATGAACCTCATCTGACTACTTCCGAGCTCAAATTTTTACCCGACTGCCCTAGGTGGGTAATTTTTTTGAGTTTGTGTGTAACTATGTATGATTATAATGTCTATTTCTTTGGCACGCTCTGTATCCTAAACTGCTGGATGGATTTCAATTAATGAGGTATCATTAGATTGATCTTGACAGCCGAAGTGACATAGGCACAGTATAAATATGGACAGTATGGAAACTAAGCCTATTTGTTGAGATAATTACCTACGCTCTACGCTTAGAGAGCTAGGGTTGTCACTGTTAATGTTTGGAAAAATATTCTATGGAAGATGCTTCAAAATTGCCGCGCAATTTGAAAAACATTAAGATATCCCACAAAGGCCCGTACCCTTTTTTTTTCACGTCGCAAAAAATTTCATGGTTTTCGAGGGTGTTAAAGTGAAGTCAAAATGCGCGGCGCTCGGCCGATAGCTAGTTAACCCTGCGGCAGCGCACCTTACCGCGTTTCAACCTGAAAATGCGTGTGATGTAAATGAAACACCATTAACATTTTAAAAAAACGTCGTTATTTTTCATAATTAAATCATCACCTTTCAAGATCAGCAGGTAGTTTAAAAAACGAAAGCCCCGGATTTGAAGAAGCCGAGTTCATACAACAGTACACTGCGCAATACGCTCGTGGTATTTTAAAACGGTCCGTAGCTCAAGAGATAACACGACCACTCGTCTCGACACGGCAGCCGCAACTGCGCGCACCGCGACTATCGCTTAGGGCTAGCGTATCTACGCTAGCGCGCGCGTCTGTGTGAGTGTGCCGTTTCGACCGTTTGTACGTAGTTTCCCTACTGTCCATATTTATACTGAGACATAGGCTTATGAATTTTGTTTTGAAAATCGTCCCCGTCCATATTCATGCTGAGCAAAATCAAACCAATTTTTTCTTTTTTTCCAGTCTAAATAGCTACGGCTATCAGCCCTCTGAGTATGTCGGAACTGGAGAAGTGGCATACGGCGCAGAAGGCATGTCATTCGGGCCTACAGGACCTACTCTCGAAGCCGCCACGGCGGGTGAAGGCCGAGCCACGCCCCCCGGGCAGGAACACCCACAAAGCGAGCGAGAGTATAAGTTCAGCACTGAAGAAGAACGTCAGTCGCCGTGCGAGGAGTCCGCACTACCACCGCGCTCACCAACGCAGTGATCACTGAGTTTTCAAACATAGTTGCAACATATATTGGCCTTCCAAAATATATTTTTTACTTATTCTATTACGATGTATACTTATGTTGTATAATTTTGAGAGATGTGTTAATGTACATATGAGTAGATTAAATAATGTATTGTTAAAAATAGGTATGTTTTGGATCTACGAAAGTGATTCACGTATTGTAATAGTTCCAATTTATTTTAAGTATTTTTTGCACTCAGTTTTATTAACCTATAGATTAATACAAGTTTCCTGAAATAATTGTATGGGTTGACTCAATAAGTTTTTAGGTAGATATTTATTCACCTGTCAGTATTCCTTAACATCACCGTAGCAAGCAAAGCATTAAATTGTCGTGTTCTTGTAAATGATCGTCGGCGTTTATCGGCTCATCTTATTGCAACAGCATTACATTTTTACATACAACTTGTGTTTCAGTTGATTAACTCGTATGGATGATCTGTTCTTCTTTACTGCAATGCTTTATCAGTTGCAGTCTGCAACTGAAAAAGCATTTCAAATCACCGGGTGGGTGTAAACTGAGTAATAGCAGTTGGTACTGAGATAGAAAACACTATACTCATTTCAGTATTCGGCTTTCTGCTCTCAGCCTTGGGCCTTGGGATTACGGAAAATCATTTCATAATTTATTAAATCGCTGAAAAGTGATAGACCAAAGTCGGTGTTCTAAAAAACTTTGTGATTTTGAATTTGTTTACACCCAATCAGCCATTTGTTCTGTTCAACATATACCTACCTAATGTTTTTCTCCCAATCTAGCCTATTGTGAAACACGGGCGGATTTGGTGCCTGGCCTTCAATTATTATTATGATTCTGCATTTTAGAGGCCTGAATTGTATATAAAATTGTATGGCTAATTCGATACTAGCCGATTCAATGAAAAGTTCGGTATTGACAATAAAATCATGTTTCTGTTACAAAAATGGAGGAGTTTATTTTACTGCCCTTTTTTAACTTTTTGCTTTGCACGGTTTGTGCATTTAGCCAATGTCAAGTTTAGACAGTATTTAGTATTTAGATAGTCTTTATTTTCCATTAGGATGCGGATGTAACACATTCCAAATGTTTTTGCAATATTTGGCAGTAAATGTATTGAGTCAGCCAGCCTTCTCAGCAAGCTTCTTGTTGCCTACCTACCTACTGAGGTAGACAATAAGAAGCTGAGAATTTTATTGTAGTTATAAAATTCTCAGCTTCATTTTACCGATATCGCGCCAGTTTAAATGATTCACATAATTTACTAGTTGCGAAGACATTTGAGACACAAAACTACCTACACCAATTTTACATCATTATAATATACTTACACTAGAAATCAATTTGCGAATTATTAAAACAGCCATTGAACTTCTTCACTCGAAAAAATCCCGCTAAAAATTCTTACAATTTAATTTCTCTGTTATACTCGTAGTAAAGATAAACGCTTCGATGTTCAAAATATTTTTTTTTCTTGAGACTACATATATAAAAAAAATAAGTACCACAAAGTTCCACACTTCATGACTTAAGACCCTACTACCAGCCAAGTAGGCCCCCCTCATTGAATAAAAAATCGTAGCATAGCATAGAAAATAAATATTAAAGAATCCAATGTCACGTTGGTTACAAAGAGGATAAAGTATTTTTACGTTGTTAAAACTGGACTCATAATGTTTCGTATTTAAAGTAGTAAGCAAAAGTGTCAAAAACGGCCGTATTTGGTACTTTTGCCTACTACTTTGGATTACAACAAATAATAAATTAATTAGTGCACATTACACACATGTGGTAAAATGAAGCTTAATCTTTTTAACGTCACTATTGTCTAAGTGACCTTATGTGTAAATGATTGGGGACATACTTCATAAAAAAACTTTTTTACAAAAAAAAAAAATCTCTTTTTGTTTAACAATACAGGGTGTAAGGTACATGAACGCACATACGTGTACTAGTGATTCAGTACATGGTTCTGGACCCCCTAGCGTTGGAATTTTTCGTCGGCTTTTTCCTAACTTTTGAAAAAAAAAAAAATTGTTTTTTTCACTTTAAACTGTATAAAATCGTTATACCTATCTATCCCAAAGACATTTTAAATGAAAAAATTTAATTAATTATTTTTTCATTTAATCATTCAATCAATAACGATTTTATACAGTTTTAAATTGAAAAAAAAAAAATTTATTTTTCAAAATTAGGAAAAGGCCGACGAAAAATTCCAACGCTAGGGGGTCCAGAATCATGTACTGAATCACTAGTACACGTATGTGCGTTCATGTACCTTACACCCTGTATATAGATACACATACGATCGCGGTAATCGCTATTTATTTACTGTTAGTTATTGAGGAGTTCCATTGTCTATCTCCGAAGAGCTTCATCAGATTCTATTGTATTCATCATTCTCCTGTCCTTATCCCAATTTATTTGGGGTCGGCGTAACATTAACAGAATCGACCGGCAGTACCTTCGATTCTATACGTACATCTGCTAAAATCTAAGTCTGTGTTAATCCTACCGATTCCGAGTTTACTAATAATAAAATCTCTCATCCGGTTTCTTGCAATCTAGCGAGATACCTACCTGTATCTGTGGCTGTGCTACTAAAGAAAGAAAGAAAACTAAGAAAGAAAACTAGTTTATTTAACACACACGCACACACAGATACACACAATGTAGGTTCCAATAAAAATAAAAATCAATTTAATTTTAAAATAATTAAATTGTGTGCAACGCGGCTGCGCCAAATAGGTCCACTTCAGCAAAATGCCAGACAACTAGTAGTTGCCTGACGCTGGTTTTCAACTGAACCTTACGGATGTGAACCAGTTTTTTAAGTTGTTATATATACAGTTAAAATGTTAATGTAGTGTTTGATGTAATGTATACGATGTAGAGTAACCAACACATACACCGAATACATTCAGATGCGAATAGGCTCGATATCATATCAGTGAAAGATTCAAGTGAATCAAGTCTAGTTTCCGTGGCGCGTCTATTAAAAACTGCCGTAAACGTCTTCCAAATATACCTATTGTGTTTATTGCTCTAATAGGCGGCGGCAGATTATTCCATACTTTGGATGCTGCGTAACGGAAACTCCCTCTAAAAGCTGCTGTACTGTGGGGCTGCGAAGAAAGTTGTTGTGAACATTGTCTTCTTCCACATTCTCGTCTTTCAGCGATCCAGCTCAGCTTGTTGTAGAGGTAGTCTGGCTTTTGAAACTTAATGACACCGAACAACAGGCAGGTCAAGTGTAATTTGCGTCTCGACTTCATTTGTAGAGTAAAATGTTTGTTGAGGAATGGCGTTATGTGGCTTCTGGGAGGAATTTTATAGCAAAACTGCGCACACGCGTTTTGAACCCTCTGAATGAGACGGTCTGTACGAGCCAAAGGCGCGGGCCGTACACCGTGCCTGCATAGTTTAGCCTGAACAAAACCAGACTTTCTACTAGTTGTTCACGAAGTGTTTCTGATAGGTACGGCCTCATTTTATATAAAATTTTGAGGCGGTAAAAACAGTTTCTAGGTAAAAACAGTTTCTAATTGAGTCGGCGAAATGCTTTTCGAAACGAAGGTCCTTGTCCATGATGAGACCTAGGTTCCGCGCTTCATAGACTCTTTCAATTGGTTTGCCCATTAGTTCGACCATGAAAGTTGCGGTTAGCTTAGCTAGCTGTTGTCTTGTGGCAAATACCATGAATTTAGTTTTGTTAGGGTTTAGCGACGGTCAATTATCTTCTGACCAGGCAGCAATTCTGCGAAGATCTTTGTTTAGGTCTTTTATGGCGCTATCATACTTCTCTGGGTAAAATGATATGTACAGTTGAACATCATCGGCGTTTATATGATACCTGCATTTCTGAAGACATTTAATTATATCAGCGCAGTACAGAATATAAATAAAATAAATTATTCAGTTCATTATCACATTGTACAATAATTATACAATGTTGCGATACATAAGAGCCTTAAGTGCTAGGTTTCTTCAAATTCCCTGGATCCCACACTAGGATTCCCTGTGTCATGGGGTCCAGTCTCTTCCCAAGTAAGGCAAACAATATTTATTTATTGATGAATTAATAACTAGACAAACTAGCAAGAAGTTATAAGTATGTAACTGAGATTTTACATTAAAAAAAAAATTGGAATTAAAAGGGTAGGTGATTGTTATGGGGTGTTCTGTGTGAGTAAATATATATTAATTGTGGAGTGTGTAGTATGTAGGGGTGTGTGTAGAGTTTATAGGTGGGTGCATGTTTATGTTTTCATTTTTTTTTTGCAAATAATTTTAGAACTGTATGTGCAAAAGGTCTTCAGTTAAGTTATAATTTTTTGGATGCAGCCATTTAAATATAGCGTTCTTAAAACTTCTGTAGGTAAGCATCAATATAGTTTTATTGTGACAGTAGAATTTTGTGTATAGGTAGGGCCCAAGAAATGCAAAAGATCTCCGTGCAAAAGCAGAGTGTACTCTTGGTCGATCCCATTTTAAAGTTCTAGATGAATGGCGAGCCAGTTTTTTAGCATTTCTATGAAATCGTAGTAGTGTCACATGGATGAACAATTGTCTAACACGGAGGAGGCTACATTCCAAGTATAGAGTATCAGTAGAGTATCACCATGGTTTTTTGTACGCTATCTTTAGAATAGCTCGTTGAGCTTGGTCCAGCCTAAGCAAAGTGGTCTGTTTGCTGCTCCCCACACTGATACACAGTAACTTAATAAGGGTTGGCATAGAGTAAGGTACACCCATACGGATCAGCTTAGGTGTTGCGATAGTCTTTAATTTTTTGAAAATGTGTGAAAATTTTCTGGTGCGTTTCACGAGTGAATCAATTTGTGCTTTCCATGTTAAATGCTCATCAATTTGTAACCCTAGGTATTATATGGTCGCAACTTGTTCAATTTGCGAGCAGAGACAGCCCTCACTGTCGACACTACCACAATCAAGCAGTTTACTCGTAATTTGCAGATTCTGGTCGGATGCAGACCGATCAGTAACGCTAAAACACATCAATTTAGTTTTGCCGACGTTTAAGGTTAGCAAGTTGTTTTGTAGCCTTCCCAAGTCCTTCCTGAGCCACACGCACGACATCACTCCAGGTTTTCGCATGAAAGATAATTGCGGTATCATTCGCAAAAGTAAACATGCTGACATTATTAAGTTCAAGAGAACATTGGTCGTTTATGTAGATCAGGAACAACGTGGGGCCTACGAGACTGCCTTGCGGTACGCCGAAATCAATATCCGCAAAATCACTGACGTGCTCACCGATACGAACGCGCTGTTTTCGCTCACATAAATAGGGCGTAAACCAGTCTAGAGCTAGGCCTCTGATCCCGAAAGTTTCTAGTTTTCTTAGCAGTATCGGCCGGGAAACAGTGTCGAAGGCTTTTGCTAGGTCCAGGAAGACTCCGGCGTATCTTTGCCCACTTTCTATTTTACTATCAACAGTATCAACGCAATATATTTATATTCTGTACTGCGCTGATATAATTAAATGTCTTCAGAAATGCAGGTATCATATAAACGCCGATGATGTTCAACTGTACATATCATTTTACCCAGAGAAGTATGATAGCGCCATAAAAGATCTAAACAAAGATCTTCGCAGAATTGCTGCCTGGTCAGAAGATAAATGTCTGTCGCTAAACCCTAACAAAACTAAATTCATGGTGTTAACGCCTAGCATGTGTGCGTTCACCAATGGCACACGCACACACGCGTTCGACACCGATCACATCAGCCGCGGGCGACGATGCCGCGGCACTCGTCCACAGATCGTTGAAACTGCCATGCGCATACCCACTCATTTATTATGTAATTTTTTTCTTGGTATTAAACCAATATTGTAACAATCAAGTTTGCATCATTCTTCCACCCCGTCAATTATCCACGTGAAGCTCAATACCGGCGTTTACATTTTGGTCCCTACGAACCGGATTGGCCTGCGACCCAAGATTATTGAACCATCAACAGAAAAGAAGAACAAAGGAAATACTGCGCTGACGTGGATGGCGGCCGTCACGTGAAAGATTCATACTACGGGTTCAACATTCAACGAGTCATACAATACCATACGATATTTCTACAAATAATCTCATCATTAGAGAAGAATTTCGTGAACGTCAAGTTATTTGGAGTTGGGAGCTAAAGACAAAGAGAACTACACCTACAACGAAGGTCACACGTGAGTCCTGAGGGTAGCGTTACTGTAAGTTCGTTCCAATTTGTCCATTTATTTCCCCGTAAATCTTCTAAATTTCCGCCACAAATCCTTCATTTTGTGAGCCATAAATCATAGTCACAAATCCTTTATTTTGTGATTCTTACATTTATCTCCATTAAAACGGTCACTAATCCTTCATTTAGTGCTGCTAAATTGATCATCAAATATTCACAAATCCTTCAGTTTGTGATTCATTTCGTACGTTAAAGATCCGTCATATATTTATTGCATTGCGCAACAAACATTCCAACCTATATCTACATAAAAAAACAGGTTACGCTGTTCTTATCTATTCCTGCATTACTTATTATAACGAGCAATAAAATCTTAACTAAATTTCACAAAGAAATAAAACCATTAAGCATTCATTCGTATCTAACGTCAATTATTCCATTTCAGAGGTTCCAGCAGGTGTTCCAGATTCCTTTGGTGTGTATATGGACTGTATCATATCGCGTATTCAACTATTATTGTTTCGCATGTTCTAGTGCATTCGATTGACCGCTGCCTATCGCCCGCGCTGTCAACGGGCCCGGGTCGCACTGGCAAGCTGCGCGATTGCTGCTTTTGCGCTCCACCCGCTGCTTGCTTATTGCATATCTTACGCCGACGCGTACCCTCACTTCGCTTCATTTATGCTGATTTAAGTAATCGTTCCATTTTTCTTATTTTTATATTAACTGCATTGTAATAATTGTTTGTGATTCTTTCTAGCAACTCATTTCATCGCGTTGTTTGGTATAATAAACATAATACATTCTTATTTGACTTAAGCTTAGCTTGCACTTGAATTCAATAGTCGCTTTATACATTGATTTCAAATCTTATGTAAAGATATCCTTCTACCTACTTCACCATGGAAGATAAAACTTTAATTAAAAGGCGTGCATCATACAAAGCTAAACTTACGCTATTTGAAAATTATTTGCAAACCGTCGAGAGTTGTGACAGTTTGAGTAGATTACAAATAAATGAATTGAACATCCGTTTATCTAAAATCGAAGAAATTTATTCCGATTTTGATTCAATTCAATGTGACATAGAAAATTCCATGGAAATTCCAGATGAGCAGTACAAAGAACGTGAGGCCTTCGAGACCAGGTACTTCGGGACGATGGCGCGCGCTCGTGTTCTGCTGGCTCCAGCAGCCGGCCTTGCGGGCGGCGACCCCTCGGGGACAGGTTCTTGTTGCACTGCGCTTGAAGGGGGGCCAAAACTTGCACTTCCTACTATCCACTTGCCTAGTTTTTCGGGTCAGTATCATGACTGGCTGGAATTCCGTGACACATTTAGTAGTCTCATACACTTAGACAAGTCGATACCCAACATTAACAAATTTCATTATTTACGTGCCGCGTTGAAAGACAGCGCCGCTGTAATAATTCAGTCATTAGATTTCTCAAGTGATAATTATGAAGTAGCTTGGGAACTTCTTTGCGATCGCTATAATAATGAAAGGTCATTAGTAAACAATCACATTCAATCCATTCTTAACTTGGAACAATTAGCGAAGGAATCATCTAAGTCATTACGTAACTTAATCGATACAGTCAATAGGAACCTCCGAGCACTAAAAAAAATGAACCTACCCACTGAGCACTGGGATGCACTACTAATTCAGATAATTGCAAACAAGCTTGACACAGACACGAGCAAAAAGTGGGAATCCTATCGTAATAAGGTGAAAGAGCTGCCTACGCTCAACATGTTTAATAATTTTCTAAAAGATCGTGCTGACTTCTTGGAAACAATGGAGAGTGCTCATAAAAAGCGTAGGTCAAGTGACACTACACATGTTCGTCACAAAACATTTGTGGCCAACTCATCTTCTCCCCCAGCTCGCAAATACGCTTGTTCATATTGCAAAGGTAATCATGCACTTTATCGTTGTGAAAAGTTCAAATCATTACCCTTAGAAATCAGACTTGAGAAAGTTAAGGTACTTAAATTGTGCTTAAATTGCTTACGTCAGGGTCATGCTGACAATGTATGCAAGTTAGGGCCATGTCGCTCGTGCGGCACGCGGCGCAATAGCTTGTTACACGAATATGAAACGCCTGCGCCGTCGGCGCCTGGACCTTCAACAAGTAACGTCATGTTACACGCTTTGCCACAGCCTGACGTTCAAGTTCAACTTCCCAGTCCTTCTCAAGATATTGCTTTGTCATCCATTTAAAACAATTGTGTTCTACTGTCCACGGCCTTAGTCCATGTGACAGACAACAATGGTAAATGCCATAAAATACGTGCTATACTTGACAGTGGAAGTACCTCAAGTTTTATAACTGAAAGCCTATATGCTAACCTTAACTTACCTACTTCTTTCACTTCGACAGTCGTTGAAGGGTTAAATTCTCAAATATCATGCTTAACAAAGCGTTGTGACGTACTCATATCGTCATTATTCAACAATTATAGCGAGAGCGTCTCCTGTTATGTCGTTCCACGCATCACTCAGTTCTTACCAACTACAAAGGTTGACCATACAACATTAAATATACCGCCGCACATTACGTTGGCGGATCCCAAATTCTACATACCTGCTCCAGTCGATATGCTTCTTGGAGCTGATATATTTTGGACATTACTCGGTTCTCAAAATATATCGTTGGGTAAAAATAAACCAACATTAAATAAATCTAAACTGGGTTTCTTAATATCAGGCCCAGTGCCAACACAACGTACTAAAATCATTAATACAGTCCACTGCAATCATCTTATTTTACAAAATAATGACGATCAACTACATGATAAATTATCTAAATTTTTTGAATTAGAAACAGTCGCTACGCGTAAACAAATATCTAAGGAAGAGCTCGAATGTGAACAAAGCTTTATACATAATACCCCTCGGTTGCCTGATGGGCGATTTGAAGTGACGATTCCATTAAAGGATTCGCCTGATAAGCTGGGCGATTCTTATGAACAAGCTTTGTCCAGATTCTTGTCCTTGGAACGTAGATTCAAACGTGAACCACATTTCAAAGAGCAGTATTGTAATTTCATTAAAGAGTACATTTCGTTAAATCATATGTCATTAAATGAAAATCCTAAAAATGATACTCACACTTATATTTTACCACACCACGGTGTCTTACGTGACTCAAGCTTATCGACAAAATTACGTGTCGTATACGACGCGTCTGCAGTGACGACCTCTGGTGTCTCATTCAGTCAAATTCAAATGGTAGGTGCGACAGTTCAAGATGACCTTATCAGTATATTAATTAGAATGCGCCAGCATAGGTTCCTCGTCACTGCAGACGTTGAAAAAATGTACAGGATGGTTAATGTCAAACCATCACAGCAAATGCTTCAGCAAATCTTATGGCGATTCGAACCTCATGAACAGCTGAGGCAGTACAAGCTGCACACGGTCACGTACGGAACCGCGTCGGCTCCTTATCTCGCGACAAGGTGCTTGACGCAGCTTGGTAACGAATGTCCTGACCAAACAGTCTCGGAAGTCATCTTACATGACTTCTATGTCGACGATTTGATTACAGGCGCCGCTACTGAATCGGAACTCATAGACACATGTAAGGGTGTGACTGCACAGTTAGAAAGTGGTAAATTTCATTTACGTAAATTCAATTCAAATAGTGCTCACGTTGTTACTGAAATCGTCGGTAAAAATAGTAGCGACGAATTGCTTAACTTATGTAATAACGAATATTCTAAAACTTTAGGACTACTTTGGTCATCTAAAGAAGATAATTTATTATTTTCAGTCAATCTTGATGAACATAAAATTCTTACCAAACGTACGATATTATCGCTTATGTCACAAATATTTGACCCATTAGGTCTAATAAGCCCATGTCTACATCTAGCTAAAGTTATCTTACAAAAGCTATGGTCTTCAAAGATAACGTGGGATGAATCTATACCATCAGACATTGAAAACATGTGGTAGACCACATGTTTTCAATTCATAACGTCACTTAGACATATAAATAATATTCGAATTCCTAGATGTATTCTCTGCGATTGTCCTTCATCAATCGAACTTCATGTATTTAGTGATGCAAGCACACAAGCTTATGCCGCGTGCGTATATATAAAATGTGTCAATAACGATAATCGTGTGTCTGTTCATTTAGTGACAGCAAAGGGCAGAGTGGCTCCCTTGAAGCCCATGACCGTGCCTCGGCTGGAGCTGTGTGGAGCTCTCCTCGCCGTCCGCCTGGCAGATAAAGTGAAATCATCACTTAGATTAAATATAAACAAATGTACTTACTGGTGTGACTCCACAATAGTCCTTGGCTGGATACATCGAAAGCACACCTGCTTAAACCGTTTGTGTTTAACAGAGTCAGTGAAATATCTGAGAAAACTGAATCATGCAGATGGCGCTATGTGCCCACTAAAAGTAACCCAGCTGATATTGGGTCACGTGGGACAGATGCCAAACAGTTACAAAATTTAAACTTATGGTGGTCAGGGCCACATTTTCTTCTACATGACGAACAGTCATGGCCTAAACAGCCGTCACACCTACAAGAGCCTGAATTACCAGAATTCAAGGTCGAATGTCATTTTACTGCTGGCTGTACCGATTACGTTGCTTATTACTCTGACTTCATAAAGAGATTCTCCAATTTTGGCAAATTACAACGTGTGATTGTATACGTGCATCGGTTCATTCACAATTGTACACCCACAAAACAAACGGAATGGCTTCATAAAAATCCATGAATTAAATTCATCTTTAATCTCATTATGCAGATTTGTACAACTTGAAGCTTTCAGTTTAGAATATAACTTATTAAAAAATAACAAACAATTGTCAGTTAAAAATAAATTACTTCAATTAAATCCATTTTTAACCGACGAAAAAAAGGAGGAGGTTCTCAATTCGACCGTATATATATTTTTTTTTTTTTTTTTTTTTTTTTTTTTTTTTTTTTTTTTTTTTTTTTTTTTTTTTTTTTGTGTATGTTCAGCCCTCACTCCGTCAACCGATTTTGATTATTCTTTTTTTGTTAGATAGGGTATACCTCAAGGGTGGTCCCAAGTCAGGCTCTGACAGTGGAAACCTGATAAAATTGAAAGAAAACCTCGAAAATTGTGGGCACGTTTAGCGTTTCTGTATGTATGTTCGGCCCTCACTCCGTTATTTATGAACCGATTTTGATTATTCTTCTTTTGTTAGATAGGGTATATCTCAAGGGTGGTCCCATGTCAAGGAAGTCAGGATGTGACACTGGAATCCTGATAAAATTGAGAGAAAACCACGAAAATTGTGGATACGTTTAGCGTTTCTATATGTATGTTCGGCCCTCACTCCGTTATTTATGAACCGATTTTGATGATTTTACTTTTCTTAGATAGGGTATACCTCAAGGGTGGTCCCATGTCAAGGACATTAGGATCTGATCATGGGATCCTGAAAAAATTGAGAGAGAACCTCAAAAATTGGGCACGAATATTGTTTCTGTTTACTTTTCATAACTTAATCAGGTATCTGCCGCGACACCTCGCGGCTCGGCAGACAGAGCTCCGACAGGATTTCATGGTGACATGGAGAGAGCGACTTTCACAACCCAGCGCTGGGCATGCCACCATCGCGGCGGTAGTGCCCCTCTTTGAGGAGTGGCTGGAGAGGCGCCATGGCGCCCTCACCTTCCGCCTGACGCAGGTCCTCACCGGACATGGCTGTTTCGGGAGGTACCTGTGTCGGATCAAGGCGGAGGTGACCCCTAGGTGTTTCCACTGCGAGGATCGCCCAGAGGACACGGTGGAGCATACGGTGGAGGTTTGCCCCGCTTGGGCAGAGCACCGCCGTGTCCTCGTGGATGCGATAGGCGGCAGCGACCTCTCGCGCCGTGCCCTGGTTCAGGCCATGGTACGGAGCGAGAGGGAATGGGAAGCCGTCTCCTCCTTCTGCGAAGCAGTAATGCTCGCAAAGAGGGAGGCGGCATACGTTAGGGAGACTCAACAACAGCCGAGTCGCCCTAGCGCCCTCAGCCGCAGCCGCCGCAGGAGACGCCAGGGGCCGCGAGACGATCTCCGGCCATCGTAGACCCGGGCCTGCGGACGGCGAGTAGTGGATAACTCGCCGCCCGATCAGCACCGGGCCCGAGAGTCGACGGCGCGTAGTGTTCCACGCGCGCCTCAAAGAGTTGTCAGCAAAGGACGGGGCCTGCCACGGCCAATGCCTGCCCGGGGGTTGAGGATAAATTCGAAAGAGTTACCTCGCCCCTGGGCACGTAGGGCAGGGAGGAACAGGGGTGGGTTTTAGTCAGTAAGAGTCTGACACGCCCTTCCGCTCCACCCTAGAGCGGAAGAAGTCATAAGATGATTTCCCACCCCCAAAAATAAAAAAAGAGGTATTTGCATTTAGGAATCATCACATCCTGAAACTGAGCTGATGATGGAAACCATACCATTCCTACACAATATAAGTTAGATATCAAACTGGTTTTAGTGACAAATACCACATATGTAATATGCTTTGAAAAAAGACGTCTTTACAATATTGGAGGTAACCTCAACTGGTCAATATCCTGGAAACTTCATGGAAGAATGGTTACATCATCAGCTCAGTGGCAAGAGGAATTATGGAGGATTAGAAATTAGCCTCAGAGTGTTAAAAGATGATGCGAGCCACAAAAAATCATAAAATAAAAAACTTTTTAACAAAAAAATTAACCGACGAAAAAGAACTAAAAAGCAAAAAATAAATAAACCTTTTAAAGTCTTGAGTAATGAGCATATTTATCTACATAAAATATCAAATTTTATATAAACTAATTTTGAGTCGGCGCCAATTATTAAAATGATTAATTACCTACTTACAGCCTTCTTCATTTGTAAGTACTTATAAAATTTAGATATTTAATAATCAGATTGTTGTTTGGCGCCGACTCAAAATTAGTTTATATAAAATTTGATATTTTATGTAGATAAATATGCTCATTACTCAAGACTTTAAAAGGTTTATTTATTTTTTGCTTTTTAGTTCTTTTTCGTCGGTTAATTTTTTTGTTAAAAAGTTTTTTATAATAAAAATGACGCATTATTACGAGTAGGTGGTCGACTTAAAAATTCACTTTATGACTTTGACACGAAACACCCTATTCTGCTTGATTCACGGCATCATTTTGCCACCTTAATATTTAGGCATTATCATAGGATTCTGTTGCATGCACCACCGCAATTATTACTTTTTACACTTCGTCATAAATTCTGGTTTATTAATGGTCGAAACCTTGCCAGACAGATTGTTCAGAAATGCATTAAATGCTGTCGTTTTGCAGGAAAGGGCATTCAACCCATCATGGGGAATCTTCCTTCCAGTCGCTCGCATACGGACTATGTATTTGCCAACACGGCAGTCGACTACGCCGGTCCTGTCATGATACTGAACCGCAAGGGCAGAGGAAGCAGACTGATAAAGTCATATCTCTGTATATTTGTTTGTCTGGCCATTAAAGCAGTTCATATAGAACTTGTCACCGACTTGAGCAGCACAACATTTTTAGCTGCATTAGACCGGTTCATTGCTCGCAGAGGACGACCGCAAACCATCTTCTCTGATAATGGTACCTGTTTCGTCGGTGCATGCAATGAGTTGGCTAGATTTTTAAAGTCAAATTCCGATGAAATTAGCTCTCAAGCATCTAACTTAAACATTAACTTCAAATTTTCACCAGCATACAGTCCACATTTTAATGGATTAGTTGAGGGTTCCGTAAAATCTGTAAAATATCATTTAAAGAGGGTTTTAGGTTTAGCTAACTTAACATACGAAGAGATGAATACAGTCCTTGTACAGATCGAGGGGGTTTTGAATTCTCGGCCTCTTACTCCGTTGTCATCGGATCCTTCTGATCTCACAGCGCTCACCCCATCACATTTCTTAATTGGACGAACGCTAACAGCTTTACCTTCTCCTCAGGACACCGAACCTGCGTCGATACCGACTCTCTTACGATATATGAGAATCCAGCAATTAAAAGCCCATTTCTGGAAACGTTATTACATAGAATATATTACAGAACTCCAAACACGACAGAAATGGCGCCAGCAAGGAAAGCAACTCCAGCTCGGAGAAATGGTGCTGGTGAAAGATGACCGGCTGCCACCCACCCGGTGGCTGCTAGGGCGCGTGGTGCGCCTGTACCCCGGCTCCGACGGCGTGACCCGTGTGGCTGACGTGCTGACCAGTTCGGGCACTCTTCGACGAGCCTTCAACCGACTGTGCCCACTGCCAGTCATGGACCAGAACCACGTTCCTGGGGTGGCAACATGTTAACGCCTAGCATGTGCGCGTTCACCAATGGCACACGCACACACGCGTACGACACCGATCACATCAGCCGCGGGCGACGATGCCGCGGCACTCGTCCACAGATCGTTGAAACTGCCATGCGCATACCCACTCATTTATTATGTAATTTTTTTCTTGGTATTAAACCAATATTGTAACAATCAAGTTTGCATCATTCTTCCACCCCGTCAATTATCCACGTGAAGCTCAGTACCGGCGTTTACACATGGTATTTGCCACAAGACAACAGCTAGCTAAGCTACCCGCAACTTTCATGGTCGAACTAATGGGCAAACCAATTGAAAGAGTCTATGAAGCGCGGAACCTAGGTCTCATCATGGACAAGGACCTTCGTTTCGAAAAGCATTTCGCCGACTCAATTAGAAACTGTTTTTACCTAGAAACTATTTTTACCGCCTCAAAATTTTATATAAAATGAGGCCGTACCTATCAGAAACACTTCGTGAACAACTAGTAGAAAGTTCGTCGACACGGTTGGCGCAGTGGTTGAGCGTTCGACTGCTGCGCTGCGTGTCGCGGGTTCGATTCCCGCACGTAACAAATATTTGTATGACCTGCAGATAGTTGTTCCGGGTCTGGGTGTCTTGTGTATGTGAGTATACATGTTTGTGAACGCACCCACGATACAGTAGAGCTATTCTGTAAAATCTCACCGTGAAAACTAAGGTGAAGTGAACGTGAAGTGGGCTGTCAATCCATACAATCAAGGTGGAATGACGGTTCACTTCACGCTCACTCCACCTAAGCTTTCACGGTGAGCTGTCAATAGAATCGACCGGCAGGAGTAATTCCTAGTGTCGGGCAAAGTCTAGTTTTGTTCAGGCTAAACTATGCAGGCACGGTGTACGGCCCGCGCCTATTGGCTCGTATAGACCGTCTCATTCAGAGGGTTCAAAACGCGTGTGCGCGGTTTTGCTATAAAATTCCTCCCAGAAGCCACATAACGCCATTCCTCAACAAACATTTTACTCTAAAAATGAAGTCGAGACGCAAATTACACTTGGCCTGCCTGTTGTTCGGTGTCGTTAAGTTTCAAAAGCCAGACTACCTCTACAACAAGCTGAGCTGGATCGCTGAAAGACGAGAATGTGGAAGAAGGCAATGTTCACAACAACTTTCTTCGCAGCCCCACAGTACAGCAGCTTTTAGAGGGAGTTTCCGTTACGCAGCATCCAAAGTATGGAATAATCTGCCGCCGCCTATTAGAGCAATAAACACAATAGGTATATTTGGAAGACGTTTACGGCAGTTTTTAATAGACGCGCCACGGAAACTAGACTTGATTCACTTGAATCTTTCACTGATATGATACTCGTATCGAGCCTATTCGCATCTGAATGTATTCGGTGTATGTGTTGGTTACTCTACATCGTATACATTACATCAAACACTACATTAACATTTTAACTGTATATATAACAACTTAAAAGACTGGTTCACATCCGTAAGGTTCAGTTGAAAACCAGCGTCAGGCAACTACTAGTTGTCTGGCATTTTGCTGAAGTGGACCTATTTGGCGCAGCCGCGTTGCACACAATTTAATTGTTTTAAAATTAAAATGATTTTTATTTTTATTGGAACCTACATTGTGTGTATCTGTGTGTGCGTGTGTGTTAAATAAACTAGTTTTCTTTCTTAGTTTTCTTTCTTTCTTTAGTAGCACAGCCACAGATACAGGTAGGTATCTTGCTAGATTGCAAGAAACCGGATGAGAGATTTTATTATTAGTAAACTCGGAATCGGCAGGATTAATACAGACTTAGATTTTAGCAGATGTACGTATAGAAGCGAAGGTACTGCGCGGACGATTCTGTTAACAGCTCACTGTGAAAACTTAGATGGAGTGAGCGTGAAGTGAACTGTCATTCCGCCTTGATTGTATGGATTGACAGCCCACTTCACGTTCACTTCACTTAAGTTATCACGGTGAGATTTTACAGAATAGCACTACACAGTACGCTTACAATATCCTTGGTTGTCTATTCTCTATTTGGGGCTGGCAACACTTAAACACAATACTCGAGAGCGCATCGAGAGCGTAGATCATATTATATCTTTGGTGCAGATTACCCGTATACTTATAGTACTCTTTGGTGTAGATAGACCGAGCGCACGTATGGCGCCCGTTATGTTCGCGCGTGGTTGAAATCGGAACTAAATGTTTTCATTCAATAATAATTACACTAATTAAAATAATCTAGTATCGTATAGCCCCTCATTAGCAGACACAATTATAAACTTCCTTAAGGAGACGCGAGGGGCCTGACGGATTAATAAACCTAGCTTGTCAATTCTTTCAATTACAATTTGAGATAATTAGATCAATTATATGACAAAGATATTGGACAAAGATATTGGACAAGTGTAATAGCACCCTAATAATAATTTTTAATTTGTGTTGTGTCACTGTCACTGGTGTAATGTCATGTCGGTTTTTGGCGGGATTTCTTTGAGTGAAGTTCAATGACTGTTTTATTACTTTTAATTATTCGTTTATTAATTCGTAGAGGATATTGTGATATAAAATTGGCGTGGTTTTGTTTCTCAAGTGTCTACGCAACTGGACAATATGTGGAATCATTGAAACCGGCGCTATCTCGACAAAATGGGCTGTGAATTTTATTGTAGTATTGACTACCTCAGCGAAGTTTGCGAAGCGAGAAGGCTGACTCGACAAATTTCTTGCCAAATACTGCAAAATACATTAGAATGTGTTACATCTGCATTCTAATGGAAAAAAAGTAAAAATACACTACGTAAGACTAGGCAACATGGTTAAAAGACTATAGCCTTCCCTTCGGGGTAAATAAAAAAAAAAGTAATGTTATGTCAATGTCAATGTCAATGACCCCCAGTGCTATTTGGCGCGCGTTTTGCGATATAATTATTGAATGGAATTGAACTATTGTGATGTGAACAATGGAGTCTACTGTGTCGGTTTCTAAGGTTAAATATTATTTACGTTAAAATTATGTAGATTTTTCTCATTTAAAAACTGTTTTCTTAAGACTTTTAATAAGTACGCATACGCTCTACTTCTGACACAGCGTAGTAAATAAACTTATGTTCTATTTAATAAATTATTTGGGCGTGAGGTCTTCTTCCAGTTGACACATTATAGTGATAAGATATGATTCTACTGACTACTTAGGCAACTAACCGACAACACATTTTAAAAACAATCCACAAAAGTAAACAACCTCCAATGCCCATGCATGTCTATGCCTCTTTCATAGATAGTTAACTGTTGCAAAGGATACATTACATTAGACACAATTATTATTCTATCTATGTAAAGGTTCTGACTATATTTCAGGTATACTTTAGATAATTATTACAATTTATATGTAATAATACATCATGTACTTTGGAGCTCGTGGCTAAAGTAATAACAGCCGCATGGGTCGATCCATCTGGTTAAGCTACGCTTGCCGCTGTTGGTCCATGTATGGATGACCATCTTAACATACCGAGGCTCCTTCGTGCCTCGGAAAGCACGTTAAGCAGTTGGTCCCGGTTGTCAATCGTGGATTGTTGACAGTCATTATGGGTCGTCAGAAGCCCGAAAGTCTGACAACCAGTCTTACCAAGGTGTATCGTATTACCCAGTAACTGGGTTGTGGAGGTCAGATAGGCAGTCGCTCCATGTAAAATACTGGTATTCAGCTGCATCCGGTTCAACTGGAAACCAACCCCAAGATAGTTGGGAAAAGGCTAGACAAAAAAAAAAAAAAATCAAAAGTCATTTATTCAAACTAGGCTGAGAACCAGCACTTTTTGAACGTCAAAGTTCTACATAAAGACAGTCCCCCAAAAAACGCCCGCCCGTCACCACTTCCTAGTGTTTTAGCTGTGAAGAAGAAGTGGCCAACAAACTCCCCAGCAACACATCTGTCTGTTAAGTTTTAAGAACTTGAATCTATATAATTCTAAGCAACAATCTTAACATTATGTAAAACAGAAAAATAAATATATGCCGTCTAAAATATAATCATAAAATTAAATTAAATAATCCGCCACTTGCCAGCTAGCACACTCAATCATGCCATTAAAAACCAACTCAAGCATAAACACTAAACCAAATTAAAGAAGCCTCCATACATAACTGTTGTGCCTGCTTACAAGAACAAAGATTGAAACTATCAAAGGGCTGTGATTCGAAGCCACAAGTGATGAACTAGGGCCATCACACTAAATTTGGTAGACAATTATTATATGAACTCATATAATCTGTTATAACCATAAGCTAAATATGGAGAAAGAACATCAAGTGTAACATTGTCTTGCGTTCAACACAGCGACCAACTATTACACAATTGACAGATTGAATAATGTACTTAGTTTATTCTGATGAAGTTAAAACTTAAATTGCAGGGTGTTTTCCTTTTCACAAATGATTTTAAAAAGGGAAAAGCTAATAAGAAGAAAGGTGGAAAAGTTTTGTTTGAAAAGATATTTATGAAAGAATTTTGGTATGAAACATATAAACAGAACTGGAACTACATTGAAAATGAACTACAGGTAAGTCCTATAAATTCCTGTTTTTATAAATGTTATTGTGTAAATATGTTAATGTATATTACCTCATACCAAAAGTGTATACTTTGGTGCTTAAATATTTATTTTTATTTCACCTCTTGCGTGTCTGGTGGACAGCGCATGGGCCATAAGCATTTAAAAACTGTTATGTCTGTTAACTAGATGTGCGATAGGTTAAAAGACAACTGAAGTCTTATAGAACCTGGATTGTTCTAGAAAAGATTTGATAGGCGAAGTTGCTATCTTATGTGTATTCAAATATAAGACTCCATGAAGACTGATGATGAGCTTCAGCGCTGAAAATAGTGTCTCACATGACACTTGCATGAACGAACTTGTGAGAATTACACAATATGCCAAGTCACTGCCCCTTCGGCAACCGCAGGAGATGCATTGGGCGTAGGATGTCGCGAGACGAAGCTACCCACTGCTCGCCGTCCGCAGACCCGGGTCTACGATCAGCACCAGGCCCGTGAGTCGACAGTACGTAGTGTTCCACGCGCGCCTCAAAGAGATGATTATCAGCCACCACTGACGGGGGCCATCATGGCCGGTGCCTGCATGCCTAGGGGTAGCAGATAAATTCTTAACAGAGTTACCGCTCCCTTGGGCACTCAGGCAGGAAAGGAACAGGGGTGGGTTTTAGTCAGTAAGAGTCTGACACACCCTCCCGCTCTACCCAGAGCGGGAGATGTCATTGGACGATTTTCCACCTGGCCAAAAAAAAAAGGTCGAAGTCAAAGATTTATTTGCAGATAAAACATGGTTACAAAAGTTCTTAAAATGCAATGGTAGTATAATAGTAGCTTAACATATTTGATCATAACATAATGATATGCAAATTTTTGGTATACAATTTTATCATTTAAAAAACTGAAGGAAGTCTTTTATGGTATAGAAGGAATTCTCAATTAACCACCTGCGTAAAGCTCTTCTGAAACGGACCTTTGGGAGTTCTTTAATCTTATTATAAATCTGAATACACATAGGATAGCAACTTCGCCTTTATAGCTCTGCTTTCATTCTAGGAATAATTAATCTGTTTGGGTATCTAGTTTTGAAGTTACATATATCTCACAGTTTTTCAAACATCTCAGGGTGAGATTTGGTAAATTTACATATTTTCTCAATATAAATATCAGTTGTATGTAATGTAAGTATTCTAAGTTTCCTAAACAGCGGTTTTCAGAATGTAAGTGGTGTACATTACAAATTGTATGTATACACCTTTTTTGTGTGGTGATTTTAGATGGTAAAACCGATGACAAACTAAATTAGCCAACTAAAACATCACCAGCTTTAGTTTTAGAGTAAGTCATAATATTTAATTGTTTCAGGAACTTCATCAGAAGACGTACAGTCTGCTGCTGAATGACATTGTGGACTACATAAAAAACCATAGAACTAGTGAGTCCTCTACGTTGGAGGGAATCATTCCGAGTGCCACTCTACTGACTGGGGTCAGTCAGCCAGACCATGTGTCCCAATTTACATCCCTTATTGACATTATCAGGTAATATTAAATTCGTTTATTGGTATCATCCCAACTATAAGGGCAAGCAGTTTATTACAATTAAAATAATGTCAACAATCAATAACATATTGAAACTGAATTAGTTTAAGAAGTACGTAGCTTTTTGTTTACCAACTCAGAAACAAATACAAATCAGTTAAATTAGAATCCATTTATAATATCATGTTAGTTAACAGTTGCGGGCGTTAATAACTGCAACACAGTGTTGCACTTCTGCAGTTGTTAATGTTACAATGTTTGTTTTGTTTTGTCTGTGAATGTAGTTCCTAATAAATTATTATTAGTAAAATGGCCCAAGTACCAACTCTCACTCTTGTGCCTGTCTTTAAGTCATAATACTCATAAGTGATAAATGCACTCAGCAGCATCCAATGAGTTTCCCTCCTCACACCCATGCAATACTTTCAGCTCTAAGACGCTTTTACAATGTTAACAATAGTCTTGTAATGTTTCAGAAATGATGTGACTCCACATGTGGCTTTAGTAAATTCACAAGATGCACCCACCGTTAAACACTTAGTTGAAAATGCTGTTTGGCAGTTAATAAACGGAAATGAAGTATTGGTAATTTTTAAAGCCTACCTATGTTCGTCGTAAGTTTATCTATTTTGAAATGACAACAAAACTTCTTGTTTTTTCAGGATTATGATGAAGAACCGGGTGTCATAACTCAAACAAAGAAATTAAGAAAGAATCAATGTACAATGAAAACTCTAAAAAATTGGTATCAATCTAAATGCATGTCATCATCACAAATGAAAAAAAAGCCAATGACAACCAAAAAAATATTAGTTATTATCATTCCGGATTTCGAAAGCTTTAACTGTAATGTTTTACAAGACTTTGTAATGATTGTAAGGTAAATACTTGAACAGTCAAGTAGGTTTTTAAGCGAAGATCGCAAATCCATTGTTAGCCCTAAAACATTAACCCGTCACAAGTCTACGCCGCACCAGTGAGACTTGGCGAAAAAAAAAAAATTATTAATATTAATTATTACAATTAAAAACGCAAAATAATTATTAAATATTAAACGCCACGGTACCTGACACGGTTGTCTGGGCCGATTTCACCATTCGCTCTATAGACGTAAGTTTTACTGAAATAACTTTAGCATAAAAAATAAAAACTATAAAAAAGATTATAGTGAGTTAACCTTAAAAGACAGACATATGCTGTCGCGGACATTTTTTTAGGACTTTAAAAGGAGAACAATTCCGTCATACATAATTTTTGCGTAACTTTAACCGTTTCCGCAGCGCACGCAACTGGCGAGGAGGCGAAACGCCGGGGCGAAACTCCGCTGCCGCGACACCTCGCGGCTCGGCGGACGGAGCTCCGGCAGGATCTCATGGCGATATAGAGAGAGCGACTGTCGCAACCCAGCGCTGGGCACGCCACCATTGCGGCAGTAGTGCCCCTCTTTGAGGAGTGGCTGGAGAGGCGCCACGGCGTCCTCACCTTCCGCCTGACGCAGGTCCTCACCGGACATGGTTGTTCCGGGAGGTTCCTGTTTCGCATAAGGCGGGAGGAAAAGCCCGGGGGTTTCCACTGCGTGGATCGCCTAGAGGACACGATGGAGCATACGGTGGAGGTCTGCCCCGCTTAGGCGGAGCACCGCCGTGTCCTCGTAGATAGGCGGCTGCCAACTCTCGCACCCGGCCCTGGTTGAGGCCATGGTACGGGAGCGAGAGGGAATGGGAAGCTGTCTCCTCCTTCTGCGAAGCAGTAATGCTCGCGAAGAGGGAGGCGGCATGGGTGAGGCAGACTCAACAACAGAGTCGCCCTCACGCCCTCAGCAGCAGCCGCCGCAGGAGACGCCTGGGGCTTCAGGCGCCGCGAGACGATCTCCGAACATCGTAGACCCGGGCCTCGGACGGCAAGTAATGTGTAGCTCGCCGTCCGATCAGCACCAGGCCCGAGAGTCGATGGCGCGTAGTGTTCCACGCGCGCCTCAAAGAGTTGTCAGCAAAAGGACGGGGCCTGCCACGGCCAATGCCTGCCCGGGGGTTGAGGATAAATTCGAAAGAGTTACCTCGCCCCTGGGCATGTAGGGCAGGGAGGAACAGGGGTGGGTTTTAGTCAGTAAGATTGACACGCCCTACCGCTCCACCCTAGAGCGGGAGATTTCGTTGGATGATTTCCCACCCCACAAAAAGAAAGCAACTGAAGCTCTCAAAAGGATTTTTTTGCCCGTTTTTGCTATATTTTTCATTGATGCTTCGCTCCTGTTGGTCGCAGCGTGATGTTATAATAGCATTCTTCGATAAATGGACTATTCAACACAAAAATATTTTTTCAATTCGATACAGTAGTACCTGAGATTAGCAAAACAAACAAACAAATAAACTCTTCTGCTTCATGACAGCGGCTAAACGCGTTTAAGCGAGCTTAAACGCGTTTAGCCGCTGGTGAAATCGGTCCTTAATGTTTTAGGGCTTAAGTTCAGCAGCTTTGTCCATTTGTTTAACAACATATTCAAGCTACTAAATAACTAGCTATCACCGGATTTTCTGCTAAGCATGTTGGTTATGTGCATGCTATTATTAACATGGTTCTGATGATTCTCATAAAGGTCTTTTGTAAAATTAAATAATTCCTTCCTTTAAAATGACAATACGATGTCCTGAAAACAGTATTCCAATTTAATACATATATTATAATCACCTGTAATATTTTCCAGTTCATATGTATCAACGCTGTCGATAGTATTCGTGTTTGGAGTGGCGACGTCGGTGTCGGCGCTTCACAAGTCATTTCCTTACCATGTCTCATCCAAGCTGCTGATCAAAGTGTTCCATTCACATGCATCACCTGCTTATATGAATCAAGTGAGTTTATTGTGTCCAGTAAAAAGGGTGTTTATTATAACAGAGACACTTAAGTTTCTAATTAATCGTCAGGGCCAATCACAATGCAGTACCGTGTTTTTGTCTCTGAAGAAAACATTACTAATATTATAAAGAAGTAAAGTTTGTGAGGATGTAGGGGGTAATCTCTGGATCTACAGAACCGATTTTGAAAATTCTTTTACCAAAAAATCACGTTATTTGTGAGTGTCATAGGCTATACATTTTTGAAATCCACGCGAACAAAGTCGCGGGCGAAGTGCTAGTATTATTATAAAGGGGAAAAGTTTATGAGTTTGTTTTTAGGAACTAATCTCTGGAACTACTGAAACGATTTTGAAAAATCTTTCACCAGTAGAAAGCTACATTATTTGTGGGTGCTATAAGCTATAAATTATATTTATTATTATGGCCTGTATTTTTGAAATCCACGCGGGCGAGTTGCTAGTACTTGATAAAATAATTCCAGATAATTTGAAATCTTCGACATCAAGTCAAGTATCAACTTTAGCATCGTGTATTTATTATTATGTGACCATTCATATTAAAAAAGCCCCAAAAAATATGGGTTGCAATGGAAATTCAAATTTTGGAACAACAAACTCATGAGCATGACATAGAGTTTGTTGTTCCAAATAAAAATTGTCTCGAATTCAAATATAGGTGGTTAGCTGCTGACTAGTTGATGGTATTACCGGATCCATTAATTTTACATGTTAAACTTTTTTTTATAAATGATCTTCAACAAAGGGATGTTACATAAATGAGTGCTTAGGTATATAATTGGTGTACTCTTTCACTGATTTAAGACGTGTATTATATACTATTAATATTTCCTCATAATTTCTTTAAAAAAATAGTAATAATTCAGTATTTTTTTTCTGTATTTCAGGTGTTGCAGGACATTTTCTTAACACACACTAGTCCGTTTCATTTGTCAGGCAAGGCGTTTGAGCTGTTGACGGATGTTTTCCTTTTCTATGATTTTTCCGTTACGGGTCTCATTCAGAGTATAAAGGTAATTCAAATTAATTACATTCTGAGTAAGTATTGTAGTACTTGCGGTAGATACAATGTTTTCAACTATTTTTCTGTTTTCATTCTGACACTAGTGAGGTCAGTATGATACTTAAATTAGAGTATCAAACGGGTGCCTATCAACAATAAAAAAAAAATCAAGCAACTTATGTGTTTCACATGTTCAATATTTTATTCTATTATTTTCAGTATTGTATGATGGATCATTTCTATGGGGACAACTTGAAGGCGCTATGCTGTGACCGTGACAAACTCGAAGAAGTCATATTGGAGCTAAGTGCCGATGATCTCGAGAGCCTACGACAGTTGATGTCGTTCAGGCCGTTCTTGGAACAACAAGATTGTAGAACGAAGATCAGTCTGTTTGATGACGACAATTTCTTCAGAGAGGCTCTTTATAAGAAGATGAACAGACTTCACGATTATTTGTATAGCTTTTATATGTGTTTGAGATTGTTATGCGTGTTTGTGAAAGACTTGCCAAAGAACATGCTTGGGAAATCTGTGAGTATCTGATTACTACAATGCACATGTATAAAAATGTAAGGCACTTCTCAAGCTATGTTTTTCTATGTTGTTTCCTTTTTTCTTCAAAATAATGCATGTGTAGATAAAATATACAACGCCTGTCGAAAAACGCACTGAAAAAGTAGCGTGCGAGCGTGAGCGCAATTTGGTCATGCTATGATTTAAATCAAGTTAGTGAAATAGTTTAGAATAGGTACTGTTGACTACCATCAAACCTGTTTTTTTAACCGACGAAAAAAAGGAGGAGGTTTTCAAATCGACCGTATATATATATATATATTTATATCTATGGTGTCAATATCTTTAGTCCACCGCAGCTCAGTTATCTTAGTGACCTCATAGCATTACATGATGCATAATAATAACTAAGTACTTGCAAAAAGTATCTCAGCAAAATACATGTTCTGGATTGTAAATGGGTGGTTTGTAATAATCTAAACTAATATTATAAAGAGGTAAAGTTTTTGAGTTTGTGAGGTTGTAGGGGGTAATCTCTGGATCTACTGAACCGATTTTGAAAATTCTATAACCAATAGAAAACCAAGTTATTTGTGAGTGTCATAGGCTATATATTTTTGAAATCCACGTGGACGAATTCGCAGGCGAAGTGCTAGCACTTCTAGCTATTTAATAAAAATTAAAAACATTAAATATTTTACCAAAGACTTATGCTTATCTAAGTAAGTGTTATTAATGTGTATATTTTTTATTATAGGTCCGAGAAATCTATACAAAGTGCGCCTTAGAATGTGTTACAGACACACCAGCATTCAAAGACTGCATGCAGCTATTAAAATTTCAGTCACAAATGAAGTTGGTTGAAAGCATCAAAAGTGCTTTGAAGATAGTCAACTTATATTTGCAAGCTGTATCACCAGTCAGGCCTCTCCGGTCATCGCCGACAAAGAACAATCTCAATAATATATTTCTCAATGATGATCTTGGTGAAAACTTTGTCAAGTCTCTGAGAGTGCATTTATTAACATTTTTGAGACAAATAGAGCATGCCAATACCGATACAGCTGTCGGTACGAATGATTTACCAGAAACTGAAAATACTGACGAAAATTTACCTGGGAATAGATATAAGTTAAAGGAGGTAAGACCTATATATCAATTAAAAGCTTAAACTACTTGTGTGGTGGAATTATTCAGAGGTGTTTTAATGCTTCAGAGCTACAGTAGTGGTTTTTAAATTGTTGTACCAGGCGCTTCCACCAATATAATGTAGGTACAGTACGTCTGTCACTGTATGTAGGTACTGTAGGACCCCAAGGCACCAGTACGGCCTGCAGGGATCCTGGGACGTTCTAGTAAGTTCAGGGTAGAGGTCTCACTCGCTGGCAACGCGAGAGCACACTCGCGTTGCCAGCGAGTGACACACCCTACAGTGTATGAGAGTGACTGGTTTACTTGTGCAGTGTTATAAAAGAAACATTCATCCTCTTTCTTTGATAATACTCAGAACTCTTATATTGTAGAAGAAAATTTATACATGTGCCCAGTTCGGTCAGGGCCGCAGAACTGATCCCTAAAACAAATGTGATGCCTACACATTCAATATTCAAACGGCTCTTCAATAATCTTTACAGCCAGCTGAAGGCCGGTACAGACCCGCTGAGTTTAGGCTGTGTCTACAATCTTCACAGTGCCTATATGGGTTTTGAAATGAAATTCAAGAAATAAATAAAAATGTCACGATAACGTTTTATTTACAATGTTATTCCAGAAGTTGCTAAAAGCAACAAGAGTTGACCGCGTCCAGTCAGAGTTCGAGATGGTTCGGTCTCGCTTCGTGAGCTACCTGGAGGACGTGTTCAGTAAGGGCTTGCAGCCGGCGCGTACACAGACGTTCCACGAAGTACTGTTTTTTAGCGACGTGTCTAATGTTAGGAAACACATCGTCGGGTCGCCTAGAGGGGCCGTACACACTGCGCTTAGCAATCCTGTTCATTACTTACAGGTAAGGCTTGTACCTAAACATTTGAGTAGATATTGAAGGTTGCTTTTTTTTTACATGTATAACGCCACATACTAGGATCCTTAATATTTAAAACTACTTAATTTGGTGCATCTTACTGCCATTGTTCCATGTTACCTGGGGTTGACGCAACACATTTTCTTCTTCCATTCCGTCCTGTCAACCGTCAGTCTCATTTTCTCCCTCTTCCTCTCCATCCGTATACCTTTATTTTCATATAAATGACTTGGATTTAACACAACAAGGTTTGGTTAGAACAGCCACAATAACTTGCATGTTCTCCGTACCTAGCGTATTAAAATATCTCTTGTTTAATTTTCTCCTTTGTTTCGTTCGCAGTGTTCTTGTTGTAACCTGTCGTCATCAGACAGCGTCGTAGATACATTGCCGGATGTTTGCCTGGCGTACAAGCTGCATCGCGAGTGTGGCAAACATATCAACTTGTACGACTGGCTACAAGCGTTCGCCGCTGTCTTGCGCCCAGAGGTAGACGACGAGCAACGACACCAGGATGCTCATACACAGTGAGTGTCAGCACTGTGTAACTGTACGAGCCATAGTTACCAAGTGCTGTATAGTAAAACAAGCCTTCTAAGCTTCCTGACTCGGTCTCACCCTTTGAATCTTTGGGATCGTTATTAATTATTATATATTTTACGGCTAAAACTCGAAGTTCGGCTACACCTAGTTTTAGCCGGCTAAAACTAAGTGTGGCCGGTAGCAGTTGGTTAAACTTAGGTATAGCCTGGTATTCACGGCTAGAACTATGTGCAACCGATTGCATTCGGCTAAAACTAGGTGTAGCCTTCATCATACCGGCTACAACTAGGTATAGCCAATCCCTAGCGGTTAAAACTAGGTGTGGGATCTATATCGGCAAAAATTAAAAGAAAAGGACATTGAAGTGAAGAAATCATTGCATCCCAGGACTCTGCACCGCCGACCATGGAACGAACCACATTCAGCAGCGACAGGTCGCCTCCGACTTCCGAAACGAGGGCACGACGCGGCTTCTCCCATGAGGCACATTCAGCCAGCGTGATGACACCAAACATCTGGCTCCCTGTTTAGGTGACACAGGGATTGTCACCTAAACAGGGTGCCTAGCAGCTGTGCCCCGAAGGCACCTGCGTCGCCCAAAACGTTAGGGAGCCGTACTTCCTACCAAGCCAGCGGTCGAGCACCGGGCGGCCCGCCTCGATTGTAACAAGACCGGCGAAAGGATGCAAGAGCAGAGCCCGCCATTCCGCCAGCAGGAGCTGATGCAGCTCTGACCGGCGCAACACGATCGTTCGCTACACCAGTCTCTCGTACCGCGTCTTCGCTTCCTCGCGCTACCAATGTAGTTCGTTTCAAGGTTCCAGGGCGGGGATCCGGCTAGTATGAGATCTTGCGATATCCTCTGATGACTCTGACGGCTGACTCTTTGCAGTTTACGCAGTATCGCGATGTGGTGGGCCCGTCAAGTCAGCTGTCCACACCGGGGCTCCGTAAAGGGCCATCGCTCGCACGATCCCCACGTATAACCGCTTGCAGGCGGTGCTTCGGGCCCCATAAATTGAGAAACAACGTTAATAATCCGGGTGCACCCGGAGAAGCAACGGTAATAGTGCACCCACTGCGCCCATCGACTTGGGTGCGCTGGAAGTGGGGACCAAAGTCCCATCGGCTGTCGAGCACCAATCCTAGGTACTTCGTGGTTGTCTCGACAGAGATTCTAGTCTTCTCGACCACGAATGTGATCCTGGCGGTGGCGCCTGTCTGGGTTTAAGGATAGCGATGGCCTCCGGAGACACTTTCCTGACACACTTTGTGACAAGTTGAGGTAGGAAAGTACCCGATGGTAGTGTAACGCCTTTCTTATGCAACTCCAGGGAAAGGTTTTAAACGCGTTTAGATGTCCAAAAACACCGCCAGCACCACCTCGCACCGCTGCCTTTACCGGGACTCTCACTCTCATTATGGCGTCAATGGTAGAGCGCCCATGCCCAAAGAAGTGGAAGGTATAAACGTGTAGTATCTCTAAAACAATATAAATTGCACTTCAACATAATTTTCTTAAATTTTTTTGCCAATATAAATTCCGCACCTAGTTTTAACCGCTAGAGATTGGCTATATCTACACTGGTCAGCAAATAAACCGAGCCACCCGCTACCTAGGAACTCTGATTCGATTTTCTCAAAAAGTATAAAACAAAGTTATACCTACAAAAAGTGCGTTTCATGGTGATTAAAACGAAAGGAAACTCATTGGGTTTAATCAATGTTTCAGTGTTTATTAAGGATTTTACAAAGAAGAGTCGTTTTCCAGTCGTGACAATCGTTAGTAATGACAAAGTGAAAAAAAAAAAATTAAAGCCAAAATATATATATATGATAATTGTAGGTTTTTTAGTTTTTGAGAAAATCGAATTAGAGTGCCTAGGTAGCGGGTGGCTCGGTTTATTTGCTGTCCAGTGTACTTGTAGCCGGTATGATGAAGGCTACACCTAGTTTTAGCTTAAAGGATGATTCACGTTACACCGTGTCGCCACCGGGCACGGTCAAAGATTGTTGCATACATTTTGTATGAAGTGATTCATGCTAGACCGGTCCCCGGCCGGGGCACGGCCGAGGCACGGACGGGGCACGGCCAGGGCTCGGCCCGGTGGCGACACGGTGTAACATGAACGTGTGCACCGGGCTCCGACGTGCCCCGGCCGTGCCCCGGCCGGGAAACAATTGCCGGTCAAACAATTGCACGGTCAAATATCTATAGTATACTTTTTGTATGAACTGATCCATGCTTGGCCGTGCCCCGGACGTGCCCCGGCCGTGCCTCGGCCGTGCCCCGGCCGGGGCCCGGTGGCGGCACGGTGACAGCCCGGTGTAGCATGAATGCCTAGCCCGGTGGACGTGCCCCGGCCGGGGAACGGCCGAGGCTCGGTGGCCGCACGGTGTAACGTGAATCATCCTTAATGGAATCGGTTGCACCTAGTTCTAGCTATGAATTAATAGGTTATTATCTAAGTTTGACCAATTGCTACCTGTCACACCTAGTTGTAGCCGGCTAAAAGTAGTTGAAGCCGCACTTCAGGTTTTAGCCGTAACATATATAATAATACTGACCTTTTTTCGTGAAAAGAAGGCGCCATTGTTTATATTCACAAAACGAGACTTGATTTTGTTAGATATCTAAATCTATTTACATAATTGTTTTATTATAGCCGTTTAAAAATGCATTTGCTGTTTGATAAAATGCTCCTATTATTAAACAGTAATATACCTAAAAAATATAAATGGATTGTGTGACCTTTGCAATATAGTGCCGTCTTTTATTGTTTTTGTTCCACCCGATAAAGATGTAAAATTACTTTGTTCCAGATTAAGATTCACTCGTGCAGTGGCTGAACTACAGTTCCTCGGCTTTATCAAGTCATCTAAAAGGAAAACTGATCATGTTATGCGATTGACTTGGTGATTTTGTATCAGTCTGTCGTTACTTTAATATAATAAAGAATTGTTTGAAAATAGAATAAGTTATATTTATTTCTTGTGAAATGATGTATTATCGCCCCTCTTCCACGGCGAACCACCCACCGAAAAACCAACACTGCAACTGAGAGTCGAACCTAGGACACAGTGCTCAGCATAAGTCGCAAGTCAAATCGTAAAAACTGGGTGCTTATTGAATTTATGAATCCGACTCAATCCATACCAATATTATAAATGCGAAAGTAGCTATCTGTTTGTTATGGTGGCACTTCACTTCGCTATTCGTGTTCGCGTATTTGTCTTATTCGGCCAAATAGGACGATGTGAAGTAGCTCTATTCGTCTATATTTGCCTATTCTCACGAACAAGACGAATACGCCAAATACGCGAACACCCGTATCCGCCCGGCTGTCGGTTGTTTTAAGCGTATCAAAGGATTGCGAATATGGCGAATATGTTCGTTTACCGGCCACACATCGCTCGCTCAGTAGTGTGCGGAGCGCGTCAGCGGTGGACGTGTATAAGTATTTATGTAGTTTGTTTACGGCTTGTTTGCGCCAAAATGGGTTGGACAAATGACCTTGATAAGCAATTTTTACGTTTTGATTTTACGTACGCATAACATGTACTGGTAATTAGCACAATGGAAATAAGCCGCTGTTGCAGTTAACACGTCCATCGTAAACTATAGCAAAAATATTCGTAAATGTTCGGCGTATTTGCTGTTCATGAACGATGTGAAGTCGGTGTATTCGTGTTATTAGGAATTCAACACGATTATAGCGAACAAAGACGAAAAAAAAACGCGAACATCGAATAGCGATGTGAAGTGCCACCATTACGCTGTCACTCCTAAACCGTTGAACCAATTCTAGGTACCCTTTGTGTATATTAATCGTATTTATTCTATATTGCGTCTACCTCTATTCGTCTCAGCGTCACCCAAAGGTTGACTGGTAGAAAACTAAGACTGAGGCAAGTATACTATAGTAGTCTTTGCTGTGTCCGTTTCGACGAAGGCCACGGCTATGTTTAAAAAAAAAACATGCCAAGATTTTGTAAAAATTTGTAAAAGTTGATTCCCAAAACCAGAAATTTGTCAAAGTTATGGTTAAAAAGTTACAAGGGCTTGAACGTGGCCGCGCGATTGAAATGCGGAGAACCGCGCGGCCACGGAGATCTTTAAACCTAAGCGTCGCAGAGACCTGATTTTAGGTAAAAACATTGAATTATGTGTACCTATAACGCCAGCTTCCTCATATGTGATAGAATAATCCTACCTATGCCAATACTTAAGGCATAATAGCAGCAATCAAAATTATCAGTATTAATTTAGCTGCCACATTAACTTCGTTAATATGAGTCGTTCAGTGCGTGTTAGCTGGAGTGACGTCACCCCAGCTTCCTCATTCAATACAGACAAACCAGTGAGGTTAGGGTTTTGGACTACAGTCAGAAAAATAAGGCATAATAGCTGCACCAGGAATAAAAGAACTTCAACGATAATACTTAAAAGCTGTTGAAACTACGGTCAAAAATGTGCTCTGTAAGCTGGAGTGACGTCACCCCAGCTGCTCAATCATATCTTCCAAACGCAAGATGATATGACTACGTATTTTAGCTAAAACATCAAGGCATAATAGCTGCCATAGGCAGCAAAATTTTCAAATCTCTGGTCAAAATAATCTGAGTTTATTAATTCAATAAGTATGTGTAAGCTGGAGTGACGTCACCCCGGCTGCTCAATCATATCTTCCAAACGCAAGATGATATGACTACGTATTTTAGCTAAAAAATTAAGGCATAAGAGCTGCCTTAGGCAGCAAAATTTTCAAATCTCTGGTCAAAATACTCTATGAGTAATTAACTCAATAAGCATTTGTAAGCTGGAGTGACGGCACCCCAGCTGCTCATGTCATATCTTCCGAACGAAAGAAGACATGATTATGTATTATAGCTCAAAAGTTAAGGCATAATAGCAGCCAAAGGCAGCAAAATTTTCAAATCTCTAGGCCTTTTAGTTTCCACGTAATAAATAAAAGAACAGTTTCCACGCCAAAAATTCAAATTATTGCTTCGGAGTAGGTAAGGAGCGGCGTTGCCGCTCCGTGCGCTACATTAATGAAACCAAGTTTGCACTTAGTAGGCATTCTATTAGAAGTCATTTTAACTTGCACTCAAAATATTTTTAATTTTGTATCGAAAATATAGTCTGCGAGCCGACTGAACTTTAATGGAATTATGAATATTATATTAAAAAGTAGATTCTTATCAACTTTAGGCGGCGAGAGAAATACTATTGTTGTTTTTTTTGTGATTTGTTCTTTGCAGTTCGGGGTGGATGCGCAAAGATAGTCCATGAAATTAAAATTTTGTTACGATTTCTGCAATTTTTATTTATTTTTATTTTTTATTTATCTAAGTAACAACTATCATTACAAGCCAATGGCCCTAATGCGATAGAGTACAATAATTATAATATCTACTTATTCAATTAACATTTTCATTAAATAACAATTAAATAAATAATATAATTCAATAAAAATCCGATTCAATATGTCAATCAATTAAAAATACAATTAAATAAATCAAGCAATACCTAAACATGTCATTCAATTTAAAAATACAACTAAATAAATAATCCAATAGCCAATATTCAATTAAAAATACTATTAAATTCATCTTTTATGCACTAAACTTAATAGCTAATTACGATCAAGGCATTCTTTGTGAATTCGTTCAGAGAACTACAGAATAGGTCTGACTCACTTACTATGAGGTTGAGAGCGCGGAGCGCACGCGTCATTGGCGCCTCCCGTAACAAATTGGTTCAAGCACGCGGCTCAGCCAGCAGTTGCGGCCGTCGTCGTCGCCACACGTACCGGTCCGGAACACACAATCCTACCTGCCCCAATATGTCCGCATTGTGTACCTTTCCTCTAAGTACTTTGAATAGGTACGAGATGAGTGCGAGATCCCTCCTGACCCTCAGCTCGTTATATCCAACCATACCCAAAATAAATAAAGTTGGGTACATCAATGGGTAAAATGGTAAAAACCATACAAGCGCAAGTACAAGTACCTGACAAACTTGTTTTGTACTCTCTCCAGCATAAGCCTATATTTAGATTCATGTGGAGCCCAAATGACTGCGTTACATTCTAATTGACTTCTAACCAAAGCATTATATAACGCAATTATCGCTTTAATGTTAGTAAACTCACGTACTTACCATACGGAGCATGAAACCTAGATTACGGTAAGCCTTTCTGCAACAACTTACGACGTGATCATAAAACGTTAGCTCGGTATCGAAGTTCACTCCTGAGTCCTTAACTTTCGTAGCCCTAGCAATTGGCACCCCGTCCAGGTTGTAACTATATAGGATAGGATCGCCTGCGAGTGAAAAAGATCGTTACACACTTTGAGACGTTGAACTGCAAGAGGTTCTCCTTGCTCCAGGCCACAACTCTGTCTATGTCTCTTGGAAGCCTTTCACAGTCGTCCAACTTACTTATCTCCAGTGACAGTTTGAGGTCATCAGCAAACAGCAAGCATTTGGCGTTTTCTACTACTTTTGGCAGGTCATTTATCATAAGTATGAACTCCAAAGGCCCAAGGTTACTGCCTTGACTTACCCCCGACCTAGTAAAATATGCCTTTCAGTTATGTCCCGCATATTGGGTAGTAGACAGCAATGCGTAATTGCTGTCTACTACCCAAGTAACTTGCAAAAAACTTTAGCAGATGTGGGGTGAAACCAACTGCCGCTAACTTTTTGAGCAAGACATCATTATTTACTACATCGAAAGCTTTTTTAAAATCGAAGTAAGCAGCATCTGTCTGACCCCCACCATCCACTGATGGTACAAGATTAGCCATATGGCTGAGGAGATTGCTAGTAGTGCTTCTTGCTGGTCGAAATCCGTGCTGAGTGTCCGAAAGCTGACTACTGACCTGCTGAAATATGCTCTTATGAATAGCTGCCTCAAAAACCTTTACTGGACTTGACAGCACTGCTACAGGCCTGTAACCATCCACCGTCTTTTTGTACTGGTCAGGTTGTATCTTGATCAAATATGATTCGCGACCAACAAATATGTTTAAACAGAATAAGAATCATTATAAATACATCTCTCTAAGTTAGAATTGGTCCATTGAATGACTTTTTCATGAAATCGTGACATGTGCATGTGACATGCCAGATGGTTACATTTCTTACATTTTTCGTAATTTTTGACTCCCTCGCGTAACATGTAAGCAATTTTTATATTTAGGGCAATTTTCGTAACTTTTGAGAACAATTAGATTTGTAATACTAGATTTTTATTGCAAACAGTTTACGAACGCATCCAATTGAACGTACCTAAAACTGGCGCGTCTAAAAAGTATTTCACTCCATAACACACTTAAGGCTGGCGTCCTTTAGGGACGGATCGGGGCGGGTCGCATTGGAACGGGCCGCGGTTCTGTGATGCTCTTGCGTCCATCTGTACGGGGCGCGGCGGACCGCCTAAGCGGATTTGATCTTACAGACGTGTTTTCGTGCTTGGACTGACATCGCGCTACCATGGACAGCTCAGACGAAGAGATGTTATGGTTTCAAATCCTTCTTGAGGAAGAGCAAAAAAATAAAAAACGACGACGAGTACACAAGGTGTGGGTGCATGATACGAGTATATGCCAGAAAAGAAATGTATTTGGTGAATACCATCATTTGTTTAACGATTTGAAAGAAAGATCCAGTCAAATTCTTCGAGTATTTTCGAATGTGTTAGATCATAGATCATACAGTTCTCTATACTTTTGCACTAAAGAAATAAGCAGTTCTCCGTTCATTTTCGTTTATTTTTATTAGCACGGCACGTGCGCTCACATCCGCCTGCCTGCGTCGACTAGACGGATCGGGGCGGGTCGCAGCGCACCGCCGACAGAAATACGCCTGCGAAGCGATCCGCCAATGCGTTGCCGCCCGCCGCGCTCCGATCCGTCGCTAATAAACGATATTTCATACAAAACATAGCCAGGCGTATTTTTGCGTTGCGATGCGGCCCGACCCGATCCGCCTAGTGGACGCTAGCCTTTAGAGATAGCTTCGACTAGAACGCGCCATGACAAAATGAAACGTTTTCTGTATGGATTAGAACTTGATTTTGCTTAAGCGTAAGCGCGCACGTTTCTTACTTCGCTAGTTCGCGCCGTTCGCGGTTTCGCAGCTACCTAGCAAGAAAAATAAATAAATTTTAACAAAAAAATTACCCGACGAAAAAGAATTAGAAAGCAAGAAATAAATAAACCACTATAATATATATAAATCACTAACTCCCTTTTCTTTCATATCACTCCTCACACACTCCATCCATCCTTTCTTCGACCTGTAGATACCATAAATCTAATTAAAATAATATATGTATATAACTCAAGTCGCAAACGAAAAACCTTAAATAATAAAAACAAGAAATGCAGTGATGTCAAACTATCACTAAAGCAAAGGACATGTGATTAATACAGCCTAGATACGTTTTCTATTTAAAAAAAATATTGATTTGAAATATTGACAAGCATATTATTTTAATTAGACTTACGCTACATATAGGTCGTGTAATGCTAAATTAATGATAACTGTGCTCTAAATGAATAAAATAGTTCCATATGGATTATTTGATGATTCCTCTTTGGCTGAATGTCACTTACTCATGTCAAATAAACACGACATCCGTAAAAATATAAGCGGTTATCAAGTAATTAAACTTAGTGATCGTTATATTTTTACCCTAGTTAAACAAACTCAGGAATAATTTCACTATACATATTTTATTCTAAATAGAATTAAGGACTATTAGTTGTTTCTGTCCATTCCAGGCATTTTTTTGAATGGCAGATCGGCATTCCCCTTTCAAGTTCATAGATAAATGGGCAGTTAAAAAATCTTCGTAACAAAATTTTATGACAGATAGCGGACGGACAGACAGACAGACGGACACGTGAGTGACCACAATAGGGCTCCGTTTGGAAACTTCGGGGTACGGAACCCTAAAAATGAATCCTTATTTGCTTGATCACGCATCATGCGTGAGCGATTGGGCCGATTTCGCTCTTTTTTTGTTGTGTTGTTTATTATCAGGAAAAGGTTCTTATAAAAGAAAAAGTTAAGATAGTTGCGCGGAAAATTCAGAAAACTTAACGACTATTTAAACTACGCGCGTTTGACGGTTCATAGCTAAAACAGGACAACGTCTGTCGGGTCAGCTAGTACTTTATAATTTATGCTAGTTAAACGACATTTATAAATTCTAAATAGGTAAAGTGCGATTCACGAAAGAATTCCTTTCGCTGTAATGTTGGCGCCATTGCTTTTCATTGATGGAATGGTTTTTGCAAGCAATTCTTCAATGAAAAACAATGGTGCCAACACTACGGCGAAAGGAATTCTTTCATGAAACGAGTTTAATTTACCTTACCTACTAAAATATATTTCATCTGAATCTAAAGAATTATTTGTGATTTATACTGATCACGTTTTATCTGATTTCAAAGACTGTAAAATAATAATAAAAATATATGAAATTGTTACACTTAGATTGTTTAATTTTCTATATATCCTATGTCTAAGCACACAATAAGACTATAAAAAACCTCAATACTTAGGTACATAGTACGATTAAATTGTGTAGTCGGCTCCCAGACTATAATCTAGTTCAAACTAATTCAATTGATAATGTAGCGCACGGAGCGGTAACGCCGCTGCTTACCTACTCTGAAGCAATAATTGGAATTTTTGGCGCGGAAACTGTTTTATTGTAGAGATTTGAAAATTTTGCTGCCTTTGGCTGCTATTAACTTTTGAGCTATAATACATAATCATGTCTTCTTTCGTTCGGAAGTTATGACATGAGCAGCTGGGGTGTCGTCACTCCAGCTTACACATGCTTATCGGGTTAATAACTCATATAGTATTTTGACCAGAGATTTGAAAATTTGGCTGCCTATGGCAGCTATTATGCCTTGATTTTTGAGCTAAAATACGTAGTCATATCTTCTTGCTTTTGGAAGATATGATTGAGCAGCTGGGGTGACGTCACTCCAGCTAACACATACTAAACGACTCATAGTAACGAAGTTTTTGTGGCAGCTAAATTAATACTGGGAACTTTGATTGCTGCTATTATGCCTTGATTGTATATTAATTGTAAGGAATCAATAAAAAGCTTTTATTATATTATTATTTCGTTTATTTGCTATAAACACGTATCAATTATAATTAAATATTTTAGCCAAGCATACAAAAAAAAAAAAGTTGTGTGTGCGATTCACACACGATAGAAGTGAAACTTCAGTAAATCGACAAAAGAATGAGATGAATATATATAACAAGGGTAGGATAAATTACAAAGTTTAATTGTTTAAAAATGAATCGGCATCTTATAAAATTTATTATTTAGCACAACAAGATATAAAAATACTCACAAACACACAGTTAAATAATAACACACCACGCTGACATCTTACTAAAAAGCTGTAATACGCAGCCGCATACAGTGTACAGTTAGCTCACGTAGTTTTCACATACACTAACACACGTTAAATGCTCAAATACAACAGTGTGCAATATACATACACACCGACATCTGCTCTCTCGCTCTGGCTCACAAATTACAGGCGACTATGCTTAGAAGACGGGAGTGGGGACGCTACGAAGTATGGGACAAAGAGGAGAGACCGATGATATAAAATAGTATGTATATTTCTGTCTCATTCTTTCCTGGCTTCATCCTACACATTTTTGTATTTGTGTCTCTTACCTGTCGTTTTTTCCGTTGCATCTGGTTTGAAATCACAACGATTCTAAAGAAGTTTCACTTCAAAAGAAAAGAACATTTAAAATTATAAAAAATAGTAGTCCGCCGGTGTCGGGAGCAGAGTCCAAGCTACCGGTGGTTAGGGCTCCAGAGACAGGAACCTCCTCACAATGCGAGTCGTATCGAGGAGTACTGCCTTCTGTATCAGGCCCTTGATCCAGCCGCGCAACGACAGCTTCGACAGGTGGTCGTCGAGGCTTTTGGCAATCAGGCCGTTGGCGGTAACGACTATCGGCACAATGACAGCCGAGTCCACATTCCACATATCGACAACCTCGTGTGCTAAGTCAAGATATTTGATTTGTTTCTCTTTCTCAGCTTTCACGAGGTTCTCGTCATGTGGAATGGTGACATCGATTATCATTGTGCGGCGCGCTAATCGGTCTATCACCACTATATTCGGCTTACTGGCAACAATAGTCCTGTCAGTGAATAGTCCTGTTATTATTATTATGCCTTAAATATTGGCATAGGTAGGATTATTCTATCACATATGAGGAAGCTGGAGTTATACACATGATTGAATAAGTAAAAAAATTGCGAAATATAAAAAAAAAATCCTAGGCTTATATTTTAGGAGCTATAAGACTAAAACCCCATGGTCGCGCCATTGAAACGGTGAAAAACACGTTATCGCCGATATCTCGCTGAAAAAGTATCGTAGAGGTCTGAAGTTTTTTGCAAAACCTAGATTTAAATTTGTCAAAATTTGTAAAATACACATAAAAGCCTAGGTTTATATTTCAAGAGCTGTAAGACTAAAACCCCATGGCCGCGCCATTGAAACGGTGAAAAACACATTATCGCCGATATCTCGCTGAAAAAGCATCACAGACGTCTGAAGTTTTTTGTAAAACCCAGATTTGAATTTGTCAAACTTTGTAAAAATACAACAAAAATCCTAGATTTATATTTCAGGAGCTGTAAGACCAAAACCCCGTGGCCGCGCTATTGAAACGGTGGAGAACACGTTATCGCCGATATCTCGCTGAAAAAGCGTCGCAGACGTCTGAAGTTTTTTGTAAAACCCAGATTTGAATTTGTCAAAATAAAAATACACAATAAAAATCCTAGGTTTATATTTCAGGAGCTGTAATACAAAAACCACATGGACGCGCCATTGAAACGGTGAAAAACACATTATCGCCGATATCTCGCTGAAAAAGCATCACAGACGTCTGAAGTTTTTTGCAAAACCTAGATTTGAATTTGTTAAACTGTAAAAATACAAAAAAAAAACCTAGGTTTATATTTCAGGAGCTGTATGACTAAAACCGAAATACGTTCAATACGTTTTGAATGTTTCGATAGGGTGGCCATGGCTTATTGTTTACAGAAAACTTTCCATCTAATGTATTACAAATTACATCAGGGATTAAAATTAAATTAAAATGAAAAGAATACAAAAACTTAAGTTTATTTCTTTAAAAATCACCGATTGTTTACTTACACTAAGATATATTTTTCTTTCAAAATAACAAATCACAGATTATTTACTAACGTCTCCTTTTTAAGGATATTTTTCGCTGACTGATCGACACTATACGTGACCTGAGGACTGGTTCGCTCTTTGCCCAAATAATTCGCATTGTTATTCAACGTGGCAGTGCTTCCAGTCTTATGGGCACATTACCGGATGACAGCGATGTGGAGGAGTAATTCAACACCTGAACATATTTTGTTTTTGTGTATTACGAAATGGTTTTAGTGTAGTTATAGTTGTACCTATTTTAGAAATATGTTATTTTTTTCTTAACTGAAATAAAGCATTTTACTTACACTAGGCTTTCGGCCTAGAAATCGAGGGTCATGAAAAAAAGTTGTTGCAAATGCCCACTTAGCGAGATTATTCCCACTGTAAAGACTTACAGGAATAACGAATTTTATGCAAAGTTTATCTGTTATGGTTCTCGCACGGGTACTCAGAACCGCAGTATTTTCAGCTATCAAGCAATGGAGGGGTAACTGTGATGTGTGATTTTTAAGAGATAAACATATGTTTTTGAATATTATAGTTTAATTTTAATTTTATTTAGAATTCTTGAGATATAATTTCTAATTCTAATACAATAGGTGGAAAATTTTCTGAAGCCATGGCTTGCAACCCTAGCGCTTGGCACGCCACCATTGCGGCGGTAGTGCCCCTCTTTGAGGAGTGGCTAGAGAGGCCTCACGGCGTCCTCACCTTCCGCCTGAAGCAGGTCCTCACCGGACACGGTTATTTCGGGAGGTTCCTGTATCAGATAAGGCGGGAGGAAACGCCCGGGTGTTGCCACTGCGCGGATCACCCAGAGGACACGGTGGAGCATACGGTAGAGGTCTGCCACGCTTCGGCGGAGCACCGCCATGTCCTCGTGGATGCGATAGGTGGCGGCGATCTCTCACGCCCGGCCCTGGTTCAGGCCATGGCACGGAGCGAGAGGGAATGGGAAGCAGTCTCCTCCTTCTGCGAAGCAGTAATGCTCGCGAAGGTGGAGGCAGGCCGGGTGAAGGAAGCCCGACGGAGTGGCCCTCATGGTCCCGGCCGCTACCACCGCAGGAGAGGTACTGGGCGTACTGGGCGTAGGACGTCGCGAGACGATTTCCGGCCACCGTAGATCCGGGCCTGCGGACGGCGAGCAGTGGGTAGCTCGCCGTCCGGTCAGCACCAGGCCCGTGAGTCGACGGCGCGTAGTGTTCCACGCGCGCCTCAAAGAGATGTAGTCAGCCACCACTGACGGGGCCCATCGTGGCCGGTGCCTGCATGCCTAGGGGTAGCGGATAAATTCTGAAAATGAGTTACCGCCTGAGTGCTCAGGGGGGGGGGGGGCACTCAGGCAGGGAAGGAACAGGGGTGTGTTTTAGTCAGTAAGAGTCTGACACGCCCTCCCGCTCCACCCAGAGCGGGAGAAGTCATTGGAAGATTTCCCACCCCACAAAAAAAAAAAGGATTTTTCTCTTTATTTTACAAATTCAATCTGTTATTCACCTAAATTCTAAGGTCTCTGCGATGCTTAGTTTTGAAGATCTCCGTGGCCGCGCGGTTCTTCGCGTTTCAATGGCGCGGCCACGTTCAAACCCTAACTTTTTAACCATAACTTTGACAAATTTATGGCTTTGGGAATCAAGTTTTACAGTTTTTTACAAAATCTTGGCATAGTTTTTATTTCGAAATATCGCCGTGTCCGCGCCGTCGACACTAACACATCTTTGCTGAGGCATAAGTCCGCCTCTATACTTGTGTGCATGAAGTGTTAAATATATAAAATTAAGTAAATAGTGAACAGTGAATAGTGTATGTTTACGTTATTTAATCCATTTTTTCTGTAATGTGCGTTAAATCTGTGCAGAATAAATTATTTTTCTTTCTTTTTTTTTTTAAATCTAGAGATAGATTGGATCTTGGAGAAGGACGTAAGATAGGATACTTTTTATTGCGGTACTTCGAGTATCCTTGACATAATATTCGAAATCCACGCGAGCGACGCCGGTGACAAAAGCTAGTCATTTATAAGTTGTCGATTATGTACGCCTGTTCAAACACCACAAAACAGACAAGTAGGTTCTTATAGTGACGCAATCAAGTTCATGTCGCAAAAACTTAACACAACAAAATAATGGCAAACAAGGTTTTTGATAGATGTTGCAACAGAGAGTATTACAGAGATATTGCCTTATACATACATACATACATACATAGACATTATTTTGTGTCTCATACACACGGACTAGGAGGCTCGTGGCTAAAGAGGAGCTCGTGGCTAAAGTAATAACAGCCGCACGGGTCGATTCATCAGGTTAAGCTACGCGTGCCGGGGTTGGTCCATGGATGGGTAACCATCTTTACATACCGAGACTCCTCCGTGCCTCGGAAAGCACGTTAAGCCGTTGGTCCCGGCTGTCAATCGTAGATCTTTGACAGTCGTTACGGGTCGTTACTACTAACGACCCGTAACGACAAACGAAGACGAAAGTCTGACAACCACAGTCATCGGTGGGGTATCGTATTACCCAGTTACTGGGTTGTGGAGGTCAGATAGGCAGTCGCTCCATGTAAAATATTGGTATTCAGCTGCATCCGGTTAGACTGGAAGCCGACCCCACTATAGTTGGGCAAAGGCTAGGCAGAACAACACACGGACTAGGAGCAAGTAAAAAATATGCCTTTATTTTTGCAGATGATCTAAGTTTCACAGAAGTCCACTTCAAGTTCAAAGTTCAAGCATTGCGTGGGTTGGCTTGAATGCGATGAGATAAGTAGATTCGATTGTGGTTATGAGAATTCCTACTTCGCTGGTTGGTCGACCTGTGTGTGACATTGATGATAGTAGGTAGGTATTTTGTAGACTGGTAGGTAACTTCTAATTAATCATCTATGAGTATGATGCAATCAACAAGATATTGACACCGACCCGAACTCAGAAGGTTGGATCAGTTCTTGGTCTGCAGTCCACGGCTTCAAACCCGTGGGCTATATATACCACACAAACCGTGCATTTCTGGGATAAAAATAAGTACCCAGAATAATCGTAATGTGTTCAGTATCTTACTTACTTCTAAATATTACTCATGAATCATCAGTACCTTAGCAATTTTACGAGTAACACTACCTACAGCATTAGGTACCTCCTACTTATAGTTTTGTTTTTTGCGGGTGGGAATCCAATCACATCTCCCGCTCTGGGTGGAGCGGGAGGGCGGGTCACACCCTTACTGACAAAAACCCACCTCTGTTCCTTCCTTGCCTGAGTGCCCTGGGGAGCGGTACCACGAATTTATCCGCTACCCTGGTACTTATAACTACCATTAAAACATAATTGTTATTACCATTATTAGCTTTTTGAAAAAGTGTTTTCTACTGTGGTTTTTCCTTGCTCCCGCCCTGAGCCCTCCATCGCTGAATATCAAATAAGCAAAACATCATAATCGCAAAAAAAAATTATATCACGTGCCTTCTTAAAAAATCGTATCTTTAATAGGCAGTACAATATGATATTCGAAAATTATTTCCGTAATACCTAGGTTTTTTTTTATTTTTTTATTTTTTTTTATTTTTTTTTTTTTTTGGGGGGTGGGAAATCATCCTATGACTTCTTCCGCTCTAGGGTGGAGCGGAAGGGTGTGTCAGACTCTTACTGACTAAAACCCACCCCTGTTCCTCCCTGCCTCGAGTGCCCGGGGGCGAGGTAACTCTCGAATTTATCTTCGAATTTATCCTCCACCCCCGGGCTCCACTAACTCTGTATTAAAACACAAGTGAAATGAATAATATCATATAATCAATTTTTTAACCGACTTCGGAAAAAAAGAGGAGGAGGTTCTATGTTCGAGTGTATGTACTCGTATGTTTTTTTTTAATGTATTTCCCACAATTGTGTATGTATGTTTTTTTATGTATGTCCACCAATTTCTCTGTCAGTTGTGGACCGATTTTCAAAATAATTTTTTTATTCGAAAGAGTATAGGTAGGTACCTACTTTAGAGGTGGTCCCATATAAATTTTATCGAAATGGCTTTTGTGCTTTTTGAAATAATCAACAAAAACAAAAAATATGTAAGTAGGTATACTTACTTATATGACGTTTTGTTTTCCTCCAATAACGAGTATGTTCAAATTCCATGTTCCATGTTATTGGGGTTATCAATTTGGGCGTAACTTTAATATTTAACTTTAGTTATGGAGGATAACAAACAATACAACAATTATTTTTATTAAACACTTTAAATTTAAAAATATCTTTAATTTCGAAGGCGGTGTCAATTAACGAAGAAATAAAATACAAATACCGACTTCCGAAATTAAAGTTATTTTTCAATATTATGGGTATTTTCGTTTTTAGAAGTTGGTGGTATTTTTTGTAAAAAAGTTTATTTTTTTAAATTAACTTGAAACAATGTAACCTCTTATCATCATCAGCCTTTTATTGTCCCCACTGCTGGGGCACAGCCCTCCTCTCTGAGAAAGGGTGCCTGTGGTGAGGTGTTTACGGCCCATGCGCTGCCCGCCAGACACGCAAGAGTTTAATTTTTTGTTCTTTTCTATTATTTTTCGATTTCTTTTGTGTCTGAACAATGCAAAGCGTTCTTAATTCTTTAGTTGTGATATAAATAGGAACAAAGATGGTTTTGATTGAATTTTAGTGTTTATTGTTCGATGCCAAAGCCTACAAAAAAAAAAAAAAAAAAAACCCTCGACATCATTTGTTTTTTTTGTTTATAACAATTTTATACATCGGTAATGATATTTTGCATCCATTGCTTATTAAAGTAGTCCAGAATCTTATTCGCACATTGTGGTGCAAAATCAATAATACCGGTAAAACCTTCGGGTATCATCTTCTTGGTTGTAAGAGCAAGAGTGTCTAGAGTTGTGTGGCCTTTATACCTTCTTTTGATTCATTGACATTTAATTTTTGGGACATTTTGAAAACTGCATTGCAGAAGTGATAGATGCAGCTTTTGTCTTTTACTTATGGAAAAATCTTTTTTATTGGTTTTACGACGGCCAATTCGTAATCGTATTTATTACAATGACTCAAGTTCAATCCAAACTGTTCTTTTAATATAAAAGAAGTCTCTTGTAGGTAATTGGTTTCTTTTTTGGAAGTAGAGCATAAACGAATGGTATAAAATTAACCATATTTTCAGCTACGTCAACATGCAAGTACATTTGGTAAAAAGTGGCAGATGCAACTTTAAACGTACCGTTGCCGTAAACGGTAGTTACGTTTTTAAAATATTAAAAAAGAACAGAACAGTTTTACATATACTTTTACATTGGCCCCAAACTAGGCAAGCCTGTATCTTGGGTACCTATATTGAAGGTTTGGGGTTGTTGGTGGGTATTGGGGGTATTATAATCCTGTCTCTCGAATTACATTCGTCGTATAGGAAGAAATCTTCAACTAAATTATTCGGTAATCTCACATGTTTTGAATCAGTTACATTTCAATTTTTCACATGCAAAAATTTGTTGCGGGCTCTGTAAAGAGTATCTCTTTTTTATTCGTATTTTGAAATGTCATGTTTTGCTCTGAGAAGTTGTGTGGAAATCGGTTGTCGTGGTATGGGGCATGTGATGTGGAGGAATAAAGAAAATGTCGTGAGGAAAGTCTTGAGTATGGATTTGGATGGCTAGAAGAGTAGGGGAAGGACAAAGAAACGATGGATGGACTGTGTGAAAGAGGATATAGGTAAAAAGGGGGTGACTACAGAAATGACTAATAGAGAAGTATAGAAGCAAAAGACATGTTGCGCCGACCCCAAATAAATTGGGATAAGGGCAGGATAATGATGATGTTTTGCTTTTAAATCATGCTGTAAGATATGTTTCTGAAATATTTTTTGCACAGTTTCAGAATTATCACAAAACTTCCTATAGACAGTTATCGACAATTGCATCTATTTCATTGTGCATAATCGGGAGGGTCACAAGAACGCTTAGCAGGTCTTATGATTTCATTATCTAGATTGAAAGTTACAGAAGTGTGACAGTTCTGTTGTTTTAAGCAACACCAGTTTGTCGTCCCAGACTTATTTTTTAAATAAAAATGGTTACATGCAGGTATACCTCCATGCAAAAGAGTTAGTCTATTTTTCTGGCTTTTTATTATTTTTATTTCTCTGTTATTGCTAATTGGTTGATCCATTGTATATATCTTTTTAACGCTTTAAATGTTTTAGTCGAAAACCATTTTTTACAAGAATATTAAATATATATGACATTGTCATCCCGACCGAATTTCGATCACGGTGGCCAATCTCAACGGAGATTAACCAAGTACGCTGGAGATATTATAGTAAGAAAGAAAAGAAAGTAAGAAAAAAGTTTAGTAAACAAGCATGTGCGTAAACACAGGTGCACTCTCTGTTCCTTCACTTTTATAGTCCGATGGGACGGCAATCCGACACGACCGGGAAGAGATCAGACGCAGGACCAACGGCTTAACGTGCTTTCCGAGGCACGGGGGTGTCACACCACCAACTTCCAAACTCCGGGCTGCTACTGAGTAATTTCTAATGGAAAAACTCAATAGCACTTTTTGCCCGACCCGGAAATTGAACCCTGGACCTCACGCTCAGCAGTCGTGCTTGCGACCACTAGACCATCGAGGCAGTTAAATTTTTCATTGTCATATTAGTCACATAGGAAGGAAGTCATAGACGCATGACCAGCCAGCCTATAAAGTTTACTACAAAGACTGTAACAAAAATAATTTTCGAATATCAAAAAATGGAGGGGGGGGGGGGGCAATACTTTGCTTATAATGGTAACTGTGTGAATTGCTGCTTGTTTTTGAAATACGTGTATGTTTGTGCCTGAATCTAATTTGTCACAATATCTATGAACGCTCTGTGCTACAATAGTAGTAGTACAATATTAGTACAATAGTAGTGGTAGTGATAGGAGCCACAGGAATACCTGTTGCTCCTATCACTAGTATTATCTCTGTAGGTGTGTTTCACAATCGTGTAATTTCCGTTTTAAGTAGGTATTTGCCTAATTTTTTCGATTTCTTTAGGCTCTACATCTGTCTGGACTGAAATCTCCCACATAAACTTGGCTGTCTCATTTTCTTTTATCTGAGGCTTTTTTTTTTGTGTGGTGAGAAATCATCCAATGATTTCTCCCGCTCTGGGTGGAGTGGGAGAGCGTGTCAGACTCTTACTGACTAAAACCCACCCCTGTTCCTTCCCTGCCTGAGTGCCCAGGGGTGCGGTAACTCATTTTCAGAATTTATCCACTACCCTTAGGCACGCAGGCTCCAGCCACGATGGGCCCCGTCAGTGGTGGCTGACACTAATCTCTTTGAGGCGCGCGTGGAACACAACGCGCCGTCGACTCACGGGCCTGGTGCTGATAGGACGGCGAGCTACCCACTGCTCGCCGTCCGCAGGCCCGGATCTACGGTGGTCGGAAATTGTCTCGCGACGTCCTACGCCCAGTACCTCTCCTGCGGTGGTAGCGGCCGGGGCCGTGAGAGGCACTCCGTTGAGCTTCCCTCACGCGTTCCTCCTCCGCCTTCGCGAGCATTACTGCTTCGCAGAAGGCTGAGACTGCTTCCCATTCCCTCTCGCTCCGTACCATGGCCTGAACCAGGGCCGGGCGCGAGAGGTCGCCGCCACCTATCGCATCCATGAGGACATGACGGTGCTCCGCCCAAGCGGGGCAGCACTCCACCGTGTGCTCCTACGTGTCCTCTGGGCGATCCGCACAAATCTGATTTAGATGGGGTTTTCGTTATTCAAATGCATATTCAAGGAAGGTTTTAGTATATAACGTAGTAGGATCTGATGAAAATCTTTGAAGATAGACAGTGGAACTCTTCAATAAGTAACAGAAAATTACTGGCGATTATTGCGATCGTTTGTCTATGTATAGTTAACTCAATTTGATGGGGAACCACAACTAAAAAGTGAACAATAATTTTTTTTTTACGAAAAAAAGAACCGACTTCCAAAAAAAACAAAAATTTGCAAAATATCTTTAATTTCGGAACTCGGTGTCAAAAAAGTAAGAAACAAAACCAGAAACAACGACTTCCAAAATTAAAGTTATTTTGCACTTTTTTTGTTTTTTTTTGGAAATCAGTTATATTTACAAAAAAAAAAAGTTGTCACGTCTGTGTTCTTTAAATCGCTATTCTGGTAATTATTTAATTGTGCATTTTTTTTTTAATCCTGTTGATTTTATTCGTTCAAATTATTCTTTTTTAAGCTGTTGTTGTTTTGTTCCCTTATTTTACTATTTTTATTTTGCTGGCCTCATTAATACCTAAATATTTATACGTCTTGTCTTTCTTCAGGTGTTCAAATTTCAGTCCGCTTAGTAGTGTGTGTCTTTCGTCATGCTGTTCACTGACTCTACCGGCTAGCGGCTGTTATGCATAATGCCTATAAGCCTATAGGCGAATAAAGTTCGGATTCAATCCGAACTGCATTCCAGTCACGCGTAAATATTTTGGTACTTACTACTTTCAAATAAAATTTTTAAATTATTTTTATTGCTTGCATTAAGTCCGCCTCTGTACTTGTATGTGCGTAAAGTGTTAAATAAATAAATAAATTTTGAAATGAGTGTAAAACACACAAGACACATCACATAGCCGTCAATTACGCATACTGTACATCTAACAAAGTAGCTTTACGCAAAAATTATTGCTGGGAAACGACTTTTATTTCTATGTATAAAAAAAAAAAAAAAAATTCTCAATGTCACGCGAACCCAGGCAAGTGGAGTTAAACTCCGCCCCTTCACTCTAAGCCACGTAGGTACTTGTTGGATACGTTTGATATTCATTGCGTTTTTGTAACTGTAAATGCGTAATTTCGAAATTTCGAAAAAAAAAATCGAAAATTCAGGTAATGTTCGTTTGGAAAAAAGTTTAGTATTAACACTTGGAATTCATTTTCATAAAGAAGTAAAAAAAAAAATTGCGACTTTGACCTTCAATATCTCCAGAACCAGTGGATTCCCAGGTATGGCCTGGTGGAAACAATGATCCAAATAATGGGTAGAATATGTGGCTTTTGGCTTCGGAAACTGTCTTTTTACACCCGATATGTTAAGTGATTAACTGATAAATTACTCTTAAGTTTAATAACTTTTTAAAATATATTGTTTAGTATGGCTGAAATTGGGTTTATACCTAAAGAAAACAGTAACGGTACAATGAATCTCCTTGGAAGATTCCTCGGCAAATAACTATGGGATCAGTGGCTACAGAAGCGTTCGGGCCACGGGCCGTCATGACAACATTCCATGTAGGCATGCTCATCTCTAGAAAGCCTATGATAGCACACGATCACTTGTACAACCTCAACACCTGAAGAAGCCATTCGTGTGAGATAATATCAAAGCCCTTTCATTTGTCTACCCATCCCATAGGCACTTTAGTTTTTGTGGCACTGATTTGCATCTTCTAGTATGGCTTTGTTAATCATGAAGTGGAGGTTTCCAGCCCCTGGCGTATCACCTGCATCCTCTCGGTTCTGAAGCAATGATGTCGTTACTTTCACAATGTTTGTACAGTTCGTTGGATAATACAGAATTCAAAAGCTTATACATAGTCGCTAAGCATGCTATTGGGCGCCAGTTTTGTAGTTCTTTAGTGTTTTCACTTTTGGGTATCAATATTACTTGTCCTGTTACAAACTGTTTTCTATTGGATTTGTTTTGTTAAGATTTCAATAGAACAGTTTCATTATATATTCGTGCGGTCCAACTTCTGAAATATTTTAAATAGTACTTTAGTATTTTATCCATCCCAGATGTCTTCTAGTTATGGGTTTTTCTTAAAGCTTCTTTAACCATCTCTATATCTATTTCTTCAAACCAAAGCTCGTGTATGTTCTTCGTCTCATTTTGTATCTCTGAGATCTATGTTGCATATTTATTGTACAAGACAGGCTGCAATAGTTAAGAAGACCAGAAATCTTGAATTGTATTCTTGTTAGGGATTTCTGCCCTGGCTTGTTGTTGATAGCTATTAAGAGACCTGTAATAGGATTGCTGATTTTCGAGAAATTTGATGTTTTTAGTCTTTCTATTATTCATGTCATCGTAACTTTCATATCATTCTTCTAGTGTTAACTCCTCTTTTTATTTCTATGAGTCTACCTAGCTCTTTTCTAATGTCTTCGATTTTATTCTTTATTCTTAGTTTCCAAGGCTGATCGTTTTTTAGGTTTTATAATGGATGGTAGTACACTCCACCATCCATTTAAGGGTAAGCCAATCCAGGTAAGGGTTTTGCCTATTAGCTGTTATAAGGGTCTTGGCTGCCGCGTATATGATGCCATTTAGTTCGCGGAGAGTGTTATTATTTGTTAGTAGCCTGTTTATGTAACTATTTATTAAATAAAAATGATTGATAAATTGTTTATTAAACTTTGGCTTGGGTAATAATTTCCTGTCTGTTATCGATAAGTTTTTATTTCTGCTAGAGTTTGTAGGACATCATCCACTTCGGTATGTTGTGATAGCAAATTAGAATCAAGAGTTGATTCTAGTATTACGAGTATGTGCGTGTCATTTAATGATATTTGTGTGTAAATATTATTGGGGCTCAAATTAATGTTAGGTGAGGTAGCCAAAGTTAGTGTGTGATGGAAGTCCAGGTTCGCTATTATTTAAATTTATTTTGGTGTTTACCTGTAGTAGGTAAAGACTGTTCGGGTTTTAACTTAATTTCATCTAAAAGTTGAGTGGATATAAATTTACGAATTAAAATACTACGAGCTTGATTTGAAAGGGTGTTTCCGGTGAATCTATTTACTTTAGGGTTGTGTTAGTTTCTGTCTTTAAATAATTAACCTAGACCTTCAGCTATTTCTCTATAGTAACAAAAAAATAATTCGTACAAATCCTCTTGTGACCACTTTCTTCTTGCCTCACCATTGTGTGAATTTCGTCGTGGTCGCTTCCGATGCACCGGCAGGACTCGTAGGACCCATTTTTGTCCACATTCCGCAAAGTATCATCCGCATCCCAGATAATTACGGCTGTGACTTCTTCAGAATTCTCGACTCTCGCCTGCCTGTTTAGCGAAGAGCCACTGACGGTCCGCATGCTGTCTCGTCCAGCGTCAGCTCCAGATATGCCCCGGTGATGGCCCCCAGGTAGCGCCATTTACCGTATGCTTTCATTATTTATCTCCATATTGTTTGGGGTTTGCTATAGCTCTGTTGGTCACATTTAAAGCTTCATTCCAGGTGTCCGCCTCTCACGTGAGCAAAGATGTTATACTCGGACGTAGGGTTGGCCTTCTGAGAGGCTTTTCACCATTATTATTAAATAATTTACTCATAGATAATGCATTAATCTTTTTTATCACCTCATGTAATAAATAACCGGTTCTTGGTAGCCCAGTAGTTGGAAATCCTGCTACATACCGAGCGATCGCCCAAACCAGGTTACGTTTACAAAGCCGCATTTACATTAATAATAATAATAATAAATCTTTATTGACATAATGAATACAATTTGGATTATAGGAATCCCTAGCACCTGCGCTAGTAAAAACTGTGTTGCAGGTGTTAGTGTCTTCCCCTTAAGTGACAGTAATATAGGTCACATTGTCTCTTAGGAGTTCTGGGATTTATTTATTTACCACTATTTCAAAATGGCGTGCCTGAGCACGCCTGTCTCGTGCCATGAGGTCTTCCCCTCGTCCCCCCGTTTGGCCGTCGCCTGGTGCGACCTCTCCTACGCCAGGACTAGCGTGTCGTCAGCGTAGCAAACTACGCTGACGCTGCTAGGGAGGTTGGCGCGCAGCACCCAGTCGTATCCGATGTTCCACAGAGGCGGCCCCAGGACCGATCCCTGTCGGACACTGCATGACATCTCTCGCCGGTTCCACTCTCCCTGGTGACCGGGGTAGATGATGGCTCTGTACGTCAAATAGGCCTCGACCACGCGACAGGTAGTTCGGCACCCGGAGTGCTGTGTGTGTGTGTGACACCGGAGTGCCTTCCCGATGCAACTCCAGAGCAGGGTGTTGAAGGTATTGGCAATGTCTAGAGACACCGCCAAGGCGACCCTACCCCGGGCCTATAGGTCTCCACCTCCTCCATGACGCGCCAGTTGAGGACACGTGGCGACAGAGCGGGGCAGCGAACGAGATGTCCACCACCGATTCAACCTAACCAATTGTCGACACGGTTGGCGCAGTGGTTGAGCGTTCGGCTGCTGCGCTGCGTGTCGCGGGTTCGATTCCCGCACGGAACATGCATATTTGTGTGACCTGCAGATAGTTGTTCCGGGTCTGGGTGTCTTGTGCATGTGAGTATACATGTTTGTGAACGCACCCACGATACAGGAGTAATTCCTAGTGTGGGGCAACGTTTTTAGAAAAAAAAAAAGAAAACATGCATCCGCACACACGTGGGGACAGAACCCCGGTTTAGGACGACCAGGCATGTCTCCAGAGAATAGAATGGAATAGAATACTCTTTATTATATACACCATATAAATTACAAAAAAAAAAATTAAGGAAACATTACATAGGGTGACATAATGGGTGGCCTTTTCCAGAGCCCAGTTCTCCACCATCCTGCCCCGTGAGTCCGTATACCGTAAACCCCAAACCACGTTCTTGGCACTGAACGACGAGTACAGGGAGGGAACGGTACCCAACGACGACGGTTTTCAGCTCCGCAAGGGAGTTTGGTTCGGGGAGAAGTAAACCCCCACCACGGCTATCTCCCCGAACCATGCTACCACGCAACCATCCCAACCATCCCCTCTTGACACCCTCAAGGGACGGGGGCACCGGCGGCGGCCGACGCAATGAGGGTCACTGAGCTGCTCAGGTCCTCCACCCCGTCATCCCTGGATGAGACAAAGTACGGCTCAGCGACCACGGCGATGTTAATCGACCTCTGCGCCATGCTCTAGAACAACAGATCCTGAGCAGTGGCGCAGTGGTTGATGTTCGCCTGGAGAAGGCGTAATGGGGCCGTAATTGGTACTCGATTTCAGCCTCCTCTCGAGCCCTTTGAGGTCCTGCCGCTGTAGTTGAGCCAGCGATGATGGCTGTGAGGGTGGCAGCGGCGGCGGTGGCCGTGGTAGTGGTGGTGGAGGGCTTGCCCCTGCCCCTGGTCTTGGCGCGTGGAGCGCAGGTCCTGCTCTCATTCCGGTGATTGGCTGGCTTGCCAGCTGGCGCACATGCGACGCAGTGCTGACACGGGGCAGCTCACCGTAACGGTTTGCAACCCCGTGAGGTCAGAACGAATGGTCCCCGCTCTCACCTGCTCGGCATGGCACCCCCCAGTCTTGGCGACGGCGGCCACCACCTCACCCTAAGTCACGGAGTCGTTCAGGCCTATAATGCGCATGTCAGCGCACTTGGTGGGCCTGGATAATCGGGCCTTTTCCGCATTTATTGACGCGCATTTTTAGTCAGCGGTTGGGCCACTGGAGGCGCCGGAGACCTCCTTTTGGCCGTCCTTACTGCCATGCCTGCCTTCTTCCTTCTTCTTCTCCCTGGCCACTTATCATTCGGTGTCGGCGGCAGGAGACTCAAGAGGTGTGATAGACTGGGGCGGCAGACTCGCCGCCTGGGCAGGTGCCTTTGTCGCCCGTGCAGCCGCTCCACCCGGCTTGTGCGGCGCCTTTGACGCCCTCGACGGGGCTGACACACGGGTTCCGGCACAGCCCCGCGGTTGGCCTGTGGCGTAGTAGCACGGTTTGGGCGCGGCAGTCGCGGCGGCGTCAAACGAGGCCACCTTCCGCTGGCCCGAGGCCGGCTGGCTCGCCGCTAGCGGGGTACGCAGGACAATGCCCTCCAGAACGCAGACCCGACTCTAGAAGGCAGCCAGCTCCTGCCGCACCAGGTTAAGAACCTAGTTCTGCACGGACAGGGGCTGGATTTGTCCCTACTGGCGCTCCCCCTGTGGTCCCTCTCGGGGGCCGGCTCTTGGGACCTCGGCCAGGCCACAACCTCCTGTGGCCACCACCACCTGTGGCCACCTCTGCCCGGAGCCTCTCGTTCTTTTTCACGAGAAGCTCCGTGGCGGCTGTCAAGCGGGCGTTGTTGTTCTTTATATAATATGTTTTCAGTTATATTCTTCGGTAATTGTTCCTGTATTAACTGTCTGTTCACTTTGCCCTATGGTACTATCCACTTTACCCGGTGGTTTGGGCAAAGCGGATAGCGGCACCAATTGCAATATGATGAATAATTTTAAGTAAAGTACTCATGTTACGTGATTTTTGTTGATAATTATCAAAAAACTTTAATAAATACTGATTCATACTCAGTCAATATTTTTATTTCTGTGTCTATCGGTTCTCATAACGTAGCTTGCCAAAGGTTAAGGTGCCCGCTTTGCCCGGACTTCCCCTAACTTTTCAATTTAGGAAGGTTATCTCTCTGGAACTGGTAATTGTAGTACTTATCGTGAAAATATCTTAAAAAATTAAACCGACGAAAAAGAACTAAAAAGCAAAAAACAAAAAAAAAACTTGTAACTTTATGTAAATAAGCTCAATACTCAAGAGCTTATTTACATAAACTTTTTACATAAACTAATTTTGAGTCGACGCCAAACAACAAACTGATTAATTTTCTAAATTTTATATTATTATGTAGATACGTAGAAATGGAGAAGGCTTACGTAGGTAATTTATCATTTTATTATTTGGCGCCGCCTCAAAATTAGTTAATGTAATATTTGATAGTTAAGTAAATTAACTCAAGAATAACAAGGTTTATTTATTTTTTGTTTTTTAGTTCTTTTTCGTCGGTTTAGTTTAAGTTTTTTATTTTATGATTTTTTGTGGTTTGTAGCGTCTTTTTGTACCTAATTTTTATTTGTTTAGGAAAGGTATGATTTCCATCATCAGCTCACGATGTGATGATTCCTAAACGCAAATACCTGATTACAAAATAAGATATAAACAGAAATACAACGTAATAATAATACGTGTCCACAACTTTCGAGGGCTTCTCTCAATTTTATCAGGAGTCCATGATCAGATCGTGACTTCCTTAAAATAAAACCACCCTTCACCCTATCTAACAAAAAAACAATCATCAAAATCGGTTCATATCCAACAGCGTGAGGGCTGAACGGACATAAAAAAAATATACGGTCGAATTGAGAACCTCCTCCTTTTTTTCGTTGGTTAAAAAATGAAACTGCGCAAGGGATAATACATCAAACATTGATGAGAACAAAACACTTGGCACTGTCGACAATTAAATAGTAATAGACATCTTCTATAGTTTTATTAGTAAGAAACAGTAACATAGTATATTTGTCTCCTACGTGGGTACCTCCAAACATATTGCTGATTGTAGGTAGGTCCATGACGCGGAGGCCTTGTTTAATTAGTGGTTAATAAAACAGCCGCAATATACACATCCTCCTACCTACTTGTGTCGTAAAAAACCAACCGACCTTGAATTATAATTTCACGATGTAAAGTATGGATCCGACCTCTGGAAAGGTTAAGAGCACATCACTTTTATTCGTGTCGTGCATACCACAGGACAAGTTCTAGCCTATTTACACCTGTTTTTATTTTCAGACTAATAATACGTTTGTAGACTCCAGCTATTTTTTATCGGTTGACCTTTTGAATATTAATTCGCTGGAAACCTCTTGGGTCGTCATTTGTTTCTTATTTCTATTTTCAATTTATTAATTTATTTTTGCCTATTGGCTTTAACCTTCATTAGTTACTGATTTCTGATACTGTATCAGAGGCAGGTATTATAATTATGTTAGTAGATAGGTACCTATATTTTATTCTTGTTTCAGTCTGTTTCCTACTTGAATTGAAATGAACTTCATGGTTTTGACTTCAATGTAGGTAGGTAGGTACTTACTTAGATTTATAGCTTAATTTGAAATATACATTGGATAATCCGATCTATCTGAATTAGATAAGTAATCGTAAGCGTTTTTAGTCTCTTGACTTCTGTCTCCAATATTTAGGGACGGAACTGGACTCCACCTTACTTAGACAAGTTATCCCAACAAACCATAAAGTATTTTAGTGTCCGGAGAGTTTCTTACTTATAGGTAACTTATTCTCATGTAGCATATTCGTATTCAGCCATCTTCGTAGAAACCTATTCGATTTACAACGACAACAAAACGGCACATTTAAGCTGTTAGGGATATTAGAAACCAAACTATTAGTAGGTAACCAAGTACTAATTATATGTATCTTTTGGGTAATAATGACAAAAATATGTTTTATAACATCACTTGTCTTGCCTTCATAGAAACTTCCTTGGCTAGACGAATAAGTATAGGTATAGGTACCTGTATATAAAGTTCAAAGTTTAAACTAATTTGGTATTCATAAGGATTACGATTCTGAACGTATGTATTAATTAAGTTTGTAGAAATAACAAAAATATATAAAATTGAAGACGGTGGTAATGTGCGCTTGCGCTGCTATGTGATTTCGGTAATACTTGAGAGCAGGTACGTACACAAGTGTAGCAAAAAAATATATAAAATTGAAGACGGTGGTAACGTGCGCTTGCGCTGCTATGTGGTTTCGGTAATACTTGAGAGTACGTACACACGTTTTGTAACTGTTTGGCGTGCTTGTGTGATCCTTCTGTCATTACTGGACCTTCAAATAACATATTTGTGTTACAGAATGTGTATGTACCCTATGTATGTGGGCATGCTTATTACTGACTACGTTTCAAGGAACTTTGCACATAAATATTCCCATTTTACAAGAACTATATTGCCTATGGTGTCTATTCCAAGCTGTGGTACCATTCATTCTCAAAGATCATTAAATACCTAATTTCCGATTTGTTTACTTATCGTTAATCCATTAGGATTTCCACGCGACAAGAAAACCCTTTCTTCGTCCGGGTAGTTAGGTAGGCGTACATGTTTGTTAAAATCCCTCCCGTCTGTGGGATCGACTTCTGATGAAAACTACTCTGAATATATTTACGACCGGCACATATCCTGGTGACAAAAATTCACTGGTCCTTTCATACCACCGTCTATTTAGAATACTTAAATCCTTGTCATGTTTACTAGGCGTGACGCGTATGAAGTAGGTAGGTACCTACACACTAATATAATATGCTCAAATGTACTCAAAGAGCATGTGTGTGTACCAAGCGCATACAGCCGTATGCGCTTGAACATTGATGACCGAATCCGGAATATCGACATCGAATGTTTGCTGTCATTTGACATTACGTTAGAAGTCAGAGAAATGTATAAAAGATTATGTTGCATCAGCTGCAGCATCAGTCGCTCATCAGCCACCGAACCAAACCAAACATACCAAAATGAAATCGGTACGTAGAACAATACATTACTTATAATTATAAAAACAATTTTAAATGGTTAACTAATAATTGTAATTGCAAGCTTTTACTTAGTTTCAATTGTAACTTAGTAATTTATATTATCACCACTTCTCATCATCATCATTTCAGCCGAAAGACGTCCACTGCTGGATATAGGCCTCCCTCAAGTGCAACCACTTTTATTTAATAATAATAAAATGTTTATTTGAAAGCAACAGAGACTCAATTTGTTAGTAACGACATTCCTTAACGGCTACGTTAGTAAACTTAATCTATACACTTAATCTAACACATATAAAGGTAAGTGAACCCTGCTAAAAGCCCAACACCGAGGTAGAAAGATTGCAGCAGCGATTCACACACAAACAGTCCAGTCTGCTCGCGACACATCGCAGCAGGCTGGCCGGCACCCGGCGCACCAGGGAAGCGCATCTTTTTCGCATCGTTGCGTAGAAGCAATAGACACGAGCTTCAGCAAACATCCCTGATGCGCTACAGAAGCGGCACAGCCCCGTCAGCACCCGGAACGCATTATTATATTGAATGCGAAGAGCGCTGTACGATTTCTGAGTGTGGGTAGATTACACTCGTCGCCGTCGTCGCCGTCGTGTGTCTGCTATTTGAATGAAAGTTGAAGTTTTTAAGTTGATGGTCCCATGGCCCTTGACGTATTTGGAAGGGACGACTTGATGCTGCAGCATGGTTCGTCTTCGAGGGCTTTGTAGAATAAGCTAATCTGCATCATTTATTAATGTTTTTTTTTCGTGTTAGACGACTTTAACGACTTTATTTTGACCGTATTTTTTATCTTACAGTTTTATTTGTGACGTTGTCTAGCAATATTATAGCCATAAGTTGCATCTGTTAACGTAAATTGTTGTTTGGTTTTCAGATGATCGTTGTCTCCCTCGCCCTCGTGGCTATCGCCGTAGCCCTCCCCGTTGAGGAGCCCATCGCGATCCTCAAGTCCGACTTCAACCAGACGCCCGACGGTTCATACAACTTTGCGTAATGCATTACTTTACGTTTTCTAAATATTATACTCCTTACATAATACACACTATATGGATCAATGGTCTGAATTAAATAAATAATAATTATTATTATTATAATACAAGTGAGTCCACAGACTTATCTCAAACAGAAAATGATATTAATCTTTGTAATATCAACAGATACGAAAGCGCGGACGGCAACAAACGCGATGAAACTGGAGAAGCGAAGGAAGTTCTGGATGCAGATAACAAGCCCCAAACCGTCGTCGTCGTCCGCGGCTCCTACAGCTACATCAATAGCGATGGTACCCCGGAGAGCGTCAACTACCACGCCGATGAGTTCGGCTACCACGCGGAGGGATCCTCCATCCCCAAGTCTGCCAGCCGATAATCTAACAACGACGACGCGCAGATGAATGGTCAATTGTTTTAATTTAATTGGTTGTTCATCAGCTACCATGACTTGAGACTTTGATAACGTTTAAGGAATGAACAGGACGGTTACCATGACGCGGGAGAGTGACGCGGACTATTAGCCGCGCACACTTGTTGCTCATTGTTACTTGATACTCACTGCCATATTTTTGTACGTTTTTATATTATTTGTTGTGTTTTAATGACGTGATTTACATTGTAATTAAAGTTAAATTGAAGTCATGTGCTCTTTTAATTTTCAATAGGTAGGTATTTGTTTTTGATGAAAATCCTTTCAATCATATTATGAAATCAAATCAAAGCATTTATTTCAAATAAACCCTTTACGGACACTTTTGAATTGTCAGTAAGCCGGTCAGTCAGAAAGATAAAGCTAATTGAACATTCCAAAGCGTAGATCTTTAAGGAGAAGGACGCGCAAGAAACTCCATGGACACTCTTTTAAACCATGTTATGTGCTACAATATTTCTGGTTACATATTTCTTGTTGCTTCTAAATCATATTTATGAGAACCATGTACGTTAATGTCTGAGAGCGGTTGCGCACTACGTTGCTCTCAAAACGGTGAATTAAAACATCGTGAGGAAACCGACATGTCCCAGAACCAAAAATTCGAAGACTTGTGACATCCACCAATCCGCATTGGACCCGCGTGGTGGATTACGGCCCACACCCTCTCACAGACAGGAGGCCTGTGCCCCAGCAGTGGGGACATTAAAAGGCTAATGATGTGATGATGATGATGTAGTGCGCAACCGCTCATAAGTTTATGCAATAGGTACATACTTATAATAACATGAGTTATTACGGTCCATTAATTTCATTTGTGCTACACCACCACTTTGGTTACCTTATACAATATTTAACAAAAATTTACATTTATAGCCTTCGCTCCTCTTTGGAAGCACCCACAACTTTTGGAAAAAGTAGACCAAATCATTAGGAACACACTTTCTTCGATTCCAAATGTATGACCGAGCATGGCAGCAAGCCAAGTTTCCCATCCGCTTGTGTGGTCTCAGCGTCGGCAAAATTTCAAGTATAAGTTTACCGGATTTCCTCTCATATTATATTAATCAGGAACACACTGGTTGATGTTGAGATACCGTGTTTGACTGATGCGTTGAACGCTTGGAAAATGGCTTGTTCCAATAAGGATTTGCCCGATAACCTTGTCCTCCCAGAGACGGTGCAACGTGCCGCTCTGCTGTATTATAAGTAAGTAATAACCAGATTACGAGCGTGCATGTCTGCTGGCTGGGTAATTGCAGTTGGGTTTGTGATTTTAGGCACTCCCGTCATCCACCATAGGCACTATCATGAATGACGCAAAGTTTCGGCTCGCAACCTGTCTACGCTTAGCCATATCTTGTGTTATTCCACATCGGTGCTACTGAGGTGAAGCTGTCGACAGCCACGGGTACCATGGCCTGTCTGCATGTCGTTGGTGCCGCGGAAGGTGGAAGGCCTCTGGTGTAGGACGCAAATGTCGATACCCTTGCGCCTTCTCATGTTTTAAGAACAGCGCGCTGTGCCGCTGTAGCTGATGAGGCCCTCAAGCGGTACAAATACCCTTATTGGTAATTACCACGATTACTGTTTTGATCCGTTTGGGGTCAAAACGCTTAGATCATGGGGTCTCAGTGTGCGTCTCCTTTTCAAGGATATTTCTCGCTGTCTGATCGACACTTTGCTGGCTGGCTCGTTCTTTTCCCAAAGAATCAGCATTGCCATTCAGCGTGGGAATGCTGCCAGTTTTCTGGGCACGATTCCAGATGACGGCGATGTGGAGTATTTCGACGCCTGAATGTACTTTGTTTTTATCCGACTGCGCGACGTAAGGGAGGTAATGTGTTTATTTACCTGACTGCGCGACGCAAGGGAGGTAATGTGTTTATTTACCCGACTGCGCGACTCAAGGGAGGTAATGTGTTTATTTACCTGACTGCGCGACGCAAGGGAGGTAATGTGTTTATTTACTCGACTGCGCGATGCAAGGGAGGTAATGTGTTTATTTACCCGACTGCGCGACTCAAGGGAGGTAATGTGTTTATTTACCTGACTGCGCGACGCAAGGGAGGTAATGTGTTTATTTACTCGACTGCGCGATGCAAGGGAGGTAATGTGTTTATTTACCCGACTGCGCGACTCAAGGGAGGTAATGTGTTTATTTACCTGACTGCGCGACGCAAGGGAGGTAATGTGTTTATTTACCTGACTGCGTGACCCAAGGGAGGTAATGTGTTTATTTACCCGACTGCGCGACGCAAGGGAGTTAATGTGTTTATTTACCCAACTGCGCGATGCAACGGAGGTGTGTGTGCCTATGTATGTATATATGTTTGTTCCTTTGTGGCACTATAGAGACCAAACGCGTAGGCCGATTTTGATAATTCTTACGTCAATTGATTCATCTTAACCTTGCGAGTGCTACTAAATACATGATAGTAATCAAAATACAATATGGCGACAACCAGACGACTATATTAAGTGGAGTATAAAAATAAAGGGTTTGAGGAGGCGCTTCCAAAAATATAACTCACTAGAATGTGGAAAATAAAATAAAAATCAAAAATGAAAAAACCCGACTAAAAATAACTAAAAAGTTATAACTAAAAATAACAAACAAGTCACTTTTCAAGCAGTCTGATACGATTGATGACTGTTATTTTAGTACATTTATTGATTTCATGCCACCAACTGTATCAGACTGCTTGAAAAGTGACTTATTTGGATCTTTTTAGTTATTTTTACAGTCGGGTTTTTTGAAAATATTCAATTTTTGTAGGTATGCACATAGTTACGTTACGGGTTTTCATTATTTTGTTTTAGTATAGGGTGTATTCATATTGTATAAATAATGTTGGTCAAGTATTTTATAAGTAGGTATGCAAATATTATATAGCAATTTTTAAATAAAACATAAGTTAGCAATTTTGTAAAAATAAAAATAACATAGAATTTACTCTTCGCTTCCAAGGCGAACGCAATAAATAAGTGTTCAATGTCTTCATAATCTTCACTAAAGATACGTCAGTCGTCAGTATTAACTGACAGCTACGCATGTTGAAAAAATAAAAATGTCATTGCTTTAATGGAAACAATTCTTTCTTGTCATTGTGCATTGGTTGGAGGATCATGTCTATTTTGGTCAGATTTTGGTTAGGTACCTGGCGTTTGTAATTGTCATTCCTGTATTACGTGTATGTGTTTTTGTCTTTTGGTTAACAATGTACTTGGAAGATGTACGGCGCAGCTTGTAGCTATTGGGATGACGGTGAATAGAGATGCTTGGAAGATGTAAGGCGTAGCTTGTAGCTATTCAACATGCTGCGTCGACCTCAAATGAATGAGATTGGGGCAGGAGGACCAACCTCAAAAAATGAAGAAGTTATGTATTCGGTGAGTTTTTTAAATGTAGGTTGTGTAAATCGGTTATTTTATAACTACTGGGCTGAAATACGTGTTTTTTTTCAGTAGGTAAAGGAAAACTCCATGTGGTCCATACAAATTGCACTGCCTTACATGAGTGGTTTCTGAGTTGTTTTTAACAATAAGCTGTAGTGTACAATAGGGTGGAGCATATGGTGGAGGTCTACTATGGTCGGAGCACTGCCGTGTCCTGGTCCAGGCGATCGGCGGCAGCAACCTCTCGCGAGGACCTGGCACAAGCAACTGAAGGAACAGGGGGGGGGGGCGGTTTCGGCAGTAAGCGTTTGACACGCCCGCTCGCTCCACCCAGAGCATCATTGGATGAATTCCCACCCTCAAAAAAAAGTGTACGTATGCATTAGTGTGGGGTATTCATTTACAGCAAAAAAGTGAAAAATTAACGAACTTGATAAGCAAAAACACACAGACCTAAATAACAACAGTACAAAACGAAAAATAACTTAAGTTTCGGTAGTCAGTGGCAATAAAATTAAACAAAATTAAAGGCAAAGGCTTTTCTTTAGTATCTTTTTATTTAAATATTAATCGGCTGTTAACTTTTAATAAAAAATAATTTATCAGTTAGGTACCAGCCCAGGAGACACCATATTTGTCTGTAATACGGTATTTTACGTTTGAAAAGTAAGGATATAAGGATTCTCAAAGCGCTGCAAAGCTTTCATACTTCTGTTTTTCAATGGAATTTGATGATTTGATAAATATATCTCTTCATTAACTCTAGACGCCACTTAAATATAATACATAAATAATAAAAGAGCACTGTTTTTGCACTGTTCTTGTGTTAGTGTCCACTGGCATTACAGAAATGGAAGTCAAGATAATCGTTTCGAGGAATTAAACAAAATTTATTTTAATCATAAATTATCAGAGCAGAATCAAGTTAGATCAACAATCCTACTGAAAAATAGGTGGTATAAATCCTACATCATTCAACCTCTGATGGGAAGAGATGGTAAGAGTACAATCTCTTCCCATCAGGGGTTGAGGATAAATTCGAAACAGAGTTACCTCGCCCCTGGCCATTCAGGGCAGGGAAGGAACAGAGGTGGGTTTTAGTCAGTAAGAGTCCGACACGCCCTCCCGTTCCACCCTAGAGTGGAAGATGTCATTGGATGATTTCCCACCCCACAAAAAAAAAGGTGAGATAGTGGAAAAACGCGAGCCTATCATTGAAAAATAGATCAATATTGAAAAAAATGTTAGTAAAAATGTCAATAATTTGAACTATTGTCACTTAACATTACTGACTGTCAAGTTGCGAGCAGGAAAAATGACAATAGTTTGAACTATTGCCACATAACATTACTGACTGTCAAGTTGCGAGCAGGAAAAATGACAATAGCTTAAACTATTGCCACTTAACATTACTTACTGTCAAGTTGCGAGCAGGAAAAATGACAATACTCGTAGTCTGAACTATTGCCACTTAACATTACTGACTGTCAAGTTGCGAGCAGGAAAAATTACAATAGCTTGAACTATTGCCACTTAACATTACTGACTGTCAAGTTGCAGGCAGGAAAACGTGAGCGTGGGCCATGATAAAGCTCAAAAACCTATAACTAGCTTATGTAGGTGAAATGAGTAATAGTACTCAGTGAGTACCTACTCGTAATGTAAGTACCTATGTAAGTGTGCATTAAAAGAGTTCTAAATCTTAAAAGCTAATTAAAACCAAAAGTTCCAAAAAGATGTCCAATGTTTATATAATCCGAAGTTTATAAGCAATAAAAAGTATAGAAGCGTACATAATGTATCAGAATGAGCGCGCGACGGTTGGCGGTCAAGGTCGCACTACTGTCTGCATGGCAAGCGAGTGATCTCGAACGTGTATGCATGCCATCGAATATCTACACGAGTTAGAGATCTCACACATTACTTTATTACTATCGGACGATAAACCTCTCTTAAAAAAATTATAATTAATTAAATGGTTTGGGTTTACATTGCTACGATGCATCGCTACGCCGTAGCTTCGTAGCGAGCAAGCGTAGCGGCACTTCCTAATTTATGTAGGACGCGACACCCTTGCCATATATGAAAAGCTTGGTCCCGTAATAGGCAATCTTGACTAGTATAGATATTCTATTTAACGAAGGTGGGTATAATACATTCCCAATGTGAAGAGTTTGATTAAATTTTGGGTAGTCTTCTCGCTAAAACTGGTTGTGTAGCCTGAAACGACAGGAATTAGGGTTGAACATTATGTTTTGCTCGTCAGCTATTCCGCCTTCACACACATTTTTGCCTTCGCGACCAATTGTCGTGTGTGAAGTCTCTTAATTTATTTGAATACCTATTACGATTCATATCACTAGCCGGCCGAAAATAGATGTATTACCAGTTTCCATCTACTATTTCTTTGTAAAATTTGGTTTGAAGCCAGGTAAATAAAACAAACTTTAATATAGAGATATCACAGATTGATGATAAGAGAAAAAAATAGATAGATACAGAAAAAAAGAAGAAAGATTATTTTTTATTGTCACGGACAGTGTTTATAAAACATAACAGATAGATAGTAAACATGCTGAAATATAATATTAGTAGGCTGATAACGCTAATCTGTCACTAATGCGTTCATAAATATATTATCATGACAATAATATGTGTGTATTTGTCAAAACAGTACATTTTAATTGCCTGGTAACTACTAAATAGCAAACTTCATGTTTGAAAGTTCTAAGCTACTGGTATACACTTGGAGAGCGAAAGTCAGGTTTTGGGCCACGTGCTTCGAAACGCAAGCTTCGCAGGAGCCAGTGTAACGTCGAGGGCACTGAACATCTCGAAGAAGACTACAAAGGACAAAAAATCGTGTCGTTATTTTTTGCGGCATACTCGATTAAATTCGACAGTTTCAAATACAGTCACAAAATCAATGTGACAGTTACAAATCAATATGAGTACATTTTGTCGTTAAAGAACATGTTAATTAAATTAATGTTCCTCCAACCGAAACGCGGCCGCGATTCTGGCGATATCCCATTTTTAAAGTTCTTTGAATATTCATGTTCTTTTTTCATTCATCTATATAAGAGGTTACGAAGATAATTATTATTGTCAACTTTACAATAAAATAAAAATATCACGCATATATGCTATCAATTAACGAATCCGGATTAGCGACATCGTACGTTAGACGTTACGTCAGGAGCCGGAGAAATGTATAAAAGCTTATTTTTCGATCGATCTAGCATCAGTCGCACAGCAGCCACCGAACAAACCTATCAAAATGAAATCCGTACGTGTAATTTATATTTTCTTAACGATTAAAATTTAAGTTTAAAATTAAACACAATTTCTCAATCTTTTGTTGTAGTTTTAAACTTTGTTTTGTTGTAACTTGAAAGCCTCATGTTCTAATCCAGTGAGAAGATTTCTTAATCTTTGTATAGCTATAGAAGTTGTTGTTGTCAATCATTTTCATGTGAGTATTGTGTGGTGCAGATGATCGTAGTCGCCCTCGCCCTCGTGGCTGTCACCGTGGCCGTCCCCGTGAATCCCGTTCAGGAGATCGTCGAGATCCTTAAGTCCAACTTCGACCAGGAGCCCGAAGGTGCATACAAATTTGGGTAATGCATTACTTAATTTTTTCTGAATATTATAATGGTATGTACTACCTACATAATACAAGTGAGTTCACAGACTTATCTCAAACAGAAAATTATATTAATCTGTGTAATATCAACAGATACGAAGCCTCGAACGGCATCGTACGCCAAGAAACTGGGGAGCTGAAAGAGGCTGTAGATGAGGAAAACAAGCCCCACACCGTCGTCGTTGTCCGCGGCTCCTACAGCTACCCCAACCCCGATGGCACGGTCGAGAACGTCAACTACTTTGCCGACGAGACCGGCTACCACGCGGAGGGACCTTCCGTGCCCAAGGCCGCGAGACGCTAAGCTAACAACGACGACGCGCGGATGAATTCTTGATTGACCAGCATTATGACGATTACTCAGTTCTTCATCAACTGCTATATGTAATGACTCTGATCATGTTTAAGGCAACACAGCAGCGTGCGATGGCACGTCAGCCACCCTCTTCGTATCGCTCTGTGTTGTTTGATGCTTACTGCCATATTTTTGTTACCTGTTGAGTTTTAATAATGTGATTCATACTGTAAATTAAGTAAAATAATTGAAGATCTTATATTCGCTTTTTTTTGGAGTACCTTGTCAATTGTAATGTGTAATGGCGTTACTAATTTTAATGAGATTCACAATAACCCTAGGTTAATAAGCAAGAAACAAGAAAAAATCTTTTAAAGAAATACCCTATTTTGATCATAGATACTCAATAACAATTAACGCTGTTGAACTCTTGTATAGTTGAACTGAAAGCTGAAACAGGAAGAACCTTTTTTTAATCTCTAAAGTACCGGACGAAGACACAATAGAAAATCTATTATTCACGTCACACCAGTGTGATTTAGGTAATAGCTTATAAGCTAGTTAAAAAATAAATCTCATTGAAGTAAGACTTGGCAACACTCGAACAAAGATACACACAACTACTACTACTACTTTGCCCGAGTGTTGTTGTTGATATACACAATTTAGAGCCCAAAGAAACTTCTTTGGGCCCTAAATTGTATATATATACAGCCTCTTAGATCACCTTGTATTTCCTGCCTAGTCCATGTTAGAAACGTATCGACTCTTGACTGAAACATTGAATTATCTGAATAACTATGCTTTGCCGGTTTTGATGATCTAATGTTTGGAGCTGGGTCATATAGGTATTTAGCGTGAGCTATTGTAAATATATAAGTTACGTAGGTAGGTGAAGATGTATGTATAATTCGATAGCGAAAATGGCGGTATTATATTAGATACTGGTAAGTAGCGATATTTGACAGACCATAAATACATCTATACTAATAATAGAAAGAGGTAATGCTTACAAGTTTGTTTGTAGGAAGTAATCTCATCTACCGAACTGATATTAAAAATTCTTTAACCTGTAGAAAGCTACATTATTTGTGGGGCTAAAGGCTATACATTATACGAGTATGTATTATGGGCTTTATTTTCAAAATCCATGCGGACGAAGTCGCGGGCGAAGTGCTAGTATTTAAATAAAATAAAATGGGATATTGCTTAGATTATCGAGGATGTACATGATGATATATTTATTTATCCCCACAGCGACCCGGCCCAGCTTAACTCGGGTACAAATTAAACACTTAAACCTTCCTCATGAATCACTCTATCTATTATTGAAAACTGATGAAAATCCGTTCAGAAGTTTTTGAGTTAACGCTACAGACGCGGCGAGGGTCTTTGTTTTATAATATGTAGTCATTATACATAGATCCTTTGGTAATCATTAGAGTTTCAGGCTCCCTTAGTGTGAAGCCAAAACAACCTAATTTTGCAAGTTGTGAGTAGTGCATGCCATTTGAGTATTATATCTTTCAGTATTCGCCTCATTTTTAGGGTTCCGTAGTCCTAACAAGGACAAGGAACCCTCGCTTGGATATTTTCACTCTGTCCGTATGTCCGTCCGCTAAAACTAAGAGAGTGGTAGTACTAGAAAGCTTTTCGATTTTTTTTTTGTATTTGTGTACATTAATTGTTAAATAAAATAAAATAAAAATAAGTAACCCCTGCATGTAAAGTGAGGATAATTTTTTTTCTTGCCTATGGTATGGAGTGGGGTATCCACCTTAGACTTCAGTCTTTCAAAAATATTTGGGGGCTATGAGGACTATTTCACGATCTAATGATTCGTTTGCCAAATATTAAACTTAAAAAAATATTTTTTGTTAGAGTCGAGCCCCTCCCACTACAAGCTAAACTATTGGCTTGAAAAATATGAAATGAATCGTGGTGGTAGTATATCCTTCAAAATTAGTTACATATTTATAACGAATTTGGAAGGATATTACGGCTAAGTTAGCTCTGTTAGTTTAAGTTTAATAAGCCAAACATATAAAATGTACCTAGTTAGAAAATTTCTTGGAAAGTTACTTATTTTAAACGCTTCCAGTTTTAAAGAAGCAACAACTTTATTTAAGTAATTTGTTGTTACTTTTTTTAAAGGGGTAGTAAACGTGTACAATTTAAATAAAATGGAAATATAAAATCACAGACAATAGACCTTTACATATCCTAAACGGGGTGCTCAGAGACTGCCCAAAGATAAGCGCTTGGATGTTCCAAACATTAAAAACTTCAATGCAATGTAGTCCGATTTTGTATAAGTCCTTCTTCAGTTAACATTTTCCTATGTGGGACGGCTGTTAAACCCTGTACTCAATGAATATGTTCATAAAGTTATAAACATAAGCCCCCTTCTTCGTCCGCATGTTGTAACGGGCGACTAAGGAATCCTAAAATGCGTGCCTGACTTGTTCTTGGCCGGATTTTAGTACTCGAATCAGCCTGATACGTTCCCACTGCTGGGGCAAAGGTAAAATGGGCCGTAATCTATCCCGCGGGCACTGGGCCGCGTGATGGTACGCCCATACCTACTAACATGTTTTTGGTTCTATGACATCCCGGTTTCCTCACGATGTTTTCCGATCATCGAACATCTCAATAAGATTGAGCAAATGTGCATAGTTTTGTGCATTGTGTGTATCTGTGTGTGCCAAATAAACTCGTTTTCTTTCTTTCATAGTTATGAGTAGGGTTGCCATCTCAAAAGTCTACCAATCTGGACAACAATTCCGAAAACCCCGGATTTTTTATCTTAAAACCCAGACATTTTCAATTTTATAATTAGGTCCACCGAACCAATAAAATAAAATTTGGTTTAAATTGTTAAAATAGGACTTTTTATTTTCAAACTTTTTAAAGCAGCGTTTCACTCCTGACTGCCATTATTGTCTTAAGATAAAACACCGTCTTCTTAAAATAACAGAACGTAAACTAGAGATCCGGACTGCTCACTAAACCCCGCCCGGATGCTCCCCGGACGCCCTCCAAACTAGGATAAACCCGGGGAAGCCCGGACGGATGGCAACCCTAGTTATGAGTCACTTTTTTTGAGCCTCGTAATTTCTATTCAACTGAAATATTAAACTAATTTTGTGTTGCCGTGTGGCAACCACAGGATTTTTGTATGAAAAGGAATTCAGCGTTCATTATTTCAATTAAACTTAACGTGACACTTTAGTCATACCAATACTGTGAAATTCTTGTTACGTGCATAGGTTTAAATGATAAATGATTTTATTTTTGTAAGTAGGTTTAAACAACACTTTTACACGTCAACATTTTTTCTTGTCCGTTTTAGCTAGATGAGGCTGTTGTTTCCTAGCTGACTACCCTGAGAAGAAACATCGAAACCAACTCAGAGGTCAAAGTCTCTTTAAAAGTGTTCAAATCCATACAATACAAATCCATGCAATATGTACTGGTCAAATCATATGAGAACCATGTACGTTTATGTCTGGGATGAGCTTTTGAGGAAAGCAACACGCAAATTCGAGTGGACCTGTCTAGACAGTGCAAGCATGACTGATGTAATTATAACTGATAATGACTTTGAGGAGCTCAACGAACCGACGAACCATACCAAAGTAAGGACATTTGGGTAGGCCGCAAAAATACTCAAACTGCCAGACAATCATAAAAATCTACAAGAAAATAACGACATACATAGTTCTCTCATTCACATTATGCTATATGAGGACCATGCAGCTTAGTGTATGTAATGGTCTTTCGAAGAAAGAACCACACATATTTGAGTGGACCTGTCCAGTCAGTGCAAGCATTTGTCAATAGTCGAATAGCTCTGCTTAAAACCACTAAGAAGCTCATTGACTTGACGAACTATACCAAAGAAAGGACATTTGGGTAGGCCGCAAAATTATTCAAACTGTAAGATAACGTTAAAAATTACTGTAAAAAAAGAGGAGAAAAATAATAATGATAACCCACAAAGTCCTCACATTTACAATAATTAAGAAATCCAAAAAAAAAATATAATACTTTACAAAGTAAATATTCAGGTCAAAAAAAAATGTCAATCAAAAACAAATAAAAATAAAAAAATTTAAATAAACAAAAAAAATGTCATCAGTGTTAATAAACTATAAAGTACTTATGAAAACAATGGCTCATGTATATCATTGAAGCAGCTCAATCCCACGCCTTTTTAACCGACTTCAAAAAAAGGAGGAGGTTCTCAATTCGACTGTATTTTTTTTAAATTTTTTAACCGACGAAAAAAAAGGAGGAGGTTCTCAATTCGACCGTATATATACAGGGTGTAACGGAAGGGTGTGGTCATATTTTAAGAACTGCATTTGCCCACCGATATGAACAACTTTCTTCATGAAAATCCGAGGAAATTCTAAAAAAAAATTTTTACTCCCCATACAAATATTGATCAGCTGATGTTAACATTGTATGGAAAGACCAATTTTTTTTTGGGAATTTTCTATTTTTTCTTAGAGAAAGTTGTTCATTTCCATGGGCAGAACCGGCTCCTAAAATATGACCACACCTTTCCGTTACACCCTGTATATATATTTTTTTTTTTTTTGTGTATGTTCAGCCCTCACTCCGTCATTTATGAACCGATTTTGATTATTCTTTTTTTATTAGATAGGGTATACCCCAAGGGTGGTCCCATGTCAAGGAAGTCAGGATCTGACAGTGGAAACCTGATAAAATTGAGAGAAATCCTTGAAAATTGTGGGCACGTTTAGCGTTTCTGTATGTATGTTCGGCCTTCACTCCGTTATTTATGAACCGATTTTGATTATTCTTTTTTTGTTAGATAGGGTATACCCCAAGGGTTGTCCCATGTCAAGGAAGTCAGGATCTGACAGTGGAAACCTGATAAAATTGAGAGAACACCTCGAAAATTGTGGATACGTTTAGCGTTTCTGTATGTATGTTCGGCCCTCACTCCGTTATTTATGAACCGATTTTGATGATTCTTTTTTTCTTGGATAGGGTATATCTCAAGGGTGGTCCCATGTCGAGGACATCAGGATCTGATCATGGGATCCTGAAAAAATTGAGAGAGAATCTCGAAAATTGGGCACGAATATTGTTTCTGTTTACTTTTCATAACTTAATCAGGTATTTGCATTTAGGAACCATCACATCATGAAACTGAGCTGATGATGGGAACCATAGCTTTCCTAAACAATAGAAGTTAGATATAAAAACTAGTTTTAGTGACAAATACCACTTAATATGGTTTGAAGAAAAGACGTCTTTACACTATTGGAGGTAACCTCAACTGGTCAATATCCTGGGAACTTCATGGAAGGATGGTTATTTCATCAGCTCAGTGGCAAGAGGAATGATGAAGAATTAGAAATTAGCCTCAGAGTGTTACAATATGATGCGAGCCACAAAAAATCATAAAATAAAAAACTTTTTAACCGACTTCGAAAAAGGAGGAGGTTATCAATTCGGATGTTTGTATTTTTTTTCTTTTTTTTTATGTATGTTCGGGCATAACTCCGTCATATATTGACGGATTTGCAAAATTCTTTTTTTGTTCGAAAGGGGTTTATTTCGAAATGGTCCCATTTAAATTTCAAAAAGATCTGGTGATGGGTTTCGGAGACAGACAACGGAACTCTTCAAAAATTGACAGCAAATCAACCGCGATTGCTGCTATTGTATGTATAAGAATTGTTAACACAGTTTAATGGGGAACCACAACTAAAAAGTGAAAAATAAAAAACATTTTTACAAAAAAAATAGAACCGACTTCCAAAAAAAGTGCAAAATAACTTTAATTTCGGAAGTCGGTGTCAAAAAACGAAGACACAAAACAGAAACACCGACTTCCGAAATTAAAGTTATTTTGCACTTTTTTTGGAAGTCGGTTCTATTTTTTTGTAAAAAAGTTTTTTATTAACAAAAAAATTAACCGACGGAAAAGAACTAAAAAGCAAAAAATAAATAAAACTTTTAAGTCTTGAGTAATGAGCATATTTACCTACATAAAATATCAAATTTTATATAAACTAATTTTGAGTCGGCGCCAATTAATAAAATGATTAATCACCTACTTACAGCCTTCTTCATTTGTAAGTACTTATAAAAATTAGATATTTAATAATCAGATTGTTGTTTTGAAGATTTTATTTTTATTTGAAAGCTGTTGCTTTACCTACATGTGGTCCCAATTTAATTTGGTGAAGATCTGATGAAGAACTTCGGAGATACACAATGGAACTCTTTAATACTCGTAAATGATAGCAAACCTTCTAGAATTACTGCAATCGCATGTCTGTATATTGTTTTCACCACTTCACAACATTACATCACGCTGATACGCTCTGAAGGGGTATACCCCTTCAGAGCGTATCAGATTTGTACAGTTCACCCTGATACACCCTAATTTCACCAACTATGTTCTAATTCCTTATTTTTGGGGCTATCAATTCGGGCATAACTTTACTATTAATTTAGTTTTACAATGGGGTACAACAACTAAAAAGTGAAAAATAAATCACTTTTTACAAATAAAATACAACCGACTTCAATAAATAATACTAAAAATGCAAAAGAAGAAAAAAAGTCGGTGTCAAATAAAGAAACCAAACTAGAAACACCGACTTCCGAAATTAAAGTTATTTTGCATTTTTTAGTATTATTTATTGACGTCGGTTGTATTTTTTTTGTAAAAAGTTTTTTGTCCTCAAGGTAGTCATTAATTGTGCAAAAAGCTTTCTGGCATTGCTTACGTTTAATAAATGATTTAAATTTATTTATGCTTAGTTCTTGAATTTGGCTAGGAAGTTTATTATAGAAACGTATACATTGGCATCTAAAAAACTATGTATACAGGTTGTAACGGAAAAGTGTGGTCATATTTTAAGAACTGCATCTGCTCATGGATATGAACAACTTTCTTTAAGAAAAAATAGAACATTCACAAAAAAGAAATGGATTTTTCATACAAAGTTATCATCAGCTGATGAATTTGTATATGGGTGGTTACATTTTTTTTTTCAGAATTGTCTCAGATTTTCTAGAAGAAAGTTGTTCATATCGCTGGGCAGATGCAGTTCTTAAAATATGACCACACCTTTCCCTTTCACCCTGTATAGGTGAGTTTTGTACATACAGTGTTAAGCAAGCATAAAGATCGCGCTATCTACAGGGTGTAACAGAAAGGTGTGGTAATATTTTAAGAACCGGTTATGCCCATGGATATGAACAACTTTCTCTAAGAAAAAATAGAAAATTCCCAAAAAAAATTGGAATTTCCATACAAAGTTATCATCAGCTAATCAATATTTGTATGGCGGGATTTTTTTTTTTTTAGAATTTCCTCAGGTTTTCTTGTAGTAAGTTCTTCATATCGATGGACAGATGCAATTCTTAAAATATGACCACACCTTTCTGTTACACCCAATATAGGTATCTGATACCCTAGCTTAATAATGTGTTAAATATGTTAGCTTGTCATAAGCTTAGAATGTACACCACATTGAAAGAAAAGCACGCAACAATTGAAAAATAAAAACATATCCTAGTATCACGCCTTTATTCTTCGACGGATTCGGCAGAGGTGTAGGTACCTATAAATAGGACTTGGGAAAGCTATTGCTTTTATCATCAACCAGGCACGGGTCACTCACTACTCTAGGATGTTTTCTGAGAAATTCTTGATGAAAAAACTCACTTACCCTACCTGACGCGGGAGTCGAACCAAGGACCTTACTCCCTGCCCAGCGGTTGTGGATAAATTCGAAACAGAGTTACCGCGCCCCTGGACACTCAGGGCAGGGAAGGAACAGGGGTGGGTTTTAGTCAGTAAGAGCCTGACACGCCCTCCCGCTCCACCCAGAGCGGGAGATGACATTGGATGATATCCCCCCCCCCCCCCCCCCCAAAAAAAGGGACTTAAATACTTCAACGGTAGGTTTTCTTTGTTTTGTTTTCTTTGCTTATGATACAGAAAAATAATCTATTTAGACCTTCGTTTCTAAAGTATAGTTTGGTGTAAACGTTTTGCTCGCTATGTTGCAGTACGAATTCAAACTATTTTTACCTGACTGCCCGAGAAGGAGAGTAATGTTTTTCGAGAGTGTGTATGTATGTATTTAAGTACGAGTATGTATGTCTGTCGTCATGCCGTCGTAAGTCTATTACTTTGGCACGCCCTGCAGCCTTAACGGCTGGATAGATTTTAGTTTAGATTGGGTTTGACTACCAAAGTGACAGGCTATAGGAATTTAGAAAAAAAAAACAAATTTGCTGCCGCCATTAAGTGAGGACGCATTTTTTTGTGACATGATAATGTGGGGTATCAAAGTAAAGGGCTCGAGGAGGCGATCCCAAAAATATAACTCACGAAAATAATAATATTTTCAAAAAAACCCGACTGAAATAAGTTCCAAACAAGTCACTTTTCAAGCAGTCTGATGCAGTTGGTACTTGAGAGGTCTCGAACTTTATTCAGTAATTTACTGAGCGGGTTATGTATGCTCGTGATGTTCCCTGAACGAAAATAATGACTTTGTATATTTTTTATACGAGTAATTTATTTAAATTACTCGTATAAAAAATATACAAAGTTTTTTAGAATTTATTTATAAATTCTAAATTCTACGGACTTCAACGTCTGCAAATAAATGATTATTATTATTATACTAAACCTCACGAAAATTGATTGTCCTGGATAAGCATTTTAGTAACTAATAATTCTGGAAAATAAGAAAATATTTACAATAGTAGAGACAGTTTGTTGGAGCGACGCTTATATGACCAAAGTGTCACTTAAATAAGTACCTATTAAGAATCATCATTCTCATGCCCTTATCCCAATTTATTTGGGGTCGGCGCAACATGTCTTTTTCTTCCATACTCCTCTATTAGTCGTCATCTCTGTAGTCACCCCCTTTGTACTCATATCCTCTTTCACACAGTCCAACCATCGTTTCTTTGGTCTTCCCCTACTCTTATAGCCATCCACATCCATACACAAGACTTTCCTCACGACATTTTCTTCATTCCTCCGCGTCACATGCCCATACCACGATAACCGATTTCCACACAACTTTTCAGTCAGCGGTGCCAGTTTCAGACTTCCTCTTATATTCTCATTCCTAATTCTATCCATGCGCGTAACACCACACATCGCTCTTAGCATTCTCATCTCAGCTACATGCAATTGTTTTTCATTCATCCCTTTTGTGGCCCAACATTCTGAACCATACAAGACAGCAGGTCTGACCATTGTTTTATAAATCTTCCCCTTAAGTTTTAGGGGAATGCGGGAGTCACAGATAGTCCCGGTGACCTGCCGCCATTTCATCCATCCAGTGTTAATTCTGTGCTTAACAGTCCGATCTATTTCGCCATCGCTTTGCACGAGTGAACCGAGATACCGAAAATCGGAGCAGACTGGGAGAAGCGCGCTATCTAGCACTACAGCTTCAGAACTGGAGAGACCGCCGAAATCGCAGAACATGTATTCAGTTTTGGTTCTGCTGATTTTCAAGCCAACTTTCTCCAGCTTCTGTTGCCATTTCTCCAATCTGCTCTGGATCTCAGGTCCATCTTCATTGACCAGAACAATGTCGTCGGCAAACAGCATGCACCAGGGTGCCTCTTCCTGTATTTCCGACGTAAGAGCGTCCATAATCAACAGGAAGAGGTAAGGACTTAAAGCCGACCCTTGATGTAAGCCTACAGCCACACTGAACTCATCGGTGTTGCCAGCAGCCGACCGGACGTAGGTACTAGATTGTCTGTACATAGCACGAATCAACTCAACATACTTCCCAAGCAAACCTTTCTCTTTCAAGGCCCACCACAACACATCCCGAGGTACCCTATCATACGCTTTCTCAAGATCAATGAACACCATGTGCAAGTTCTTGTGCACACGTCTGTACTTCCGCACAATTGATGGAGAGCGAAGGTGGCGTCCATTGTCCCTCGACCTGGCATAAACCCAAACTGGTTCGGGGTAATCTCACTCTCCTCTCGCAATCTTTTCTCTATCACTTTCTCCCATACTTTCATAGTATGTGACATGAGCTTTATCCCTCGATAGTTGTTGCAGTCCTGTACATCCACTTTATTCTTGAATATGGGCACTAGCGAACTATTGCACCATTCTTGTGGGATCACTTCTTCATACAACAACTTATTGAAGAATAAAGTCAGCCACTTACATCCATTCTCTATTAAACACTTCCATACTTCTACTGGTATGTCATCAGAGCCCATAGCCTTTCCATTTTTCATACATTGAACTGCCTAAATTACTTCATCCATGCTAATTTTTCTCACCAAGCCCATATTTACTTGTACCTCTTTGAGCACACCATTCCATTCATTCTCTTCGTTCATCAACTTTTTAAAATAAACCTTCCATCGCTCTTTTATTTCATCTTTCGACAAGACTTTACCGAGTTCATCTTTCATACATTTTGTGTGCATTATATCCCTCGTTCTCCTTTCTCTTACTTTTGTAATCCGGTAGAGCTCCTTCTGGCCTCTAGGGCTGTCTAGTAAATCATATAACTTTTCCTGCACCTTAGCCCTGAAAACTGCAACCGCCGTTTTTGCCTTTCTCTTCCATTCTTTATAAATTTTCTTTTTCTCTTCTTTCAAATTATCATTTCCAGTTTCTACATTCTGCCATACTTTAAACGAAATTTTCTTTTCTTTTAGCATCCTTTGCACATCTTCATTCCACCACCATGTATCCTTTTCTATCATGCCTTTACCTTGCGATTCTCCAAACACATCTTTTGCAACTCGCCTTATACAATCCGCCATCTCTTTCCAACATTCATTCACAATTTTCCTTCCATATCCTTAATTTCTATCATTTTATCTACCACTTGACTCTTAAACATACTTGCACACTCCTCATTTTCTATCATACGCCATCTGATTTTGGGTGGGGGCCGTTCTTTGTTCCTACTGGACGAGACACTGACTGTTACGTCCATCATTATGAGCCTGTGTTGAGAGACTAAGCCTTCGCCTGGCAACACTTTACAGTTTTTAACTGTTTTGAGACAGTTTTGTCTCACCAAGAAAAAGTCAATTAAGGTCGCGTGCTGGCCACTTTTGTAAGTGATCAGGTGTTCGTCTTTCTTTTTGAACCAGGTGTTAGTTATTACCAGGTCAAAAGCCGAAGCAGCTTGCAGCAATGTCTCGCCATCAGTATTACGGTCTCCGTACCCCCAACCACCATGCACTCTCTCATAACCGTAATTCAGACTTCCTACATGCCCATTAAAATCACCCCCCACAAACACCTCTTCACTCTCCTGTACATTCATCATCACACAATCGAAGTCCTTTCAAAACTTCTCTTTTACACTATCCTCACATCCTGTTTGGGGTGCTTATGCACTAATAACATTTACTATCATACTCTCCACAACCACTTTAATAGCTATCACTCTATCACTTACTCTTTTAATATCCACCACACATTCTTTTAACTCACTATCCAAAAGTATGCCCACACCATTCCGTTTGGCATCACTTCCACAGTAATAAAACTTAATTCCTTCTCCTAATTCTCTTGCTTTTGCACCCTTCCATTTCGTTTCTTGCAAACACGCTATATTTATCCGTCGCCTTTTTAAAACCTCTGCTAACTCTCTTCCTTTTCCAGTCATAGTACCTATATTACAGCTCGCACACCTCAATCTTAATTCACTCACTCTCCAAGCTTGCGTCTTACGTCGCACCCGCCCGTCCTGGTGCGACAACCCTTGTCCTTTTCCCACAGGAGCCGGGTGCTGCCCCTGCGCGTCGCCTGTGGGGTACGCCCTAGCCCTATCGTTTTGGCAGAAATATACTAATATACCTATAGTTTTGGCAGAAGATTTATAGCTGGCCGCCTGCCTGACGCCAACCCTACTTGGGAATGCTGTTGTTGGTGGTTTACCCGCCACCGCGCGGGTGACCCAAGGTGCTTTAGTAGTATGCACTAGGGCTGAAGCTCCCTTAGTCGCCTCTTACGACACCCACGGGAAGTGATGGGATGGTACTATTCTTTTACGTCCGACACCATACGGAACGTACCGTACAGTACAGTACACTACAGTACCGTAAAGTACCTATTAAAAACCGTACCTTCATAAAGTAAATTTTATCCAATATGATTTAATTTACTGAATTTTATTTATTCTCATTAACTGTCGACAGAAATAGTCCAAAGTAGATAAGTGGTAGGTATATAAGGTTTATTGAAACTTGAAAGGGTTTGTTTTTTTTCATCACAAAGGACCTAATCCTAATACTGAGTTTCAGATAAAGAGAAATCGGTATCGTTAAAACCTTTTTTACAAAAAAAAAACCGACTTCAAAAAAAGAAAATACACTAAAATTTGAAAAATAACTGTAATTACGGAAGTCGCTGTTTGTATTTTATTTCTTCGTTATTTGACACCGAATTCCGAAATCTTAAATATTTATTATTTTATTACAATTTAGGTACATATTATAAATAACTTAATAAATAAAATATAACAAGCGGCATAAAAGATCCGGTAATCCACGTTAAGTTATTTTTTAAATTTTTAGTCTATTTTCTTTTTTTGAAGTCGGTTGTTTATTTTGTAAAAAAGTTTTTTATTTTTCACTTTTTGGTTGTAGCACCAGCACTAAAAACCCCAATAATTTGGAACGTGGAATTTAAACATACCTACTCGTAATTGAAGAAATCCAAAACGTCATCTAGGTGCACGTATTTTTCGTTTTTGTTCAGTTTTTCATAAAGCGCTGAAGCAATTTCGATAAAATTTATATGGGACCACCTCGGGAGTATATTCTTTCGGATAAAAAGAGAATTTTGAATTTCGGTCCACAACTGACAGAGAAATCGGTGGACATACATAAAAAAAATACATACAGTCGAACATAGAACCTCGTCCTTTTTCGAAGTCGGTTAAAATTTACCGTTAGGTACTAAAGCATTTTGCAGAGCAAGTTGGCAACAAATTATCAAAACTCATAGCATTTTGTTTCGTTTAGGTACCTACTCAAGTTATCTATTGTCTGGAAATGCTGGAATCGATTGACTACAAGTGGCCCCCGCATTTTCAAAGAAGGTAAACAGTTATATACTGCGATAGTAACTCGCTCTATAAAGCTTTCTGTAGTAATAATTACATATTATCTTTGTAAGATGTAGGTACACCGTACAGAACACAGATTTGAGTTCCGCAGTTACAATAAAAAGACCAATGCTTTTATCATTATGTTTAGAGTTAACTTTTAAATTTAAATTTTTGGTTTGGGTTTAAATAATTAGCATACTAATTTACATGTTATGTCGGAATGTGTCCTTGTTGTTGTTCTATGAATTCTATGGTGATGGTGTGACACAATTAAGTTTATTAAGCGAAATAAATAATATCTCAGCTGTTTGCCGACTAATCCTATACATACCAGCTTCAGCCAGCGATTTTTTTTTTGAAAAGTATCCTATGTCCTCCTCTAAAATCCAAACTATATCCACACAGAACTTTATAAAAAAATGTTTCAGTGGTTTAGGTGTGAAAATGTAACAACTAGACAGACACACCGAGTTACTTTCGCATTTATACAAATTATTACTAGCTTTTGCTCGCGGTTACGCTCGCAACATTGTAGATTTTTCGGGAACAGTACCTACTAATTTTTCTGGATTAAATGTAACCCTTTGTCTTTTTCTAACGCCTAACTACACCTGCTTCCGATCATTATGTATTTAATTCACATTTTTAATATGTGAGATTATTATTATCAGGCTTTGCCTTGCGGCTTATAAAAACAGGCTATGGGCGTGTCGGATTTCGCACATTAAGGGTTTCGTATAAAATATTGGTATTTGTTAGTAAAGTATACGTAATAATAAACATTATCACCAAACAAGTTCATCAGGTGGAAAGTTCAAAAATTCTTGAAACAAAATTTTGTAATAGACGACGGACGAACAGAGAGACAGACGGACATGTGAGTGACAATAATAGGGCTCCGTTTGGACCCTTCGGGTACGGAACTCTAAAAAACCGGCCAAGTGCGTGTCTTAATTCACACAAAGGGTTCCGTACCAATTTTTGTATTGCTTTGGGTCAACAAGATGCTTATACATACTGTGAAAATTTGAAGACTGTAGGCTCCAACCGTTTGTCTGTAAAACCTGTATGACAGACGACGGACAGACCGACAGACGAGAGCAATAGGGCTCCATTTGAACCCTTCGGGTACGGAACCCTTAAAAAAATAACCTGTGTCCTATTCTAGGATATGGTCTTACCTGTGTGTCAAGTTTCATCCAACCATGAACGACAATTTTTTTTTATTTTAAATATTCTCGCTATTTTATTTCACTAGTCGATGCAGTCAATGTTAAAGATAAAATTCCTTCAACAAACATTAGGTTTTACGTGTCTTTCATATTAGAATGGATGATAAAATAAAACTCATGCTAGATTTCATGATCTAAGACCAAATGTTTGTTAGAGAGATTTTATCCTGAACAATAATCCTATCGATTGGTACAATAAAATAGCGACTGATGTTTTTTAATTTTTAGCTGGTACGATTCCCGGTTTAGGTAAGCTTATCAAGAAACCTGTGAATGCAGTTTTGTTTCTTTTTAAAAATAAAGGAATGTTTCCTTTAACTAAAATAATCTATCTTATGGATTTAAAGTGGTTTCCCTTCAGGGCCCATTGATATATTCCACCTTGTGTATATATGCTAGCGCCAAGGTAAGCATGAAGTATATTCTTAATTTATTATGTTTATGCTTATTATATCCCTAGGTTCATTTACTAACAAGTCCGATTGGTTAAATTGTGATTGAAAGTTGAACTAAATATTTATGTTAAGCTAACTTAACGTTAACTTTTCAAAACGGTGGTCAGCGGGCAATGGTATAGCCTAGCATGGCTCTTACTATCTGCTATTTGTTTAGACAAGGGCAAAAGTGGGGAGATGTGGTACCGATGCAGAAGTTGCGCAAACTGGGCCCATGAAGAATGTTCTGGCAGTGATTGTCCAGATTCTTATATTTGTGCTTTTTGTTTGGATCCGTAAAATATGGACCTTTTCTTTCCCTTTAATAATTTCATCTTTATTTATTTGTTTAGTTTGAAAAGTAGATTTTTTATTTGTGTTACAAATACTTTGTATAATAACTAAGATCTCATTTAAAGTATGTTTAGTTCAATTTCGCATGTGAGCATTAAATGGGCTCTCATTACCCGCATGTCGGGTAATGGGAGCGACTGACTTTTTTTGTAAATTCGCTACTGCACCCTAATACATGACTGTAATTGATTATAACTGTTACTTAAATATGGTTTAATAATCAAGGTAAGAGTTCATAATTAAAAATTATAAGAATGGTAACAAATGTGGTTTTTATCAAAATTTTCCCTTAGTAGGCTCCCATTACCGTGTTATTCTCTCCTACTTTCGCATTTACATAAAATACTAGTATGGATGGATTAGTTAGTGGTATATTAGTATTAGAATGGATTATAACGGAGGAAGTCCGGGCAGATGGTTATGAGTAGAATAAACTTACTGTTTCAAAACACGGAAACTATTGTGAAAATACTGCAAATGTTATGCAGTTTTTTTTAGTCTTGAAAATTATGTCTCGATTAACAATTGTTGATTTACAAAATAGTCGCACAAAAAATAACCCGTCAATTGGCTAATCAAATCAATAGTTAACACATAGCGGATTTGTCCATAGGAAAGATAAGTTTGAAGCTGTTAGTGTCGCTAATATATATCATGTCTACAACTTGCTTTAAGGGCCTACCTCCCCATAAGTGGCGCCCTCATTGAATAAAAATTCGTAGCAAAGCGTAGAAAATAAAGATTAAAAAATCCTATGTTGCGTTTGTTACAAACGCAACATAGGATTCTTTAATATTTATCTTTTCTAATTTAATATTTATCACTTGGTGGCTATATATGCCTTAAATTAAAAGAATACTTGCGTTGTACTCTTTAGTGCATGCCCCTTATGCAATTATTTTTTTTTTCCTCCAAACCCAACAAAATTCTTTTAATTGTTTCTCTTAAATTACTGTTGTTATTTTTTTATATGTCACATTGGTTTCTTTGCTGTTTTGTTACTTATATTTAATTATAGTATAATAATTACAGCTAATTTTGAGGAGTGCCAGAAAAAAATATAATATTCAGTTACAATTGACAGTTACGTTTTATTTAAAAATTGTTTTATAAATAAAAAAAGTTAGTTCTTAATACCCACACAATTTAAATACCTCTTAAAAGTCTAATATGTAGGAAATATCAAAATTGTCTCGAGTGAGGCGAAAAGAATCACATTAATCCGGCCGATTATAATATTAATATTAACCCAAGAGTATAAATTAAGAATAAGATTCCATTTCAAGTTTTTATCATGTTAATTCTATTATAATTTTCTTGATATTTCTAGTTTTTGATAAAGCACGTACGTGTTGTATGATACTCGTATATTTTACACATGTGTGCCATTTGATTCACATGCTGTGAGCGAGTTTCATAGAAATGATTTTTTATATTGCCATAGAAATGTATAAAAGTTAACATTAGGATCGGTCTAGCATCAGTTGCTCGTCAAGTTGCCAACGGACCAAATCCAAAATGAAATCGGTAAGTGAATCTACCACTAGGAACTAAACTCCCTTTTTGGGACTAAACTCACTTTTTTCTGGCGGTTGAATAATAATATTTTGGGACTATAATACAAAGAGTTCAAAACGTTAATAGGAACACGTCAATGAATACAATTTATAATTACTGTTGCTTTTGGTTTCCTCGTGTCTGAAATCTGTGTGTGTTTCCGTCTCTGAAAGTCTCAAATCGTCCCAAAGGAGCCCGCAATAAATATACCTATATCTTAATAATTCTTATCCTGTGTCCTAATCCGGGTGTGCAAGGTTCATCCAAAACTGTTCAGTCGTTAAGTCGTGAAATGGCCTAAGTACCTAGTTAGGTACTTTCGCATTAATGCATAGTATTAGTATGGATAGTCCGCTCAATAATCAATTTAAATTCAAATTATAAGGAACCTATGTATACTTATCATTTCAATTGTAGATACGAGTATCTCGTCTTCTTTTGTAAAATGCTTGGTTTTGTTACAGATCGTCCTTGTCGCCCTCGCCCTCGCGGCCATCGTCACAGCTGCCCCCGCTGAGGACAAGAAGCCAATCGAAATCATCGAGTACAGCTCAGAGATTCAGCCAGATGGCTCCTACACTTTCAGGCAAGTTTTTATACGTTTTAGTAAGATTTAGTAATATTTCTATGAATTCAATATTTATAGAACCAGCCATAATCATAAAACTCGCTAACCTTATGCTTCGTTCAAATACTGATTAACGAATTCTAAATTCAAATTATCCATTGAAAATGTTGAATTAAGAACTTTTTTGTTGTGCTAATCTGTGTTTAAACTAATCACATGGTTATTTTTTTATAAATAAGGCCCAACATGTCGAACTAACTTAATTAACCAATTTATCAACAGTTACAAAACTAGCGACGGCAGCGCCAGGGAAGAGCACGGCGTTGTTAAGGAAGCTTTGGACGAAGAAAACAAGCTCAAAAAGTTCGTCAGCATCAGCGGATCCTTCACTGTCCTGGATGATCAAGGCAATCCTGACACCACCAATTACTACGCTGACGAGACCGGCTACCACGCTGAAGGAAAATCCATACCCAAGGTCGTCTCAAGGAGATAAACAACTAACCACCACTCACCTTCTAATAGCCAAGGACTGATAACATCAATTGTTCAAAGCTTCATTGCTGATAACAATTACGCTAAGGGTTGTGAGGCGGGTAAAGCCGCACATAGTTCTTGTAGTTTACCATGATTGAGATTAATTAATTAATGTGATTTATGCTGTAACTAAATAGAGTTAGCTATTTTTAAACGTCAGCAATTTTATTTCTACTTATTATTTACAATCATGAATATGTCATGGGTGAGACATCAAAGAAAAGAAAAAAAATGGGTGAGATATCAGCTATGCCTATTTCTCCCCGCAATGTGTGTACAATAAATCTGAGATCACAAAGGTTTCTTGCTAAGCTGGTAGCCTCCTTATAAGCAAAAATCTGATCTGGACACGGGTTACAATGAAATAATTCGTTCTTAATTAAAAACCCTTGATAACTAAAATAAAACGGAAGTGGATCGGAGCTGATTGACATTCTTTGCGTACACGACCAGTCGACCACACAGTAACATGCATTGTGTTCTATGTTACTGGCAAAGTAAATAGTTAAATCATCGTATAGAATGCCTTGTTGAATAGCGATTCCACTGCCATTCACACCCACTTGAAAAAATCACCCTGTACAGTGTACCTATATATACAGAGTGTAAAAAAACACATCATAGAGCCGTTAACTACGAATACTGTACGTCTAACAAAGTAGTTTTGAGCAAAAGTTACGGTTGCTGGGAAATGACTTTTATTTTTAGGTATGAAAAATAAAACTATTTTTTATTCCGCGCAATGTAACACGAACACAAGCAAGTGGGTTTAAACCCCGCCCCTTCGCTCGAAACCACGTAGGTACTTGTCGGATACGTTTGAAATTCATTGGGGTTTCGTAACAAAAAAAAAACGAATATTCAGGTAATGTTTTTTTGGAAAAAAGTTTAGTAATAATACTTAGAATACAATTTTAGTCCGACGGCGAACGAAGTGAGTACACCCTTCTTAACCTGGGGCGCCCCGGCACGGACAGGTTAGGTTTGGAGGGAAAGACAGGGGCTAGAGTGACTGAGCAAAGCGAGCGAACCAAACCCTTCCCCTTCGTGTTAGGATTATCTTCATACGACCGTCACCAACCGACCGACCGACCGTACCAACTGAACATTCGGCATTATATATAATACCTAATAGGCAAAGTTCTTCTTCTTCTTCTTCTTCGTCGTCACACTCTTGGCAGAGTGGTCGTGGTCTTCACATCAGGGCTGGTGGTAAACTTCACAATCACAATCCGTCGCCGTCAGTCTTCTCGTACAATCGTGAAGTTGGTGACCTGCCGCGCGCTCTTGTGCCTTCAACTTTGCCCTGATGACTGTCTTCTCGACGAAAGAGGCAAAGTATAGAATAAATATTTCATACATTGAACGTCTTAGGCGTTCTATAGAATGTCGGTTTAAAGAGATTACCGCAAACACTACTACGACTACTTTTAACCATTATTATCCTAATAATGGTTAAAAATAGGCTTCATAGCGTTTTATATTAGAACTTTATTTATTAGATACTCCATTTAACTTACTCAAGCATGTAACTCCCCGTTTTATCTAGAGAGGGCTTGACATGACCTAAAGTGCGGTCATAGTCAGACTGCACAGAAAAGAAAAATATGCGTTGTGTCTGATGTGAGTTATTAAAATTCCAAGTCAAAGAGTTTTGCATTAAGATTCGACTCGTCCAAATGTATTTTACAGTAAACTTCTGACGATTTATCTAAATCAATCGGACGGGGGACTCGATGATTTCATTCCCTGACTAAGACAAGGATTGTGGTTGTGTACCTATAGGAATCTAGGTACACAACAATACCGCCACCACAAAAGAATTTTAATATACCTCCTTAATAAAACCTCTTTTAATTAGGTAAAAAATATGATATACGCTTGATATTTTTGAAAAAAAAAAACAGTAATTTAACTTAATTTTAATACGTAAAACTATGTTATGAGAAAGTATATATAAATATATATTGTGAATATAAGAAAAATACGTTTCACAGATTCACTAATGTCTTTCATAAAAAACACTGCATCACAATTCGATACAGTTATCAATAGAGAGTTAATATTTAAGAAGGCATCTGTATACTGCAACATGACCTTTCTTACTAATAATCAGTAGTTTGCAAGGTTTTTGTTGATGAAATTAATTTATTCCTTAACTTGGATTGACCTTGGGCAAATAGTGAAAAAAATCCAGGACGTAAAATATGTGATATCAACTGACTAAGGCAAAATAACATAGAGTTATAGTTTGTTTTTAGCGTTCCGTATCTGAAGGGTCCAAACGGAACCCTGTTGCCCTATTATTCACTCACGTGTCCGTCTGTCTGTCGTCTGTCACAAAATTTTGTTCCAAAGAATTTTTTAACTTCTCATTGACATATGAACTTAAAATTTGGCGATTTATTTATTACGTATATTTTACTAACAAATCTTTCTTGTGCGTCTCATGGGAGTTGCCATAATCGCCACGCTTGGCAGGCGGGTTGGCGATCGAAATGTAGCTGTTGCACAAAACACAGAGAATGCTGCATGGTATATATTTCGCAGGTTTATGACAAAATCAGGTTTTTGATCAAAAACTTAGCCTTTTGATCAAGAACCAGCAGAAGAGACAATTATTACTTCATGTTATCATAAACCTGAGAAAATCCAGTATTTTCATCCAGGTTTGGCGTGAATACATATTTCGCCGGTGCCGGTACGCTACGTGTATGATACGCGACGTTGTTGGTCGCATTGTCTCATACTTTTCAATACAAATAATATTTTTTTGCTTGACATGGGATGGTCATGGTATGACATGGTGTAATGGGCAGACTCCTTTAGTGTTAACACAAAGAGGCGGTGTATTGGCTTTAACCTCTTGCGTGTCTGGCGGACAGTGCATGGGCCGTAAACAATTAAAAATCTATTATGTTTGTGTCTGCTAACTGGAAGCGCGACGGGTTAATAGAAACAAACACCTAATGATTTTTTCTGTCAACTTTTCCAAGGTTCCAAGAGTTATCCTTTTCTAATGCAAGTAAATTAAAAAAAGTGTCAATTCGAAACACTTATTGATTTTGGCGAAAGCACCCCTCACCCGCACAATCTGTGTGGTGAACGAAGTCCGTGGGAAATTTTTCGTGGTCTTTCAGTGAATTCGCAAGAGTTTTATTAAATGTAGTTGGTTATGTAAGGTAAAAAGTTATGTTATTTGTTGTTAGTTTGGTTTGCTACGCTGACGACACGCTGGTCCTGGCGCAGCGGGGTTCGCACCAGGCGGCGGCCGAACTTGCGACACGCGGGGTTGCGGCAATCGTCGAGAGGATCTGGCAGTTGGGACTCGTGGTGGCCCTGCAGAAGTCTGAGGCCATGTGTTTTCATGGTCCTCGGAACGCGCCACCGACGGGTTCCCAAATAACGGTAGATGGGGTTCTTAGGGGCATGATAAAATACCTGGGATACGTCCTCGACAGTCGGTGGAACTTCGTGGAGCATTCGTGGAACTCTTTGAGGAGTGCCTGGAGAGTCACCACGGCGTCCTCACCTTCCGCCTGACGCAGGTCCTCACCGGACACGGCTGTTTTAGGAGGTTCCTGTGTCGTATAAGGCGGGAGGAAACGCCCAGGTGTCACCACTTTGTGGATCGCCCTGAGGACACGGTAGAGGTCTGCCCTACTTGGGCGGAGCACCGCCGTGTCCTCGTGGAGGCGATCAGCGGCAGCGAAGTCTTGCGCCCGGCCCTGGTTCAGACCATGGTACGGAGCGAGAGGGAATGGGAAGCTGTCTCTCCTGCTTCTGCGAAGCAGTAATGCTCGCAAAGGAGGATGTGGAACGCGTGAGGGAGACTCAACGGAGATGCCCTCACGCCTCTATGGGCCGCCGCAGGAGACGCTTCGGGCGTCGGGAGACGCAAGGCAACTCCCGGCCACCGTCGGTGCGGGCTTGCGGACGACGAGTAACGGCGCGTTGAGTTCCACGCGCATCTCAAAGAGATGTCAGCAAAAACTGACAGGGTCCGCCAGGACCGATGCCTGTCTGGGTCGCGTTCGTCCGAGATATAGCGTAGAGACTGTTAGCACTAGAAAGCTGCAATTTAGAATGGATATATATATTAATCACGCCAAGAAAACGAAACAAAAATATTATACCGTATGCACATGAGGGATTACCCGGGCCTGCGGACGGCGAGCAGTGGGTAGCTCGCCGTCTGATCAGCACCAGGCCCGTGAGTTGACGGCACGTAGTAGTAGTATGCCTAGGGGTAGCGGATAAATTCTGAAAATGAGTTACCGCACCCCTGGGCACTCAGGTAGGGAAGGAACAGGGGTGGGTTTTAGTCAGTAAGAGTTTGACACGCCCTCCCGCTCCACCCAGAGCGGGAGAAGTCATTGGATGATTTCCCACGCCATAAAACAAAAAACAAAAAGGTGCACGTGGGATTGGTTTTCGAAATCTACACTCCCGGTAATCCCGGTAGAGTTGAAGAAAAAGGTAATGGATTCAAACCTTCTCCCATGCCTAACATATGAATGTCAAACATGGAAATTTAACTATACCGTTAAGAACAAAATTGTTTCATGCCTAAAGGGAATGGAGCGCAGCATGCTTAACATAAAAAAAACAGCATAGAGTCCGCCACTCAAAAATAAGATCAAATACAAGAGCAATCGACGTCTTTTCACACGCACTTAGACTAACTAAAGTGGAAATGGGCAGGCCACGTAGCAAGACTACAAGACAATAGATGGGCCAAAAAGTTAACTGCCTGGATGGGACCGATAGGTAAAAGGAAGCGAGGAAGACCACACACACGCTGGGAGGACGAGATTGTGCATCTGGCTGGATCACGCTGGATAGAGATAGCGAAAGACCGAGAAAGATAGCACTCTCTGGAGGAGGCCTTCACCTTACAGCCGACATGCGAGTGCAGTACAACGACGCGTGGCGCGCCATGTTCCGACTGCCTCGGTGGTGCAGCGCGAGCGCCATGTTCCGCTCGGCCGCCGCACGCTCCGCCATAACTTCGCTCCGCTAACTCCTTGGTGGTCGCGGTTCGAGACTGGGACAACAGCCCGTTGCACCAAAGGTGGCAGTCCTACCATACCCCGATTACATAATACTTATTATGTTATCTATTTTATGTTGTAGTGTACCATTATTATTTATTATTTATTGTTATCTAGGTGTGTATGTATAAATGGATGTTAATCTGGCAAATAAACAATTTCATTTCATTTTCATATCATTTTTAGGGGTTCCAAATTACTAAAACAATTTAATCATTAATTTACTAACATATATTGTAAAACTTGGGAAATATAAGGCTTTTTTATTTTATTTATTTTTAGAATGGGGTACAAAAACTAAAAAGTGAAAAATAAAAAACTTATTACAATACAAAAATACAAGTTAGTTTGTATATATATCTTTTAAGTTATTTCTATTGTATTATATTATAGTTGTCATTACAAGTTATTTTGCATTTCTTAGTATTATTTATGGAAGTCGGTTTTATTTATTATTTTTATTATAAGGCTAGATTAAAATAAGACGAAGGTTCATTCTTTTAATGATCTAAGATAAGGAAAGAATTTTTTTTTTGTTTTTTTTTTATTGTGATGGTAAGCGATGATGTGGACGAAGATGGACCACGCTTGCCTAGAAGTAACCTATTCACTCTTGACTTAAAGACTCTCAGGTTGTAGCTGTTAGGAAAGAAAAGAAAAGAAACACCGTCTCTAGCAGAGAATTCCACTCGCTAACTGTACGCACAATGAATGTGTTCTCAAAACGTTTTGTGCGTGTGGATATAGCCCATATCACATATATTAACGTATATAAACATATATATTTACATTTATAAATTATAACAAACTACTTAAATAGGACATTATTTAGTAATTTCCTATTTATTTATTATCGTGAATAGACCACAGTGTAAACCAGTTGTGATGGCATTAGGTCCTAATGTGATAGAAGCTATCGCAAGAGCACTTGCACAAGTAAATCACACTCGGTTCAATAGTTTTATGATGAAAGAATAATTTGAAGAACTGTACAAATTAAACATGCCGGTGATTTAAAGCTACGCTTGGTCTTTCGTTTTGATGGATAGTAATATTCGTCAGGGGTCAAGCAAAAGCGGTTTTCGCGCCATAGTACGACCTTGACGCGGATTTTATGCGGCGTTGATAATATATTTGAGTTACAATGACCTTATACACTGAGCTAGCCACTTGACACCATTTATACCCAACTGTAATTTTTTACATTTATAATCTTTCTGTCATGTGGAGTAACTTTTTAAATTCAAATAAAATTTTGGTGGCCTATTTTGGTGGCCTATTTTATTTGTTCTTCCTATCAGCCTCGTTGAGCATGAGGACAATTTTTTTTTTGAGGTCGGGCAATCATCAGATGACTAATTCTCCCGCTCTGAGTGGAGCGGGAGGGCGTGTCAGACTCTTACCGACTAAAACTCACTCGTGTTCTTCCAGTTGCTTTTTGCGTTCCCAACACTCCCACGATACTGGGAGATCCTGCGTTCGATTCCCGGGTTGGGCAAAATGTTATTTTTAGGTTTTTCTATCGGGAATTGCTCAGTAGCAGTCCGGAGTCTGGACTTGTGCCTGGATGATGAAAATAGGCTCGCTCTCTATTACATTATTGGCTGCCAAAAAGTTGGGGATCCTCGCAAAGGTGAGACGATACTTCACGCCGGAACAGCTGCTCCAACTCTATCAAGCGCAAGTCCGATCGTGTATGGAGTACTGCTCTCATCTTTGGGACGGATCTGCAAGATACCAGCTTGATGCCCTTAAGTCAATTGAGAAACGAGCCAAGAGGATCATCGGCAATGATAGACTCGTTGAGTCAAAACTCCAAAGTCTTGAACATAGACGCCGAGTTGCTAGCCTGTCGGTTTTCTATCGATTACATTTTGGGGAGTGTGCGACGGAATTGCATGATTTGATTCCGCCAAGCCCGTTTCATCTAAGGAGCACAAGACGTACGGCGAAGTGCCACCGGTTCATGGTGGACATCCCATCCATACGCACAAAGCGTTTTGAGAAAACATTCATTGCACGTACAGCTAGAGAGTGGAATTCTCTACCGGAGTCTGTGTTTCCTGTAAGATACAACCTGGGAGTCTTTAAGTCAAGAGTGAATAGGTTACTTCTAGGCAAGCGTGCTCCATCTTCGACCGCATCATCGCTTAACATCAGGTGAGATAGTGGTCAAACGCGAGCCTATCAAACATAAAAAAAAAAAAAAAAACATGAAGCTGAAAATAACTGGTGAAATGTGGCGTTAACTAGCGTTTATTTCGCCAGTTATAGTGCAGCTATGTGCGTGCACTTTTGCCTAACTGCTCGGAATGCAGGCGTGATGTTATGTTAAGTTATTTTTTTCTAAAAGAAATAAAATAATTGAAATGATTTTCCTGTATCGCTCATGGCGGTTTTCTTTAGAACGTTATTAATGAATAAACTGCAAATTCTTAAATGTCAACGATCAGTCAGATAACCGGGATAATACAGACTACATATTCGACGCGACCCTGAACTTGTGCGTATCGTAGCATAACAAGAACACAGTGTGGTGCTCATAGACTGCATGCAGAGTAACAATTCTAACTTATTTTTATCAATAATTGCTTCTACCAGCGGGTTCACCCGCATGAAACGCACGCAAAGTCGTATCATACTTTTCAATACAATACATATTATCGCGACAGAACATACTCCGGTATAAAAAGATATGCCCTAATACAGGACATGGTCTACTCGTAACTTTGTCACAATCCGTTCTGCCACTAAGCAGTGAAAAGGTCGGTAACAAATAGACAGGCAGACGGATAGACCGACAGAATTGTCCTCCCGTCATCTGATAAGAAGAAAAGGGTGTCAGTTTGTCACAAAACTTTTGTATGGTGGATAAGAAAGATACAATTATAATTATGTTAGTATGCACTAGCTTTTACCGCGTCTTCTCTCCCGTAGATTACGTCTCAGGAAACCGAGCAGCTTTATATACAAAAGTTAGCTCTGATAATCAGTAACAGTGAAGTAAGTAGCTTTTTATCAGTGAAATGATTTTCGTAAATGTATCAGTACTCCTTGCAAAAATGTTATTTTGTTCCTAAATATTTGTTTGTTTGTTTAATTTTTTTACCTTTTAATAATTGTCTCGTTGAAGGAAAACATTGTGAGGAAACCGGCATGTCTTAGAACCAAAAATTCGAAGACATGTGACATCCACCAATCCGCATTGGGCCCGCGTAGTGGATTACGGCCCACACCCTCCTACAGGGAGGAGGCCTGTGCCTCAGCAGTGGGGACATTAAAAGGATGATGATGATGATGCATAATTGTCTAGATACCCAGACAATTATGCATCATCATCATCACCCTAAAAAACCTTACACCCTAAACCTTTATTCTGGACTATACCATGTGGTTATTGACCTCATTTTAAATACACAGGTAAGACCTACGTATTTCAGCCGCTGATTTACTCTCTATAAAAATCTAGTAATTTACATTTATATGGATGGGTAGACTTCTTAATTATTATTGAGATAAATATTTATGACCTAATTAAATGCAGACAAATATACTCCTAATTTGTTTTTTGTCAAAGCTATATGAATTTCAATTTCCATTTTCTACATACATATTACCTAACACAATCGGTTAAAGGTTAGTGTCACCTTAAAAATAAATATCACGCACATTTGAGCCTATCAAAATTCGAATCCGGATTAGCGACATCGTACGTTAGATGTTACGTTAGGAGCAGGACAAATGTATAAAAGCTTATTTTGCGATCGATCTAGCATCAGTCGCACAGCAGCTACCGAACAAAACCTATCACAATGAAATCCGTACGTGTATTTACATTTTAACAAAAATACCTATTATTTACTAACAATATGCTTAAAAAAATACCAAAATGTGTATTGAGCATATGAGTATAGGTATTAATTGATAACTCTGTATAAAATATTTAAGATGTTTGTATTCAAAATATCATTAAGTGTTGGGTATTATCTCACTTTGACTTGTGTATTGTTGGTTTTCAGATGATCGTTGTCGCCCTCGCCCTCGTGGCTGTCGCCGTGGCCGCCCCCGTTGACAACAAGGAGACCACGATCGTCAAAAACGAATTCGACCAGCAACCCGATGGTTCATTCAGGTCGAGGTAATATATTTTTAGTATTTTTAATTATTCAACCACGTTTTGTATTCCAGTGATAACTTTCTATTACGAAACATAACTACAAGTTTGTAATCAGTGTATTCTCAACAGTTTCGAGACTAACGATGGCACCAAACGTGAAGATGAGGGTCAACTGAAGGTAGTTCAGAATGAGGAGAACAAACCCGTCAGCGTCGTTGTCCTCCGCGGCACCTACAGCTACCTTAACCCCGACGGTAACGAGGAGACTATCAACTACTACGCTGACGAGTCCGGTTACCACGCGGAGGGACCTTCCGTGCCCAAGGCCCAGAGCTAAGCTTACAACGACGACGCCCGGATGAATTGATTGATTCATAGTATTGTCATTAATCAATTATTTATCAGCGATCTTGCTCTGTAACTCTGATGACGTTTAGCAAATAACAGGACGGTTACCATGACTCAGGAGCGTGCGGAGGAGCGTCATCCGCGCAACCAGCTCCTCGTTACTTGATGCTTACTGCCATATTATATTGTATTAGCTATTGTACTGTAAATAAAATTAAGTTTTAACAATTAACTTAATGATTTTAATTTTTTTGTATGGTTATTCACTCGGAGTACCTACTTACAACAAATGTTGTGGCCGTTGCTTAGAACTAACTAATTAGATGAGTATTTTGTCACATAAACGCTGTATATATGGTTGGAATCAGCTACACGAACATATTGTGAAATATCAGTGGCACCCATCTTATTGGGAAAATTAATTGTAATCAAGTGAATAGGCATGAGTCTAAAACCTGTATTACTTTTGTAAAAAAAAAATGTCGGTGTGAAACGTAACGTAACGTACCTGTTTGTAAGATCTCGTGAATATGAACAATTTAAAAGTAATGATAGTTTCAACATCAAAAAAGTCTTATTACCGCCTGTTCTTTCAGTCCCTGAAAGATTGCCAGTGAATTTAAAGCTATTCAGCATCGAAAAGTCCATTGCCAGATTAAAATGGCGACATCGGCCTTTACAAAACCCGTGCCTCTTTCATCAGTTTACTTAAACAGTCAAGTGACGTCAAGTCATATACCCGGGCCTACGTCGAGCTACCCATTACTCGCCGTCCGATCAGCACCAGGCCCGAGAGTCGACGGCGCGTAGTGTTCCACGCGCGCCTCAAAGAGTTGTCAGCAATCATGACGGGGCCCATCATGGCCGATGCCTGTCCAGGGGTTGTGCACTCAGGGCAGGGAAAGAACAGGGGTGGTTTTTAGTCAGTAAGAGTACGAAAAAAAAAAAACGTCAAGTCATATTTTATTTAGTCGGAGTAGAAATTAACAAATTAGTATGAGTTAGCGCATCGTACCAAAATACCAAGGCAGAGAGGTATGCGCTTTCATATTTGATAAAGGTCAACTAAAGATGGTTTCTGCAACATACTGCGGCCTTGTTGCTATTGCCTTCTGTTTTATAATAATATCTTGTTAATTATGAATAGGTAGGTACTATGAATTATGTGTGGTCATTACAGTGTTAGCGTTCATTTAAACGAGGGAAATTCAAATAGTTACGTAAAAAAAAATACGAAAATTATTCGAATTCTCATCTTGGGATCCTAGTGCTTGTATTCACGTACATAAACTAGACCAAACCTTAAATGAGTGCTCTACTAAAAGCGTGCACGTGAAACCGAAGCAAGGCGCCACGTAAACTATACTATACGTATAAACACATAGTTTAGCTGTTGCTATTAACGTTTTTTTGTACTGTATGCTACTTCGGTTTAACATGCGATTATTTTATAAGTACTCGTATATTAATCTTATAGTTAACTGTTGGTGCAAGGTTTACGTACTAGAAATGTGTTTTATTTTACAAACTTTGTATACAACAAAACCTATCGTAATAATTTTAAAATAACTTAACACGGTTGGTTGAGTGAGAACAGTAGAGAGGTTTTTCAGGAGTTTTCGTATCATTATGGTTAAAAAAACATACTGGTATAGTATAGTATAGGGACTCCGTTGTCCGCACTTAGTCTCTTATTTGGTCCGTTGTGCGTGGTAGATGCTGGCTAACACAGCCAGCCTAACTCCGCCCAGAAGCACAGAATCATCCTGGGAGCTTCACAGGCTTCGCGGAGCGACCTCACTGTTCCGAGGATTTGTGCACGTTGGGTAGCCACGGCCATGCATTCCAGGATGACGTGGGCGACTGATTCTTCAGCGTCAAAGCAGCCTCTACAGAGAGGGCTACCCGTGGCGCCTAGGTTGAAGAGATGTTTATTCAAGAGTCAATGGCCCGTGATTGTCCCTATTGTTACTCTAAGGTTGGCTCTACTGAGACTGAGCAGTTTTTTGGTTAGTCGTGGGTGTAAGCTTGGCATGGCCATTCTCGACTGTCTGCAGTCTGTTGCCCGTGACCATCTATTATTGTGAAGTTCCGTAGTTCTTTGGCGGATCCATGTACGAAATTGCGAGAAAGGTAGGAGAAGGAGTGGACATTGGATATGCCTACATGCCACTGTGGCGTAATATAATAAAAAAACTGGTAGTTATAAGTAGGTACTAACAGTAGATTTTAAGTTGTGTGTAATGTAATACTTACAAATTATGGACTTTATCTGAAATATAAGTTTTTTTTTTATTGCCTAGAGATCCAATGTGCCCCTTAATCCACTGTAGGGTGATTCGATGTGATATCGAAATACTCTCCAGGGCAAGGTGACATTTGTAAATGTACTTGCTGTTAGTTTTTATTTATTATCCAAGGCTTTGAGCACAGCCAAACTGTCCGACAGGAATCTGATTCCATAATTATGTATTCCCAGGCATTTTACAGCTGTTGCCGCTTGTGTCAGGGCGACACATTCACATTGGAAGATCGAGCTGTGTTCGCCTAGTGGTATGTGAAAGTTAATATTAAGGTCTAGAGAGTGTACTCCAGCCCCTGAACCGTTTTGAGTCTTTGAGCCGTCTGTGTAAATGCGTACTTCATCGACTCCTGACTGGTCTCTTTCTTCCTCTGCTGTCTGGTAGTTTTTGTTGAAAGTTGGTTTATTGGGTGTTTAGTCACACGGGGCAGCGATAAGTGGTTGGCACTCAATCGCCCGGTCCTGGATTTCCCTGCGAGCACTAGTGTGGTTCTTGCCCCATATGCCTAGGTGTATAAGCCTGATGGCAGCTAGTGCTGCCTCCTGCTGTATGAATAGATCTAGGGGGGTTATTTGCAGGGCTATCTTCATTGCTGCTGTTGGGGTGGTTTTCATATAGCCGATGATAGCCGAACAAGCCAGCCTCTGGAATTTCTGTAGTCTGTTACTGGTGGTCGAGAGTTTGGTCCTCGTCCACCACACCAGAGAGCCATAGGTCAGCATTGGTCTGATCACGTAGAGCCACAACGTAATCTTTGGAGAGAGTCCCCGTTTTTCCTAACAATTTTTTGCATTGATAGAGTACTATTGTGTTTCTGTTGAGTTTGTAGTCAAGATCCAGAGCGGTTTACTATCGAGGAACACTCCCAGGTACTTGACTTCCTCCTTGAGTGTCAGTTCAGTGTTGAATAGCTTAGGTAGTCTATGGGGTCCTAGGATTCTTTTGTTGGTAAACATTATTAGTTCTGTTTTCGAGGGGTTGACCGAGAGCTCGTGTTTTGCACACCAACTTTCGATTATTTTGAAGGCTTTCATAATCATAATCATAATCATAATCATAATCATAATCATTTATTTATTTGCACAAACATGAGTACAATACATACAACACAAATGTCAGCATGCAAGAGATGTTAGTCTAAATATAAAAACAGATCATCACGTTTGCCTTAAACAATGGCATGTTTGAGAACGTGCTTAACGCACGTTCTCAAACAATAATTGACCACACCTTTGAGTTGTCCTGTACAAGCGCTACCTTAGGCTTAGCGCACATGGTTGTGTGTTGGTGCGCATCTTTGGTCGCTGATAAGGTTGTCATTACCTTGGACGCAGCCTGTGTTGGCGCATACTTGGCGGTTACCTTCCTCATAGCATCCTTAGACGCAGCTGGTCGTTTTGGTTTTTTGTGTTGTTTGGTTGTTCTGGGCGCGTCTTGAGACACAGCCATGGTAATTGTGTTTGATGGTGTTGGCGCATCTGAGGACGCAGCCTGAGTATTTATCGGTTTAATCGTCTCTTTATCTATGGTTTGGCTATTTTACAATTTCACCGTCGGAGCTCTCCACCCGCCATGGAGCCCTCAAGTCGGGGACGCCACACGTTCCGCGAGTGACGCCAGAGCTATTCCTTTGGTATAGGGCCAGTCTGACAACTCTTTGAGGTGCGCGTTGAACACTATGCGCCGTCGACTCTTGGGCCTGATCCTGATCGGACGGCGAGCTATCCTAACTCGCCGTCCTCAGGCCCGCATCTACGGTGGCCGGAGATCGTCCCGCGACCTCTGACGCCTAGGGCGTCTGATGTGGTGGCTGCTGCTGGGCGCGTGGGGGCGACTCTGTTGAGTCTCCCTCACCCGTTCCGCCTCCTCCTTCGCGAGCATTACTGCTTCGCAGAAGGAGGCGACTGCTTCTTATTCCCTCTCGCTCCGTACCATAGCCTGTACCGCCGGGCGCGAGAGGTCGCTGCTGCCGATCGCCTCAATGAGGACATGGCGGTGCTCTGTCCAAGCGGGGCACATCTCCACCGTATGCTTCACCGTTACGGTGGGCGTAGTTCCCTCTGCCTTATCCTCCACAGGAACCTCCCGAAACTTCCATGTCCGGTGAGGACCTGCGTCAGGTGGAGGGTGAGGACGTCGTGGCGCCTCTCAAGCCACTCCTCAAAAAGGGGCCTTACCGCCGCAATTGCGGCGTGCCCAAATCCCTATCCCCCTTTTTTTTTTGTTGGGGGGTGGGAAATCATTTAATGATTTCTCCCGCTTTGGGTGGAGCGGGAGGGCGTGTCAGACTCTTACTGACTAAAACCCACCCCTGTTCCTTCCCTGCCTGAGTGCCCAGGGGTGCGGTAACTCATTTTTAACACTACGCGCCGTCGACTCACGATCCCTATCCCCCTGGTGTTCCGCAGGCAATTAGCGTGTATCTAACGCTCGCACTTACAGCGCTCGCGCTTATAGAGTTGTGTTGCTCGAATAAATAATTGAATTATTATTATTATTTCGTATATTTATTTTTACACATATTATTTTCATTTTTAAATATTTTTAAAAGAAAACATATAAAAAAACATTTAAAAATATAAAAAATAGTAGTCCACCGGTATCGGGAGCAGGGTCCAAGCTACCGGTGGTGGTTAGGGCTCCAGAGACAGGAACCTCCTCACAATACGTGCCGTGTCCAGGAGTACTGCTTTCTGGATCAAGCCCTTGATCCAACTGCCCAACGAGAGCCTCCTGAGATGTTGGTCGAGGCTCTTGGCTATTATGTCATTAGCCGTCACGACTATCGGCACAATGACTTCTGTATTCACCTCCCACATGTCGGCAGCCTCGCGAGCCAGATCAAGATACTTTGTTATTTTATCTTTCTCAGCCTTCACGAGGTTCTCGTCATGAGGGACAGCTATATCAACAATCATTGTGTGACGCTCTTGTCGATCTATCACCACTATGTCAGGCTTATTGGCAACAATAGTCCTGTCAGTGATGATAGATCGATCCCAATACAACGTGATATTGTCATTTTAGAGAACTGGGTCGGGCTCATACCTATAGTACGGTACTTCAGATTCCACAAGATTGTACTTAAGAGCAAGTTGCTGGTGGATAATCTTGGCTACAAGGTTGTGTCTGTGCAAATAGTCTCCGTTAGCTAGACGAGAACAACCAGAAATAATGTGTCGGATTGATTCCCCGGGCCGGAGGCATGCCCGACAGATGTCAACCGTACCGTCCTTCACAATATATTTTCGGTAGTTATTCGTCATCATAACTTCGTCCATAATCGCACAGACAAAACCTTCGGTTTCCTCGAATAGGTCACCAAAGCGCAGCCAGGATACGGACGCTAAGAGATCTAAATCGGGTCCATGTAGGACCCGGTAAAAGCGTCCGTGAAGCTCCTTGCTCTGCGATACTTCCCTGCAGTCATTAGTATCCAGTACTTTAAGTTTGCGCCAGTTCTCGTTTGTCAAGGAGAGCGGGGTGAGGCCCTTGTCCACAGCGACCACATCTCGATGCATACCCACGTCGGTTTCTAGGAAATATTCCCTAAGGCTGCATACCTCGCGGTTGTGTAGCGTCTTAGCATTTAAGAAGCCACGACCCCCACATTTCCGCGGGATATACAGCCTCATCACCGATGACCGTGGATGATGCATCCGATTTGCGGTCAGCAGTGTGCGCACCCTCCTATCCGGGGCGTCAAGTTCCGTCTGAGTTCATTTGAGTATGCCGAAGGAGTACATCAATACCGGCATGACCCAACCGTTGAAGGCGCTCACCTTGTTCCCGCCTGATAGAAGACTATTTAGTACTTTATTCAGGCGGCCAAAGAAGCGCTCCCTCAACGACTTTTTCACGTCAGCAGTATCAATGATGCCTAACGCTTCCGACATACCCAAATACTTGTAGGTTTCGGTTGAGCAGAGGGATCTAAGGTGTATGGAATCCGAGAGTTGAGTGCCCACGGACTCCATAATCTCGCCTCGCTTAACAGTTCGCAGTTGCAGATTGTTTATTTATTTATTAAAACTTCATGCAACACAAATGTACAAAGGCGGACTTAATGCCTTAAGCATTCTCTACCAGTCAACCAAGGGTGGTGGAGAGATAACATGGCAGGTGCATAAACTGAAAAAAAAAATACTAAGACGAAAATAATTTCAAAAGTATATAATATATATATGGTTAAAATAAACATACATATATATTTAATATAATATACCTACATATATAATAATAATATATAAAGTTAGAGATAAGGATTTTGAGACCACTCCTTTACTTGTTAAGAAGGTAATTCCGCAACTTTCGTTTAAATGCATACTGATTGTTGGGGGCATAAAGTTTCAAGTCATCCATGTAAAGGAGGTGAGATATAACCTGACCACCTCTCTTCAACCGATAGCCTAGTCCTGAATTCTCCAGCAGTGTGTTTAGAGGATTCAAGGCTAGGCAGAACCAAAGCGGACTCAAACTGTCACCCTGGAATATACCCCGCTCGATCCTAACCGGTTCGCTATTCCTCTGGATATTTCGACATCCTGGATAGCGAAGGACCGTCCTCCATTGCCCCATACACGACATCAAGAAGGTGCGTAGCGTTGCATCAACTTTATACAATTCTAGCACCCTCATGAGCCATGTATGAGGAACTGAGTCACCCCCCCCCTTCCCTCCCTCCCTCCCCCCTTATAGTCCCTGCTTATAGTCTATCCAACATGTCGACAGATCCTTTCGGGAACGCCGAACCTGTTGGCTAATAGCCATATCAATGAGGAGCAGTTCCTTAGTACCGCGGGACCCATTCCTACATCCATTTTGAGAGGCAGACATGATACAGTTTCTATCTACATGTGTGTTAATCTTAGCTCTCAAAATGGATGTAAGAACCTTATAGACCGTCGGAAAGCACGTGATCGGTCTATAATTTTTAGGTGCCGCAGTACTACCTGTTTTATGGAGCAGGTGGGTTGTTCCTGTTGTAAGAAACTCGGGTAGCGAACCAGACTCCAAGGCTGCCTGGTATTGAGATGCCAAGCGAGCTTGCGACCTTTGTAGCCACTTTATCCAAAAATTGTGCAGCCCATCCGGCCCTGGAGATTTCCAATTAGGCAACGGACGGACTGCACGGGCTACATCTTGTGGGCTGATAGTGATTGCCCCCATTTCTGTTATTGGATCGCACTCTCGCTCGATCTCCCGAGTCCAGCGAACTTCGGTGTGACTGACAGGCTCCGACCAGATGTTGCGCCAAAATGAACTCATGGCGTCATCATCCGGCAGACGCGTGTCAGTCACACCTTGTTCCGATCGCTCCCAAGTCCTATATATCCACCTTTCATTACTCTGGAATGTGCGATTCTGGGTGTATCGCTCCACCCGCCGCTTATACTGCGGATGCGGTTTGCCCATGCATACACCTTCTGCTTCAGGAAGTCGATGCGCTCTGTGACACGGGACATATAGTCTCGGGAGCTGACATCAGTTCCTGAAAACGCCCGTCTCACAAAGCGCATCACTCTTGGACTAGTGTTGCCCTCCCTGAAGCAGATTAGTTTGCCGATGAGTGCTCTGGCCCCACCAATACGACTCTCGATCCTGCGCTGCCAAGCTGGCACGGCTGGTTTCGGTCGTGTAGCTCTATCATTAGGGAACTTGACGTGAGCTACACGACATGCCGTTACAGCCGCGCAGTACATTATCGAGTGTGTGTGAATCCAGAGCAGCCACCAGCGCCTTATTCCTATTATGCATGGGCAAACGAGGCAAGCGCGGCCTAAATTCGGGTGGCATGTTGCGATATTTCCGAATAGCACACTCCAAAGCACTCCTCAATTCGTCATTGCACTGGGTACTTACGTTTGTAACCATGTCACTACACTCCTCGTCAGCGTGACTGGGAGCATGGTTAGACGATGGTACCACCACTGGTACCACAGCCTGCGACGGAGGGGCAATGACATGGCTACCCATTTCAGTTTGGAGGCGATCAAGTACAGAATAATCCAACAAATTATTACGCTGGATGACCCGCACCTGATCCGACAGTCGTTGGGCCGAAACGTTGACGGCTGGCTCAAGCACCTGAAACAAAGAGAGCATCCGAACAAGGTACGCGGTCCGGTTGTTACCTCCCTCTGTAGCCCCATAGTATGAGCGCATGACATTCTCATTGATGGATTGAGTCCATCTCATGCGCTGCACACTTCCGCCGGGAGCTGGGACCCTATCAAAAGCCGGTGGGCCTCGATGTCCTAAGCCGCTCGGCGGCCGGCGTTCTCCCCGTCGATGCGCAGGTGGTGGTGACGTCGGCGGCGAGAAGAACTCGTCGCTGGAGCTCGACGCAACTGCCACGGCCGGTGTCACAGCACTCACGGTGGGGCTGGGTTCCGGCGGCGGCGAGGCGGAGCTGAGCGACGAGGCCGGAGGTGGTGGGCGTGCTCTGCGAGCTGCGGCTCTCGTCAACATCGTTTCCTTCGACGTCAACTTTTTATCTTGGTTATTGCCATATTATTGTTATGTCGTATATTCACTAGATTATTTACTGCTTTCATTATGGTTTGGTTTATTGTTATTGTCTATTTGTATTTTCTTCTTGGTTTGCATTCATTTCTAATGGTTTAAATATTTAATTTGGTTAAAAAATCACGTAAAAGAAAATTTTATGTCATTTCAGTTGACATTCGAGCCACACTATTATTATTATTATTATAGCTACCCTTTATGTTTGTCTGGGAAATTGTTAGAACTGTCGAAACTGTCTGGCTACTGAGGAAAAATCTTCTTATGGTTAACCAAGAAACATATTCAATTCAGCTTTTATAACTGTAACGCACAGTTACAATTAATTAAAGTTTACATTATTCCGAAAATACATTATGCTTTATTCTTTGATAAATTCAAAATGGTATGTCATATAACTTTGCTGTCTTTTACATGCCAAAGCCACCAATACCCAAACTCCATAGTAGCCCGTCGTTCCTAGCTGTATTGGAAGCCTGCGTTGAGGAACTTTCAGTTATTATAAAATAGAGAAGGTCTGGCATTCATGGGCTCTTAGACTATTAGAAATTATATTTGACATTAAGTTATCGTTCTCAGATCACATACACTTAAGGTCTACGTGATCTGAGAACTATAGCACAAAAATTTGTAATAAAATAATTTTAAATATTGACATAATTATTAGTTTTTGTTTGTATTTAATTTTAATTTTATTGTCTATTTAATTTTTAATTCATCTTATTTAATGAATTCATTTTAAATATTGTCATTTTTTACAAATTAATTCGGAGCATGCGTACTCAATAACGTGTAAGTAAGCTGTGGTTACCTATAAATGAGTATGCATCGTTTTTGAATTCGGAAAAAAAACTATTTTTAAAATAAAGCTTTTATTTGGGACAATGAACTAAAAAGTTTAAATAAATTCTAGTAAGTATTTGGCGTGAAGGTACTTACCTATATTCTTAAAAGCTTGACGCACTACCCGTTACAGGTTACAGGTTAGGTACTTACTATACTTCTGTGTGTCACCTTTTTAGTTCATTGTCCCAGATAAAAGCTTGTTTTTAAAAATATTTTTTTTTAGCTAGTGCGTAAGTATTTTAGATTAGGCGTGATGTTTTAAAATATTTTACGGATATTATGATGTGATGTAAATTGCTCTTCAAGACGAAGCAATCGAGCCCAAACTCGGTGGCGTTCTGTTGTTTTATCACAGAGATGCCGTGGCCACCTTCAAGCTTCATTATCAGACCCTAAATATCGTCTAGGCGTAAAATGCTCCTCAAGACAAATCAATCGAGCCCAGACTTAATGGGTTTATCTTGTTGAGTTCAGAAGTTCCTAGGGCCATCTTCTGTCTACATCAGCAGTCCAGCTTCATGGTACTGTGGCGTTTGACGACACAGCCTAAACTCAGCGGGTCTGCATCGGCTTTTAGCTGGCAGTTAAGAATGTTGGAGAGTCGTTGGAATAAATATAAAAGAGTAGGTGTCCCAGGATCCCTGCAGGCCGTACTGGTGCCTTGGGGTTCTACAGTACCATATCATTGTATTGTCACCGAAAAATACATAGGTGCACCAAATTTCAGTCCAATCGGACATCGGGAAGTGGGTCTAATTTGAGTTGCAATAAGATTCAATGTAAAAATATATGTACCTAATACTGTTCTATAGTAAATAAATTATTATTATTAATTATTATTATTATTATATTATATTCCACGACATAGTTACGTACAAACGTTGCAAGTTAATTAGAAGCTTGTAATAAAACAGTAGAATTGTGGAGCGATGTTTTCACTTGGCGCAAAAACTATTAAGCCGATTTCGTTCAAATTATGAATAAATAGCCTATAGAGGTCTGGTGATTTTATAGGCTGTCAATTATCACACTATTTGCTATGGGAGTTGAGCAATATTGCGTTATTTGTGTTTTTGAACGACACTTTACCGCGAGTTAGATCTCCAGCTACAACAATTTGTTTTTGTAATTATTTTATCTTTTTTTTTGTATGTAAGTACGATGATATTTCAAAAATTATAATGAAATGACTTTTTAACATACGAGTAACATCAATATTTTAATTCGATTTTTTAAAATGTTTTTGTAAAAACTAACGAAAACATAATTATAGTAAAATCGAAGTGCCAAAAACTTATATACATTTTTTTTTACATTGTTACATAAAGTTACGAATTTAACTTCTGAAATTAAAATCATTACGCTATCACCTACAAGGAGCCAAGCAATAAAAAATGACGTGTATTTAAGAATCCCTATTTTGATGTCATATCAGCAAAGATCGTAGCACGTTGATTTCAGGACTGAATTGCAAGTGCAAAGATGGAAGTTCGAGCCGAACGTTTATTTTTTGTTGGTGATTGTTTTTCTTTTTATGTAAACATATCATATGTTTTTTTCCACTTTTTTAAAGACATAATAAAAAAAAAACTGGTTAAGTGGGAGTTTAACTCGCATAAGATGGGTTCCGTACGACTTTTATTACCTATTTGCTGTTATAGCGGCAACAGAAATACACATTATGTGAAAATTTCAACTATCAGCCTATTACGGATCATGAGATACAGCCCACTGACGGACAGACGGACAGCGGAGGCTTAGTAGTAGAGTCCCGTTGGTTACCCTTCGGGTATGGAGAACCCCTTAACATGGCAAAGAATGGGTTAAAAATTGTAGCCATCGATATCATTCCTTCGATTAGATTAAATACATTTTTTATAAATAGATATGCAAACAAAGAGCAGTGACCAGGCTATGTAGTTTTTGCAGACTACTGATAGAGTGACCAAGTTCCAGTCTAGTCTCTACATCAGCACTGGCGAGGCAGTTTGGCGGGCACTGGTCTTCTCTATACACGGCCGAAATCCAATAGTCATGCATTAAATTTGAACGTCAATTTATAGAACGCATTTTTACCGATCCTGAGAATTCCGCACCAAGAAAATTCTTGCGTGCGTGATCGGGCTATTTAAAAGACGTCTAAAAATTATCAAGCTGCAGCAATCCTCAGGAGCATTCCCTAGCAAATTAAAGAAAACGAAGTGTCATACATCATCATCATCTTCCTGCCCTTATCCCATGTTACTTGGGGTCGGCGCAACACATTTTTTTATTCCATTCTGTCCTGTCAGCCGTCACGCTATCACTAACTCCCTTTTCTATCATATCACTCCTCTCACAATCCATCCATCCTTTCTTTGGCCTCCCTCTCCCTCTCTGTCCATCCACATTTATATTCATAACTCTTTTAGTTACATGTGTTTCATCAATCCTATTCACATGAGCATACCAAGATAAGCGGTTCCCTTTCAACTTTTCTGTGACTAAATATAAAAATAGTATTCCGTCAGTATCGGGAGCAGGGTCCAAGCTACCGGTGGTAAGGGGTCCAGAGACAGGAACCTGCTCACAATACGAGCCGTATCGAGGAGTACTGCCTTCTGTATCAGGCCTTTGATCCAACCGCGCAACGACAGCTTCGACAGGTGGTCGTCAAGGCTTTTGGCCATCAGGCCGTTGGCGGTAACGACTATCGGCACAATGAAAGCCGTGTCCGCATTCCACAAATCAAAAACCTCGTGTGCTAAGTCAAAATATTTGATTTGATTCTCTTTCTCAGCTTTCTTGAGGTTCTCGTCATGTGGGATGGTGACATCGTTTATTATTGTGCGGCACGCTAATCGGTCTAACACCACTATAACAGGCTCATTATTATTTAATTAAGTATTTTTAATTAACTTTCCTATTTGTTATTTATGAAAATCAAGCATGAGTCGACAAAATATTACGAAAAGGATTGAAAAAATGTAGGTTGCCTACCTTTCTTTCAGCCAAACTATGAAATTTCCAGGTATACAGAGGTAAACAGGCGTATTTAAAATACCCTCATCAGTTATTATGATGATTCTTTTTTGGGTTCCGTACCCGAAGGGTACAAATGGAGCCTTATTGCTGTCATTCACGTGTCCGTCCGTCATCTGTCACACAGTTTTTACAGCCAAACGGTTGAAGCTGCAGTCTCCAAATTTTCATAATATAAGCATCTTGTTGACCATACAAATTGTCATTTTTTTTAATGTTGTTTAGGGGAGCTCCCATACAAATAAGGAGGGGCCCGATAAAAAAAATTACCTATCCCATCAAATGGGGTATCGTTGTTTAGAGCTTGTTGAGCAGACAAATACTATATTTTTGGTTTTAAATACGGTCGAATTGAGAACCTCCTCCTTTTTTTTCAAAAAATATTAATGATAAATGATAAATGATGTTTATTCAGTAAATAGGTTACAAGGAACACTTTTACACGTCAATGTTTTTTGTCAGTTTAAGCTAGATGAGGCCGGTGTTTCCTAGCTGACTACCCTGAGAAGAAACACCGAAACAAACTCAGAGGTCAAAGTCTCTTTTAAAATGTTCAAATCCATACAATGTGTACTGGTTAAATCATATGAGAAACATGGTTCTCGTTTATGTCTGGGATGAGCTTGTGAAGAAAGCAACACACGAATTTGAGTGGACCTGTCCAGACAGTGCAAGCATTTGTCAGTCATCGCGAAGCTCAACTCAGAACTTTGAGGAGCTCAACGAACCGACGAACAATACCAAAGTAAGGACATTTGAGTAGGCCGCAAAAATACTCAAACTGCCAGACAATCATAAAATCTACATGAATATAACGACATACATAGTTCTCGCATTCACATTATTCTATATGAGGACCATGCAGCTTAGTGTCTGTAGTGGTCTTTTGAAGAAAGAACCAAACATAGTTGAGTGGACCTGTCCAGTCAGTGCAAGCATTTGTCAATAGTCGAATAGCTCAACTTAAAAACCACTAAGGAGCTCAATGACATGACGAACAATACCAAAGAAAAGACATTTGGGTAGGCCGCAAAAGTACTCAAACTGTCAGACAACGTTGAAAATTACTGTAAAAAGGAGGAGAAAATAATAATAATAACCCACATAGTCCCCACATTTACAATTATTAAGTAATCAAAAAAAAAAAAATATAATACTTTACAAAGTAAATATTCGTGTCAAAAAAAATAGTAATAATAATATGTCAATCAAAAAATAAATATAATACTTAACAAAGTATTCAAGTCAAAAAAAATAAAAAATAAAATGTTAATAAAAAAAAATTAAAAATATAATATAATACTTTACAAGTATTCATGTCAAAAACGAATATTAAAAAAAAATTACAAAAAAAATTTCATCAGTAAGTAGTACATATGAAAACAATGGCTCATGTATATCATTGAAGCAGCTCAATCCCACGCCTTGTTGTCCTCAAGAAAGTCAATATATTGGAAGACAAAGGAATTAAAAGCCACAAAAGTCAGCTTTTTTAACAAAGTTTTCTTACGAAGAATTTTTCAAATTCCCATTGACCTATGAACTTGAAAGGTGACAATGTTTATTATTACGTATACGAGTATTTTACTAAAACATACCAATATATTGATAAATCAGATTTTATCTTGGAAATTCCCTCATTTAGTACGGAACCCTAAATGTGCGAAGTCCGACACGCACTTGGCCAGTTTTTTTATGTTATTTTGTCACCCATCCACCAATAAAGGGTTGCCTTGTCAAAAGTATGCCACATCCATGGTTGTCTGGCTTGCTTAACATGCTTATACAACCACTTAACCTCTGTCAAAGACTGTGAACGATAAAGTCGGCTGGAGTTCGATACACCGTATGCCATCCAAGGACGTCTTCAATCGAGACTAAAGTTCAGTCATATTAAAAATTACCGCTTCAAAGAAGCCCTGATACAATACTTGGCTATTTACTGAGAAAATGATAATTTAGTATCAATAATAATATTTCTATTATTGTATCTCCTACTATTCGCGCCGTTTTAAGTGTGGTGCAAAGTTATTAAAAAATAAAATCGTCTTAAATTGGTAAATTACTCAGAGGAGCCGAACAGACAATATTGAAATCATACATTAAAAAAAAAACTATTTAAAAGTTTATCAATTTGATATACAAGCAATAATATTGTAACATCTTATGCAGGGTGGAAGGAGCGGAATGATAAAAAGAGAAGTGGGTCACAACAGACTAAAAAAAATCGAACGAGCTCCCAAAACGTTATCCCGAAATTATGAACTCTTTATTCTCGATGTCACTGTTATAAGTGTTGTAAACTGTCGATTTTGGGTGGGATTTATTGTATTTTTTTAAATACAAAACTACCGTACCGACGTACGCGGCGTGCCGTACGTTACTGTTTACTAGTGTTCACAATATATTGAGAGAAGAAGAATCTTGCAAGATTTATTACAAAGTTCCGGTGTTTGCAATAATCCGATGAAATCTACAAGGAATAAGGAAGGATATTTCAAAACTTAATGGGGTGAAAGGGGTCCCTTAATGGCCGTATGTATTTATAGAAACAAAAACTAAGTTTATTTTTTAAACAATCGAACAGGTTTTGTCTTTCGATCTGAACTTATTAACCAAATCATGATTCTCAGATAGGTACTATCAGCACTCTGAAAATACCAAATGTCTCCTAGTTACTGCATAATGAAGAGTTGAACTGAATCTCATTGACTAAATTAATATTATTTATAAATAGAAAATCCGGATTATTGAGATCGTCCAATATGACAGTTGACATTATACTAGACTGGCGGACATGTATAAAAGATGACATCGAGATCGATTGAGCATCAGTTGCTCACCAGCCGCCGAACAAAAACTAAATATTTCAATATGAAATCGGTACGTTCTTTTGTGTGTCATCATCCCTAACGATTGCATTTCTCATAACTTGTCTTTAAGCTTCTTGTAATTTTTACACAGATGATCGTTGTCGCCCTCGCCCTCGTGGCTGTCGCCGTGGCCCTCCCCGTTGAGGACAAGGATGCCGAGGTCATCCAGTCCAACAACGACCAGGCGCCCGATGGTGCATACAATTTTGGGTAACGAATTGCTTGTTTTTTTTTTTTAAATATTATTCGACTACTTTTAGTACTATAGTGATAACTACCCACGACGGAATATAGCAGCAAGTTTGTAATCTGTATATTATCAACAGATTCAAGACTGACAATGGCATCGAACGTAATGAGGAGGGTCAACTGAAGGAAGCCCTGGATGAGGACAACAAGCCCCACACCGTCGTCGTCGTCCGCGGCTCCTACAGCTACACCAACCCCGACGGCACGGTCGAGAACATCAACTATGTCGCTGACGAGAACGGCTTCCAAGCGGATGGACCTTCCGTGCCCAAGCCCGCGAGGAGATAAGCTATTAACGACTACTCGCTCATTAACAAATGATTGATTCATTACAATGTGAATTAATCGGTTGTTCATAAGCTGATCCTGACTTAAATGTTTGTTTTGGAACCACACCTAAAACGGTTTATGCGTAGACGTATTCAGTAGAGTATGTAATAAGTTTATATAGTCATACTTACGTCTTTGTACAAATTGTTTTGTTTTAACAAAAGCCACGTTGTAAATAAAATTTAGTTGAAGTTATTTGCCATTTTAATTTCGAATGTTTTTCATAATCCATAAGCCTTACGCCACTGCTGTCAGATATGCGAGTTTTGCCACCAACATTGATGCCTATTATTTGCATAGTTTAAAGGTCGAGTTTTCGTAGTGACGAGTTTGAGTTGTTACTCGACGGTCTGCAACTATCTTTAGATTATTTAATCAATGCATATGCATGCATAGGTGTATGATGAAAAATTAAAAATATGCTTTTTTTGTTCAGATTGATAAGTTCAGTACAAATAACTTTTTTACAAAAAAAAAAAAAATACAACCGACTTCCAAAAAAACTCTAAAAATTGCAAAATACCTTTAACTTCGGAAGTCAATGTTTCCAGTTTTGTTTCTTCGTTATTTGACATCGTCTTCCGAAATTAAATTTATTTTGCAATTTTTAATTTTTTGTTTTGGAAGTGAGTTGTAGTTTTTTAGTAAAAACTTTTTTTTAATTTTCACTTTATACTTGTTGAATCCCATAACTAAAACTAAACAGTTAAGTTACGCCCGAATTGATAGTCCCAAAAACATATAATTTGAACGTTATTGGTGAAATTAGGGTGTATCAGGGTGAACTGTACAAATCTGTGTTCCCCTTCAGAGCGTTTCAGCGTGATGTTATGCTATGAAGTGGTGTAAACAATAAACATACATGCGCTTTGAAGCGGCTCCTGCCCAGTCTGGGGGGTCCAAACGCCTCCTGCCGGAGGCTCTACGCGGGGATCGTGCGGTCCATGACCCTTTACGAGGCACCGGTGTGGGTGCGTTCCTTGAGACGGCGACCAGCTCGCCGGTTGAACGCGTCCTAAAGGGTCATGGCCATTCGGCTGATCGGAGGATAACGCACGGTCTCCTGTGAGGCGGCGAGCCTCCTTGCCGGACTGTAGCCATGGGATCTGGAGGCCAAGGTCCTTGCGCTGCTCTGGGAGTGGCGCGAGGAGGTCAAGCGCCGGGGCGAAACTCCACTGCCGTGACACCTCGCGGCTCGGCGGATGGAGCTCCAGGAGGATCTCGTGGAGACATGAAGACCCCTCTTTGAGGAGTGGCTGGACCTCTCCAGCCACTTCTCAAAGAGGGGTCGGGGTCGTCACGGCGTCCTCACCTTCCACCTAACGCAGGTCCTCACCGGACACGGTTGTTTCGGGAGGTTCCTGTATCTGATAAGGCGGGAGGAAACGCCCGTGAGTTACCACTGCGCGGATCGCCCAGAGGACACGGTGGTCTGCCCCGCTTGGGCGGAGCACCGCCGTGTCCTCGTGGTTGCGATAGGTGGCGGCGACCTCTCGCGCCCGTCCCTAGTTTAGGCCATGGTACGGAGCGAGAGGGAATGGGAAGCAGTCTCCTCCTTCTACGAAACAGTAATGCTCGCGAAGGCGGAGGCGGGACGGGTAAGGAAAGCTCAACGGAGTGGCCCTCACGGCCCCGGCCTCTACCACCGCAGGAGAGGCACTGGGCGTAGGACGTCGCGAGACGATCTCAGGCCACTGTAGACCCGGGCCTGCGGATGGCGAGCAGTGGGTAGCTCGCCGTCCGATCAGCACCAGACACGTGAGTCGATGGCGTGTAGTTTTCCACGCGCGCCTTAAAGAGATGATTGTCAGCCACCACTGACGGGGCCCATCGTGGCCGGTGCCTGCATGCCTAGGGGTAGCGGATAAACTCTTAACTTAAGTTACCGCACCGGTGGGTTCTAGTAAGTAAGAGTCTGACACGCCTTCCCGCTCCACCCAGAGCGGGAGATGTCATTGGATGATTTCCCACCCCACAAAAAAAAAACATAACGACAACCAGACGTGATATTGTAACTATATTAAGTGAGGTATAAAATAAATTAAAGGTAAAAAAAAACATTTTTAAAAACAATCTTTTATCTGGGAAAATGTACTACAACGATAAAAAAATATTTTAGTAAGTATTTGGCGTGTAGGTAGGTACATACTTACCTATATTCTTAAAAGCTTAAGGCACTACCCGTTACAGGTTACAGGTTAGGTACTTATTATAATTCCGTGACTCAAGCTTTTAAGAATATAGGTAAGTACGCCAAATACTTTATATTTTTAACTTTTTTTCACTGTTTGGTTGGCATACCGGTAAAGTCAGGTTACTTTGGCCCTGGTGTATTATAACTTTGGCCCAAGCTCGTTAGCCAATAGGAACACAGAAAACTCAGTATCCTTTAGCCTCAGTAACCCGACTTTACGGTAATCATAACAAGTCCGACGTTAAAGTAGGACTTATTTACTTTTTAAGTTATTGTTGGTGTCACAATATTTCTTCAATCGATAATTAAATGGCGTCGAGTTGTTGTTGTAGGTAACGAAGTCATGACCGTAAGTAGGTAAACAAAGCTGCGTAATTCTGAACTTACAATAGCACGGAATCACTGACTTGAGTAATACCAATTAAGAGCACCCTAATCGTGAGAATAGAATACGAACTTAATTAAAATGTGGTTGAGAAGTCGTCTAAATATAATGAATCATTCTGTACCGTTGATTATAAATTATGGGCGTCGCAACAATGTTGCGTTTAAAAACAACTTGTTAGTACCAAAAATACCTAGTCCATAGTCAATCTGAGAAATATTGGGTCACTGTTCTAGACTTCATTTAGTGCGCGTGTCTACGCGCACTAAATGAAGTCCAGAACAGACTAGGTATTTTTGGTACTACGTAATATTCTATTTCGCTTTGACAAAATGGATTAATCCCGTCCCGGGACTCAATTACAGCTCTCAATTTTCGTATACTTCATTATTTCAGAGGTTCCGCTGAGAAACTTGATCACTGTGTCACTGTTGAAAGCATCACGGAGACAACGCGACAAACGCTTCATTAAGTTAGTACTGCGAAAACAAAACCGGCCAAGTGCGTGTCAGACTTCGCACATTTAGGGTTCCGTACCAAATGTATTTTTGACTATTTGTATGGTTTTGGGTCAACAAGATCCCTAAACTGCGAAAATTTGAAGACCCGATCCAACCGTTTGGCTGTAAAACCTATGTGACAGAAGACGGACAGACAGACGGACAGACGGACCGACTGACAAACGGACGGATGGATACTTGAGTAAATGATTTTATTTTTGTAAGTAGGTATTAACAACACATATTTTTTTTTTTTTTTGGGGTGGGAAATCATCCTATGACTTCTTCCGCTCTAGGGTGGAGCAGAAGGGCGTGTCAGACTCTTACTGACTAAAACCCACCCCTGTTCCTCCCTGCCCTGAATACCCAGGGGCGAGGTAACTCTTTCGAATTTATCCTCAACCCCCGGGCAGGCATTAGCCGTGGCAGGCCCCGTCCTTTTGCTGACAACTCTTTGAGGCGCGCGTGGAACACTACGCGCCGTCGACTCTCGGGCCTGGTGCTGATCGGGCGGCGAGTTACCCACTACTCGCCGTCCGCAGGCCCGGGTCTACGGTGGCCCGAGATCGTCTCGCGGCGCCCGAAGCCCCTGGCGTCTCCTGCGGTGGCTGCGGCTGAGGGCGCTAGGGCGACTCTGCTGTTGTTGTGTCTCCCTAACGTATACCACCTCCCTCTTCGCGAGAATTACTGCTTCGCAGAAGGAGGAGACGGCTTCCCATTCCCTCTCGCTCCGTACCATGGCCTGAACCAGGGCACGGCGCGAGAGGTCGCTGCCGCCTATCGCATCCACGAGGACACGGCGGTGCTCTGCCCAAGCGGGGCAAACCTCCACCGTATGCTCCACCGTGTCCTCTGGGCGATCCTCGCAGTGGAAACACCCGGGGGTCACCTCCGTCTTAATCCGACACAAGTTCCTCCCGAAACAGCCATGTCCGGTGAGGACCTGCGTCAGGCGGAAGGTGAGGGCGCCGTGGCGCCTCTCCAACCACTCCTCAAAAAGGGGCAATACCGCCGCGATGGTAGCGTGCCCAGTGCTGGGTTGCGACAGTCGCTCTCTCCATGTCACCATGAGATCCTGCCGGAGCTCTGTCCGCCGAGCCCCGAGGTGTCGCGGCAGCGAAGTTTCGCCCCGGCGTTTTGCCTCCTCGCGCCACTCATACAGGTGCGCGAGGATTTTTGCCTCCAGATCCCACGGTGACAGTCCGGCAAGGAGGCTCGCAGCCTCACGGGAGACCGTGCGGTATCCTCGGATCATGCGGATCGCCATGACCCTCTGGGACGCGTTCATCTGGCGAGCTGATCGCTGCCTCAATGAACGCGTCCACACCGGTGCCCCGTAGAGGGCCATGGAGCGCACGATCCCCGCGTAGAGCCTCCAGCAGGAGGCGTTTGGCCCCCTCAGATTGGGTAGGAGCCGCTTCAAGGCGGCCACGGCCCTGTCCGATCTGGGAGTCAAACGTCGAAAGTGCTCGACGAAGTTCCACCGGCTGTCGAGGACGAGTCCCAGGTACTTCATCGTGCCCTCGACGCCGATGCGAACCCCTTCTACCGTGATCTGGGAACCCTCCGGTGGCGCGTTCCGAGGACCATGAAAACACATGGCCTCGGACTTGTGCAATGCCACCTCGAGTCCCAGTTGCCGGATCCTCTCTATGACTGTTGCAACCTCGCGTGTTATACGGTCGGCCGCCGCCTCGTGCGACCACCCCTGCGCTAAGACCAGCGTAGTGTGCTACGCTGACGCCAATGGGGAGGTCGGCGCGCAGCACCCAGTCGTATCCGATGTTCCACAAAGGCGGCCCCAGGACCGATCCCTGTGGAACACCGCACGACAACTCTCGCCGGTTCCATTCTCCCTGATCACCAGGGTAGATGACGGCTCTATCCGTCAAATACGCCTCGACTACGCGACGGAGGTAGGGCGGCACCCGGTGATACCGGAGTGCCTCCACTATGCATCTCCAGGGCAGGGTGTTGAAGGCATTGGCGATGTCCAGAGACACCGCCAAGACGACCCCACCCCGGGCCACTGCATCCCCCGTCGTGAGGGCTCGTACGGGCATGACTGCGTCCACCGTGGAGCGCCCCCTTACCGGCCCATTGTGCTGCTCGACGAGGTGGGCACGCTCTTTGAAAGAGTAATTGCAGACCGCCTCGTCGGGCAGATGGTGCGGGTGGGGCCGGATCTGGCGTAGAGCCACTACGGCTTCCGCAGGGGACTTTAGTTATTTTCATAGTGTGATGTCGTACGGCATTCTGTTGTGGGGAAATGCCGCTGATATTCAGACAATTTTTGTTTTACAGAAAAGGGCTATTCGTGCAATTTATAAATGAAGTCCCAGACACTCCCTCAGAGACAAATTTAAAGAGATTAATATCATGACTGTTCCCTCTCAATATATTTATGAGAATCTCATGTATGCACATAAAAATATTAATCTGTTTAAAAGATACAGTGATATTCATAGCATAAATACTAGGAACAAACACAAATTTATTGTACCTAAAACCAGGCTCAAGAAAAAAATAGGTGGTTCGTTTAGATGCCAATGTATACGTTTCTATAATAAACTTCCTAGCCAAATTCCGCCAGAAAAAAAATAATTATGCCAGAAAGCTTTTTACACAATTAATGACTTTCTTGAGGACAAAAAGGCGTGGGATTGAGCTGCTTCAATGATATACATGAGCCATTGTTTTCATATGTACTACTTACTGATGAAATTTTTATATATATATATATTTTTTTTAATATTCGTTTTTGACATGAATACTTGTAATACTTGTATAGTATTATATTATATTTTTATTTTTTTTGACTTGAATACTTTGTTAAGTACTCGTATTATATTTATTTTTTGATTGAAATATTATTATTACTATTTTGTTTGACACGAATATTTACTTTGTAAAGTATTATATTTTTATTTTTTTTGATTACTTAATTATTGTAAATGTGAGGACTATGTGGGTTATTATTATTATTTTCTCCTCCTTTTTACAGTAATTTTTAACGTTGTCTGACAGTTTGAGTACTTTTGCGGCCTACCCAAATGTCGTTTCTTTGGTATTGTTCGTCATGTCATTGAGCTCCTTAGTGGTTTTTAAGTTGAGCTATTCGACTATTGACAAATGCTTGCACTGACTGGACAGGCCCACTCAAATATGTTTGGTTCTTTCTTCAAAAGACCACTACAGACACTAAGCTGCATAGTCCTCATATAGAAAAATGTGAATGCGAGAACTATGTATGTCGTTATATTCATGTAGATTTTATGATTGTCAGGCAGTTTGAGTATTTTTGCGGCCTACTCAAATGTCCTTACTTTGGTATTTTTCGTCGGTTCGTTGAGCTCCTCAAAGTTCTGAGTTGAGCTTCGCGATGACTGACAAATGCTTGCACTGTCTGGACAGGTCCACTCGAATTCGTGTGTTGCTTTCTTCAAAAAGCTCATCCCAGACATAAACGTACATGGTTCTTATATGATTTAACCAGTACACATTGTATGGATTTGAACACTATAAAAGAGACTTGGACCTCTGAGTTTGTTTCGGTGTTTCTTCTCAGGGTAGTCAGCTAGGAAACACCGGCCTCATCTAGCTTAAACTGACAAAAAACATTGACGTGTAAAAGTGTTCCTTGTAACCTATTTACTGAATAAACATCATTTATCATTTATCATTTACTAAACGAGCTGTCTCTAAATCAGTTAGACCACGAATTTTCCTAACGGCGTATGCTGCAGAGCTAAGTTTTTTGGACACTTTATCTATATGAGGGCTCCACTGAAGCTGCGCATCCAAAGTTAAACCTAAGGACACTGTGGAATCCTCGGGTTTCAACTCTTCACCCTTTATTGACACACTAGTGTTCACTTGTGTTACATTGGGTAATGTGAGCTTTATGAATTTTGTTTTTTTCTCGTTAAGGAGAAGATTATTGATATTAAACCTAGTAAACTACAGTTGAAAGAGCATTATTTACATCATCAACAACCACCTGCTGACGGTTGACTTTAAATAAAAGTGAAGTGTCATCTGCAAACAGCACTATATCATGTTTATCCTTTATGAGGTAAGGCAAATCGTTGATATAGATTAGAAACAAAAAAAGACCCAGAATTGAGCCTTGATGAACTCCTATTCTGATTACAGATCCGGGAGTTCTTTTGCATGAAGTAAGAAGATCCAGAGAGGTGCCCCGGACTCCGTAGTAGTGCAGCTTCCTGATCAATGTATCAAAGGGTCATCAATGCATCGAGTGACAGCAATAGGGCTCTGTTAGGACCCTTCGGGTACGGAACCCTAAAAAGGACCATTTAATTCTAAGACGGTAACGACGACTTTCAATTTAATTATTCTACTTTAGGTAAAAAACCACTTGAGGCAATTTTCAAAAAAAAAAAAATTATCTCCCATTGACCAGCTGATAATAACTTTGTATGGAAAGTCCAAATTTTTTTTGGGAATTTTCTAATTTTTCTTAGAGAAAGATGTACATTTCCATGGGCAGAACCGGTTCTTAAAATAAGACCACACTTTTCCGTTAGACCTTGTACCGGCCTAGGGGTCGCGGATAAATTCGAAACAGAGTTGCCGCGCCTGGGCACTCAGGCAACTGAAGGAAAAAACTAAAACCAGGGTGGGTTTTATTCAGTAAAAGTCTAACACGCCCTCCCGCTCCGGAAAGCGGCAGAAGTCATTGGGTGATTTTTCACTCCAAAAAGAAAAGAGTAAACATAGCGGCATCTTATGGAGTGGAACAACATGGATGGATATTTTTCAACGGTTTCATTTGATCTAATTTAATTTTGAAGTTCAATTGCGCTATGCTCGATTACCAATTAAACTTACAAACAGTGCAAATCCAATATTATAAATTAGCAGGTTTGTATTCATGCTTGTCATGCATGTTGTAATTAAACAAAGTTTCAACTTAAATGCCAAAGTTGGGAACTCAGTTTTATGAAAATTGATTTTGTTAGCCAGATATAAAAAGAGACAGAAACCATTATATTATAACTAGCTGACCCGACAGACGTTGTCAAAAACATAGAACCTTCTCCTAACAATAACAAACACAACAAAAAAGGAATTAGCGAAATCGGTCCAACCGTTCACGCGTGATGCCGTGACCAAGGAAATAGGGCTTCATTTCTAAATATATAGATTCACAATTACCTCACCATACACAATATTTTCTTCAAAAAGTGTATTCGGAGATCCGTTATAATAGTACGGACAACGCGCAGTGTAGGGTTCCATAGTCACCCGTTATGACATGCGAACTTAGAAGGGGACTTTAAGTTTATAAATAAGAACATATTAATTAAGTTCAAAGTTTAACGGACACTATTTTATAAATTATAAAGCGAAAAAAAAATTCTGTTACATGGCTATTTTTTTTTATTTTTTTTGTGTCTGGAAATCATCCAAATGTTTCCGAAATTTTACATGGCTGTGTTTTAAATATTAAATAAGTAACAACTTCACCTAAGTTTTTTGTTTTGTACAAAATGTTCCAAGAATGTACTTACATACATTTTAAGTTGGGCGACTATTACTCCTAACAGAGCTAACTTAGTCGTAATATTTTTCTTTTTAAGTTCGTTATATAAAGTCTTTACGATATTTTTCTGATTTTATAAGCCAACTGTTTTAGCTTTTTCGATCTAAGAACATCACTTTATAGTTTAATATTTCGCAAACGATTCACTGAATTGAAAAATAATCTTCATAACCTCAAAATGATTTTGAAAGATTAAGAGAGATTTACCACAGGATAGGCAAAAAAAAAAATACCCAATTTACTTGTACGGCAGGTACCATAAAACAAAAACTTTTTCAATATTTTATTATATCGATTTTTTGACGTGATTAATACATATACCTATGCAAAATGGCAGCTTTCTAGTACTAACAGCCTCTAAGCTGTACTTCGGACGGACAGACGGACAGACCGAAACTTCCTTGACCTTGTTAGGACTATGCAACCCTAAAAATTGGCATAGGACGAGATGGAATCGCCCACTGAGGGTTCAATGGTAATATATTTTTCACCTCACAACCTCCGAAAGATTCTGTTTGTCATTCGAAATCTGGTGCAAAAGTGCATTTTATCCGCTAGTGTGGTTTTGTTTTTAAAATTAGAACTTTTCTATTCAATAATTATCTATACGGCTAGTCCACTGAAAATGCATTAATACTTATTTCATGTAAGTGCGCCAACCTCATGTTTAGGGTTCCATACCCGAAGGGTCTAATGGGAGATGTGCATAACTCCAGCTTCCTCCAATGTGATAGAATAATTCTACCTATGCCAATATTTAAGGCATAATAGCTGCAATCAAAGTTCCCAGTCTTAATTTAGCTGCCACAAAAACTTTTAAAAATAAGGCATAATAGCTGCCATCGGCAGCATAAATTTCAAATGTCTCGTCAAAATACTCTATGGGTTATTAAACCGGTAAACATGTGTAAGCTGGAGTGACGGCACCCCAACTGCTCATGTCATATCTCCCGAACGAAAGAAGATAATTATGATTATGTATTATAGCTCAAAAATTAAGGCATAGACATTTCAAATTTCTAGGCCGTCTAGTTTTCACGTAGATAAACAAAAAACAATTTTCGCGCCGAAAAATTCAAACTATTGCTTCGGAAGAGGTAAGGAGCGGTGTTGCCGTCCCGTGCGCTACATTATCAGTTCGAAGTAGTTTGAACTAGATTATAGACTCAAAAAAAAAAAAGGATTGAAACAAGCCGATGACCAGTCTCAACTAATAGCGCCCGTTCATGAACATGACGCGTGGATCAGCACCACTCAGCTCAACCATTTTGAAGGGAACTGAATGACCCTATACACGCGCTACCATCAGCGAGACATTTGAGTGAGCATGACAAACTCTCAACTGCCATGCTTGTTCATGTCAAAAAAGCAGTTACATTAAATGCCCTATGGTACTCACATTTAAAAAATTAGAAAATGCTTCGAAGTTATACAAAATTAGAACATTTGAAAAGTAAAAAATAATAGTAATAATAAACATTAACTCAGCAAAAAAAAAAAAAAAAAATTTAATAAAAACCATGTCTATAAAAATAAAAGGGAGAGCATCTCTTCTAAATATTTAGAACTAATTAGTTGACCGAAGTCGCTGTGACTGTGGAGCAGGACCAGCATTAAGCCAAATTAAGACTGGGAACTTTGATTACTGCTATTATGCCTTAAATATTGGTATAGGTAGAATTATCCTCTCACATATAAGGAAGCTGGAGTTATACACATTAATGGAAGCCCTATTGCTGTCACTCACGTGTCTGTCTATCCGTCTATCCATCTGTCCGTCGTCTGTCACAAAATTTTGTGGGTCTAATCGGAGCCCTATTACTGTCACTCACGTGTCTGTCTGTGCGTCGCGTCGTCTGACAAAAAAAATCACTTTTTTTTTTTTTGGGCTTGGGAAATCATCCAACGACTTCGCCCGCCCTGGGTGGAGCGGGAGGGCGTGTCAGACTCTTACTGACTAAAACCCACCCCTGTTCCTTCCCTGCTTGAGTTCCCAGGGGTGCGGTATCTCATTTTCAGAATTTATCCGCTACTCCTAGGCATGCAGGCACCGGCCACGATGGGCCTCGGCAGTGGTGGCTGACACTCATCTCTTTGAGGCGCGCGTGGAACACTACGCGCCATCGACTCACGGGCCTGGTGCTGATCGGACGGCGAGCTACCCACTGCTCACCGTCCACAGGCCCGGGTCTACGGTGGCCGGAGATCGTCTCGCGACGTCCCACGCCCAGTACCTCTCCTGCGGTGATAGCGGCCGGGGCCATGAGGGCCACTCCATTGAGCTTCCCTCACGCGTCCCGCTTCCGCCTTCGGGAGCATTACTGCTTCGCAGAAGGCAGAGACTGCTTCCCTTTCGCTCCGTACCATGGTCTGAACCAGGGCCGGGCGCGAGAGGTCGCCGCCGCCTATCGCATTCACGAGGACACGGCGGTGCTCCGCCCAAGCGGGGCAGACCTCCACCGTGTCCTCTGGCCGATCCGCGCAGTGGTAACACCCGGGCGTTTCCTCTCGCCTGATCTGATGCAGGAACCTCCCGAAACAACCGTGTCCGGTGAGGACCTGCTTCAGGCGAAAGGTGAGGACGCCGTGACGCCTCTCCAGCCACTTCTCAAAGAAGGGCACTACCGCCGCAATGGTGGCGTGTCCAGCGCTGGGTTGCGACAGTCGCTATCTCCATGTCGTTATGAGATCCTGCCGGAGCTCCGTCCGCCAAGCCGCGAGGTGTCGCGGCAGCAGAGTTTCGCCCCGGCGCGGCGTTTGGCCTCCTCGCGCCACTCCCAGAGCAGCGCGAGGACCTAGGCCTCTAGGTCCCATGGCGATAGTCCGGCAAGGAGGCTAGCCGCCTCACAGGAGACCGTGCGGTATCCTCGTATGAGCCGAATGGCCATGACCCTTTGGGACGCGTTCACACCGGTGCCCCGTAAAGAGCCATGGACCGCACGATCCCCGCGTAAGCATTTTCCTCAATGAAGTGAGGTGAAAAATTGTGTGTTGAATTTGAACAACAACAACAACAACAAAACATTTGAAACACTCGCTTCGCTTTTGGTTAAATCCTAGAATCCTTCGCTGGCTTCAATACAAGTACTCGCCCCAAAAAACAACTTTGCAGCCTTGCATAACCAATAACTATTTTTTTTTGTTTTCAATGTACCTACCTAATATTTAAATTTTATGTGATAACATCGGGTACTGCATCGACTGTACATCGCTCGGATCAGCTGCACATACTTCCCAGGCACAACATTATTTCAAATAAACCATTTACGACTCTTCACGTGACCAGAGGGCTGGCCTTTTTTTCGGCCAACGAATCAGCATTGCCATTCAACGTGGCAATGCTGCCAGCGTTCTGGGCACTTTTCCCATTGACAGCGAGGTGGACGAATTTTTTGATGCCCAATGAGCTTTACCACTACCGGATTTTTTATGCCTCTTGTACATATTTTATTTATTAAGTTATTTATTAGTTTAGTATAATATGTATTGTAGTTATAGTCTGATAAATAAACACATTTACAGGCACTTTTGAATTGTAAACAAGTCGGTCAGTCAGAAGGATGACGCTAATTGCACATTCCAAGGCGTAGATCTCTATGGAGAAAAACGTGCAAGAAACTCCATGGACACTCTTTTAAACCATGTTATGTATTACAAAAATCCTGCTTACATATGTCTTGTTGCTTCTAATATATGAGAACAATGTTAAAAAAAAACAATTCAGAATAAATAACAATAAAAAAAGCCAGTGGCAGTTGAGAGATGACCAGTCTCAACTGACGGCCCCCGTTCACGAATATGAAGTGTGGGTCAGCACCACTCATCATCATCATTATCATCAAAAGCCTTTTAATGTCCCAACTGTTGAGGCACATTTTATTGAACTAAAAATTCGAAGACATGTGACATCCACCAACTCGCATTGGGCCCACATGTCTTCTAATTTTTAGTTCTATGACATGCCGGTTTCCCACGATGTTATCCTTCACCGTTTTGAGAGCAGTGGTGATGAAATAATTTACACAAAGTAAAGTCTGGGTTTGAACTCACAACCAACAACTTGTAAGTTGCGGCCGATAGCACTGGGCCACCACTGCACTCAGCTCAACCATATTGAAGGGAACCGAATGGCCAAACACACGCGCCACCATCAGCGAGACATTTTAGTGAACATTACAAACTTTCAACTGCCATGCTCGTTCATGTCAAAAAATTAAAATAAAAAGCAGTTACATTATATGCCCCATGGTACTCATATTTACAAAATTAAAAAATGCTTCCAAATTTTACATTATTATAACTTTTGAAAAGTTAGAAAAAAAAAATACGCATTTAATAAAAAAAAATATTGATAAAATAAAAAACTATGTCTATAAAAATAAAGGGAGAGCATCTCTTCAAATACAAAAAAGAACTAATTAATGGACCCAAGTGGCTGTGACTGTGGACAAGGCATTTTTATCAAAACTATTTTGATCAAGGATATAATGCTCCAATTTATAATATGCTTGTCTACATGTGAGCATTTTATGCATGTTTTAAATTTTGTATCATTTGGAGAATGTCAATCAATCAATCATTTATAATAATGATGATTTGGTAATGTGTAGTGGTATTTTGTTATAAACTTTTACACAGAACCCCATTAAAGAATTGCGTACTTTAGCCAATCTGAATTGAGATTGATCTAATTTGTTCCTATTTCTCGTATTAAAATTATGCCTGCATGTATGCCTTAGGAAAGAAATCCAGATTTTTCCGAACATACATAATGTTTTCATATATGTATTGACAAGGTACCGTCTTGATGTTTATATCCGAATCTCAAGCTTTTAAGAGTAAAGGTAAGTATCTACACGCCAAATACTTACTAGAATATATTTATAACTTTTAGTCCCTTGTCCCAGATAAAAGCTTGTTTTTAAAAATATTTTTTACCTTTAATTTTTTTTAATCATATTGGTACGGAACTCTAAAAAAATACTTACCTATGTAATTAGTTAGTTAACGTTGATGTAATCATGCAAATTAATTGACACGAAGATCTGTATCTTTTTGTAAAGTATGATGAAAACCAGACTTTTGGCCTTCTTAGTGAGTAATGAGTGTAAATACATTAGCTTCTACGCCTCTGTGCTACGATTTCACGCGTAACAAAATGCAGGTTAATGGATAAACAAATTATTTGGTTTTGACTTCGAAACGGTAATGTCTAAAGAAGACAAATTTTGCTACAATTTGAGTGAACTTGTAGCTGTATAGATTTAAAAATTCTCGATATACTGCACTTCAAGCATTGAGCAATATTCCCAAAACGTTCGAATTTGTTATTTAAAAATGGAGCCTGATGAACTGCATGACTTTTGTAAAGTACAATCAAGTTGAAAATGTTTAATTATTATTATTCCGTTTATTGATTAATCATCATCTGCCTAGCCTTTTCCCAACTATCTTGGGGTCGGCTTCCAGTCTAACCGGATGCAGCTGAATACCAGTACTTTACATGGAGCGACTGCCTATCTGACCTCCACAACCCAGTTACTGGGTAATACGATACCCTTTGGTAAGACTGGATGTCAGACTTTCGGGCTTCTGACGACCCGTAACGACTGTCAAAGATCCACAATTCCGTTTATTTATTAATACATACATAATTTATATATTTTTAAATATTGATTCTTAAACAAGATAAAAAAAACATTTAAAAATATAAAAAATAGTAGCCCACTGGTATCGGGAACAGGGTCCAAGCTACCGGCGGTCAGGGCTTTAAAGAGAGGAACCGCCTGACAATGCGAGCCGTGTCCAGAAGTACTGCTTTCTGAATCAAGCACTTGATCCAGCCGCCTAACGAGAGCCTCCTGAGGTGTTGGTCGAGGCTCGTGGCTATTAAGCCATTGGCTGACACGACTATCGGTACAATGATCGCTGAGTCCACATCCCACATGTCGACAACCTCGCGAGCCAAGTCAATATACTTGATTTGTTTATCTTTCTCGGCTTTCACGAGGTTCTCGTCATGTGGGATGGTAATGTCAACAATCATTGCACGCCTCTCGATTCGGTCCACCACCACTATATCAGGCTTATTGGCTACAATAGTCCTGTCAGTGATGATGGACCGATCCCAGTACAATGAGATATGACCATTATCGAGAACTGGGTTGGGCGCATATCTGTAGTACGGCACTCCCGATTCCACAAGAGAGTACTTTAGAGCAAGTTGCTGTTGGATAATCCTGGCTACAAGGTTGTGCCTATGCAAGTATTCACCGTTACCTAGACGAGAACAACCAGAGATTATTTGGCGGATTGATTCTCCCGGACGATGACATGCCCGACATATGTCAACCGTGCCGTCCTTCACAATAAATCTCCGGTAATTTTTCGTCATGATAACTTCGTCCATAATTGCACAGACAAAACCTTCGGTTTCCCCAAAGAGGTCACCGACACGCAGCCAGGTTACGGACGCTAGTTGGTTTACATCGGGCCCATGTAGGGCCCGGAAAAAGCGTCCGTGAAGTTCCTTACTCTGCCACACTTCCCTGCGATCGTTAGTGTCAAACACTAGAGGTTTACGCCAGTTCTCGTTAGCCAAGGAGAGTGGAGTAAGGCCCTTGTCCACTGCCACTACATCTCGATGCATACCCACGTCAGCAGCTAGGAAATAGTCCCTTAGACTGCATACCTCGCGGTTAAATGCAGTCAGCAGTGTACGGACACGCCTATCCAGGGCGTCAAGTTCTGTTCAAGTATGTGGCGAAGCCACGGCGCGATCTAATTCGATTCATTAAGTGTCCGGAGTTGACACTGAGTTCGATAGATGGCGTTGACATCGAATTAGATCGCGCTATGTTTTCGTTACCGTCGCTAGTATAAGTAGTTTTAGAAATATTTTTTTTGTGTGAATTGTAATACAGAATAAACGCTAACGATTACTAGTTTATATTAAAGCTGTATCATTTTTCGCCTAACGGAGCCCAAGATTTGTTCATGGTCCTTCGAACGGATTTGGCTGGGCGTGTTTTTTGGTAATCACCGGTGGTGGTAGTGGTTACTACCCCGTTTCGTCGCTACTGGCAGTGGATCGCTGTCCAGAACATCCCTACAGCAAGGCGTCTGGAAAGGCGTCAAGGCAGTGGTGGAGCCGGGTGGCAACGTCCGGAGGAGCGGTGAACTCGGGAGGTGACAAACAAGTTGCAGAGGTTGCGGAGCGCCAGAGGGCGCCACTTGCAGCAGGCGCGTGACGTCGAAGACAATTAGGGTCAATTCACACCAAAAGAGCGTCGAAGCGCAGCGCAGTTTCAGTGTCATATGAATTTTAGCTTTATTTTCATTACTACAATACTTATTATCGTATGAGAAACTCGAGTCGCGCGGATGCCCGCGGCGCCGCGGACAGCGGCGCGAATTACAGTTTTGGATAATCAATTAAAAATGGAAGCGTTCAAAGATTTACAGGAGGATATTAGAGCGAAAATGCTGAAAGTTAAGACTAATTTTAAAAAGTCTCCTAAAGAGCGTTTGACTGTTCCATATATTGAAACTAGACTTGACAACCTAGAGCAACAGTGGAGTTTATTTACCAGCACTCACACTAAAATTATTAGTCAGGTTAAGCGAAGTGATTTGTATAATTCGGATTATCACAAAAATTGTATTTATGATGATGTGGAGGAATTGTATGTACAATTTAAGACTGATTTAAAGGAAGTGTTATATAATTTAAAAAACACCAGAGACAGAGTTACATTCAAGTTCTACAAATCAATGTAAAGTTTAGCTAGCTTAGGCGTTTCAAATTGCCAGAAATTAAAATACCTACGTTTTCAGGGAAATATACAGAGTGGCAGACGTTCAGGGATTTGTTTTTAGGGCTTGTGCATGAAAACAAATCTCTGTATGACGCTCAAAGGTTCTACTATCTCAGGGGACATTTAACTGGTGAAGCGAAACAGTTGTTGCGTAACATTAAAGTGACATCTGATAGCTATCTAGTTGCTTGGGAAAAATTGGATAGCATGTACAACAACAAACGGTTTTTGGCTAGCGGCATTTTGAATCGGCTACTAAATCAAAAAAGTTTAGGGTCTGAATCTGCCTCTGAATTTTTTTTTATTTTGATTATACATATAATGAGCGCTAAATTAGACAAAGATACCCGAAAAGCATGGGAATTAAAAGTGGCCTCAGATCCAACTGACGAATTTCCAACGTTTGTGCAATTTTCTGATTTCTTGATAGGGCGTTTTAGAGGTCTAGAAAATTTAGATTACAAGTGTAACAGAGTGGAGAACAAAAGTACAAAATCTTTTTACATTGTCAAAGAGAAAAACATTGCGTCGTGTGCATATTGTGCTGCAGATCATAAAATAACTGCTTGCAAAAAATTCGCTAAAGAATCTAACGACAAACGGCGTTATGTTGCAATGGAGAAAAATTTATGTTTTGTGTGTTTGAACAGCAACCACTCTGCCAAGTTTTGTAAAAAACAATGTCCGATGCCAGGTGTGTAAGCGCCGCCACCATTCATTATTGCACCCTAGTGGTGATTCTGGTTCTGTTAGCGCAGAAATTGATACGGTTCACGAGGGAGCTTCGTCGACTAGCAAAAAGTTGATTGAAGAGAATGCTGCATCAGGCAGCGATAGGTTTTCCGCGCAAGCGGAGGGGTCTAACAAGCCACTTGTGTCTTGTCTTTCGACAGGGAACTGTTGTAAAACGATTTTATTAACTACAGCTGTGGTGCAAGCTGAGTCAAAAGACGGGACTTATCTTCCGGTTAGGGCATTGTTAGACCAAGGTTCGCAAGGATCTTTTATTACAGAATCTATGGCTCAGTACTTAGGATTAATAAAGATTGCGGCCAAACACACTATAGTAGGTGTAGGTGGTGACAAAAGTGTGACTTCGAAGTACACTGTCAAAATTAATATAAGGTCGAGAGTAGATCCCCAGTTTCAGGTTAAGGTCGATGCTTATATCTTGAAATCAGTTACGTCCCTTCTCCCAGTTGCCAAAGTAACCAGGGTAGAATGGGTAAATCTGACAGTGGATGATTTGGCTGATCCTGAATATCACAGGCCTAATAAGATCGATATCTTATTAGGTGCTGAAGTATACAGTCAAATCATTCAAGAAGGCATTCAAAGAAATTTGTTTGGTTCTCTCTTGGCGCAGGAGACTGCTTTCGGGTGGATAATATCAGGAGTCTGTGAGGTTGATAATTCATCTAATATACATTCTCACATTAATGTGATGCATTCAAGTTTTGATGCTGACGATATGCTGAAAAAGTTCTGGGAACTGGAGGCTGAAACATCAAAAACAAAAAAAATGCTCACGGAGGATAAAATGAAACGCGAAAAACTATTCACAGCTTGGGCAGGTATATTGTGAAACTACCGCTACGTGATCCTGACCCGGTCAGCAGGCATGGTGAGTCCAGGAGTATTGCTGAAAAAAGATTAAAAGGATTAGAAACAAGGTTAGGAAAAAACCCAAAATTAAAGGAAGATTACACAAAGGTCATGAAAGAATATTTAGAATTAAATCACATGGTCAAGGTTACCGATAAAGTACCTTATTTGCTTAATACTATGGACTAATTTTATTTAGTATTTCTTTTACGCCTACATGATACATGTTTTCATGTACATGTTCAATAAGTTTTTTATTATATTCTTCTATTATAATAATTTTTTCTCGTGTTCTTACTTTTTTATAGTAAACATTTTGTCTTGATATTAATTTTGATTTAATGTTTTGTATGTCTATATTGTTTTCTTGATCTGTAATAATGTCATTCAATACAATTTTTAATTGTTCATCTGGATCTTCACTTGCTTAAAATACTGGGTTCCTATCCTACTTAAACAGTCTGCTTCTATATTTTCTCTACCTGGTGTATATTTTATTTTAAAATCGTATTGTGATAAATAATAAGTTAAGTCTCATAATTCGTCGTCTGTCCTAGATTTAGTATTTAACGCGTCATTAGCTGACACAATTAAAAACCTATTGTTGCGTTACCTTATGGATACGCGAGGGGCCTGACGCGTAATTTTCTAATGGTTTATGGTCACAATATACTGTAAATGATTTCCCTATTAACCAGTATTGCCAGTATCTTATTGTTTCTTTTATAGCTAAACATTCTAAATAAATTGCCTTCTTTTTCTTTTGTACTTTATTTAATTTTTTTGAGAAGTATACTACTGGCTTATCTTTTCCAATTAGCTGTGTTTGCTTTAAAACTGCCCCAATACCTTCTAAAGATGCATCTGTATAAATCTTTATTGGCAAATTTTGATCAAATATTGCTAAAATTAGTTGTAAGCACAATAAGTTTTTTTTTATATTTTAAAGGATGTTTGACATTCTGCAGACCAGAACATTTTTTAATTTTTTTCGAAGTAAATTATGAAGCGGTTCTAAAATGACTGCCCTTTTTGGTAAATACTCATGATAAAATTTATTTTCCCCAAAAATTTTCTAATATTTTTCTGAGTCTTTGATAGTGGGAAATCATTCCTTGAAATACATTATCTCGTACTGGTTGTATTGTATTATTGTGTATTATATGACCAAGATATTTCATCGAATCTGAAGCAAATGTACATTTAGTAAATTTTAGCCTAAAACCCTCCTTTTTTATGGTTTCTAACAATTGTGTTAGATGGTATATGTGCTTAGAGAAACTCTTAGAAAATATTGGAATATCATCTATATAATTTATTGCAAAATTATTTAGTCTATACTTTCTTAAAATGTTACCTAGTATCCTTTGAAAGATAGCTGGTGATGTCTTCAACCCAACAAAAAAAAAAAAAAACAAAAATAAACAAAACACAAATAATAATAATAATAATGTTTATTTTCTCACCACAACATTAAACAGTAGGTACATCATCGAAAATGTTAAGATAATGGCTTTATCATTGTGGGAGACTGGTGCCTAAACTAGGCTGCAAGCCTGTATTTCAGGACACCAGGACTCCGTCTTTTACACAGTAAACATCTAGATACATTACTATTAGGTATTTTAATTTTATCGGTGAACCCGAACACAAATTATCGACAAGTTTCCGTTAGTATATATATATATATGTGGGCATGTAAGTATGTGTGTGTGTTGTGTATGGGTGTGTAATGGTGTGTGTGTTGTGTATGGGTGGTGGTGTATGTGAGTGTTAGTATGTATGATTGTTACATTAGTAATGTTACACTAAGGTTACAAGTAGTTTTTCGGTTTCGTCATAATTTAAAACTCTAGTAGGAAGGAAGTTATTTTCCTTTTTTTAACTATCGGGAGCTTCCTATTAATTTCGTTGTAAAGAAAACCACCTAGGTGGCAGAAGAAACGCTTTGAGAATTGGGTTGAAAGGCGAGGGTCTGGGTTGTATCGTCTCTTACCTTGTGAAGCCGAAGAGTGGTATCTTAGCATAGAATGTTGTTTCAATATTATGCTTTGAATGAATAGTTGACGTACTGTCAGAACTTTCGCATCTTTATATAAGAGCTCTGTTGGGTAACGGTAAGGTAGAAACGTGGACACTTTCAGTATGGCTCTTTACGTTCTCTACAAAACAAGGAGTGTAGACTTCGGAGCTCCACCCCATAAATTGATACAGTAGGTTAATAATGATTGAGCGAGGGCGAAGTATACTGATTTTTTTAGCTTCGCATCTGTTACTTCTCTCAGTGTTCTAAAGATGTATATCAGCTTGCGTAACCTAGTGTTAAGTGCATCAACGTGTTCCCGAAATTTAAGAGCATTATCTATCACTATACCCAGATATTTAACAAGTTGAGTGCTTCGAAGGTTTGGACAATTACATGCATTTTTTTCATGTGGTGTTGAACAAGTGTGTGCTATGATTGCTGGTGTTACTGATGTGGCACCGTTATTATTAATTTTTAGAGTGAATGTTATATAATTAGTTTTGTCAGCATTTAGTGTTTTTTTTTCCTCTTTATTTATTATTAGGGACTTTTATACAGATGTACATGCCAGTCCCATCGGACCTTATAGTTATGTAAAACGTAACAACACAAACTTAATTAAACTATAAGCTGCTCCGGAGTTAGGTGACGCCAAAATATGATGGAACATGCTAACATCGTATATATTTATCTCAAGCTCTCTAAGTAGATCCTCTCTTGCAGACTGAAATCTGACACACTCCGTCAATAAATAACATCCTCCAGTGTGCCACAAACCTCACAATTAGGTGAATCAATTTTTTTCATTAAAAATCCAAAATTATTGAGCGGCATGTGACCAGATCTCAGTCTGTGAGCTGTAACAATAATTTTTCTGCTGAGCCTAGTATTACAAAACCACGGTACATGAGGAGGCTCCGAAACTATAGACCTATACCATATTCCTTTTTCTTTAGATCTTTGATTAAAATATTCTTTCCAAACTTCATGACATTTACTTTCATACCTCGGTAATATTTCTATATAATTAGTTCCAACGTTTTTTTCTCTTCCCTCAACAATACCCAACTTTGCTAAACGGTCAGCCTCCTCATTACCCTTTATATCTATATGTGAGGGAACCCATTGCAACTTCAGATCTATATCTCTTTTAGATAGATTTTGTATTTTAGAAAGAATTTCATAAGCTATCGGTGCACCTCTGTAACCAGAGGCGCATCGAGCTATGTGTTGTAGTGCACTTTGGCTATCTACACGAAATAATATCTTTCTATAATTTTCAATGGATACAATATAAGTGAGCGCTTCTGAAATTGCAAAAAGTTCTAAAGACATAACTGATACATAATTATTTATTTTAAAGCAAGTATTAGTATTATCCGAATTCAAAGGATCATAGTAAGCAGCGCCATTACCATTAGCGCTCTTAGACCCATCAGTATAAATTTTATAATAATCTTGATATTTATCCGCTAATTCTCTCAAAGTTTCTGCTCTAATTGAATTCACATCGTACGTCTTCTTAGGTTCTTTAATTGAGTCCAAATTAATCTTTATTATATTTTGGATGTTAATCCTAGTTACCCATACATCTAATGAGAACATTTCTAAAATCAGAGATGACCTTATACTTTCCCCCCCAACCTCCTCAAAAACACTAACAAGTAGTGGAGGCTTTTTATTTGCCCAAAATCTGGTATGTATAATAGCGCTAAGCTCTGATAGCTGCTTTATTATTACGTTATCGGATATAGAATATGACTTTACGCAATATTTAAATGCTAACCATCTTCTTCTAACGTGCAGTGGAGGAACACAGAGCTCGCACTCCGTAACGTGGATCGGTGTGCTTCTTATAAAACTCCCTACTACTCTTAAAGCCTGATTTTGGATTTTTTCTAATTTGTAGATATTTGTTTTAGCACTATTGTCATATAAGAAGCACCCGTAGTCCAGCCTACTTCTAATTAAAGCTATATATAGCCTACGAAGACGAATCTGATGGACACCCCAAGAGGGACTCGTAAGAATTTTAAGTAAATTGAGAAGCCTCTGAACTTTTTCGACTATTTCGTTTATATGTTTACCCCAGCGTAATGTCTTATCTAGCCAGACACCCAAATATTTATAATTACATACATTGTTAAGTTCACTACTATTTATAAGAAGCTGTACTTGCTGTTGCCTAAATCCCCTACTAAAAACACAATACTTCGATTTACTTACAGATAGTTCTAATCCTAATTCATCCAATAAAACTGTAAAAGTATTTAAAGCAATTTGAATTTTGTGCCGACCCTCTGTGATATCCTTACAAGTAAAGTACAATACGAAGTCATCTGCGTACTGGCACGAATACACTTCAACAATATCTCGACAAAACTTATAAGTGGCTATATTAAAAAGGAGCGGAGAGATGGGATCACCTTGGCCTAAGCCATTTCGTGCATATCTGACCATATCGATTGTGGACTCATCAGCAACTTTAAGGTGACGTTCACTAAGAAAGTTCAATAAATATCGGCAAATGTTTTTACCAATACCCAAGCTATCAAGAACTTGTAATAACTTGTCTATTAATATATTATTATATGCACTTTTTATATCAAGAAAACAAGCCAAAGTTTTGAAATTCTTTGAGAAGCCTATCTGAATTTGAGTCACTAAACGTGTCAGACAATCGTAGGTGGATTGTCCTCTCCTAAAACCGACTGTATTTGGCGACAAAATTCGATTCTTCTCCACATACCATTCAAGCCTTTTGGTAATCATAGCATGAAATATTTTGCATGTACACGACATAAACGAAATAGGTCTTGGTTTGCTGTTAGTATTTGAGCCAGCATCCGACTTTGGTATGGGGATAACTCTAATATCACGCCACTGCGATGGAAAATTACCGGAATTTAGTATAATATTATAAATTTTGAGTAAGTACATTTTACCAAGTATTGGTAGATGTAAAATCATGGAATACGTAATCTTGTCTTCGCCTGGAGCAGTATCCTTTTTCTTTAAACAATTATTCAGCTCCTGCAACGTGAACTCAGATTCGAGGAATACATGTCTAGATGTAAACATAGGTTTTTGTGAAACGACATAGTCTGGTGCAAGATCACATAACATTTCTCTCTTTAACTCCTGAGAACACTGAATATTAGATTTCCTGTAACCCTTCACCCACCGCAATCGACGCCACATGTCTGAAGCTGAGACTTTGTAGTCAATATTTTCACACAGTTTCTTATGATCATTAGATCTCGCATTTTGAATAGCCTGTTTAGCCTTCAAAGTTTTTTCTTCTTGTGCTGTAAGATTCCTTGGAATTGGATTGCCCCTAAACGTTTTAAGTGCCAGTCGACGCTCAGCCACTAATTTAGATAAATCTGGACCCCAATATCCTTTCGGCTTAAATTTATTATTTGGCAGATTACAAAATTTTATATGGGGAATATTTTCATCGGCTGCTCTATTTATTTGACAAGTGAAATAATCATACAAAACCTGAACATCACCGTCCGCATTAAAAAGGGAGAAACAATTGAGAAGAAAATTTCTGTACCCAGTCCAGTTAGCCAATTTGTAGTTACGTTTTTTATGGAAGTAAACATCTTCGTAGTAATTTACTTTAATTTAATAAATAAATGATCACTACCTAGGTTTTCCTTCATAACATTCCATTCAAAATTAATAGCGATATCCACAGATGAAAATGTAACATCGGGTGAAGAAGATTGCAACATATTATTTACTAATTTAATCCTAGTGGGCTGTCTGTTATTCAAAGACGTAAAACCAAATTCCAATGCTGACTCAAAAATTTGTTTACCCCTATTATCGTTTTTATACGACCAATTCGTGTGATGAGCGTTAAGATCTCCCGCTATTAAACAATTATTTGGAAACAAAGAAAAAATCCTATCCCAATCAGATTGTGTGGTATGAACGGAACTAGGACAATAAATTGAAATAATATATTTAACATAGCCATAATTATTAAGTTTAATACACAATAGCTCAATGCCCAGATTATTTGAATTTACCTGTAATTCCTGTACATTTAATGAATTATGAGCTACGACAGCAACCCCACCATACGAATCCTGTCTATCTCTTCTATAAATATTGTATGGATAAATATTTACACAAACCTCTTCACTCAGCCAAGTTTTACTAAGAATCGGTCGATTCGCTCATTCTGGGTAAATCTGTAAGGAAACAAAAGAAAAAGAAAAGAAAGTCAGATCAAAGTCGTAATTTTACGTTTGATAATGAAGAGGAAATACATCTACAACAAGAAAGGATGGAAAGCAAGAAAGAGCCCACAAAGCGTAATGTAGACTTTAAAAAATTATTTCATAAATTAAAAGAAGTGTGTTTGTCCGATTGTAGCTTCGATGTCAAAGTTAAATTAGTATGTAATTTTATATTTGAACAATGTTTTCAGTTTGTTTGGAGATTACTTACGGAAGGAGATGTTTATAATAGATTTATTTCATTGTTTACTGTTTCAAGAAAAAATACATGTAGCATTTAGTGATAATTTGTTATTTCGTAACCACTCTGTCACAGTATTGAAGCCCAACTGAGCGTGTGAAAAGACCTCACCCCACGTGTCAGTATTGAAGAGTAAGGCGGTATCGTCTGCAAATGTTATAGTCCTCCCATTGGGAGTGTGAGCTTACCCAGGTCATCGATGTATATGAGGAAGAGAGTTGGGCCAAGTACGCTGCCCTGGGGCACGCCGTAAGAGACTGTTCGTTCTTCACTAACGTACTCATCTATCTTAACGCACTGAGTTCGCTCACTTAAGTAGTCTTTAAACAGCTCTAGTTGGGCTCCTCTGATTCCCATGTTCTCCATTTTTCGAATAAGGATGGGCACAGAAACCGTGTCAAATGCTTTAGCAAGGTCCAGAAATATTCCTAATACCCTTTTCCTGCTGTCCAAATTAGTAACGATATAGTTGGTAAGATCGTGTACTGCATCAGACGTGGATTTGCTAGATCTAAAGCTATATTGTGTTGGAGAAAGTAGATTCTGCTTTTCAAGGTAATCTTTCAGTCTATTATTCATAACCCGCTCGAGCATCTTAGACAAAGCTGGCAGCACAGCAATAGGCCTATAATTGTTGACACGGCTTCTGTCCCACTCTTAAAGATCGGGTGTACAATAGATCTTTTAAAAATATTGGGGAATTTGCCTGTTGAGAGAGCTAGGTTACAAATATATGTCAGAGGTGGTACAGTTAACCCTTTATGCTTCTTAAGAAGGCCACTAGATATTTTATCCCACCCCACCGCGCAGTCATTGCGAAAAGAGGTTAACAATCTTTCAACCTCATCTTCATTTGTTGGTAATAGAACCATTGATTGCGAGATATTGTTAATCTGTTGGACTCGCAATTTTTTCCGCAAGATTCCTGCCAATGTCAGCAAAAAAGTCATTTACTGTGTTTATCGATATTTCTGGAGTCGATGACAACCTTAGCAAATCAGACGGTGTTTCTTTCTTGTTGGTTCTATATGTTATGTCGTTTATCGCTTTCCAAAGTTGCTTAGATTTTTTTCCTGCTTTAGTTATTTCATTTTTTTCATATTCAGTTTTAATTTTCTTTAGCAATTTGTTACAGAAGTTTCTGTACTTAATAAAGATGATTTTAAGATCGCTATTATCTGGTGTCTTTTTTAATTTTTTAAGCAAGTTGTCTCTGTGTCGGACACAACGAAGAAGGCCTGACGTCATCCATGCCTTCACGATTTTATTACGATTCGGGACTGACAGTTTGTGAGTTAGCATCAATAACTTTCTTTATTTGATTTACCATAGTCTCTGCTGCAACACTTGGATCTCGTGTGTTATATCTACTCCACTGAAGTTGAGTTGGTTGATGTCAATATCCAACTGCTCATGATTGATTCGGATCATTGATTTTTTTACAACCGTTTTAGAATTTTTATTTTCGAGGAACAATATTGCCGTTTCATGATCAGTTAGTGCCGAGTGAGCTACAAGTGTTGAAGCAGATCGCTGAGTTTTTAAAGCGATGTGATCAAGACAGGCATGTCCACGTGTAGGCAAAGTGTGAGTAGGCAGTAGACCGTGAGAGGCTAAAAAATTTAAATAGTTATGTTTGTTTGAATCTTGGCTTTGATCTTAGATATTAGTGTTAATATCTCTGCTAATTATTATATTTTTGTAGCGTGCAATACTTGTTAACGTTAGGTTTAATGAGTTTAGAAAATTATTTATGTCTTTATAGCCTGTCGGTATATTGCTAGTAGTATAGTGTTTTGATTAATTGTTATTTGTAAACAGTTTGCATCTATGAACGGAGGCTCTTGAACAGAGACCTTAAGTTCTTTCCTAACATAGACCACTACACCCTCATTTTGGGTGAGATTGTTAGCAGTGCTAAAACAAGCGTAACCATCCATGTTGGGCAAGTTATGAGTGTTAGGAAGCCAGCATTCGGTTAGTGTTATTACATCCCAATCAATTTTTGTTCTAGCTAATAATGTGTGGAGGCCTGCAATATTTTTTTTTATACTATGGATATTTTGATTTATAATTTTTAGTGATAAATTTGGCTTAAAATTAGGCGGAATACAACTGTCAAGATCACAGACCGATGAATCCGACACATATACGTACCAAGTCTATTTTTTGTATGTTATCTATTATGTTTTCGAACTTTATATTTTAAGTTTCTTTTGCACATTTTAACGGAGCTAAGGTTTTCTAGAGTATATGTTTTAGTGACAGTCGTTGGTGGTACTTCTAGAGTGTCATATATTGTAAGGATTCCCTAAATATAAGCATAAATCATTATTAACGAAAGTATGTAAAATTTAAGTAGCTGCTTCTGTTTTGTGTAATAGTAGTAGTAGTAGTAGTGTAAAGTAATGTGTAATAATAATATTATTGTACGAACAATGAAAGCTGTATGTAAGAATGTAGGGTAACTGTAAGTTTGTTGAGCATAGATCTGTACATGTTTATATAGAACTAGGTTAGTATTCTAACATAATTATAGCATATTTTAACAGGAATAAAAAAGTACTTAAAAACAACTCAGTAAGAAGTAAAATAAAAAATACTAGTCATTCCTCTTCACGCAGTTTAGCCAGATCCTCTTCTGACTATAAGTTGACTGGGCATACCTTCCCTTTTACGTATGTATACTTTGCCGTTTGAAGCCCAACATTGTACGTAATCACTGTTTTTTATGAACTCCCTGGCAAGGTAATACAGGTGTTTTGCTGCTGAAGTGAGCGCTTCTGATATATATATTGGTTTTTTCGGTCTCGAAGGTTGTAAATGGGTGGTGTTCAGCCGGTTTTCTGGATTAAGTTGATTATAGTTTTTAGAAGTCCGCAAGAATTGATCTTTTATTGTAGAAGATGAAAATTCTACAATGACAGTGCCCACTGTCTCTCTTGCTTCTTAGACGGTAAATGTTTTTTATATCTGATGGTGAGACAGGTTGTTTGGTAATACAACCGACTTTTTGCACCAGCTCCGTAAGTGTTTCGCGGGTCTAAGGTTTTAAAGTTGGGATATTTCTCAGTTCGATTGTATCCTCTTTTAGGTTTCTTTCTAAATAGTCTTTTTTACGCTCTAACATTTTTATCACCTTTTGGTTGCTCTTGGTTTCCGACTGTAATTGATCTATATCTCGAATAGCTTCATCGTATTTATCGGATAAGAATTGCACGGACGTTCGGATATCTTCATTCTGTATTCGAATTTCCTTGTTTTGGTTGGTAATGATGCTGTTTTGGTAAAATGGTAAACATGTCCACTGATAATGGCCGTCCTGTGTCACAAAAGCCGTTTTCTTTCTATCTTCAATTCTTAGCGGGATGGACCAAAAAGCTGAATTTATATCCAGCGTTGTAAAATATGTCGAGTTTCTAGTTTTAATCACCAATTCATCAATCAGTGGCAATGGTTGAGCTTGTGGTACTACTACTTTATTTAGTTCTCTGAAGTCACATAATCTTGACTTTGTTTTCTTCTTTTTTGAAGGCTAAAGTCACAAGTGCCGCAAACGGACTATAAGATTCTTCGATAAGATTTTTATCTAGTAGTTTTGTTATTTGTTCTTCTATTTCCTTTTTGTCTTGAACAGAACATCTATAAGGCCTTTTGCTGCAATATTTATCAATGAGTAAATCAACCCGTGCTTCATATTCCTGACTGTACCAATATCATATTTATCTTTTGCAAAGATTGATTTATAGGTGTCTATCAGTTTGTGTATTTCCGACTCTTGGTAAGGTTTTAAATTACTCATATTTATTTTGAAATCTTCTTCTTGTATGTGTTCATTAAAATTTACTAAACATGGATTTGTTTCTTTTTTTCTTCCTTAGAAGTGATGTTTATATCATCATCCTTATTTATTTCGTGATTTTTTCTTTTTTCTATTTTTATTTCTTCTCTTCTTTGACTGATTTTCAAATTTTCATCTTAAACGAGTCTAAATTGTTTTATGATATCCAGTCCAATCAGAAAGTCTTATTTAAATTCTTCTCCGTCAATTATATAAACCTCAGATTTTTCTTCAATATCCAAAATTTTTATTTTAATAGTTGTCAAACCAATTGCCTTTTTTACACCATTAATTGTTATTAAATTATCACTCTTTGAATTAATATCATGGTTTCTTTCTTCTCTCAGTCTTATTAGTTTGGAATTAATTATGGAAACATTTGAGCCTGAGTCATAAATGCCGAATATTTCAAATTGTGAATTTAATAACAGTTTAACTTTTGTCAGTGGTGTCATGATTAGTTTTTTTTGTCACTATAATTAAGTTCTACATCAATCACTGAATTGTTTACGGACTTACTGTTGTTTCTCCTATGATTATAGTCTTCTGACTGTTTGAACCATCATTTTGCCTTTGAATGGAATCGAATGCCTTTATTTAAATTTTCACAAATCTTGCATTGTTTTATTATATCCGTTTTTTCTTTATTTTCATTGGTATTTCGTTTAAATGTATTGAAATATTTTTTTTTCACTACATATTCATATTTCCCAATTTCATTGTTGAGGTTTGCAGTTGTTCTTACTGATTCTTTATCAATTTTATCCATTGATAAAGAATAAGTAAGAATTGAAGGACTTGGTAGTCCCATTACGATAAGGTTTATCATTGCTTGTGTATCTATATACTTGTTAATCTCTAATAACAGTTTTATTTTTTTGTAGCATACTCCAATAGTGATCCGACTTGAAATCTGAATGTAAAAGCATATTTCACTTGAGACCAACCCTTATTTCCTTATGTTTCACAAAAGTTAGCTTTGCATAGTGCCCATTCAGAGTTCACCGTTAATTTTATTAACATACTGGTATACCAATCCAGGCACTGTTTTTCTAAAAGATGTTTTAGAACTTCGATTTTCTATTCATCTAGTACTATCTGATCTCTTCCACCTTCTTGCTCAAACTCAATGATCCATTTGTCTGCGTTTGATATTTTATTTGAAAATTTTTCAATCAAAAACCTTTCAGCAGTCTTTCCTATATTTTCCTTCTTTGGCATATTAGTGATTTTATGTGAAAGCGTTGGCTCCTCTGTAATTTCATCTAAATACTGGTCATCAAAATTGTAAATTTTCGCCTTCATCTAGATATATTTTCTTTAAATCCATACTGAGGGGAATCCATACTGAGCGTGTTTGGTGCCTTTTTTTAAAGATTTTTTTTTATTTTGGTTTATACGTCTGATGAAACTATGGTAGTGTGCTTACTTGCTGCTTTTAAATCGTCGGGAACCTCAAAACACGTCCGTCTGGTGTCTCAATTGAGGTTATGCATATTACATTTGTTTTTCCATTTGCTATTCCCATTACTGCAAATTTAAATCGTAGTTTTTCCATTTTCCTTGTTTTAACTAGAATTGTCGTTCTATAAGACAATTTATAGTAATTTTAGGAATTGCAATTAAACAATTGTGTTGCTCTGGAAAACAACGTTGAATTTTAAAATTTTACACATATTCATATTTGTTTTACACAAAAACTATCCTATCTTACCTGGAAAACAAAGAAACGACAATTTAAGTTTTTATTTAAATTGTCAATTCCCTTTTAATGTAGTTTTTATAATTTTAAATAAGTAAAAAAATATTCACGTGGTTTTCTCAATTTATACTTTTGACAGCCATTCTTTTCTCTTACACACATCTCTATGGCACGCATAAACTATGTTCCTACTTACCTTAAAATTCTTTACATATATATTTTGGTAGTAACATTAAGGTTTGGGGGACGTGAGGCGGTGAGCCTCCTTGCCGGACTGTCGCCGTGGGATCTGGAGGCCAAGGTCCTTGCGCTGCTCTGGGAGTGGCGCAAGGAGGCCAAACGCCGGGGTGAAACTACGCTGCCGCGACACCTCGCGGCTCGGCGGACGGAGCTCCAGCAGGATCTCATGGCGACATGGAGACAGCGACTGTCGCAACCCAGCGCTGGGCATGCCACCATAGCGGCGGTAGTGCCCCTCTTTGAGGAGTGGCTGGAGAGGAGTCACGGCGTCCTCACCTTTCGCCTAACGCAGGTTCTCACTGGACTTGGTTGTTTCGGGGGTTTCCTGTTTCGGATAAGGCGGGAGGAAACGCCCGGGTGTTATCACTGCGCGGATCGCCCAGAGGACACGGTGGAGCATACGGTAGAGGTCTGCCCCGCTTGGGCGGAGCACCGCCGTGTCCTCGTGGATGCGATAGGTGGCGGTGACCTCTCGCGCCCAGGCCTGGTTCAGGCCATGGTACGGAGCGAGAGGGAATGGGAAGCAGTCTCCGCCTTCTGCGAAGCAGTAATTCTCGCGAAGGCGCAGGCGGGACGAGTGAGGGAAGCTCAATGGAGTGGCCTTCACGGCCCCGGCCGCTACCACCGCAGGAGAGGCCCTGGGCGTAGGACGTCGCGAGACGGTCTCCGGCCACCGTAGACCCAGGCCTGCGGACGGCGAGCACTGGGCAGCTCACTGGCCGATCAGCACCAGGCTTGTGAGTTGACGGTACGTAGTGTTCCACGCGCGCCTAAAAGAGATGTTGTCAGCCACCACTGACGGGGCCCATCGTGGCCGCTGCCTGCATGCCTAGGGGTTTTTTTTTTTTTTTTTGGGGGGTGGGAAATCATCTTATGACTCTTTCCGCTCTGGGGTGGAGCGGAAGGGCGTGTCAGACTCTTACTGACTAAAACCCACCCCTGTTCCTCCCTGCCCTACGCGCCCGGGGGCGAGGTAACTCTTTCGAATTTATCCTCCACCCCCGGGCAGCATGCCTAGGGGTAGCGGATAAATTCTCAACATGAGCTACCGCACTCCTGGGCACTTAGGCAGGGAAGGAACAGGGGTCGGTTTTAATCAGTAAGAGTCTGACATGCCCTCCCGCTCCACCCAGAGCGGGAGAAGTAAATGGATGATTTCCCACTACCCAAAAAAAAAAAAAAGGTTTGGGGGATCTGGGAAGGGAAATAATTAACGTTATGTGATGGGGAAAGTTCAGCTACCTGCTACCGACCGAACTAATTATAGTATTTTTATTATAATACAAGAGAATGTGGCACGAAGCTCAATAGCCATAAGATATACACCATTGGGAAGAACTATTCATGAAGAACATTTTGCTACTTACCCACTCGACTTTTGCCGATTGTTATTTTGTGCATCGAAGTTAAGGACAAAAACGGCCGTTTCTGACACTTTTGCCTACTGCTTTGGATACGAAACATTCTGGGCCCTGTTTCAACAACGTATAAATACTTTATCCTCTTTGTAACAAATGTGACGTTGGATTCTTTAATATTTATTTTCTATGCTAAGCTACGATTTTTTATTCAATGAAGGCGCCACTTGGCCGGTAGTAGACCCTTAATAACTATTTTTGAGAACCGAAGTTAAGTAACTTAGAAGTATATAAGTTAAGTTTTTAGCATTCTTACAGTTATGGAATATACCTACATCACTGGAAAGAACTTTTCACGGTGATTGATGACGGAGAACATTTATTGCGAATAATTTGACAGTTTGGACTTAGGTTCGTAGCTTATTTTGAGAACCAATGTTAAGGATTTTTAAGCATTCTATATATATAACCAAAGATAAGAAACTATAGGAAAAAGCTTTTCAAGAAGAACCTCTGCTTCTAACACAACTATTGTCTATGATTAATCCGATTACTGCTAATGACCGAAATAGGTGATTAACGAAATTAATTTTTCGCTTTTGATGTCACCAAAAAGAAAATACATCTCGTGATTCAAGAGTTGCATCGCTAAGCTAAGTGTTGTATATATTTTGAAAAGAGACCAACACTGCTTTCTTGTAAGTGCACTTATGTACACTGAAATCTACATTTGTCATCAAGCGGAGGGGGTTCAAAAACTTTTACTCTGTGTGACCAAAGAATTATTCAAAATTTGCCAACGGCAAAGGTAAAATAAGTTATTGATGCATTATCGTGTAGATATTGAAGTGCGCTCAGAATTTTTACATGCAAATAAATTACGTTAGCGCAGCGATACTACTCATCCCGATTTTTTGTTTAAAACTATAGTGAAGTTTTGGGATAAATGGCCAATGTCTGAAGTGCTGTATCTCAAGATTTATTGAATTTCCTGAGCTAAAATTTCATTCAAATTGTAGCAAATTTGTCTTCTTCAAAAATGAACGAATTGACTTATTCCGTAAGATGTACCGTTCAGAAATTATAAGCCAAAACCTGAAAAATGAACGTACATTTTTCCGACCACCCGTAGGTAACACAGGTCTTTCGAAGACGCAAACTTGGTTTTACACAATTGGTATCTATCCTAACAACATCCCAAAATCAGTACCTACCTAGATACTGTGCAATTATTTGCGTTCTTACGCGTTTCATCTGTCTACGGTGACTGGCTTATGAAACTAGATGGGATCCAAGTTTTTCTAATAAGCATCAAGAGTAAAGAGTTAATATTTTTTATATTTTTATTTGCTTTATTTCTACAAATCGCTAAACATAAGCTTAGTTTAAATCATTTAAATACTGATAAGCGCATCCTAAATTCTAATTCTCCATAGCATATTTTGAATTATGAACCTGCTAACCAGTGTTTAAACTAATCACATGGTTATTGTTTACAATTAAGGCACATGCTTAAGAATTAATACCCTTAAATATTACATTAAGCGAAAACATAGTGTCTCCTACAGTATGAATTACATACATACACATTTTATTACACACATAATGTGCTATTTAGATTAGAATGGCGCTAGTGCACGTACCTATTTTGTTAGATATAATTGTTTTGAATACCGTAGCTTGTATACTTACGCAGTTTTTGTAATAAATACGCATTTCATTTTTCACTGCTGAGAAAACATAACATTACCATAAATGCCAGGTTCGACCTTTATAACTAGGCAGATTAAATTTTAAGGTTTGTTTATTTGCTGAAGACCATTTGACAAACCATCCAAGTGCGTGTTGGACTTCGCACATTTAGGGTTCCGTATCAAATGAGGGCAAAGAAAAAATCTGATTAATCAATGTATTGGTATTTGTTAGTAAAATATACGTAATAATAAACATTATCACCAAATCTCAAGTTCATAGGTAAATGGGAAGTTAAGGCGCATATCCGCCAAGTGGCGCCCTCATGAAATAAAAAATGGTAGCAAAGCAATAAAAATCGAGATTAAAGAATCCTATGTTGCGTTTGTTACAAAGAGGATAAGGTATTTTTAAACAAGTAAGCAAAAGTGCAATAAACGGCCGTTTTTGGTACTTTTGATTACTACTTTGGATACGAAACATTTTGAGTCCTGTTTTAAAAACGTAAAAATACCTTATCCTCTTTGTAAAAAACGCAACATAGAATTCTTTAATCTTTATTTTCTATGTTAAGATACGATTTTTTATTCAATGAGGGCGCCACTTATGCGGAGGTAGGCCCTTAAAGCAAAAATTTGTGATAGACGACGGACAGACGGACACGTGAGTGACAGCAATAGGGCTCCGTTTGGTCCCTTTGGGTATGGAACCCTAAAAATCATGACTAGATTCACTGGCGAATATTTATTCAGTTCTTAAATTCTTCGGTAATATTGATTTTCAAATAACACTAAGCAAACAAAGCCCTTTAGCTTTTGAGAAGGAATTGAAAGCCAATTTAATTTTCAAGAGCTTTTGTCAAGTTATCAGTTTAAAAGCGTTTATTTCTTAGCAAGATTGAGTTATAGATACGTTGCTATTTATAAATGGATGATCCTTTAAATACCTTCTTAAAAGAATATACTTAAATGGGAAATCAAAATAATGATTCGAATCTAATGGTAGTTAGCTTGCGCAGGATTGAAAGCAGCCTTTGTACACGACAGCCGCTGTGTCTAATAGACCACCCAACCGTTATTCTGCAACATACTAATTGAGTTAATGTCTAAAAGTAACTGCGCCCTGTAACATTTACTATAATTTTGACTTAAAATTGCTAAAAGATTACAACCATCGTGCTCGTGTTGAGCTTTGGTGAGTACTGGCAACTATAACGCGGCTAATAACACCTGATGGGCTAAAAAGACGTGTGTAACACTCACGTTTGAGCGATGGCACAACAAAAAATATCATCTCGGAGCAACCCTGCCGCCTATAAATGGAATATTCGGATCCCACGCTAACAGTTATACTTTGAATACAACGAGTGCAGTCCATTTTAGCATTGTTGAGGTAAATGAGCTAGTTGTAAATTATATTCAGTTAAATCATACTTCACTCCAAGAAATCAGTACCTACAGCGAAGTTAGTAACTTCGTAGATCAGAGGTAGGAAACTTGAAAATAGCACATTTCTTGTTTTAAAAAAGTGGCGCTATAAAACAAACATGAAATGTGCAGTGATTTTAGCCATACATCCTAGATACTTTAGATAAGTGCAGCGTACCTTGCCAGACGCGTTCTTAAAGTCAAAATATCGAGTTTTCAAAAAAGAACGATTTGTCATTCACTGTGTTTCTGTTCCAGAATGTTTCACCTCATCAGCTGTGTGTTGCTGTGCGGCACTCTGACCGCGGGATACCCTTTTCCATTTCCCGCTGCACCTGTAGCCCCGACAGCAGCTGTGATACCGACACCGTATCCCTTCGTTCCGGGGTCCACACCAGTAGTGCCAACTGCTCTTCCCTACGCCCCGGGGATCAGCCCAGTAGTACCGACTGCCATTCCATACGCCCCCGGAGTTAGGCCGATAGTGCCGAATGCGCTTCCTTTCGCTCCTGGCGCTACACCGATTGTTCCTGGAGTCAGCAATCCCTACTACAACTACGCTGGAGCCCCGGCTATTCCTATTCTGTCATATTCTAGTGAACACGGCTTAGATGGGACTTATGCATTCAGGTTTGTTTTATAAAGTGACTTAATTTGAAACTTTTGTAAAAAAAAATGTGTGTATCGAGGGATGACGCCAGGGTAAAATAATAATAATTCTATTTAGTCCGTAAGTTAGATTATCAAAAAATATTGGACATGTATTTTTTGCTTTAGCAAATTAATGAAAAATTACAAAGATACAACGTATCAAAGTTTAGGAGTGGGGCTTGTTACGTCACTTTTGAGTAAAAGTGGTACAATTTTATCTTAAGTGTGACGTCATCCAAAATTTCAACCTACTGCATAGTCTTCATTTTTTGTTAAAGTGATAAAAGAAAAAATACGTGTCCAATATTTTTTGGTAATCTAACTGACGAACTAATTATATTTTTTAGTCGTCAACCCCATAATATTACTTTAATGCAAAGCAAAAGCAAAACTTCTCATATCCAATATGGTTACATAACGACCTTCAAATAGAATAAATGTTTTTAGTTTTTCAACTGGTGACGGCAAACAGGCTCAAGAAAGTGGATATTTGAAAGATGCCTACATTGATAATACTGGAAATCCACAAGGGACTCAGGTACGTACATTTTACTAAGATTTCCAAGCTTTTGTTATTTGGTCTAGTTATTGCCTACCACTTTCCGGGTCTTCAAATAATCAGATTAAAATATTACCACTACTGGAACACAGATCTCCACTCTACGAGTCACATGTCTTCAAACATTTGGTTCCAGGGCATGGTCTCCTCGAGACGTTTTCCTTTACCATTTTGAGAGCAATGGTGACGAAATAATTTGGCTACACGAAGTTGTTTACATGAATTTGCTATACGTTGTGATTTTTTTTTGTCAGGTTGTTCAGGGAAGTTATGCTTACATCTCGCCTGACGGGACACCCATTCAAGTTAGTTACGTCGCCGACGAAAATGGTAACTTTTCTATTTTGTAAACCGCGCTTCTTATGCATTTACGTGTATTTTAACATACTTATATTAGCTTCACTTGTAATTATCTATGTAAACAAATCTTTGAAGTTAAAATTTGCGTACATGTTTGGTTTGGATGACTATGCATGTTTAGCTAAGTGACGACATTCTACATCCAATATGGCGGATTCTCAAAGATGGCGGACTAGTTATTTTGTATGTATTCCCATGATATATGGGGATCAAATGAAAGGGTTTGCGGAAAAGAAAACGAAAAATAAAAAATAAAGTGGTTATTTAGTTTTTTTAAACTAAAGAAAATTATAGTTACAAACAAAAAAAAACCGGAGAAAAAATTAAAAAAAAACTGATTTTATAAGAAGGATAAATATAAAGTTTATTTGAATTTAGAATTTCTTGTCGAACCGAACTCAGGACTTTTTGGCAGGATTTTTTCGAGTGACGTTCAAGTTTCAAGTGTCTACGCAACTGGACAATGTATGTGAAATCATTGAAACAGGCGCGATATCGGTGAAATTGAGCTGAAAATTTTATTTTAGTATTGACTACCTCAGCAAAGCTTGCCGAGAAGGCTGACTCGTTACTTTTTCTGCTATATACTACAAAAACATTAGAATGTGGTAAACCCGCATTCTTATGGTGACTGAATTCAGTATCAAAAAATCGGCAAAGAGCGAGTCGACTCGTGCATGAAGGGTTTCGTACCCCCTTTAATTTTAAATTTATTTTAATTTTTACTACTTGTTGTTATAACGGCAATTAAATACACATTCTGTGAAAAATTCAACTGTCCACCTATTACGGATCATGAGATACAGCCCGGTGGCAGACAGACTTACGGACGGACGGACAGCGGAGGCTTAGTAATAGAGTCCCGTTGGTTACCCTTCGGGTTCGGAACCCTAAAAACTAAATACAAATACACTAAAGACAAAAAGAAACGAAATTATTACATTTCAAACACCACGACCAGTTAAAATAATTAAACTGGTCAAGTTTAATAAAACGGCAATTTTTTTTCTAGTAATTTATTTAATTAGCACGATTGTTTCATTGAATGTTGGAAAGTACTGAGCTGCCCAACACTTTTTTGCAATTTCTAGTCATACGAAGTTAACTAAAGCTAAATTATCTTTTAATTCTTTGAATATCGTATCCTATAATGACAAGGGGTTTACTTCATTTTACAGTCTCGACTGTTTGTAGTAACGTACTAACATTGATATTATTTAAATTATATTATTAATTGTAGCGAAAGATGAATAACCATTTACATATGGGAATAGGTCCAGAAACCTGCAACCAACACTCTGTCAAAACTATTACATCAAACTCAAATAAATATTAAAATTGAATGTTCCAGGCTTCAGACCATCAGGCGTGCATATTCCTGCTGACGGTAAAAATGTTGCGCCCATCGGACCTGTAGTGGATAGACTCAACAAGCAAGTGTTCGACCCTACCTACAACCGTTACGATCCTTACTCAAACCGAAACCGATATAATACTTTTGGCCAGTACAACAACCGACCTTATGATCCCAGATACCCCTATGACCCTACAAAGGTGAACCCCTACCTTAATAATAATTATTATAACCCCTACCAAATTGGGAGTCTTAACAAAAATTCTAACCATGATACTAAAAAGAATTCCGCTTAGACTAATTGACAACCCGTAATGAAAAAACATAATGGAAATCGGAAATTATAACTCTTATATAAGGAAATGTATATTTTTCATGGTATATGAATAAAACCTGTGATATAATGTGACGAGTTTTACTAAACACAAAAATCTTTTTTTTATATAACTGCATATTTTTGAAATTATTAAATGTTTTACCAATCTCATTTTATCCTTGTTATCGAAGTTGAATGTTACATCATTCTTTCTTTAGTGTTCTTCGCGTCCTTTACAAGTGCTTACTCCGGCGACTGTCTACATTAAGCGGCTTTTAAAGATGTTGCATGTCATGTGGGTTGCCCAACAGTCGTTCCAATGCACCGCATTTTATATTAATCAATACGGTGCTGCTGATAAATTGCCGAAACTTTCAATACAAAACGACAGATAAACTTTATGTACTGCATCGTTAAAATAATTTAGGCACAGGCTTAATGTTGTGGCTAAGAATAAAAATTTTTGCTTTCTCGTTAAGTTTGTATGTAAATTAAAACCCAAAATTGTTTTGTGGGTGAGCTAATGATGGATTATTCAGGCATATCTAGTGAAGAGTGGAAGCGGGCAACTCCTTAAGAGCTTTTACTCGTCACGGTATTTCATACAAATCGCATTCCTTACTCTTGGAAATGAGTTTATTGATTTGAGATTTTAATGAAACTTGGTACACATACACAAGGTACATATTTGACACAAGAGAGAGTGATTTTTCACATTCTATAGGAAACTTAAAATTGCTCTCATAGTCTCTCTGAAATCTTTTTCGAAAATATACGTCACTAACTTTTTAGACCTGGGTACCTTGCGTCTACGTACCAAGTTTGATTACAATCGGTTCATTCATTTCCAAGTATTAAGACTTGACAGTTTGTATGAAATAACGTGAGGAGTAAACGCTCTTTAGATTGATTGGATTGATAAAACTGTGTTAATATGTTGCTTAGAGCAAAACATCTTGCTAACCATCCTGCACAGGTAATTTGTGTTATTGACGCTTTTAGTCAGTAAGAATGGCAGACGTGATTCCAAACTAAACGAAGTCTGGATACTGCAATACTACGAGACATGGAACTATACATCAACACCGCTGTCTTGATGTTACATGCTTGTTTGATGATGCTGGGTGGGACAGGACACAGCTTTGGCGGGATATTGGATTACTGGTCTGACATACGTTGGAAAGAAAGGTACCTACAAAAAGACTACTCCGTGGCTTACTTACTTTGCGACAGCTATGTGTTGATGTACACATAAGGAACTACCTGAGTGCTAAAACTTGTAACAGGAGAACTTTCAGTTTTTTCTAGACTAGTGAGTTGCTACAAAAGAATACCCTACTTAATTAATTACGTGCAGAACCACGACTCAACCACAAAACTTACCACAGCTTATTAAATTAGTCAGTACAAGAGACATCAAGATTTCACCAGAATACCTACACGTATTCTTTTCATGTATATATTCATGCATAAGAATTTTTATACTCGTGTTACCAGTCATAACTTTAACAGAAGTAAGTATGTAGCGAGGCGTGGGGTAGTGATAAATTTTGTGTTTTATGTACTGGTTACTTAAATCATTCCCATGGTTGTGGTAACCTCGTGTATAAGATTTTTTTTTTCAAATTCAAAGTCTTTATTTCGAGCGAAGACTCATATAGGATTAGTAACAATGTCCTTAAAAACTAAGTGTTAGTAAACAACACGATACGGTGACACATGCAACTGACAGCAGCGAACTATATACGAACAGTCCACTCTGTCAGCAATCATTTTCAGAACCCTGTTGGGGCTGTCCCCAAAACGAGCCACCAGCGATGCTGCGCGCTTGAGCATAATTGTGTAAAAACAATCTACACGCGGCAAACATCCCTGACGCAATGCAACGCTATGGCAACCCCATCAGTTTTCTGAAAGCGTAATTATATTGGACACGAAGGGTTCCATACGCCGCCTGCGAATACTTTTCCCACAGGCTGCAAGTGTAGAAGGTGGTACAGAATGCTCTAAAGAGCGTCACCTTTACTTCTGCAGTACAACGCGCAAACCTACGGGCTATCATATTCGCACGCACGGAAAGAGCCCTACGTTCCGTTTCAACGTCATCATTGTCCTTAAGGTCAGTGGTGACCAAGTGACCTAGGTATTTTAATTGCTCCACTCGCTCAAGAGGAACACCGTTTAGCCGTATGGGCGGCCCATCACGAAGGTACTTGGTCCCGCCTCAAAAACAATGTACTGACTTTTCTGAACATTATACAACAACCCATGTTCATTTGCGTAACGTTCACATGTGGTCAACAGTGTTCTAATACCACCGACGGACGCGCTCAGCAGCACCAAGTCGTCCACATAACTTAAATTATGGACACAGATACCGTCAATATGACAACCGACATGATGACTGCTAAGCGCCTTTTCAGGCAGGGCATTCATATACAATTAAAACTAAAACTACATGAAATTAACAATAAACAGTGCACGCGACGCCACCTTTATGTAATAATCTTCAGAAGGAACTATTGTACGTAGTAGGTGGCGTTCTGTGGTATGACTTATATCCTAACTCACACCTTTTTTCCATAGGGATACCTATGGGAGAAAGGCGTGAGTTAATATAAATTGAACCATCATTTATGCTAATATTTAGATTATTCAATTAAATAAAGATAAATACCACTGCCTGGATAGAAGGCTTTCTGGCGAATCACCGTGAATAAGCACAGCTCAGATAGAAGTGTAGGGAATATGGGGAGGCCTTTGCCCAGGAGTGGGACAACAAAAAGTTAACAAAAAAAAACCCGGCCGATGACGCCACACAGGCTGATCAGGAGCGGCATTAGTAAATTTTTCTCCATTGATATAATTGCTATGTGTGGCATTCCAACAAGAGGATAAACTAATAATTTAATAAATAACGAAGCGTTCGAATGACATTTACTCAAGTCTACTGATTCAGCCGTAGTTCTCAAAAACGTCGAACTGGTTTCTTTATCGCAGTCATTATGATAATGTCCCATTGTAGCGTCTTGTACATAACTTCACAAGATACGATACGATGTCTTTTTTTTTACGATGTTTGAATTAAATATTATGTCAATGTATGTGATCGAGATTTGATCTACAAAGGCACATTGCTGAAGCCAATACGAGTATGACGAAACATAGAACGGGAAGATAGATTACTTTCCTTGCCTGCAGTGGAAATATATGCATAAATTACAAACATGTGAATAACATCAATGGAAGTATGATTAGCGAAGCAGCTTTTTATTCAAATTATGAATGCTGCACGTTACGTTATTACCTACTCGTATTGTATGGTTATTTATATATTAAGTTATTCAGAGCTGTATTACTAATTCAGTGTTTTATTCTTTACGCTGTCTTGTACTTTTCAATTTTTTTTAGTATTTAAACATTAAAATTATCTGCCTTGCCTTTCCCAAATATGTTGGGATCGGTTTTCAGTCTAACTGGATACGGGGTAGCGGGTGGTGGCTCTATGTGTTTGTGACTGCCTATCTGACTTCAACAACTTAATTACTGAGTAACAATACCCCTAAGTAAGACTGGTGGTTGTGGGTGCTCGCAATGACTCAAATATTTATAAGTGACAGCCGAGACGAAGAGCTTAGCGTGCTTTGGGTAGCGGATAAATTTGTAACAGAGTTACCGCTCTCTTGGGCACTCAGGCAGGGAAGGAACAGGGGTGGGTTTTAGTCAGTAAGAGTCTGACACGCCCTCCCGCGCCACCCAGAGCGGGAGATGTCATTGGATGATTTCCCACCCCACAAAAAAAATAAAATAAAAAGCGTGCTTTCCAATGCAACAAAATCAAACATTTTAGGTTAAATAAGAATAGCATTCTCAAGAATCTGTGTATGGAAGTTTTGAGAGTCCCTTTATATAACAAACTAGCTTCTGTCAGCAGTTTCACCCGTGTGGAATAAGTTCTTCCCCCACCACAAATTATAGCCTATGAGCTATTCTAGACTATAATCTGTGTCTGTGCCAAATTTCATCCAGATCTGTTCTGGCGTGATTGAGTAAGAAACATTCATCCATCCATCCAAACTTTCGCATTTATAATATAATAATAATAATAATAATATTTATTTATTTCGAACACACGTGATTCATAATTTGTTAGTAACACTTATAAAACTAGGTTAGTAATATTTCTTATCTATAAACAAATTAAAAAAACTAATTCATATACCTGTAGCAATGTCCGGTTCCCGCTGCACCAGACCAGCAGCTGTGCATACGGGTCCAGTGCCCCAGGAACGGGCAATCAGGCTTATTCACTATCACCTTTAAAATGCTGTTGGTGCTGCCCCGAATCCTTCGCATCAGGGATGCCGTTCTTTTCCGCATAATAGCTTGAAAGCTGTCTGTATTTGCTTCAGCAAACATGCCCGATGCACTACAGAAACGCGGCAGCCCCAACAGCACCCTAAAAGCGTTATTATACTGAACGCGAAGAACGGGCCCTCTGCGTATGTCTAACCCATAAGTAATAATATAAGTAGTAATATAAGTAGGATGTAGGATGTTACAGCTGCTCTTCAAGTATTTCTGTTTTCAAGCATATTATCCTCATGGTTGCTGCATAGTAGAAACAGTGATTCCCCAAGTTAGTATGGTAGACACTTGGCCGGTTTTTTCCTTTGAACCTTGTTGAAGTGTGTCACAAGCGTGAGATGCGACTGGTTTCTGAGATCCGCCTCCACTGATGTGCCTAAGATTTAAGGTTAACTTAACTGCGACAAGTTACATCATATATATTCTTTAAATTATTTTTTTATATTTTTGCGTTCCGCAGGAAATTTGAGAATCCATGTTTGGGAGGATTAGCTGTTCTTTATGTGTTCGTTCTTCTGATAAGGTGTTTTATCACTACATAGTATAAAACAAAGTCGCTTTCTCTGTCCCTATATCCCTATGTATGCTTAAATCTTTAAAACTACGCAACGGATTTTGATGCGGTTTTTTTTAATAGATAGAGTGATTGAAGAGGAAGGTTTATATGTATAATTTGTACCCGAGCGAAGCTGGGGCGGGTCGCTAGTAGTGAATAAAACAGAAAATACATTACTTTCCTATAAGCGAGGCAGGTCTGTTATTGGTAACCAGTCAGGTCCTACTTACCAAATCCAAAACGAATTCAGAATAAATTAATAGTTAAAAACATTTTTAAAAACAATCAATCATCATTCTCCTGCCCTTATCTCAATTTACTTAAGGCTCTTATGTATCGCAATATTGTATAATTATTGTACAATGTGTTAATGAACTGAATAAATTTTTATTATTTATTATTATTATTTGGGGTCGGCGCAACATTAAAAACAATTAATAAAAGCTTGTTTATAAAAATTTTGGCATACACAGACTTTCGTGTCTATACTTTTGGCATACACAGACTTTCGTGTGTATACTTTTGGTATACACAGCCTTTAGTGTGTATACTTTTGAACGTTGAAGAGTTTCTTTATCTGGAGCTAATCCTAGATGTCGATATGCATTGTCATCGAAACTGAACGGAAATGTAAAAATTCAACTCCGTAAGACGAAGGAAAGAAGTGTCTATGTCAGCATTACAATTTAAATAAAAGCTTGTAAAAACTAAATTTTCTCTGTTTCTTATAATCTGTTAGATAAACAAAGTAATTTTTTGTTAAAATAATAAAGTGTGTATTAGGATACTGGTAAATCAGGGAGAAATGGTGCCGGGTGGAGGAAATTACCTTTTATAAATTTAGCATTATGTATACCTAATCGTCCTTTTCTGAGAGGAGTTGTACAGCTGTTACGTTGGAGGACCTCGCCTTGTTACACAGCATTCGATAATGAATGCAAAAATTCCCGTCTTGTATTAATTAGCACGTTCATTACTGTTCAACTTGAACGTTACAAAAAACTATAGCAATAAAATTAAAATTAATGCATTAAAATTTCACGCAAAAGCTATAATTTCCAATTTCATCTGCAGTTTACGGTGTATCGTTTGAGTCTTATCTGCAAGAGAATTAAGTTCTTATTCAACCGTTTCTTACCGTTGTCTCGGTACCATAAGGGACGTCCCAACTGTCCTTCGTAGTACAGATGATCATAAAATATATATAGAATCTGCTGCGATGTGTAATTGCGACAAAAGTTTTCGGTATAAATACTGGGGGTGAATCCAAAATGCATCATTACATTGCTTTTGTATCACACGCATCCATCTTGTAACTGTTTTTTACTTGGATCAACATGAAGTGTGTTGTAAGTTTTCAAATCTTAAAAGTTTAATTTTCTATCATTGAGAAAACTGTTTTCTAAACCACGCAACAGATTTTAATGCGGTGTTCACTAACAGAAAGAGTAATAAATGAGAAAGGTTTTTGTGTACAATTTGTACCTGTGCAGAGCCGCAGTGGGTCACTAGTGTTCAATTCATTCTTATCTTAATTTTTCTATCATACAATGTTCAGTTAAGTAATTCTAATTCCACTTACTATTATATAGAAAGCTTATGTAAATGTAAACTGATATTTTTCTTCTATATCAGCTTTCACATGGATTCACCTTAATAGTCTTCATCAAGTATTTTGACCCTATCAGTGGGGTCGTGAAAGGTTAAAATACATTCGAGAAATCAAATGTGAATTCAAGCTGTAAGCAAAATCAATTTTGTTCTTGATCTAGATACTACTGGCATTCCTGGTCGGCGCAGCTTACGCTGACGTCAGCAGTTTCCAGCAGTTCCAACAACAGCCTCTGTACCAACAACAGCAACAGCAACAACAACAATACACGACGGAACCTATACCCATCATAAGACAAGAACAAGTGCAAAATCCAGACGGATCTTATAAATGGAGGTCAGTTTATATATGCTCTGAAATGATCACAAATGCCCTTTGTTTTTCTGTCATAAAAGTATGCTAGGATTTAGGGCTAGTAGGTCATGTTGTGTATACACATTTCTCTTTGCTTCGCTCCTGTGGACAATCCCACTGGAAACCGAGCATTTTTCGAGTTAAAAGTAGCCTAAGAAACATTAATAGTGTAGTTTTCTATCAGTGGAAAAGCTTTGTCTGATCAGATTCCATTACCTTTTACAAAGTATACATGTATACAATTTATAATGACGGTTAAGATCAGAACAGATCAAATTTAATTGGATGGGTGGTGGTGGGTGACAAAGATTGAATTGACATCAGGCTAATCTTTATACAGATAATTTGATACTTATTAGTACCTAAAGTAAGTTACGGACAAGGACATTTTGTTAAGGACTACCACTATTAATATTTGCACAATTTTATATTGTTCTAATTTTTTTATTGATTTTTTTATTTTAGTGTTCTCTTACTTAAATTGATTAAGTGTTAACGAGAGTGTTGGTAATTCATATAAAAAATGTCGGTCACAAGGGTTACCTCTGAACGGGGTGAATATAAACAAAACTTTGATTACGATTTTCACTATGATATCGTAATATTGGTTTCTATTAAATCATTGATTTAGTTTTTATGACAATTCATACATAAATCGGAGTACTTAAATGCTATAAACAATTTCTAAATAACGTAAAAACGCCTTCAACGTTTTGTTTCTATTCAGCCCGGCGTTCCTATTCACCCCATTTGACTACCGTCAAACAAGATACCTCTTGCTTGGGTCACGGGAATGTTTGAAAGAATTATCACGACTCTGGAACGCAAAAGGCAACTAAAAGAAAATGGGTGGGTTTTAGTCAGAGTCTGACACGACCTAGCTCCACCCAGAGCGGAAGAAATCATCTTATGATTTCCAACCCTAAAAAAACGGATAACTTGCTTGGTCTTCTAAGATAAGGAACCACAAGTAAGACATGCCAAGATCGGTTTGACTTCTAAGCTAAGTATTTATATAAGATATAAGAACGTATTTCCACGTTAATTAATACTCATATGCCCAATGTGTTCTAACTTATTAGTATTGGTTAAAGATTTTAATATTCATCAGTACTTCAGTTTTTTGAAAAAAATACCTTCTAATCACCTGAAATTCTAAACGTTCGAAGTTTAAAATTATTTTTACCATCCTCGCTCAATGTTAAAGAATACTATCAATACTGCCTTCGTAAAGGAAAACACACTAACTTTGTTTTTTATTACAAGGACAAAGTAATGATCTCCTGTTAAAAATGATTATGTTTTCAGCTACGAAACTGGAAACGGCATTTCAGCGGAGGAGCAAGGGTACGTGAAGAACCAGGGCATCCCGGAGCAAGAAGCGCAAGTGGCTCAGGGACAGTACCAGTATACCGCACCTGATGGACAGGTAACTAGGCACCATGCTGCTTTTTACGATGATACAGGGAAAAACATTATTCTCGTTCTGGGGTAGTCGGGTAGTAAGAAGACATATTTATATAATGGTTTATCATGCTACTGGCCAAGTATAAATATGAGTTATAAATGTTTTCGTGTTCTAGCAGGAAAATCATGAAACACTTTATTTTTTAATAGCACTGCAGAGCTATCTGATTTTAAATATTCTATAGCAGTGCCAATAAAGAATGCATCATGCAAACTACCCAAATACGCATTCATGAATGTCCATAATAAAATAACCAATTTATGTGCATTTATTCAACAATTTGTCATTATTTTCATATTTATGAGAGTACTTGCTGAAATTCTTAGTGTTTCCTTGATTTAATCGTCTATTAATCAAAATATTTCGTAGTTCTTATACCGGATTAACTACAGAAGTATTTATGTAAATCTGCGCCTACGCAAACAGATAGAGCAGCGTTTGCTTTGATAAGCTATGCAGCTACATCAAAAACTTTCACAGGCTTAGCTAAAGTTAAAATCGGCTCTAATACACGACAGATGGCACTCCATAGAATCAATCCATCACCTTAGGTGATGAGTTAAAACAAAGTTTAACATCGATAAACAAGTTCATGCATTATTAATTTATTAATATATTATCATAATGTATAGACATTACTCTAAAGCCATTAAACCTATGACAAAGATCTAAAAATAATGTTTGAATAGTGGTTACCGAATCGTACTAATCTTTTATTTTAGGATGATGTCATCATTTATCTGTCTTCCGTCTGTTTCACTATTAATCAAATGGTAAATATACATTTATATGACTGATTGCTAAACATTTTGTTGGTTTGACAACCTTCGATTATATCTTCAGTTCACCTCAAATATCTTCTCCTTCTTGCTATCGGTTTCTATTGAAAAAAAAAACCCGGGTTCTAAAAACATATTAAATATTACATCCTTGTCAACTCTAAGAATCTACACGACCGGATACAATCTGACTGTTAAGGTCTCAAAGATTCAAGCAAAGCATACCAATTCATTGTCAGCTGAAATAGTCAATACTCTGATTAAATGCCGTCTTTTTAATAAGTAATTCGACTTTATGCTAATGAAATAATATTAGAATTGCATTGAAAAAGAAACCTAAATACTAAGTAGGCATTATAAAGTTTATAGTACGTTGTTAGTTTGTGGTAGATATCCGGCACTTTGACTTACTAGAATTCCGTAGTGAGTAGTTTCCGTAGGTAGGTATCTTTCAAGGCAATCGTAATAATAAATACTTATCTACCGTAAAATGTTGACCGTGGGTCGGCAGAATAGGTACTGTGCTTTCGTCAGTTAACACTAACAAATCAATCCCTTTAAATTTCGACTCTAAACCTCGACATATATTATGAAAACCCAGTTCTTTTTATTCTAGTCTTCCAATTACAGTGTAGTTAATATATGACATATGAATCTACTTTTCAGAGGTGGCAAAGGCTGTCAGTATTCGTGAGACTTGTTTCTAAGATATCTTTCAGTTTGCTCACAATCAGAAAACCGCTCGACTTATTAAAGTGTTTCTCGTCTCACTTGCGGCTTTATAAAACACATTAAGATGTTTGCAGTTATGTTTAATTTATAAAAAAAATACTTATCACATTACATTTGTCTTTCCAGGTGATCCAGTTGCAGTACTTGGCTGATGAGAACGGGTTCCAGCCCCAGGGTGCTCATCTCCCGACTCCCCCTCCAACCCCCCGGGATATCCAGATTGCTCTGGATTACCTCGCTACGCTACCCCCACCGAACCCAGAGAATAGAGAATATTCCAGGAACTAGAACTCGGCCAAACAAACATTTCCTTACTGATAAAACACGTAATTGAGTTTCCTACGTACACAGTTGTTAATCGTTGATATTTTTCATGGTGTAAGTTTAGAATAACTTTATTTCGGGTTTTTTAATAAGGTACTAGGATCTAAACAATTGAAACTCAGTCAGACAAAGAGACAAAGAAACATAATATGTCTATATTATGTTTACATAGGTTCACTTTTGTGATTCGAAGTCTTAAGCGAAAAAAATACAAAAAAAATGATGTGATGCGTATTAACTGTTGACAATTAGTTAAGATAGTTATATTTTTGTAAATTTTGCATAAGATAATATATTATGGTTTTATGATGTTTATACTGTTTTATTGGAATTTCCATGAAAACCAATTTTCGTTTAGATTCGCGACAGGAACTTTATTTTTTATATTATCAAAATCTTGATTTGTTGAAAGTTATTAATTGCTACAAGATCCATTATTAAAAGTATTATCCGGTACTAAAATAAAACATTTTTAAAGAGAATATTATATAGTAGGTACGGTTTAAAGATTGCGTAAAGGAGTATAGAATGCTTGCCAGTTCTCTCAATTAAAAAACGTTTATTTTGATCTAATAATTTCATTTCGCAACTCGAAGATTAAATATTTGTTTGTACATTTGCAAGGTTAGAGTTTATAATAGCAGTTTGTGGTGATTATTGGCTCACGGGCTGTCAATGGTAATTACAACCTGCGCTTGCGGCGTGATGGTCACATGTTTACCGCGCGAGTGGACCCGTCAACGGTTTTATAAGGGGTTCAGCATTGAACATTTTAGTTTATAAGTTGAATGATAAAGTAAATCCTCACACGCTGATTCAACTGTAATTGTTTAACTTTTGGTGAAAATCTTGCAAAAGTTTAGATTATGTTAGAGTCTACCGAATTGGACTTGTATTCAAACCACGATACCTAAAGTAATAAAAGTAGTGTTGCCCAAATGCAAGACCAAGACGAGACTTAGGCCAGTCTTGGTATTGGTCTTGCGTCAATACACCTGGTCTTGGTCTTGGTCTTGGTATTGCGCTCTCAGTCTTGGTCTTGGTCTTGGTCTTGCAGCAAGAGTCTCGCAAGTCTTGCAAGTCTTGCAAATACCTATTAGCCTATTGCTATTTATTGAACACGTTAGTTTAGATTATGATTCGCGCTGTAAGACGTATGTAGTTACAGAATTATAATCATCAAAATCATCAATACAACCCTCCAGGTTCATAAAGGTCGAGGAATTATTACAAAAAAAATGACTTTTTCAAGGTCAAACTCATTCCTCGACCTTTGAATATCAATTTTCAATCTTGCTGTTCACATTTTAGTACCTAGGTATATCACTCACTATCTATCATTTACCGATATTAACAATGATTATTTCGAAATCAAAATATTCGCAATTCAATAGATGCAATACCTACTTAGTTATTAATTATCATCTCGCCCGACAGCTTTAAACGCTGTTCGAATTCGAGCCAGTGTGTGAATGTATTTATACAAGAAACTCAGAGCATTCAATTTATACCTACTTACTGCTGAGACATCTTCAAGGTCATTTAATTTTATCCTCCTGTACCAACCCTACCAAAATAGGTAACAATTTTGTGTGCCTCTGTCCGTACTCTTTGTCAGCGAATGCGGCGCTCAAACAGTGTCAAATGCTGTGATACACTTGTTGCAAACCACGGCGTCTTTGTCGGTAAATTATCAAATAAGTAGGTATATAATACACCGACCGACCAACAGTTTATTCGCAGAACGTTACATTTTCCCAATCAACCTTGAACCTTAATTCTTTAGCGATAAAGTTGAAAATCTGTTAAAGAAATTTGACAGATTGTAGTAGCTTGATGTGCTGGCGTCTGTACCATAACATTGGCTGCCATAGAAACTGTTCTACTCGACTCGCTGTTAGTTTTAAATTTTGCTGAATAGAAGAATAATATAAACTTTGAAACATAATGTTTATATAATTTTGTTGGCTATAATTTTAAGCACATACCAACCTACGAGTACTAACGTTAGATCTGCACATTAGACATAAACAAGCATAATATATTATTATAGGTAGATACCTACAAGGTATGAACTTTGCTTGAAAGTTATTCTAGGTACATTTTATCACATGGGATGATGGGAACAGATTTGTGAGTATTAACACGCTACCTACTTAATAAATAGTTGAAACATAATAAGTACTTACCTACCTAATCAGTACAACCTTTTAGGGTTCTTTCAGACGAGCGGCACGTTGCCAATTGCAGATACAACTGCAGCCCTTAGTTTAGTGTTATGACGATACCTAAGGTTTTGATACCGGGGAACGTCTCTCAAAATCGGGATTGAAACCAAATACCTATTTAATAACGCCCAAATCTCAGTTTGTCTTAACTGCAAGACGCAAGAGTCTTGCAGGCTTAAGTCTTGTCTTGCTCAAGTCTTGCAGGGTTCAGTCTTGATCTTGGTCTTGCTACAATAAGGCGGTCTTGGTCTTGCGAAAATGCAAGAACAAGACCAAGACTGCAAGACCAAGACCGATTTTGGGCAACACTAAATAAAAGTGTGTTCAACGGTTCTGAAGCTCGTATCATTATTATCATCATAAGTATCATTAGCAACTAATACGAGTCAGGCTAATTTAACTGTGAAAGTTTTGAAATTAATAACTTTATTTATTTATTTAATCATTAATATACCTACACACAGAAAAACAATAATAATATACAACATTATAAAAATGAGTAGAAAGGAACTGCTTATTACTTCAAAACTTCTTGCAGCAGACCTGCGAAAGGAGAAATGAAACAGAAATGTAGACAATAGTGTGTAAGAAACAGAAAAAAGAATATGATAAATTAAGACTTAAGCAATAAGATATCAAATAAACCTACACATAGAATATAAATATTAATTGAATAAGCTAAGTTTTCCCGTTGATTGATCTGTGAAGAGTCTAGTGTTCATTGTTACTGTTAACAACCGATAAGTCTTAAGCATAGAGCACAAGATACAATAAAGTGCTTAGATACTGGCATTTCCTATTTTTTGTGACCTTCGACGAAAAGGGCAGAAAATTTCTTATTTTTTTCTGACTATCGACGATAAGGGAAGAAATAGAAGTTATTAAAAGGAACCCAAATAAAGGAATTTTCTTGTTCTAAAACACAGCCTTTCTCAAATGATCATCATTTTCAACGGACACTGGATGCCATATTAAATGCATCACATATGCCGTGTCCTAAGCGGCTGAAGTTCGTCCGGCGCGACCCCTTGCTCAACAACCGGTCTGTTCACTTTCCCCACACCTCCGTGTCAAGGTCGCCCGACCATCGTTGCCATGCTCCAAGCAGGTAGAAAAACATCGGAGAATACCCAAAATATGCCTGATCTATGCATCGTGCCTAATTGTGAAGGTTGAACTGGTACTTTGCACAACCCATTGAACTGACCAGTGTTTAAAATGTTTATTGTTTTGTTTTTAACTTGTTTGTCGTTAATTTTGTATCCGTGTTCGATATTTTTATTATGTTTTAATGTCTCAAATAACTTAATAAAATAAATAAAAACTTCCTATCCAACCAGTAACCCCACTGTTAGCATTATAAAAATAATGATTATCTTTTCGTTTTGTCTTCACCATGCTATACTAGATATAGAATAATTCGAGATAAATTCAATCCATCGCCACCAAATCAAGTATCGATTTTAGTGTTGTATTTTATTTTAAGTAAATTGTTTAGTGACTCATTGAATTAAAAAGCCCCAAAAATTTGGGTTGCAACGGAATTTGACTTTGTCATGTAAACCAGAGTCTGTTGTTAAAAAATTTGATAATTGAATTGTTATTTTCATTATAGATAGATATGTCACTTACCTCTACGCTCTAACTTTTTACCTTAACGCGATCGTGCCAAGATTTCTAGATTACTTAAACCTCAAACTGACGTTTGGGAGGACCTTTTATCCGAATGGCAATGTAGGTGGAAAAGTTCCATCAAAGGCAGACACCTCCACCAGTTCTTCCCATCGGTTCGCAAACGGCTGGATAGGACATGGCTAGAGGTGGATCACTGTGTTGCCCAATTTCTCACAGGTCATGGCAACTTTAAGGGTAAATTATTTTCCTTCAAGCTTGTTGCCTCGCCTTTATGTCAGTGTTCTATACCTGATTCTGAATCCGCACATCATATCCTATGGGAGTGCACTCTTTGGCAAACTGAACGCAATATTATGTAGGATAGTATTCAGCCTACGTCTGGAGTTGTCTATTACACGGACCTTGAGCGTTTTTGCCATACGTATTATTGGAATAAAGTGTAATAGCTTACAATTTTAGGAGCCATTCATATTAGTGTTTTTAACCAGTGGTGCTTGGCAACTGGGCTTACCCCAGTTGTAAATTTCCCCTTTGTGCCTAATGGCCTAGCTTTGTTCTGTCTCCCGCTTGATTAGGAGCGAAGTGGTAATTATGATTTTCTTACTTCTCCGCTGTCTTTTCTTATTAATTTCGTTGCGGGCCCCAAGACAGTTTAATCGTTTCTCTGGGACTCGTCGAGCTTTATTGCCTCGGCGTTATTTCTGGTTTCGGAATAGTGTGGCGGGCCTGTCCCAAAAAAAAGATATGTCATTTATGCACTAAAATAAACGTCTTTAAAAAATTGAAAAACCCCCAACGCTTAAATGAAAAGTGAAGATTTAAAAAGCACAAAAGAGCTTGACTTACCGATTTTGATAAAACATATCTAAGAACCATCGCTAGAAAACCCGCTTTCAAATAAAGAAACACATGTTTAAGAGCTACGGTGCCACAGACAGACAGACAGATACACATAGCGGTCATACTTATAACACCCCTCTTTTTTCGTCGGGGGTTAAAAACTGACAATAGCATCTCGCGATGCGTCTAGCGTAAAGCTGCAGTAATTAAATAAATATATATATATATGTAATTATATATTTAAACAGGTGTACCTACTGGTAGACTAAATAGTACATAAATATGTGAGCTATCCTTCACTTGATTCCAAGACTCATTGAATATCTTAAAGATGTACCTTTTTTGACCTCAATGGATCCTTTATTAATGACTTAGCTAAGTCTAATATAGAAATCTATAAATTCATTCTTGAGCGTAATGTGTCTGATAAATTAGAAAACGTTGTAAACTATGAGATGAAAACAATGCTGCTCCTGTGAGATACTTTTTGCACGATAGCATTTTATTTAGAACGCCCACATGATGCTAATCAATTGACCGTCGTTACCATTCCGAACGACTTGTAGCTTACTGATTCCACGAAATGTGATGAGACGAGAGCTATAAAAAAATCATTGAATTATTCTCAAGAAAAAAAAATAGTTAGTCGAACAAATATGTACTGGAGCTTTAAATGTCAAATGACTTCATCAAATTATCATAGCCATACATAAGTCACCCGTGAGCCACTCCCAACAAATAGATGTTAATGCAGCAATATCAGAATTTGCCTGAAGACATTCTATTCACTAAAGTGTCTACAATACGAGTTACATAAGAGATAGGAGTGAAATCTTTTGTTGTCTGAATACCTATTCATAAAGACTACCATGGATGGTATCACTTGCATAATAATATGTTGTAGGCTGTATTGATCCAATACCGACAATTTCAATTGATTGAGATTTTTTCGATGTCAGCATGAGTAAGCACTTTTGTAGAAATGTAAGTACTTAATTGGACCATATGGTATTAAAACCAATACATATGACTACATGCATGCCATATACATAAAATCTGATAGTGCAAATAACATAACAGAAAAGATTGACTAACTGTGTAAAATTGTATCATAGGAGTAAACTGCATGATGAAAATATTGGCCTTAAATATCGTACTCACCGAAACGACCGTCGGCGGTGAAGGCAAATGGCCAAACCATCTTCTTAGTGTCAAAAAAGAAAACATTGAAAGTACTTAGTGAGATTAGAATGAAGCATCTTAGTTTCTGCAAATTGATAGAATAAATACAGCACTTACGATATCGATACGTTTATTTTATCAATTTACAATTTTAGTTTTTTTTGGTAACCTTATAGTTTTTTGTGTCCTTGTTCTATTTTTACAAAATTCTGTATTATTTATGATCCTGTTGTTTGACGAACATGAACTAGACAAGCAAGTCTTTTTAATAAATTCTGGGAAAACACATTCATTTTGTACATCGTTCGATAGCTCATGGATTGACGTGATCGCTTATTAATTCGAAGCTTATTTTCTGGTTCTTCTACCTAGGTATCTTTAGGTTACTTCGACAGAGATTAAATTCATTTTTTAAGACGCTTATTTCTTTCAGGCGTGTACACTGCACTGTATAGTAGGCCTCAGCCTATCAGGCAAGGTAATTCGAAGCTTATTTTCTGGTTCTTCTACCTAGGTATCTTTAGGTTACTTCGACAGAGATTAAATTCATTTTTTAAGACGCTTATTTCTTTCTGGCGTGTACACTGCACTATATAGTAGGCCTCAGCCTATCAGGCAGATTAAACTCATTATTCTAATTACTCATAAATTTAATAGATAATAAAACAGACGGCATACCCCTTTCAAATAATCATTTGTATTACGATTACACATCTGTAATTATAAGTACGTAATGAATAGGTAGAGGTTAATAGCCATGCTCATTATTTGCGGACAAACTATGGCGAAACTATAGACTTGATTGGATCGGTGTGTCATGGATCCCCTCGAGAGATTTACGTAATGGGCGCTGTTCGTTGTGCACGCTAGGTATACTTGAAGCTCGCCACGAGCCATTGAAGAAATTCTGCTATCACGCACCCGCTTCGTGAACTTCACCTCGAAAACAGTCGGATCGCGTGTACGTATGATAATTATACTAGTTTTTTGCCTATTCAACATGATACGTCTTCTTAGATAAAAATATACAATCTTATTAATTCAGTTGGAAATGTCAGTGATAGAGACGAATTCCAAGAAATGTTATAATGGATGCGTATCGTCTGCTGATGTACTTTAGAGAATTTGAGCAACTGTGACCAATTCGGCCGTGGGTAATTGCCAATTTGTATGAATGTAAATCTTTTGTGCAAACAGCGTGGAGCTTGCGCTACTAAGGCCGCACAAATGGAAGATCCGTTATATTTGTTGTTTACCATTACGTCGCAGGCCAAGTTGACATACGCGAGGCGAGGTAATGCATCCAGTGTTTACTTATCTCATAGATTTTGCGAAACCACAATGAGTTGTGAAACTAGAATGCAGGGAGGTGGGCAAATGTGATAACTATAAAAACTCAAATTTTCAGGACTGAAAGCATCAGTCGACAACAGTTATCATCACTGCTTGTTCCACCATCACCAAACGCAACAAAATGAAATCTATTGTAAGTGATTAAAAATTAAGTGCTCTATAAGTTTCCTTCACATGTCCATGGTGTTACCAAAAAGTTTAGTGACGTTGGCATAAAACCAAGTTCAGTGTTGTGCTTTATTATAAAAATGTTAATCCGAACCATATCTCGTCGTGGACAAAATGTTATACAAATTCGATTGAGTTTTGATCTATAAATTATTTAAATGAGTCAACGGTTAAAACTCAGCACTTTATATCAAATCTGGTGTAAATGTTGCCTATGTTTATTTATTTGCATTGTCTAACTGAAGTTTACTTTGTGACAGGTGTTGGCTTGTATGCTGTTCGCGGTGGCGTTCGCTGCCCCTCAAGGAGCCCCGGCCGAACCCATCGCTATTGTGAAGGATGATAGCCAGATCAATGGCGACGGATCCTACCAGTATGCCTACGAAACTGGCAATGGTATTTCTGCTGATCAGAAGGGAGAGCTGAAGAAGGTCGGAGAAGTTGATGCTCTGGAGGTGCAGGGAGAGTTCTCCTACCCCGGTGAAAACGGCGGCGACCCCATCCACCTCACGTACACCGCTGACGAGAACGGCTTCCACCCCGCAGGCGCGCACCTGCCTACCGCACCGCCTGTGCCCGAGGCCATCCAGCGCGCGCTTGCCTACTTGGCCACCGCCGCGCCCCCGCAGGGAGCTGCTGCCCCACAGTAGATTTCATGTTGGCTGATGCAACAATACTCAAATCACACGTTGTGATGTGTATTTTATAATTTTGTACTATCAATAAAAGCTAATGTAACATTTTAATCCCAACTTTTATTCTTTAATCCCAACTGAATCCAAATTTATATAGTTTCGAGACTTGATAATGATAATTGAATTAATAGAAATAGTCTAGCCACAAAATAGCTGATGATTCTCATTTAAAACACATTGTACTCTCTTTACTTATTCTACCTAAGTTGAAATGTGAAGGTCAGATATATACTCGTAATTTGAATAAGAACAATTTGATCGTCAGACCGGACAAACCGGCGGCAGCTGTCTAATTAATATTAAGTATAACTAAAATAAAAACATTTAGAAGAATGCTGAAATGAGAATATATATTTACATATTTGGTATAAAATAATATATTAGAAAAAAATTGTTAATAAACTGAGAAGGTACCTATCTATAAGATTAAGGAGACGTTGAATAGAAAGAGTCAATAAATTGGATAACTATATAATTAATTTGTCTTTGAAAATATTAATAGCATTGCAGTGTGACCCCTTATTACCCCTGACATTATCTTCGCAATAACAGTTAATTGCTATCATCACCACACCCAGTATTCATGCATATATTTTGATAATGATGTTAACAATCTATCTTGGGAATCAAATCAACAAGCACTTAATGAGAAACGCTAGATAGTATCACTTTATTGACGAGTCGGGCTATGTGGCCATGAAAGTTTCTTTACATCAAATGTGCATTATAATTTGGTCCCTTATGAAATGCTAAGTATCCAATATGTTTTTACCAAGATATAAAAGTACTTAAACCAATCACTACATATTATAAAACTATGTTTATTGTAACTAATACATAATCTAATATATATCACGAAGCTATTAGGGATAGATTTATAATTATTGATAAATTAATGAGTTTGAGCGCGAACGCACATCTGAAGTGCTGATAGGTCATGGCGCAAGGTGAATAATGCTTTGAATGAGATCGGCACAAAGTTAAGTAACACAGTGGTAGGCCACGCAGTTTAACTTTAAAATGATAAATTAAACACGTTTCATATAGTTACAAGCGTAGTTGAGTCGTGTCAAGCAAAACTGACAAAATCTACCTGTATGACATTTGGAATGAGATATAGGTTTAGCAAGGACAGAAAAAGGCCCTGTTTGAAACAACAAAAAATGCGAAAAACTGACACTAGTGTCACATTTTTGAAAAATGTATGATAACTAGCCTAAAAAAAATTGTCAGATTGTCATCTGTCTGTCTGTCTGGCAGTTTTTATAGGCACCAGAACTTAAGTATTTTTAATATTGAAAGAAAAGCTTTAGTTGTCTGAACTTAAAATACATATGTTGGTAACTAAGGTTACAATGATATTTATCCACACGGTACCTACAATCACCATCGTACACAAATAAAACATAAAACCAAATCGATTAAGCATCAGTTAAACGAATGAAATGGTTCAGAAGAATGTTGTTAAAACTTACAAAACAGACGTTAGGCTAAAACCAACAAACATTTACGGCCGAATTAAACGTTAACTCAATTATTAATAGTGATATTGTTTTATTTCATATGCATATATTCGTTACCAGTATCGCGTGTACGGACGGCAAAGCACAGATCGACTAGGAAAATACGTTAGTTTCGAAAAAAATATTTTAAAAAGATGTTGGAAGTTAAGGGTGCCCTAGTCCCGAAGGCTCTACACGGGGATCGTGCGGTCCTTGGCCCTTTACGGGGCACCGGTGTGGGCGTGTTCAATGAGGCGGCGACCAGCTCGCCGGTTAAACGCGTCCCAAGGCCATGACCCATGGCCATTCGGCTCATCCGAGGATACCGCACGGTCTCCTGTGAGGTGGCGAGCCTCCTTGCCGGACTGTCGCCATGGGATCTGGAGGCCAGGGTCCTCGCGCTGCTATGGGAGTGGCGCGAGGAGGCTAAACGCCGGGGCGAAACTCTGCTGCCGCGACACCTTGCGGCTCGGCGGACGGAGCTCCGGCAGGATCTCATGGCGACATGGAGACAGCGACTGTTGCAACCCAGCGCTGAGCACGCCACCATTGCGGCGGTAGTGCCCCTCTTTGAGGAGTGGCTGGAGAGGCGTCATGGCGTCCTCACCTTCCGCCTGACGCAGGTTCGGGAGGTTCCTGCATCAAATCAGGCGGGAGGAAACGCCCGGGTGTTACCACTGTGTGGATCGCCCAGAGGACACGGTGGAGCATACGGTAGAGGTCTGCCTCGCTTGGGCGGAGCACCGCTGTGTCCTTATGGATGCAATAGGTGGCGGCGACCTCTCGCGCCCGGCCCTGGTTCAGGCCATGGTATGGAGCGAGAGGGAATGGGAAGCAGTCTCCGCCTTCTGCGAAGCAGTAATGCTCGCGAAGGCGGAGGCGGGACGCGTGAGGAAAGCTCAACGGAGTGCCCCTCACGGCCCCGGCCGCTACCACCGCAGGAGAGGTACTGGGCGTACTGGGCGTAGGACGTCGCGAGACGATCTCCGGCCACCGTAGACCCGGGCTTGCGGACGGCGAGCTACCCACTGCTCGCCGTCCGATCAGCACCAGGCCCGTGAGTCGACGGCGCGTAGTGTTCCACGCGCGCCTCAAAGAGATTGGTGTCAGCCACCACTGACGGGACCTATCGTGGCCGGTGCCTGCATGCCCAGGTGTAGCGGATAAATTCTGAAAATGAGTTACCGCACCCCTGGGCACTCAGGCAGGGAAGGAACAGGGGTGGGTTTTAGTCAGTAAGAGTCTGACATGCCCTCCTTCTCCACCCAGAGCGGGAGAAAAAAGGGTGCCCTAGTCGGTCATTCTTCCATGCAAACGTAGTATGGCGATTACTTTACTATTTGATGGTGTAATAACAAAACAAAAAAAAATATCAATATATTTCGCCATTGCCCTGTATGAAGACAAAACAGTAAAAAAAAAAATATTTTACATATTACGTTTGTATGGAAGAATGACCGAGGGCACACTTAAACTCGGCAATGATCTTGAAAAAATGAAAGTTATTGTTTATGACAAGAAAGTTACTGATAAAAATATGCAGTTTCAAAATGTTCGTTGGATTTTGATCGTTGGGACTTGGTGACCGAATGCGGCTTTAAAGCGATCGACGTAAGAACAACTGCAGTGCCTATGACGTCGCGCTCCATCAAGAAAACCACAACCCACAGCAAATCATCATCATTTCAGCCTCGTCACCACATCGACTGATTCGTATTCACTTCCAGCGGACTCACCTGGCCGTCACACGGTCATCAGTCTACCTTTATCACAGCAAATGGGAATCCATTATTCAGAAAACCGATTTGACGACTGAGACATGGATTAACAGAAAAGATATACATCTATTCCAAAATTAAAATTCAAGTATAATTAAATTCAAGTATAATGAGTAGTGCACATGCGATGGCCATGTTAGACAATGCAGCAAAATTTGACTTTCAAACTTTAACAGCAACATATTACATGACACAGTATCTCTCACGAGTATTCGTTTCGCTGACCTTTTTGCAGATTTTCAGTAATTTCAATTTTAAGCCTTTCAACCGTGCAAGGTCTTCAATATTTGTTTGATGTATTTTTCTGAATGTATGAAGCCTAGGTATTTGTGAATGAAACCAAACATACGACGACTATAGTTCAGTTTCGATAGAATACCACATAGCTAATATTTGCCTTGTGGTATTCTCAGTTTGCTTTGTGTACTCGTATGTACCTACTATCAATAAGCATAATAGCATAAATCATATTAATATTGACAAAGCTCGAACTCTTAGAAAACGTATCAATAGAAGTAGAGTGATATTCATAAAATAACGTATATATATATTTTTTTTTAAATCTAAAATTAGGTATTGATTTTGCCACGGAAGTCATTCATTAAAAAAGCTCGTTTAAATGAATGAAAAAAATTTCTACATTAATATTTAACGACTACAAAAATAATCTACTTATAACATAATATACAAATACAAAGCCGAAACCACTTGTCGTTTAAATTTCAAATAAATGCAAAATAAGTGTTTTACGAGGTTTTAACTGCCTATTTATCAATTAAATGATGACTTACTTGATGTTATTTAATATTTTATAGTGTTTTTATTCATAAACTTATATTAAAGCATTCGAGCATATTATCTCCTAAATAGACTCCTTTTTATCTGATCATACACACCTACACCAACATAGCTTCGCGAAAACCCTTTACTCAGTAGCTAAGAAGCAATGAATTAAAATAGAAATGGTGAAACGAGTCTGTCACTTCAGTCACTTCCGTCATCCATTTTCCCAACTACCTTGGGGTTTTTTTTTTGGCTTCCAATTTAAGCGGATGCAGCTGAATACCAGTATTTTATTACACGGAGAGACTGCCTATCTGACCTCCACAACCCAGTTACTGGGTAATACGATACTCCTTGGTAAGACTGGTTGTCAGACTTTCTGGCTTCTGACGACCCGTAACGACTGTCAAAGATCCACGATTGACAGCCGGGACCAACGACTTAACGTGCTTTCCGAGGCACAGAGGGGTCTTGGTATGTAAAGAAGGTCACCCATCCATGGGCCAACCCCGGCAAGCAAAGCTTAACCTGATGGATCGAACCCTGCGGCTTTTATTACTTTAGCCATCGTGTCGTTATCGGTAAATCGTGCCTAATATTATACATAATTATGCATACTAAGGAATCTATTAAGTAATAGTTTATTCACAATCTTGAACATTGAGTTTATGAAAAATCACGTAAAATTGTAAGCTCTTTATTTTCAATAACACTCGGATACATTGTAATTTATCAAATTCAGATCATATTTATTGTGTTTAAAACTATCTGTTCATAATATATCGAGAGTTAAGGTAAATTCAAAGTCTCCATCACTGAAACCCTGTCTTAAAATATACCTGTATCTTAAGTAGGAGACTTTTAAAAACAATATTGACTTCGTATAGGTTTTCCTGTAATCTGTAAAGAACTATTTTCTATATTTTTTTTTCAAATTTTTTGGACCTAGGTTTCGGAGAGTAGTTTCGGAGTTAAGAGGAGAAATGGTTAATTTTCATCTATTCTTCTAAAAAATTTTAAAACTATTTATTTTAAAATTATGAAAATTAAAAATTAAAATTCTTACATGTTTTTATTTATTTCAAATGACAAACGGTATAGTTTGAAAATCTTTAGTTTATATAATTTTCGATTTTTACCCTAAATGCAACCTCCATACCCCATATAATTTATTTACGTTACACGTCCATGTTTAGGTTACAAATATTCACGTGTGCCGAATTTCAACTCAATCGGTCGAGTAGATACGGAACAAATTGGCCGTGACAGACGGATAGGCTTACAGACACACGAGTGATCCTGTAAGGGTTTAGTTGTTCATTCAGACTTTCGGAACCCCAAAAATGTTAAAACTAAAATATAAAAACGAGGTTGTGCACTAGAACAAAACATATGGAGGTTTAGTTTGTAGTGGGAACGCCAAAACAGATCGTCCTGAAGACAGTGATAACCTTATCCTGCTCTTTACCGCTACGACTAATAAGCTCATCGTAATGTTGCTCGACAAGGCCTTCGCATAGACTTGCTAATAGATTACCTGTATCGCAAATGATCATAGATATCCTAACAGATGTAGTCGTAAACTTCGTACCTAAAATCTGATATTGACCTTTTGATTGTCACATTGCGCAACATGCTTAAATTGACATTTTAATTAAAATTATTTACACGATAATCTAAAGGCACTAAAATATAATTAAATATTAAAGTAGAATGTATGCTCAAGTTAACGTTGTTAACGCTCAAAGTCAAGCATGAACATTTTTTCATTTTTATTTTAAAGAACTATTTTGTCTTCTCCCAAAATCTTCTCAATATGTGTAGAAACATAGTTGATTAGTTATTTATACTTGCGTACCTACTGTCTTATAATGAGACGACCTTGTACTACTGGTTTCGTAAAACTGGTAAACTTTTGTGTTTTAATGTTTTTAGACATCTTTTTATTGGAATTGTTGCATAAAATTATCGTTGTACAAACATGTTATAGAGTTTACCTAATCACCCAGAAATAGATAAACGAGATTCGATGTAGAAACAGAAAACTTTTTGTTGGTTTTTAAGAAAGTTTACGTAGGTACTTAAAATGCGTTACGGTTAGACATCGAAAGTTAACAGAATATTTTACAAAAACAGTAAATAATTTATATATGTCACTTGGTGATTAGTTTTACTTCTAGACTACTGTTTTAATAAACAATAACTCAGTGTAAACTGGTGATTCGATAAAATGATCAATCAGATGAGAAAAATAGATATTTTTGGCATAAAACCGATGCATGTGCTCTCTGGAGATATTAGAAATATTTTCCTGTAAGAAAGTACGAGTATTTCTGAACATCTAGCATTACATAAAGAAGGTGCCAATTTAAAAAAAATTATCCTACAAATAGTCAGGTGAAAATGTATATTTGTTAGTTGAACGTAATTTTTTTTATCCTTCCTTCTTTGCCCGATATTATAATTAAGGTAGGTATCGACTAGGAATTAATGGTTTTTGGTGAATTGACTGCTGAACGTCCCATCGCATCCAAAGGCAAATAATTGACTGAGGGCCGAACACAAAATGATGCTGCAAATATCACGCAAGCGCATTGACAACGGCAGGCACGCACATATTTTGTCGAGTTTATTCTGACGTGCCAAATGGTGCAATACCATCCAGAGGTGGTAGGCGGTATAGTGACCCGTCCGTATATATACCGATAACACTGTTAGATCAACATTGTCTAGTGCCTTCACCGACAAAACAACAACAAAAAACAAACATGAAAACCATTGTAAGTGTCGTGATAGTGCATTCATTAATTGGATACTTAAAAGAAAGTGCCTTGTGATCGCAGTGTTGTGTGGAATACCTACCGAACTGGGATTTCCAGAAAATTCACTATACAGTTTTACTGAAAAACACCTTCATGGTAAAAGTTTAGTGGTAATATATTCATAACAATTCCTTTGTTCCAGGTCTTCCTCGGTTTCTTGGCTGTAGCCGTCGCGGCGCCTCAGGGACAAGGTGAACCCATTCCCATTGTAAATCAAGTGAGCGAGATCAACCCTGATGGCTCCTACTCGTATGCTTACGAAACCGGCAACGGTATTAAAGCCAACGAGAACGGAGTCCTGAAGAACATCGGCGCAGAAGAGCCTGCCATGCAGGTTGATGGAGGGTTCTCATACCTCAGCGAGGACGGTGGCAACATCCAGCTCACATACATCGCCAACGAAAATGGATTCCAGCCCCAGGGTGCCCACCTCCCCACTCCTCCCCCCATCCCGGAGGCTATCCAGCGCGCCCTGGCTTACCTCGCCACCGCACCTCCCCAGCCTGAAAACTAAATTCATGTTTGAACTATTAGGATAAGCACTATTCAATGTATTATAATTTAAATTATAAAGTAAGTATTCCTTAATATTTTAATACACAAGGTCAATTGCTATATTATGGAATACTTAAAACGCCTATTAGAAATTCACTATTTTATATCTTTTTTATTTTGTACATAAACTATTTTGTATGATGTAAATATAAAATCTAAAATTTAAAAATTGTATTTTCTCTTAATCTAATTCTACCATCTGTAGTTTTTAAAAACTACTTATTTTCTAAACATACCACCTATGGATTATGGACTGAAGTCTGGTGGGCTGGGTCCCATCCTTGGGACCACATAGCCTGATTATGATTTTGCACCAAAGGAACCAAAAGCATTATTATGCAGATAATTCATGGTTTTTAATGATAATAATAATTTCATTTATTTGAGGCTATAAAAGCCCACAAAATAAAAAAAAAATGATTAGATTAGATATTGTTGTAATTTTCAATGTATCCAAATAATTAAAAGGAATTAAATAATTCAGATATTTGATATTTAGAAAAAGTTATATGTCATTAGGTAATTTCATAGGCCTATTTAGGCATGCTACCCGATAGCATGCTTAAATATAGGCCTACAGGTCACCATGCATACTAAGTTTGGAAAGGAAATGTTTTAAATAGAATATCGTCAGAAGGCCAGGACTATTCTTCAGACAGCTTCCTCTAGCACGTTCATGAAAAACAAAATAATCGTCTTGAGTTAAGTGAGCAGTAAAATTGTTGTTTTTGGTATTGCTAACTTTAGATTGATGTTGACGATAATGATAATTTCATCATGTAAGTGCCTACCATTCAAATGTTAAGGTTTTAACCTATAGAAAGTTAAAGGAGGTAAAACATTAAATATGTTTGTGAACATGTTATTACAAAGCGCCCTAACCACCATGCGCCAGTATCCCTGAGAGTTTTGACATCAAGTTGTATCAATAAACCTATAATGAAGTTTTAAAAGCAGCTAACGCGTTTTGAAACGTTATTAGGCAATATTGCAGCAGATAATATACACTTATTACAATATTAAACATGCGTCTGTGATAGGCGTACTTAATTCTCGTTTTTACGAAAGAAGTGACAACAGGTGCGCCGGCGCCGGTCGTTATCAAATAAATATGATGTGCAATAAAAATCTACGTTTGGTAATATAGATTTTCATGCCTGATTATGTGCAAATTACTGAAACACCCTAATGAAAGAAGACTGCACGTTTTTTTATTTATTTTATTGGAATAAAAAAATACATCACGTAGATATGTAAAGTTTTCACAATCGGAAATTACTTGATAACAAAAAATGTAAATATGCGTTGAGGAACAGTCAAGGATGCGGCCTTTATTCATGGCGTCATTATTGATGATTAAAGAAATTTATGGATGGCCTTAAATGGGTGTGCGGAAAACTGCTTAGATAGATTCCTAATAGCATACTTATTTTTGACGACACGGTTGGCGCAGCGGTTGAGCGACTGGCTGCTGCACTGCGTGTCACGGGTTCGATTCCCTGAACTCACGAATTATTGTTTATTATTCTATATTGAGATCTTAGCTAACAGCTTTAAGAGAGAACAGGGCCTGCAAGGAATTTACAAAATAGGTATTTAAATAATGTACTGCCATCGTGCTGCCTCAAACCTGCCCCCGTAGAGTGCGATAGGGACAGCTGCAGCTCAAACCGATTTTATCACAATATTTTTGACGAAATCGGTGTTTCGTATTCCCCTTTTTTCTCCTCGAAAACTGAGCCGATTCATTTTGGCACCAAAATTTTAAGAAAGAGTATGTCTAGGTCCCTATTAAATGTTTTATGTTAAAACTTTTCGAATTGGTCTGGTAGTCCTCTAATAACGGTGGTAAAAATAGGGCCACTTTTTTAATTTTTGTAGGGTCATGTTTTCTTAACTTATTCTTTGCGAAAAATGACAGGGACGTGGCTACGGCAGACCTTGAATTTATGAAAAAAAATGATTGCTCTAGAGGCATTATTCAGGAAGAAAAAAGGGGAATACATTTGTATGGAGAATCGCAGCCCCTGTTCCCTCTTAAGTAGTTCCAGCAACCAGGGGCGTAGCGATAGCATTCACGTGGACGGGTCTAACGGTCCAAAAATGTACAAAGATAAAATAGTTTTGCCCGGGCTTCACGCAGAAAAAGGAGTTACTTTGCCCCCTTAGTAGTGAAAGAATATAGGGTTACTGGAAACGACACGTTCCCGGCACGATGTGATAGTGTGACCTATTTGTAACAATTAAGCACCGATGGAAGCCTAGTCGGAAACTCATGGGTTTCGATAAAATCTAGGTTTTCAATAAGCAGTCATGAAAAAAAATGATATTTGGTAACGAAATCTGGGAAAAATTCAAAAAGACAAAGAAACTTTTCCTCGGGTACTTAATTCTATACTTAGTCCTGCCGGGAATATGCGGTTACCAGAAACCCTTTGTAAGATGCTATAGCGAGCGAAGGAAGCTCGAAAAATTTGAATACCTGACTCAGAAAAATAAGGATGGACTTTTTATTTAATATATGCATTTTGATGCAAGACCGAGTGTACCTCCTCCTTAGATACGATATGCCTGCAACAAAGTTACACTTAGAAAAGATACATTTTGTTTTCGCCCGTTTAAAATTGGGTTGTCTGCATTGAATATAGGAGCTGTTCTTTACTAATTGAGTTACTGGTGAATAGTGGATGTATGATAAATAATTTTATCTTCGATCGATACAAACGAGATTGTTTCAATATTTTCTTGTTATAAAAATAAATAATTAGCTCCATCTGCCGACAAATGCTTGAAGATCTTAACATTTGATTTAATTTGCATATCCAAGTTGATCCATCCAATCCATTCATATTTGACAATTTAGTTAAGAAGCTGAGTTTTTTATTTCATTATTTCTAGTAGTAATATGAAGATGGCGTTGTTCTTTAAATCGCTCATCTTCACGCTATTGTGTGCACTGATGGATTTCTAAATTACCTACTGCGAATTTTGGTTTGTTGGCAACACCATCTGGACAGTTTCATATAAGCAGCATTCTTAAACTTAAAAAGATGACTCTACCATTTTATTGACGTCAATAATTTTGGTGATTTGATGAATGGACAAGCGACAATCATCGATTTCTAGCAGATATTATGCCATTGTTTTGTAACGTGCCTATATTCTCTGCTACAAATGGTGTTAATATCATTACTGTTATGTGAAATCTGTTATTGGGTAGGTATCTTTTGCTGTTCTGTACAGTTACAATACAATGCCTTTAGGCTAAAATCGACATCATATGGACACATACTGCAATTGTATGGCTTAAACTGAGAGGATTGGGGTTACAGATTATTCACATAATTCGGACGCAGATGCCTCAATGTTGTGTTGCTTTTTATTAACTTCTTCAATTCTAATAAAAATATTAACTATTTTAAACTATTAATTTTAATCTTCTGCCTCCGTGAAGGTAAGATATTAATCCCAGGGATCGTGTTACTGGGGTATAAGGTGTCTCCTTTTGTCCTAATCCAGGACATGGCTACCCCGTGAGCCGTGGAGTGACTGATTAACAGACATTCAGACTTTTACATTTACCAACAATATTGGGTGGAATAGTTAGGATTACCAGTCATTTTCATAATAACTATTTTTGCACCCGTGCCAACAACAGGCAAGAAAAACCAGTCAGGAACCTGCAAGGACTCCAACCCAGATTGTCCCAGCATGCCGACAATAACACAGACAATAATTTTCCTCAACTGTGGACTACAAATTAGCCGAATAAAAACAAGTCATAATCAAACCAATTTCAGTGCAAACACGTGTGCTTGTTACGAAACTAAACGTCAAGGCTTTCAAACAACATAATAGCTTAATGATTCTTCTTTTGGTGATAGTAATAATTGCACAGTAAGGCTACCACTACCAATTATTTTTAACCTACAATGCGGGCACGTGTCAGTTGGAGCTTTGTTACAAAGTAGAGCCACTCATAGTTCACCTAGAAAAGTAAAAAGGTGAAAGGTTAGGTACCTACGATATGTAAGTAGGTATCTATTTATAGTATCAGCATCTAGCGGTTGGTGGGGGGCATCACGTCTGCTACCTTCCAGGTCAAGATGTCGATTAAGTATGTACCTACAGCATTCTTGCATTTCCGTTGCGCTTCCTGGAAGTATGGTGAACTTTCTCGACGTGACGGTGACTAAAGTGGGAGGCTCTAATGTTTATGTGGCACCTTTCATAAAATTATTTTGTAAAAATGTAAGGGAGAATGAATTGTGGAAGTTGAGTAAATTTCTTTTGTACTTATTTAACTTCTGAGACCTGTTATTGTTAAAATGGCTTAAAAAGTTTAAGAAATGAAAGTGCCTGGTTGTGTAAGCGACTCAAGAAGACTTTCATAAATATCTATATTAAAAAATGGCTTGTTATCTCGTCGATTTTTAATATAAATATATATTATTTTTAGTAAACTGGTTTAATTTATTAAGATTAGATAAAATTCATACTATAGTCAACTTTTTTTTTTGAAGTTTTAAGATAAACGTGCCTCTTTTAATTGAGTACATCAACCTTTGAAACATTTTGAATATTTCATAATCATTTATTAACTACTGAACTAACTACCATTATTTTATATAAATAACTAAGTAAATTGCCTGAAAACACCATAACATATTAAAACACCATAAAATATTAGTCAATTGTTTGCTATTTGTTATATGAAAGGAAAGTACAAAAAATTACATTACCCTCCTTGGTTAGTCGGGTAAAAATAAATTTATCGTCTATTCGATTTGCATTATGAAATTGTGAGCTATCATATTATGTGTTATTTTACTTTTTAGTCACTCTTTATTACATTATAGTATATTCAAATAGGAAAATCAACATTTTTTTAGAATTAAGACTTCCAAAAGGAGGAGGTTCTCAAATCGTCTGTATGTTTTTTTTTTTTTGTAAGTATGTTACGCCATTTCTCTGCCACTTGTGAATAGATTTTGATAATTCTTTTTCTGTTTGGTAGGTCATACATCAGAGGTGATCCCATAGTTTCCCAAATTTTATCGAAATTGATTAAGCACTTTTTGAGAAATTGAACAAAAACGAAAAATACGTCTACCTCGATGACGTTTTGGTGTTCTCCAAATGTTTAAATTCCACGTTCCATGTGTTTGGGGTTTTTAGTTCAGGGGTATAAAAACTAAAAAGTGAAAAATAAAAAACTTTTTTACAAAAAAAAAACAACCGACTTCCAAAAAAAAAAATACCTACACTAAAAATATAAAAATTGCTTTAATTTCGGAAGTCGGAGTCAAATAACGAAGAAGTAAAATACTAACACCGACTTCCGAAATTAAAGTTATTTTTTAATTTTTAGTGTATGTTTTTTTGGAAGTCGGTTGTTTTTTTTGTAAAAAAGTTTTTATTTTATTAAGGGTCTAATAATGGTCAAGTGGCGCCCTCATAGAATAAAAAATCGTAGCATAGCCTAGAAAATAAATTAAATTTAATTCATTTTATACAAAGAGGGCGCCACTTGGCCGGTAGTACAGCCTTAAACTAAGACCAGGACTTTCATCATTTCACACACTTCATGAACTGTGCGACAATTTTCTATGAAATCTGTATAAAGCTGCAAGTTCAATCACCAACCCAGAAACGGAATTAATTATCTCTAAACAAAAAACCTTACTACATCAATTACAAAGGTGTTAATGGGTGGAATTTTTACCGTGCAAACATATTTACATATTATATCTGTCATAAAAGTATTGCGTGATTTGTGAGCTGCAGATAGCATGGGTCACACCCTGCTGACCCGTGGAGGTGGTAATAATAGTCGTTGACATTTAGAAGATGGAAACTAGTTTTGTAGAGGCCCTCGTTTGATTTGTGGTGCGTTCCGAGGATATCACGTTTCCAGAGTGTGGCGCGCTATCACCAAGGTTAACTAGGATGTATTTAATTTATAGTTTATCTAAAATCACTATGAGTGGGCGTTATATCCCACGCCACGTTAAAATAGTATTCCGTGTTGATAAGGAAAAAAATGGGCTTCAAATCTGAACAGATTTGAAGCCCATTTTTTGAAAGATTGTTAAAAAACTGAACAGTTTTTTAACAATCTTTCAATCAAAAATTACTTTTCAACTTGTGACATAGATAAGGAACCAACTGGATGGCAAAAATACTATAATTCAAGGCCATAGGTTATTGAAATTAATGAAAATAATTTGTGCTTTAGTGCCTATCACTATGCAGTACGTTGCTGCTTTGCTCGTTGGACATCTATATATATAAAAGGAGAAACTGACTGACTGACATATCAATGCACAGCCAAAACTGCTGGGACTAGGAACGTAAAATTTTCACACGGCTTCCTTTTATAACATAGGGGAGCACTAAGAAGGGGTTTTTGGAAATTCATTCCCTAAGGGGTTAAATAGAGGGTTGAAAGTTTGTATGAAAAACTTACTGCTTGGGTTTAAAAACTTGAAACTTGGCCGAAACGTGTATCTAAGTAAATAAAAAGATTCGACATAATTAGTTTTCCAAAACTACCCCAAATGGGGGTTCAGAGGGTGTTATAAGGTTGTATGGAAGAATCTTAACGCTTGGTCTGATAAAGTTTAAACGCGCCACAACCAATCTTGATTAAAAAATAAGAATAACGTGATTTTGAATTTTTTGAAAATATTCCCCTAAAAGGGTGAAAACGGATGTTGAAGATTTTAGGGGATAATTTTATTGCTTGCTTCAGTTAACTCAAAAATTGGTACCTATAAACAGTCTAAAAGTAAATTAATTTTAACGGGTGAAACGAACTTTACATAATCAACTCTGATCGGGTTGAAAAGGGAAAAACCGGTTTGTGTGAAAAATCCCAGTCCTTCCATTTTGAAATTTGAAAATACTTATCTAGGTCATAGACTTCATCTTGAGACACTGTGGTATGTGACACGAGAAGATACCACTCAGCTTCTCGAACACTGCCCAGCCGTGTCAGATTAGACGGTTGACCTCTTTCTCGAAGTTTATACCACGTTTGTACCACGAAGTTTATATCACGTTTGCCATTAATTCTCACAATTATCCCTTCAAATTCAAGCGCGTGTAAGCCCCTATACGAGTAAGTGTGTGCTTCGCAAAGACCGTAAACAAGTCGCAATGGATAAACACTGAAGACGGGGTTGAACGGAGGTGTCAACCTCTGGACCAGCCGCTTCTCACACCAGACAACTGTTCGTCCCTTGCTCTCACGTCACCACACCTGACTCTACATTACATACGTACATTTTGGTTGTTGAAAGCAAGACTATACAACTATATAGACTAGCCTATTGAAAAAGTACTACTACTTTGCAACTTTGTTGCAAAGTAGCTTTGTTGCAACTTTGTTGCAAAGTTGCGTAGTTGCGTAGTGGTGTTGCGTTGTTGTTTGTTGTTGTTGTGTGTGTTGTGCTTTGTTTTTTACTTTGCAATGCAACGTATTGGTCCTACAATCTTCTATTACTGATCACCTACCGCTCCTGGTTGAAATCGACGATGTAGAACTAGCGAAACTGTCTGCTCCAAGTTACAAAATCCCAAAGATTGAATAGTGCAATGTCTTAAAAGACATTGAATGTCAGGATTTTTCTCAAGTTACCAACACGGAAGATCCTAACATTGCCTCCACTAATTTAGTTAGCCTTATACAATCTATCCTAAACAAGCACACTAAAATAGTAAAAGTTCCGAAAAAAGAAAGAAATCTTAAACCTTGGATAACTCCAGGTCTATTGCGTTGCATTCGTAATCGTGATAAACTCCATAAAAAGGCTCGTAGCTTACCTAACAATGATATTTTGCAGATCACATATAGACGCTATCGGAATTTTTGCAATTGCCTTCTTAGGAAGCTTAAAACAGCGCATGAAAAACTTGAATTGGAAAAAGCAAAACATAATCCCAAAACGTTATGGAATAAAATTTAAGAGATTACAAATACTAAAAAAAGTACAAAACCACCTCTAGAACTCCTAAAAATCCACCCAAACCCATACATTGCAGCCAGTGAGGTATGTAAGTTTTTTGCTACCATAGGCACAAACCTAGCGTCTAAAATTACCTCCACCACACAACCAGTTACTTCACCCAAAACGTCCCCTCATAACTCTTTTGTTCTCCTTTCTGTTGATGACGCTGAAGTCGAGTCCACTAATTATGAACCTAAGAAATGATAGTGCCACCGGTTGGGACGGTATCTCCTATACTCTTCTAAAACTTTGTAGAAAAACTCTTGCACTATTAACAACACACATAATTAACATATCCATTGCAAATGGAATTTTCCCTGAAGCTTTCAAAAAGGCCCTGATCCATCCGATCTTTAAGAGTGGGAGCAGGGACTGTGCGAACAACTATAGACCGATCTCTGTTCTTTCAGCTATTTCTAAGGTTATGGAGAGGCTGATTAATGGTCGCCTACTGAACTTTCTAGAGAAAAATAAAATTATAGCGCCCAACCAGTATGGCTTTAAAAAAGGGGTCTCTACAGAAGATGCAATTACTGACCTTACAGAACTCGTCGCGAGGAAGTTAGACGACCATAGAAGGTGCCTTGCCATATTCCTGGACTTAACAAAAGTCTTCGATACGGTCTCTGTTCCTACTCTTCTTTCAAAAATGGAAAGCATAGGCATTCGAGGTAAAACGCTCGATCTGTTCAAAAGTTATCTCCAACACAGAAGACTCAGTGTCAAGATTGACACGTGCGCCAGCGGTGAAGAAATTATCTCATATGGAGTGCCGCAAGGCAGTGTACTTGATCCTACTCTGTTCCTTGTATATATAAATGATCTTTGTACACTGCCCCTACTCAACTCCAATATCTTCACATATGCTGACGACACGGCAATCGTAGTTTATGGTGATACATGGGCTGATCTAAAATATCATTCGGAACAATATTTACAGGTGGTTATGAACTGGCTGCAGCAAAATCTACTTTCCCTAAACCTATCCAAAACTAATTTCATACCATTCAGTGTTAGTCACAGAACCAAAGCTCCTCCGGAATTGACTGTAACCGCACATTCATGTGATGATTCCTCTTCATGTTCTTGCACAACACTAACTCGTGCCAGTTACACCAAATACCTAGGCGTAACGATCGATGACGGGCTGAAGTGGTACACCAAAAGTTAGGAAACTAATCTACATATTTAAGTCGCTAAGACAGTGTGCGGATTCAAAAACATTGAAGATGGTGTATCTCGCGCTTTGCGAGTCTGTTATAGGTTACTGCATCCCAGTGTGGGGTGGCACTGGCAAAACTAAATTGCTAGGTTTGGAACGGGCACAGAGGGCTGTTCTTAAGGTGATGCTTTGTAAACCTTTTAGGTTCCCCACAACCCAATTATATGCGGACTGTAAAGTACTTACAGTGCGACAGCTCTTTGTACTCCGAGCCACCCTCTGCAAACACAGCCAGATCCCCCCTCCGGATCCTAACAAGCGATCTTTAATCACAGCATGCCGATCAATACCCCACAAAACGTCCTTCGCTAGTCAACAACTTTATGTTTTAAGTTCTCTTATCTATAGAAAGATCAGCAAACATATTCAAATAAATAAGTTAAATAGATATGAAGCAAAAACCAAATTAAAAAAGTGGCTGTATGACTTGGATTATTCTAGAACAGAAGAACTACTCATCTTTCCTCACTAGTCTCGCATTCAAATGTAGAATCCCACATTCCACACTCACTACGCTTGATTCCAACATGTTTAACACAAATTATTTGTCTTGCTAATCAAATCATCCCACTTAAACATAATTGTGTATGTTAGTAGTTATTGAACAAACACACACAACACTTACACACACAACACTTACACACACACAACACTTACACACACACAACACTTACACACACATACACACACACACCATCACGCGCACTCATCACACTGGAATCCACTCTTACACACGCAGTAAATCCTAGAAACTATAGATTCACATTCCTCTTTTAAATTATCTTTTGTTCCTTTTTATTTTTCTTATAACAAGATCATGTATTTAATTAGGTTCACTACGAACAAGGTGCGATGAAAATGAGTATTTGTGCACGAAGTTTCAGTAGAACACTGTCTCTTAAGGCACAGGTTTCCCCTAGTTTAGGAGGCAGGGTTTCCATCATTCAAGACACCTTTTTATAGCCAATTGTTCTTGTAACCCATTTACTACTATTTGTAACTACCTTTGTTACAAATAGTAGTAAATGGGTTACAAGAACAATTTAGTATCAATAAAGTTATTATTATTATGTCGTTTATTAATTTTCTATACATATATAAATTATAATTTAAAATATTTCTTACAAATCATCTAAAAAAAGAAAAAAAAAAAAAACATTTAAAATTATAAAAAATAGTAGTCCGCCGGTGTCGGGAGCAGGGTCCAAGCTACCGGTGGTTAGGGCTCCAGAGACAGGAACCTCCTCACAATGCGAGCCGTATCGAGGAGTACTGCCTTCTGTATCAGGCCCTTGATCCAACCGCGCAACGACAGCTTCGACAGGTGGTCGTCGAGGCTTTTGGTCATCAGGCCGTTGGCGGTAACGACTATCGGCACAATAACAGCCGAGTCCATATTCCACATATCGATAACCTCGTGTGCTAAATCAAGATATTTGATTTTTTTCTCTTTCTCAGCTTTCACGAGGTTCTCGTCATGTGGGATGGTGACATCGATTATCATTGTGCGGCGCGCTAATCGGTCTATCACCACTATATCAGGCTTATTGGCAACAATAGTCCTGTCAGTGATGATAAACCGATCCCAGTACAACGTGACATGGTCATTTTCGAGAACTGGGTCGGGCACATACTTGTAATACGGTACATCACAATCCACAAGTTTATATTTCAAAGCAAGTTGCTGGTGCTTAATCCTGGCCACTTGGTTATGCCTGTGCAAATACTCGCTGTTAGCAAAACGAGAACAACCAGAGATAATATGTCTGATGGACTCACCCGGACGATGGCGTGCCCGACACACGTCAACCGTCCCATCCTTCATAATATGTCTCCGGTAGTTATTCGTCAAGATAACTTCGTCCATAACCGCACAGACAAAACCTTCAGTTTCCCCGAAGAGGTCGCTGAAACGTAGCCAGGCCACGGACGCCAAGAAATCTACATCAGGCCCATGAAGAGCCCGATAAAAGCGCCCGTGAAGCTCGTTGCTTTTCCATATCTCCTTGCGGTCATCAGTAGTGAGTATTACAGGTTTGCGCCAGTTCTCTTTTGCCATGGACAACGTGGTGAGTCCCTTGTCCACTGAGACCACATCTCGGTGCATACCCACGTCGGTTTCTAGAAAATATTCTCTTAGACTGCACACCTCGCGGTTGTGGAGAGTCTTAGCGTTTAAAAAGCCTCGACCTCCACACTTCCGCGGGATGTACAGTCTCATCACCGATGATCGTGGGTGATGCATCCGGTTTGCGGTCAGCAGCGTACGGACCCTCCTATCTAGGGCGTCGAGTTCGGTCTGAGTCCATTTGAGTATGCCGAAAGAGTATATCAAAACCGGCATGACCCAACCGTTGAAGGCGCGCACTTTATTCCCGCCCGATAAAAGGCTGTTCAATACCTTTTTCAGGCGGCCAAAGAAGCGCTCCTTCAGCGATTGTTTCATGTCAGCAACGTTAATGCCTACCGCTTCCGACATACCCAAATATTTGTATGTTTCGGTCGAGGAGAGGGATCTAAGGTGTATGGAATCCAAGAGTTGAATCCCTTCGGATTCCATAATCCCCCCTCGCTTTACATGCATGACCGCACATTTGTCCACACCAAATTCCATCCTGATCGCGTTACTGAAAGTTTCAGTAACTCCATCAGTCGCAAATTTTTGGGGGCAAAGAGTTTCAGATCATCCATGTAAAGAAGGTGAGATATGGCCTGACCACCTCTTCTCAACCGATAGCCCAGCCCCGAATCATCCAGCAATGTGCTTAGAGGATTCAGGGCCAGGCAGAACCAAAGAGGACTCAAACTGTCGCCCTGAAATATTCCCCGTTTAATCCATATAGGCTCATCGTTCCCCTGGATTGGTCGACATCCTGGATAGCGAAGGACTGTCTTCCATTGCCCCATACATGACCCAAAGAAGGTGCGCAGAGTTGCATCTATTTTATACAACTCCAACACCCTCATGAGCCATGTATGTGGAACAGAGTCGTAGGCCTTCTTATAATCTATCCAGCATGTCGACAAATCCTTGTGGGATCGACGAACCTGCTGGCTTATGGCCATGTCTATGAGGAGTAGCTCCTTAGTACCACGGGACCCGTTCCTACATCCATTCTGAGAGGCAGACATAATTGAATTACTGTCAATGTGCAGATTAATTTTCGCTCTCAGGATGGATGTAAGAAGTTTATAGACCGTCGACAAACACGTTATCGGTCTATAATTCTTAGGTTCCGCGGGACTACCTGTCTTATGGAGCAGGTGGGTAACACCAGTTGTTAGGAACTCAGGCAGCGACCCAGACTCTAAGGATGACTGGAATTGAGATGCTAGAAGCGCGTGTGAGCTGCTATACCACATTAGCCAGAAGTTATGCAGTCCGTCCGGTCCTGGAGACTTCCAATTCGGTAACGAACGGACTTCTCTGGCTATATCTAATAGGCCGATGTCAATTTTCTCCATTTCTGGTATAGCTTCGCACACACGCTCGACATCATTATTATTATTATTCCATTTATTTCATAATATATACATACAATTTACAATTTTAAATATTAAAATATCAAAATATAAAAACATTAAAAAATATAAAAAATAGTATCCCACCGGTATCGGGATAGGGTCCAAGCTACCGGTGGTCAGGGCTCCTGAGAGAGGAACCTCCTAACTATTCGCGCCGTGTCCAGGAGTTCAAGCCCTTGATCCAGCTGCCCAACGAGAGCCTCCTTAGGTGTTCGTCGAGGCTCTTGTCTATTAAGCCATTGGCCGTCACGACTATCGGCACAATGACTGCTGTATCTACCTCCCACATGTCGACAACCTCGCGAGCCAGATCAAGATACTTTGTTTTTTTATCTTTCTCAGCCTTCACGAGGTTCTTGTCATGAGGGACAGCTATATCAACAATCATTGTGCGACGCTTTTGTCGATCTATCACCACTATGTCAGGCTTATTGGCAACAATAGTCCTGTGGAGGTGATGACATCATGACGAAGGCTGCGCTCACGTTCATAGTCGAGGGTCACCAGTGTGGAGGTGAGCGGAACAGAGTGTAAAGTCCCGCAAACCTCCGTTGAAAAGGGAGGATCCTCCGACCAGACGGGTGTTGTGTCTGGTCCGGGCAACTGCCCAATGGTTGATTTCGGACTGTTGTATATGTTCAAATCGCGCGGAGAACTCTGCTTGCGCGATGTAGAATTCTTGCTATTTTTAGTTCGTGTGCGGCGTCATAGATGTCGCTACATCACTCCCCTCCGGAGATCGGAGATCGATGGTTCTTGATGAGTCGTCCATACATCTTGTGATGCTTGCCGGGCCAGTGGAAGGTTGGTTCCAGTGAGTCGGAACCGGAAGAGCCGCATAGTTCACGGTGAGTCGGAACTGTCTGCGGTGATGCCCCAGTGAGTCGGGGTGTTGCTATCCCAGTGAGTCGGGATGATGCCCCAGTGAGTCGGGGTGATGATGTCCCAGTGAGTCGGGATGATGCCCCAGTGAGTCGGGGTGATGATGTCCCAGTGAGTCGGGATGATGCCCCAGTGAGTCGGGGTGATGATGTCCCAGTGAGTCGGGGTGATGATGTCCCAGTGAGTCGGGATGATGCCCCAGTGAGTCGGGGTGATGATGTCCCAGTGAGTCGGGATGATGCCCCAGTGAGTCGGGGTGATAATGTCCCAGTGAGTCGGGATGATGCTGCAGGCTCCAGTGGGTCGGAGCGGTGCTGTGCGACGTAGTGGCTTGACTGCTGGCGTCGACCAGGAGAGGTTCTTCGACCGGCCGAAGGTGCTGTTCGCTGCGCCAAGATCGCTGATGAGGTTGATGGTGATGAAAGAGGCTGAGGATGCTGACCAGGAATGCGCATCCGCTGCAGGCTGGTGGTCAGGATACCCGTAGAAGCCGTTGGTACTGGCTGGCTGTATGACTCGTTGCTCAAGAGCTTGAAGGAAGCGATGATGATGACGTCACGCTGAAGTAGCTGCACGAAGGCTGCGCTGACGTTCATGGTCGAGGGTCACCAGTGTGGAGGTGATGACATCATGACGAAGGCTGCGCTCACGTTCATAGTCGAGGGTCACCAGTGTGGAGGTGAGTGGAACAGAGTGTAAAGTCCCGCAAACCTCCGTTGAAAAGGGAGGATCCTCCGACCAGACGGGTGTTGTGTCTGGTCCGGGCAACTGCCCAATGGTTGATTTCGGACTGTTGTATATGTTCAAATCGCGCGGAGAACTCTGCTTGCGCGATGTAGAATTCTTGCTATTTTTAGTTCGTGTGCGGCGTCATAGATGTCGCTACAGTCCTATCAGTGATGATAGATCGATCCCAATACAACGTGATATTGCCATTTTCGAGAACTGGGTCGGGCTTATACCTATAGTACGGTACTTCAGATTCCACAAAATTGTATTTAAGAGCAAGTTGCTGGTGGATAATCCTGGCTACAAGGTTGTGTCTATGCAAATAGTCTCCGTTAGCTAGACGAGAACAACCAGAAATAATGTGTCAGATTGATTCCCCGGGCCGGTGGCATGCCCGACAGATGTCAACCGTACCGTCCTTCACAATATATTTCCGGTAGTTATTCGTCATCATAACTTTGTCCATAATCGCACAGACAAAGCCTTCGGTTTTCCCGAATAGGTCACCAAAGCGCAGCCAGGATACGGACGCTAAGAGATCTACATCGGGTCCATGTAGGACCCGGTAAAAGCGTCCGTGAAGCTCCTTGCTCTGCCATACTTCCCTGCGATCATTAGTATCCAGTACTTTAAGTTTGCGCCAGTTCTCGTTTGCCAAGGAGAGTGGGGTGAGGCCCTTGTCCACAGCGGCCACATCTCGATGCATACCCACGTCAGTTTCTAGGAAATATTCCCTAAGGCTGCATACCACGCGGTTGTGCAGGGTCTTAGCATTTAAGAAGCCACGACCCCCACATTTCCGCGGGATATACAGCCTCATCACCGATGATCGTGGGTGATGCATCCGATTTGCAGTCAGCAGTGCGCGGACCCTCTTATCCAGGGCGTCAAGATCCGTCTGAGTCCATTTGAGTATGCCGAAGGAGTACATCAATACCGGCATGACCCAACCGTTGAAGGCGCGCACTTTGTTCCCGCCTGATAGAAGACTATTTAGTACTTTATTCAGGCGGCCAAAGAAGCGCTCCCTCAACGACTGTTTCACGTCAGCAGTATTGATGCCTAGCGCTTCCGACATACCCAAATACTTGTAGGTTTCGGTTGAGCAGAGGGATCTAAGGTGTATGGAATCCGAGAGTTGAGTGCCCACGGATTCCATAATCTCGCCTCGCTTTACATGCATGACTGCACATTTGTCCACACCAAATTCCATCCTGATGGCGCTACTAAAGGTTTCTGTTACCTTCAGTAGCTTCATCAGTTGCAAGTTGTTGGGGGCAAAGAGTTTCAGATCATCCATGTAAAGGAGGTGTGATATGACCTGACCACCTCTTCTCAACCGATAGCCTTGTCCCGAACCCTCCAGTAGTGTACTGAGAGGGTTGAGGGCCAGACAAAACCACAGTGGACTCAGACTGTCGCCCTGGAATATGCCACGCTCGATCCTTATCGATTCGCTGTTCTCCTGTATCTGCCGACATCCTGGATAGTGAAGGACTGTACTTCACTGCCCTATACACGACATCAGGAAGGTGCGCAGAGTTGCATCAACTTTGTACAACTCCAGCACCCTCATGAGCCATGTATGTGGCACCGAGTCATAGGCCTTCTTGTAATCTATCCAACATGTCGACAGATCTCTTCGAGAACGATGAACCTGTTGGCTAATAGCAATTTCGATGAGGAGCAGCTCCTTAGTACCGCGGGACCCATTCTTACATCCATTCTGGGAGGCTGACATGATACGATTTTTATCAATATGAATGTTAATTTTAGCTCTCAGAATGGATGCAAGAACTTTATAGACCGTCGCGTCGGTAAACACGTAATCGGTCTATAATTCTTAGGTGCCGCAGTACTACCTGATTTATGGAGCAGGTGGGTTATTCCTGTCGTAAGAAACTGGGGCACCGACCCTGACTCTGAGGCAGACTGGAACTAAGCTGCCAAACGAGCGTGCGACCTTTGGAACCATTTAATCCAGAAATTGTGCAGCCCGTCCGGCCCTGGAGCCCTTTATTATTATTATTATTTCGTTTATTTATCTTTTTAACATATTAAATACATTTTCAAATATTTCTTAAAAAAGAATATATAAAAAACATTTAAAAATATAAAAAATAATAGCCCACTGGTATCGGGAACAGGGTCCAAGCTACCGGCGGTCAGGGCTCCAGAGAGAGGAACCGCCTGACAATGCGAGCCGTGTCCAGAAGTACTGCTTTCTGAATCAAGCCCTTGATCCAGCCGCCTAACGAGAGCCTCCTGAGGTGTTGATCGAGGCTCGTGGCTATTAAGCCATTGGCTGACACGACTATCGGTACAATGATCGCTGAGTCCACATCCCACATGTCGACAACCTCGCGAGCCAAGTCAATATACTTGATTTGTTTATCTTTCTCGGCTTTCACGAGGTTCTCGTCATGTGGGACGGTAATGTCAACAATCATTGCACGCCTCTAGATTCGGTCCACCACCACTATATCAGGCTTATTGGCTACAATAGTCCTCTCAGTGATGATGGACCGATCCCAGTGCAATGAGATATGACCATTATCGAGAACTGGGTCGGGCGCATATCTGTAGTACGGCACTTCCGATTCCACAAGAGAGTACTGCAGAGCAAGTTGCTGATGGATAATTCTGGCTACAAGGTTGTGCCTATGCAAGTATTCACCGTTAGCTAGACGAGAACAACCAGAGATTATGTGGCGGATTGATTCTCCCGGACGATGACATGCCCGACATATGTCAACCGTGCCTTCCTTCACAATAAATCTCCGGTAGTTTTTCGTCATGATAACTTCGTCCATAATTGCACAGACAAAACCTTCGGTTTCCCCAAAGAGGTCACCGACACGCAGCCAGGCTACAGACGCTAGTTGGTCTACATCGGGCCCATGTAGGGCCCGGAAAAAGCGTCCGTGAAGTTCCTTACTCTGCCATATATCTCTGCGATCGTTAGTGTCAAGCACTAGAGGTTTGCGCCAGTTCTCGTTAGCCAAGGAGAGTGGAGTAAGGCCCTTGTCCACTGCCACTACATCTCGATGCATACCCAAGTCAGCAGCTAGAAAATATTCCCTTAGACTGCACACCCCGCGGTTGTGGAGGGTTTTAGCATTTAAAAAGCCTCGGCCTCCACACTTCCGCGGGATATACAGTCTCATCACTGAAGAACGTGGGTGATGCATTCGAAATGCAGTCAGCAGTGTACGGACACGCCTATCCAGGGCGTCAAGTTCTGTTTGAGTCCATTTGAGTACGCCGAAAGAGTACATCAATACCGGCATGACCCAACCGTTGAAGGCGCTTACCTTGTTTCCGCCCGATAGAAGACTATTAAATACCTTCTTCAGGCGGCTAAAGAAGCGCTCCTTCAACGATTGCTTTATGTCAGTAACATTGATACCTAACGCTTCCGACATACCCAAATACTTATAGGTTTCGGTTGGAGAGAGGGATCTCAGGTTTATGGAATCCGAGAGTTGAGTTCCCAGTCCAGCCCAGTCTCCCCTCGCTTTACATGCATGACTGCATATTTGTCCACACCAAACTCCATCCTGATGGCACTACTGAAGGTTTCAGTTACCTTCAGTAGCTCCATCAGTTGCAGATTGTTGGGGGCAAAAAGTTTCAAGTCATCCATGTAAAGCAGGTGAGATATAACCTGACCACCTCTCTTCAACCGGTAACCTAGTCCTGAATTCTCCAGCAGTGTGCTTAGAGGATTCAAGGCTAGGCAAAACCAAAGCGGACTCAAACTGTCACCCTGGAATATACCCCGCTCGATCCTTATCGGTTCGCTATTCCTCTGGATTTGTCGACATCCTGGATAGCGAAGGACCGTCTTCCATTGCCCCATGGCATCAGGAAGGTGCGTAGCGTTGCATCAACTTTATACAATTCTAGCACCCTCATGAGCCATGTATGAGGAACTGAGTCGTAGGCCTTCTTATAGTCTATCCAACATGTCGACAGATCGTTTCGGGAACGCCGAACCTGTTAGCTAATGGTCATATCTATGAGGAGAAGCTCCTTAGTACCGCGGGACCCATTCCTACATCCATTTTGAGAGGCAGACATAATACAGTTACTATCTATATGTGTGTTAATCTTAGCTCTCAAAATGGATGTAAGAACCTTATAGACCGTCGGTAAGCACGTGATCGGTCTATAATTTTTAGGTTCCGCAGTACTACCTGATTTATGGAGCAGGTGGGTTATTCCTGTAGTCAGATATTGGGGCAGCGACCCTGACTCTAAGGCAGACTGGATCTGAGATGCCAAGCGGGCATGCGACCTTGTAAACCATTTTATCCAGAAGTTGTGCAGCCCGTCCAGTCCTGGAGATTTCCAGTTAGCTAACGGACGGACTGCACGAGCTATATCTTGGGGGCTGATGATAATTGCCCCCATTTCTGGTATTAGATCGCACGCGCGCTCAACATCCCGAATCCAATCGCCCTCGGTATGACAGACAGGCACCGACCAGATGCTGCGCCAGAAAGAGTATGTGGCGTCATCATCCGGCAGGTGCGTATTAGTCACACCTTGGTCCGGTCGCTCCCAATCCCTGTACACCCACCTTTCATTACTTCGGAATGTGCGATTCTGGGTGTACCGCTCCACTCGCCGCTTATACCTGCAAATACGGTTTGCCCATGCATATACTTTCTGCTTCAGGAAGTCGATACGCTCGGTGACACGGGACATATAGTCAAGGGAGCTGACATCAGTCCCCGAAAACGCCCGTCTCACAAAGCGCATCACTCTTGGGCGAGTGTTGCCCTCCCTGATGCAGATTAGTTTGCCTATAAGTGCTCTGGCCCCACCAATACGACGCTCAATCCTGCACTGCCAAGCTGGCACGGCTAGCTTCGGTCGTGTAGCTCTGTCATTAGGAAATTTGACGTGAGCTACACGACATGCCGCTACAGCCGCGCAGTACAGTATCGAGTGCGTATCGGTGAGGTCTTCGCAGTCATCAAAGTAATTTGACAACTGCGAATCCAGAGCAGCCACCAGCGCCCTATTCTTATTATGCATGGGCAAACGAGGTAAGCGTGGCCTAAGCTCAACCGGCATGCTGCGATATTCCAGAATAGCACACTCCAAAGCACTCCTCAATTCATCATTGCAGTGGGTACTTACGTTTGTAACCATGTCATTATACTCCTCGTCAGCGTGGTTGGGAGCATGGTTGGACGATGGTACCACTACTGGTACCACAGTCTGCGACGGAGGGGCAATAACATGGCTACCCATTTCAGTTCGGAGGCGATCAAGTACAGTATCATCCAACATATGATTACGCAGGATGACCCGTACCTGATCCGACAGTCGTTGGGCCGAAACGTTGACGGCTGGCTCAAGCACCTGGAACAAAGAGAGCATCCGAACACGGTACGCGGTCAGGTTGTTACCTCCCTCTGTAGCCCCATAGTATGAGCGCATGACGTTTTCATTGATGGATTGCGTCCATCGCATGCGCTGCACACTTCCGCCGGGAGCTGGGACCCTATCAGAGGCCGGTGGGCCTCGAGGTCCTAAGCCGCTCGGCGGCCGGCGTCCTCCCCGTCGACGCGCAGGTGGTGGTGTCGTCGGCGGCGAGAAGAATTATTATTATTATTCCTGTATCCACTTTAAACTACGATCCTTGCATACTCTTTCTGCTTTGTTGACGTCCATACATCTGGTCATAATAATAATAATTGATAAAAGTTAATTTCGGAACACAAGACTAATTACAACAAGTAAAACGATGATAGCTGCAAAAGTAGTAAACTGTAGCGCAGCTAACAACACCCTTCTCCAGATACAGAATGTAACGATGCTCCATGCAAAAGTACCCAAAAGGTTTTAAGTCAAATGAACTTATTTAGACCCTGTTAACAATAAAAAAATAAATTAACTAAAAGTTAAGATAAAACTATACAGTACAGGATATATGATTTGGGATGTATTTTGACGTTTAGTTAATGTGGTGTGAGTTAGAGTGAATGGGAGTGTGGGTGAGTTGTAATGAGGTGTGCGAGGAGTGTTTGAGGTGTTTGTGACATGTGTATGTGTGCTGCGTATGGTTGTTGGGGTGTGTGAGGAGTGACCAGTATTTGCACTTCCACGAGTTTCTCTGTTTCATCATAATTTTGTGTCAATAAACAGCTAAAATCGGCCGCGCCTCGTAGCTTTTTTAAATATATATGAGTTTTCTCACACGAGCTACAGTTGAAGCAATATGTTGCTTCCATTTCAGGTTGCTATCAAGAGTGATTCCAAGATATTTGATACCAGAGGTATTTTCTAATTGTTGACAGCCACAGTTTGCGTGTAAGTTTGAGCAGGTGGGCGCCCGAATTTGACTTGACTTCATAGTAGAGAATGTGATAAATTTGGTCTTATTGAGATTTAGAGTGAGAAGAATTGTGGTCAGCCACCTCATGACGGTGCTCAAGGCAATTTCTGAGTTGAGGCGAGTTTCAGTTCAGTCCCGGCCATGAACATTGAACAATTAGAGCTGTGTCATTGGCATAAGCTATAATTTTGCAGTTGGGTAAGGATAACTGACACAGCTCATTCACGTATATGAGAAAAAGTGGGGGTCCCAGAACACTGTCCTGGGGGACACCAACAGGTTGCTGAAGTAGTTTTCAAGTTTTATTATTTGTTTACGACCTGTGAGGTAGCTCCTGAGAGATCATGGGCCGTCCCGCGAATACGAAGATGCTCTAGCTTCGAAAGAAGTATGGGAATTGAGACATTGTCGAAGGCTTTTTTAGATTTATTTTACCAATGCCCAATAATCGTATCTGTAAGTTCGAATACAGCATCTTTGGTGGACTTTCCAGTCCTAAAGACATACTGATTATTAGAAAGAAGGTTAAATTTATTTAGGTATTTGGTGAGTCTATGGTTTATAAGTTTTACTCAACACTGAAATGGGTCTGTAATTAGCGACATTGTCCTTGTCTGCCGACTTATAGATAGGGTGGACAACTGCAGTTTTGAAAACATCAGGAAAAGTTCCTGTTGAAAAGCACAGATTGAAGATGAACACAAGGATCGGAGTAAGAATGTGGCGAGTCGCCTTCACGACTGAGGTGGATATACCGTCAAATCCAACAGCACAATTGTCTTTAAGGTTAAGGATGATATTTTCGAGCTCAGCACTATCCACGCTGTAAAGGGTCATTGATTGTGGTGCGGACGGTATCGAAGAACCCGGACTCTCAAAGTTGGGACGACTATCCGAGAGATACTTATAGAGGACAGAGTGTTCGATTTTAGCCGCCAAGAGTCCCCCAACCTTTGCAAAGTAATTGTTGACTTTGTCCACAGACTGCGACAGTTCAACACTGCAGTTTAGCAGCTCAGAGGCCGAGTGTCTGTTTTTGTCTATGTTTTAGTAACAAGCTTCCAAGTTTTGGCTTTTGGATTTTTTCTAGCCTGCCGAAATTCAGAACGTTCATATTCACGTTTGAATTTTTTTAAGAGATTGTTGCAGAAGGTGCGATAGTGACAGAAAATCAATTTGTGTGTCTCATCGTCAGGGTTTTAAAAAAAAAATGATGCAACTTATCCCTGTGACGTATACACCTCAGCAGGCCAGGAGTAATCCATGCATTGATGCGCTTTCTACTGGGAATTGTGAAACATGTGAGTGCGATTTGATGGCTAAAGGCATAATGGAAACAAGAGATTCCACAGCTTCAAATGATAAATTGCGATAAAAGGAGCTTTTTGAGAATTTAAAAAGAAGAACGTTTGCCTCATTGAATATAGGTGTTTTGACAGTGGCTCAAAACAATCTCTCCCACTCCCTCACTCTGTGTTTTATACGACAAAGTGTGTGAGTTGTAGCCGGTTAGTAAGGGAGTAGTTGGGCATTTGCTTAACCAACACTCAGTTAGAATAATAATGTCAGGCAAGAACGTTAATCTACTCATAAAAACCACCAGATTATCAAAATTGCTCTTTATGCTACGAGTATTAGTGTGTAATATTTTAAGATCATGGAGAAAACAATCCAAAAACTTATCACTAGTTTCCGGGGAACAGGTATAGCAATTTGAGACGGCCATGTGCTCAACTGCACTAGTGATCACGGTAAGATCATCCATTTTTAATTATAAGAACAAAAAGGTAACAAAATTTTAGGATAGAGTAATCATACTCGTGGTCACAATGTAGCGAAATATATAATACATACATAACATATGCACCGAAAGAAATAGACTTTTTGGTCTTCAGCCGTTTTTTGTGAAAGTAAAATAAATGTTATTAGTTTCATTTGTGCAGGTTTAACGAGCTTGACGCGGACGAAGTCGCGGGCAACTACTAGTTGATTAATAATAGGCACTACGTGGTACATTTTTGTTTTCATAAACGTCAAAGCAGCAATGTACTGCACATTAACCTATCAAATTGATGTCAACTGAGTTAGCGAATACACTGCTGGTGGGGGCCACGGGAATCCGATTTTTGCGAGAAGCACAGGACTAGTTAGTGTGGAACGCTTTGGGGAGGCCTATCACCAGCAGTGGACAACTTTCGTCTGAAATGGTGATGATTTATATATATCAGTCTGGTGATGATGATCATATATATCTCTATGCTTTACATAAGCGAAAAAAGGAAACACTTTTCACTCTCGAAATGAAAGTTACAGATCTTCTTCGGAATACAAACCATAAATTGTGCCAATTTTATTGCCTTACGCGGAAATAACTTCCACGACGTTTAAATTATCCAAAAAAGATTTTTATATTTTTTTTCTTATCATTTACCTACACACAGAAAGGTTCACGATTGAGTTTTACTGTAGCAGACATAGATGTCCGATGGATTAACAGTGACATCATGCAAGTTGGTTTCATGTTACCACGTCGAGGTGTGGCCACAGGGATCTCATTTTTAAAATAATAACAACAAATAAAACCACAAAAAGGGGTCCTCTGCCCGGGGGACGTGCTGCCGTGAAATGACAAAGCACTATTTCTCCGAAAAAATATGGGTGTATTTGTTTTGTTCTGGTTGAAAATAACGTGTTGTTAGTGTGTGTTGTCAAAAACCTGCATGTTACAGTTTCAGTTTTTTTGGCCAACTTTATCTTACCAGCCATTACATTATTTTGTCATAATAATCAACAAGAGTTTGAGAAAGATAAAATTCCTGGATTTATTTATTTGGATTTCACCAAGTCTACTAGACGTTTTTTTTTTTTTTTTTTTGGGGGTGGGAAATCATCCTATGACTTCTTCCGCTCTAGGGTGGAGCGGAAGGGCGTGTCAGACTCTTACTGACTAAAACCCACCCCTGTTCCTCCCTGCCTTGAGTGCCCAGGGGCGAGGTAACTCTTTCGAATTTATCCTCCACCCCCGGGCAAGTCTACTAGACGTTCAGTACAATTTTGGGTAAAAAAAAATTGAGAACGCAGGAAGTAAATTTTCATCCTTTTTTGGGTTTTATTTTATTCATTTATTTCTTGAAGGCATAAAACAGTTTTACACGCCACAGAGAATACAGAAAATCCTTAAAAACTAAAAATCACAAACATGTAACCCACACCAATATCCACGTCCTAACAAAATAATAAGAGACTGTGGAAGATTTTACAGAATACAAAGCTTTCTGTGATAATGTATCACAAATTAATTTATTTCCATTCAATTAAATTTATCTCAATTCTGTTTGATTAGATACAATTTATTTAAATGTAATTCAACTCAATGTAATTAAATTAAATTAATTTTCATTTAATTCTACTTAATCCAATTTATTTCAATTTAATTCAATTCAATTTAATCAATTCAAATTAAAAGGGTAGGAAATCATGAGATGATTTCTCCCCTCTGGGTGGAGAGGTAGGGCGTGTCAGACTCTTACTGACTAAAATCCACCCGTGTTCCTTCAGCTGCCTTTTACGTTCCATCGCTGCGGTGACTCTTTCAAATACTCCCGCACACCAGTATTAATTGAATTTTTTCATGAATTTAAAACAAGAATAGGTAAGTAAACCAAGTTGCGACCATTTTCCAGAATAACCCAGTGATATTGTTTTTGATATAATAATTGTTTCACTTGGCTGATGAAGGTGCTATAGATTCCAATTTTAAGTTAGATACAATACATTACAGTTAAAAAGAAAACGTAATTACCTACTATCTATATTTTGAATATTTACTTGTTTTTACATAACACAACAAGTTTATTTGCTCTGATATGACAAATGTGCATTACAAGTAGCGACAGAACACGTTTTATGTTAAAATTCATAAAATGTTATGAATTTTTATGAAAACTAATATTTGCCAGATAGGGATAGCGACAGATTATCAAAATAGTAGGTAATATTATTTTACTCCAGCTGTAACTGTCCATAGCAAAAATTAAGAAAAGTACGGAACGATTCCAATATTAGTAAGAAAATAAAAAGAATTATTTGATTATTAAATAATGATAATAATGGTCTCCTAAATTTAAACGATTTGATAATAGATCCAGTCTTAATGATATTCTGCTTGACATCGAGAAATTAATGTTTAAGCCAAGGCCACTTTTTCGTGTCAATACCCTTAGAATGCTAGGCGCTGTTTTTTGTTGACTTCTATTTTATATAAAAGGATAAAAATTCAATAGGAAGGTACCTGTTTGTTTCTGACATTCGTACAGATCTCAGCAAAAATGAAATTCTTGGTGCGATTATTTGTACAATATATTTGACGATAACTGAAATAACTAGTTCTAAATAATTAAATAGAAATAATTGATTATACTTTCTTTTACTAAGTTTTCATTAAGTTATCAACATTCAGTTAGTAATAATACAGGAATATCTAATTGTTTTAATGAATTCGCAGGTTCTTGCTCTGTGCGTGTGCGCTGTCAGCGCGGCCTCTTTCGGCCAAGGCCCCTTCGGAGCCGGTGGCTACAAACCCTACAACAAGGGTTTCCAGAACGCCGCGGTCGCCCCCGCCGTTTTTGCCGCTAAAGCCGTCGCCTCGGCCGCCGCCCCCGTGGCCGCCCCGGTCGCCGCTGCCGCTGCCGCCCCGGTCGCCGCTGCCGCTGCCGCCACCTACGAAGCTGGATCCGCCACCTACCAGGCCGCCAAGCAGGTCGTCAATAAGGCTTACTCCTCCGACGGTAACGCCCAAATCCTCCGCTCCCAATCTGAGAACACTCCAGACAGTTACAGTTATGGGTAAGTGTCAACTCTTGGTGACTCTCCTTTTATTTTGGATATTGAGGGATCTGTCGATTAAACCCTGGCCAGAAACTATACAAAGTTTATTCCTTTAATTTACTTTTAGTTGGTGTATTTCGGATCTATATATTGCAAATTAGTTACGTCATATGATTGTATTTTAATAATTTCCTTCTTTTTACAGCTTCGAGACCGAAAACGGCATCATCGCTCAAGCTAGCGGTACCTACAAGAATATCGGAGAGGCCGGCTCTGTTGTGAGTTTTCCATAGTGTGATTTTTACTCTGGCCTTCATTAATTATCTTAAGCTGAGTGATATCTATGTACATATGCATATAAAGATATAAAACTAGTCTGGTAACGCCCAGACCAGAAGGTCATGATTAAATTGATAATTTATATGATAAGTTATTTTTGAATTTGTGTGGCTGAGACAGGAAATGAATGATAATGTGTGTATTTGAAGCTTAAAATATTTTAATGCGCATTTTCACAGTGCTAACAATATTTTGTTTTGTGTAACAGGTGTCCCAGGGTTCCTACCGGTACACCGGCACCGACGGCATCCCCGTGGAGGTCAACTACATCGCTGATGAGAACGGATACCAGCCATCGGTAATACTCCTTTTTAACATTTAAGACCAGGCAAGGCTGAAAGGGTGGTTAAGCATATGAAACTGATATACCTCTAGGTATTTCTACGTTTATAGTGGATACCTTCATTGCAAGGACTTCTGACATTACTGTCATAATAACCTATTCGTTTGCAAATTTTGTTATCAACATAAACTTACGATAAAATATGAGAAATTAAAACTACATAAGTATTGGTTTATTCATAATTAAAATAAGATGATTCAATTCGAGTCATGTTGCTAGCAAAGAGGCGAACCTCGTAACTTGTGAAGAACAAGAAGGAAATGTGGAATATAAAACCTGCAGGGGCCTGCTTCCTTACTGACTACTGGAAAGTATTATCCACGGATACTGGATAGTACTGGATAGTATTAACACACGTATGCGTCAGGAGACTGCTAAGATTACTACCTTAGCAGTCTCCTGACGCAAACGTGAAGTGACGTGTTAGTCAATAATATTCATACTGATAAAAGGTCTCCGTATGAAACGGAAAGGAAGTGTATTATACAGATAAGTAATCGTATCTCTTTTGTTACAGGGCAACATCCTCCCCGTTGGCCCCGAGGTCCCCCCAGCAATCCGCGCCGCCCTTGAGTACATCGCCCTTAAAACCAGGGACACCGTCCAGAAGTACTAAACCTCGACTTGACCAACAACCGAGTGATCGCTGAACGATTCAGTGATCTGACTGCGGATGCTACCTACATAAATATGAACATATTGGTGTTGAATTGCAGCAGATTTTTCTTGTGTTAATAAAGGAACTGTGCCATAATTTAATGCTTTAATTGAATTGAGATTCTTCAATCCCCATCCCACCCTAATCCCTTCCAAATGTTTGCTATATATGATTGAATAAGTTGTTTAGTTAGAATTTCCGATAGAATTGGTTAAAAAAATAAAAATAAAAAATAATAATAGATCTGTGGCTCGACTGTCAACCAAACTGACAGAAAAAAAAATCTCTGAATATTTTATATCAATTTCATCAACAAACTATTTTATTTTAAACATTCAAAAAGGTTTTGTATGGTATCATGCAGCAAGACCATACAACACCTGCAATAATACCTAGAATATATAATTATATAATAAAAAACAGTAGTGAAAATGACATGATAAAGTTAAAAAAAATGAAAAATGTTGACGAGAGCCGCAGCTCGCAAAGCAAGCCCACCCACTCCGGCCTGGTCGCTCAGCTCCGCCTCGCCGCCGCCGGAACCCAGCCCCACCGTGAGTGCTGTGACACCGGCCGCGGCAGTTGCGTCGAGCTCCAGCAACGAGTTCTTCTCGCCACCAACGACACCACCACCAGCGCGTTAACAGGGAGGATGCCGGCCGCCGAGCAGCTTAGGACCTCGAGGCCCACCGGCCTCTGATAGGGTCCCAGCTCCCGGTGGAAGTGTGAAGCGCATGCGATGGACACAATCCATCAACGAAAATGTCATGCGCTCATACTATGGGGCTACAGAGGAAGGTAACAACGTGACCGCGTACCGTGTTCGGATGCTCTCTTTGTTTCAGGTGCTTAAACCAGCCGTCAACGTTTCGGCCCAACGACTGTTGGATCAGGTGCGGGTTATTCAGCGTAATCATATGCTGGATGATACTGTACTTGATCGCCTCCGAACTGAAATGGGTAGCCATGTCATTGCCCCTCCGTCGCAGACTGTGGTACCAGTGGTGGTACCACCGTCTAACCATGCTCCCAGCCACGCTGACGAGGAGTGTTGTGACATGGTTACAAACGTAAGTACTCAGTGCAATGACGAATTGAGGATTGCTTTGGAGTGTGCTATTCGGGAATATCGAAACATGCCGCCCGAACTTAGGCCACGCTTGCCTCGTTTGCCCATGCATAATAGGAATAAGGCGCTGGTGGCTGCTCTGGATTCGCAGTTGTCGAATTATTTTGACAACTGCGAAGACCTCACCGACACACACTCGATAATGTACTGCGCGGCTGTAGCGGCATGTCGTGTAGCTCACGTCAAATTCCCTAATGACAGAGCTACACGACCGAAACCAGCCGTGCCAGCTTGGCAGCGCAGGATCGAGTGTCGTATTGGTGGGGCCAGAGCACTCATCGACAAACTAATCTGCTTCAGGGAGGGCAACACTCGCCCAAGAGTGATACCAGGCAGCCTTGGAGTCTGATTCGCTACCCGAGTTCCTTACAACAGGAATAACCCATCTGCTCCATAAAACAGGTAGTACTGCGGAACCTAAAAATTACAGACCGATCACGTGCTTACCGACGGTCTATAAGGTTCTTACATCCATTTTGAGAGCTAAGATTAACACACATATAGATAGTAATTGTATCATGTCTGCCTCTCAAAATGGATGTAGGAATGGGTCCCGTGGTACTAAGGAGCTGCTCGTCATCGATATGACCATTAGCCAGCAGGTTCGGCGTTGCCGAAAGAATCTGTCGACATGTTGGATAGACTATAAGAAGGCCTATGACTCAGTTTCTCATACATGGCTCATGAGGGTGCTAGAATTGTATAAAGTTGATGCAACGCTACGCACCTTCTTGATGTCGTGTAAGGGGCAATGGAGGACGGTCCATCGCTATCCAGGATGTTGAAATATCCAGAGGAATAGCGAACCGGTAAGGATCGAGCGGGGTATATTCCAGGGTGACAGTTTGAGTCCGCTTTGGTTTTGCTTAGCTTTGAATCCTCTAAGCACACTGCTGGAGAATTCAGGGCTAGGCTATCGGTTGAAGAGAGGTGGTCAGGTTATATCTCACCTCCTTTACATGGATTACTTGAAACTTTTTGCCCCCAGCAATCTGTAACTGATGGAGCTACTGAAGGTAACTGAAACCTTCAGTAGAGCCATCAGGATGGAGTTTGGTGTCGACAAATGTGCGGTCATGCATGTAAAGCGAGGGGAGATTGTGGAATCTGTAGGAACTCAACTCTCGGATTCCATAAACCTGAGATCCCTCTTTCCAACCGAAACCTATAAGTATTTGGGTATGTCGGAAGCGTTAGGTATCAATATTACTGACATGAAGCAATCGTTGAAGGAGCGCTTCTTTGGCCGCCTGAAGAAGGTATTTAATAGCCATCTATCGGGTGGATACAAGGTGCGCGCCTTCAACGGTTGGGTCATGCCAGTATTGATGTACTCTTTCGGCGTACTCAAATGGACTCAAACAGAACTTGATGCCCTGGATAGGCGTGTCCGTACACTGCTGACTGCATTTCGAATGCATCACCCACGTTCGTCGGTGATGAGCCTGTATATCCCGCGGAAGTATGGAAGCCGAGGCTTTTTAAATGCTAAGACCCTCCACAACCGCGAGGTATGCAGTCTAAGGGAATATTTCCTAGCTGCTGACATGGGTATGCATCGAGATATAGTGGCGGTGGCCAAGGGCCTTACTCCACTCTCCGTGGCTAACGAGAACTGGCGCAAACCTCTAGTGCTTGACACTAACGATCCCAGAGAAGTATGGCAGAGTAAGGAACTTCACGGACGCTTTTTCCGGGCCCTACATGAGCCCCATGTAGACCAACTAGCGTCCGTAGCCTGGCTGCGTGTTGGTAACCTCTTTCGGGAAACCGAAGGTTTTGTCTGTGCAATTATGGACGAAGTTATCATGACGAAAAATTACCGGAGATTTATTGTGAAGGACTGCACGGTTGATATATGTCGGGCATGTCATCGTCCGGGAGAATCAATCCGCCACATAATCTCTGGTTGTTTACGTCTAGCTAACGGTGAGTACTTGCATAGGCACAACCTTGTAGCCAGGATTATCCATCAGCAACTTGCTTTGAAATACTCTCTTGTGGAATCGGAAGTGCCGTACTACAGATATACGCCCGACCCAGTTCTCGATAATGGTCATATCTCATTGTACTGGGATCGGTCCATCATCGCTGACAGGACTATTGTTGCCAATAAGCCTGATATAGTGGTGGTGGACCGAATCGAGAGGCGTGCAATGATTGTTGACATTAACGTCCCACATGACGAGAACCTCCTGAAAGCCGAGAAAGATAAACATATCAAGTATATTGACTTGGCTCGCGAGGTTGTCGACATGTGGGTTGTGGACTCAGCGATCATTGTACCGATAGTCGTGTCAGCCAATGGCTTAATAGCCACGAGCCTCGACCAACACCACAGGAGGCTCTCGTTAGGCAGCTGGATCAAGGGCTTGATTCAGAGAGCAGTACTTCTGGACACGGCTCGCATTGTCAGGCGGTTCCTCTCTCTGGAGCCCTGACCGCCGGTAGCTTGGACCCTATTCCCGATACCGGTGGGATACTATTTTTTATATTTTTAAATGTTTTTTTTAATCTTTTTTATTTAAATATTAAAAAATGTAAAGAATATGTTTAAACAAATAAATAAATGGAATAATAATAAGCGTATCGACTTCCTGAAGCAGAAAATCTATGCAAGGGCAAATCGTATACGTCGGTACAAGCGGCGAGTGGAGCGGTTCACTCAGAATCGCACTTTCCAAAGCAACGAAAGGTGGGTATATAGGGCTTGGGAGCGACCGGACCAAGATGTGTCTGATTCGCACCTACCTGATGATGACGCCAAGAGTTCATTCTGGCGCAGCATCTGGTCGGTGCCGGTCTGGCACACCGATGGTGGTTGGACTCGAGAGTGATCTCATACCAGAAATAGGGGCTATTATCATCAGCCCCCAAGATGTAGCACGTGCAGTTCGTCTGTTGCCTAACTGGAAATCTCCAGGGCCGGACGGGCTGCACAATTTCTGGATAAAATGGTTTCAAAGATCGCACGCTCGCTTGGCAGCTCAGTTCCAGTCTGCCCTAGAGTCAGGGTCACTGCCCTAGTTCCTTACGACAGGAGTAACCCACCTGCTCCATAAATCAGGTAGTACTGCGGTGCCAAAAAAATATAGGCCGATCACGTGTTTACCGACGGTCAATAAAGTTCTTACGTCCATCCTGAGAGCCAATATTAACAACCATATTGACACAAATTGTATTTTGTCTGCCTCTCAGAATTGATGTAGGAACGGGTCCCGGACTAAGGAGCTGCTCCTCATTGATGTTGCCATTAGCCAACAGGTTCGTCGTTCTCGAAGAGTTCTGTCGACATGTTGGATAGATTATAAGAAGGCCTATGACTCAGTGCCACATACATGGCTCATGGTGCTGGAGCTGTACAAAGTGGATGCAACTTTGCGCACCTTCCTGATGTCGTGTATGGGGCAGTGGAGGACGGTCCTTCACTATCCAGGATGTCAACAGATCCAGGAGAACAACGAACCGATAAGTTATGAGCGTGGCATATTCCAGGGCGACAGAGTCCACTGTGGTTTTGTCTGGCCCTAAACCCTCTCAGTACTCTACTGGAGGGCTCGGGCCAAGGCTACCGGTTGAGAAGAGGTGGTCAGGTCATATCACACCTCCTTTACATGGATGATCTGAAACTCTTTGCCCCCAACAACTTGCAACTGATGAAGCTACTGAAGGTAACAGAAACCTTCAGTAGCGCCATCAGGATGGAATTTGGTGTGGACAAATGTGCATTCATGCATATAAAGCGAGGGGAGATTATGGAATCCGTGGGCACTCAACTCTCGGATTCCATACACCTTAGATCCCTGTGCTCAACCGAAACCTACAATATTTTCATCAGTACTGCTGACGTGAAACAGTCGTTGAGGGAGCGCTTCTTTGGCCGCCTGAATAAAGTACTAAATAGTCTTTTATCAGGCGGGAACAAGGTGCGCGCCTTCAACGGTTGGGTCATGCCGGTATTGATGTACTCTTTCGGCATACTCAAATGGACTCAGACGGAACTTGACGCCCTGAATAGGAGGGTCCGCACACTGCTGACCGCAAATCGGATGCATCACCCACGATCATCGGTGATGAGGCTGTATATCCCGCGAAAGTGTGGGGGTCGTGGCTTCTTAAACGCTAAAACCCTACACAACCGCGAGGTATGCAGCTTTAGGGAATACTTTCTCAAAGCCAACGTGGTTATGCATCAAGATGTGGTCGCTGTGGACAAGGGCCTCACCCCGCTCTCCTTGGCAAACGAGAACTGGCGCAAACCTATGGTACTGGATACTAATGACCGCAGGGAAGTATGGCAGAGCAAGGAGCGTCTCGGACGCTTTTACCGGGTTCTACATGGGCCCGATGTAGATCTCTTAGCGTCCGTATCCTGGCTGCGTTTTGGTGACCTATTCGGGGAAACCGAAGGTTTTGCCTGTGCGATTATGGACGAAGTTATGATGACGAATAACTACCGGAAATACATTGTGAAGGCCGGTACGGTTGACATCTGTCGGGCATGCCACCGGCCCGGGGAATCAATCTGACACATTATTTCTGGTTGTTCTCGTCTAGCTAACGGAGACTATTTGCGTAGACACAACCTTGTAGCCAGGATTACCCACCAGCAACTTGCTCTTAAATACAATCTTGTGGAATCCGAAGTACCATACTATAGGTATGAGCCCGACCCCGTTCTCGAAAATGGCAATATCACGTTATATTGGGATCGATCTATCATCACTGATAGGACTATTGTTGCCAATAAGCCTGACATAGTGGTGATAGATCGATTAGAGCGTCGCACAATGATTGTTGATATAGCTGTCCCTCATGACGAGAACCTCGTGAAAGCTGAAAAAGATAAACAAACAAAGTATTTTGATCTGGCTCGCGACGTGTCGACATGTGGGAGCTAGATACAGCAGTCATTGTGTCGATAGTCGTGACGGCCAATGGTTTAATGGCCAAGAGCCTCGACGAACACCTAAGGAGGCTCTCGTTAGGCGGCTTGATACAGAAAGCGGTACTCCTGGACACGGCGCGTATTCTTAGGAGATTCCTTGCTCAGGAGCCCTGACCACCGGTAGCATGAGAAATTTGATAATAGGTACTCGATGGAGATTTACTTCAATCTGCCTAACCTTTTCCCAACTATCTTGAGGTCGGTTTCAGTCTAACCGGATGCCAGCTGAATACCAGTATTTTACATGGAGTGACTGCCTATCTGACCTTCACAACCCAGTTACTGGATAATACAATGTCCTTTGGTAAGTCTGCTTGTCAGATTTTCGGGCTTCTGACAACCCGTAACGACTGTCAAAGATCCACGATTGACAGCCGGGACCAACGGCTTAACGTGCTTTCCGAGGCACGGAGGAGTTTCGGTATGTAGAGATGGTTACCCATTCATGGACCAAACCCGGCAAGCGTAGCTTAATCTGATGGATCGACCCGTGCGGCTATTATTACTGTAGCCACGAGCTCCTCTGGAAATTTAATTCAGTAACAGTAAAATAAACTGAAATGAAAAATGACTGTTTAAGTGTATCTAGTAAATCCACCACGTGTAAATACAATGTTGCAGTTTATCTTATTTGAATCTACATGATTATGTACATCTTTGTTAAGTATATCTAGAACATGAGCTAGAATAACTAAACTTTACAGAGTTGATACAACATCATCAGGAATGCAGACGATTTTTCGACTAAATTGGGCCTAGCTAAGCGATCAAAATCCAACAGCGGGCTTTTATTTGTGAATCCTTCTAATATTATAAATATCAAAGTTTGTCAGGAGGTTTACTAATGATAAGCATAAAATATAGTGTCATAATTTACATTGGCATAACGAAATTCAGCATAATCATCATTACGCATAAATGTTTTGGCGTTAATTATATAAATGTTGAAAGCCAGGTCATTCCAACTATTTCTGTTATAGAGAACCGATAAGCACTTATCTGGTCATCATTAGACCTTCAGAATGTATCATGTAGTAGCACACGTGCCCAATTAGATAAATGTTGAAAGCTAGGTCACCCTAACTATTTCCGTTATTGAGAACTGATAAGCACTTACCTGGTCATCATCAGACCCTAAAACTGTATCATGTGGTAGCACCCGTGCTCAATTAGATAAATGTTGAAAGCTAGGTCACCCTAACTATTTCTGGTATTGAGAACCGATATGCAATTACTTGGTCATCATTAGACCTTCAGAATGAATCATGTGGAAGCACCCGTGCTCAATTAGATAAATGTTGAAAGACAGGTCATCCTTACTATTTCCGTTATTGAGAACCGATAAACACTTACCTGGTCATAATCAGACCTTCTGAATGAATCATGTAGCAGCACCCGTGCTTAATAATATAAATTTTGAAAGCGAGGTCACCCTAACCATTACTTTTTTAGCGTATTCCGCTCGTTCAGCCCGTCTCTAGATTTCCACTTCCACCTCAGCCTTCGCTAAGTCTTGTCATTTACCGAGATAAAAAATAACCTATGTGTTAATCCAGGCTATGACCTACGAGTGCAAAATTTATTTTAAATCCCTTCAGCCGTTTCGTTGTGATTTACAGCCAAACATACAAACTTTAGCATTTATAATATTAGTAGGATACCACCCTAAAAAAAAAGTATTGGAATAATAATTGTTGCAATCGTTATTATTTACCCAGATAAGTATTATATAGTTCTAAGTTTCAGGTTTCAAAATGGAAGGAATAAGATTTTTCTTACAAACCCGGTTTTCCCCTTTTCACTCCGATATGGGCTGATTATAAAAAAATCTTTTGACCTGTTAAAATTATTTTACTATTAGACTGTATATACCAAGTTTCGAGTTTACTGGAGCAAGCAAAAAATTATTCCCTAAAAACTTCAACACCCGTATGGGGTCATTTTCGAAAAATTCAAAAATACGTAATGCTTACTGTTTAATCAAAATTATTCGTGCCGAGTTTTAACTTTATTGGACCAAGCGTTAAGATTCTACCATACAAACTTTAACACCGTGTTAACCCTCATGTGGGGGTAGTTTTGGCCATATAATTATGACACGACACGAACGACACGTTTCTGCTAAATTTCAAGTTTTTAAACCCAAGCGGTAAGATTTTGCATATAAAATTCCATCCCCTATGTTACCCATAGGGGATGGAATTTTCAAAAATCCTTCTTAGATCTGTGTGCAAAATTTTGAGTTCCTAGGTCTAGCGGCTTGGGCTGTGCGTTGATATATCAGTTAGTCAGTCAGGCAGGACTTTGAATTTTATATATTATATGTATTTGAAATAAATTAAACTAATAAAAAAAAACATTACATACACTACCATGGGTGTGACCTCACACACACTTTTGTTATGTGAACAAAAGTGTGTGTGAGTGTCATGTCAGGTTTATTTTTATTTGACAATAGAACCTTAATAACGTTCAAACTTAAAATTTAAATTAATTATTCTTAAGGACCAGAAGCGGTTATTATTTAAATGAAAATAAATGACTCATCAACCAAGAAAGTTTTATTTCTTAAAAACTTTTTACAATAAAGAGTACGTTGCTACTTCTACAACATTATAAACACGATCCTTGAATAACATTATAACGACTCTAAAATACGTCTGTTGCGTCCGGGAGCCAAACGAAGAAGAGAGCTGGTACTGAGTGTGCCGCGCCTTTTACGCAGCACCGCTCGGCCAAGACTCGGGAGTAGGGGAACTCGCTGAGTGGGGGAACTTGCGAACACGGCCGTTCCTGACAGCGAGGCGTCCTCGACCTCATCTTGCCTTGCGCCATCACTAGGTCCACCATCACCAGACTGGCCATCATTCTCAGACTGGCCATAATCATCTGCAAAGTAACACATACTGTACATTTGTTTTCTTGCGTCACTTATGTGTCTGAAGCCAAAGAACAGTAAGCTATTGAAATAATGTTGTTAAGTACGCGATTGTGAGCGTGCACTCCCACCATCAGGTACCCAACTAAACAGGAAGGTTTCTTAGGTAATTGAAATGTAAATTTAAATGCTTCAGACTAGAAAAAAAAAATGTTACAAAGCAAAAACAGTGATTTTAAGCATTAAAACGTAAATGGTACTAAATAGCATTCAAAGCAATGGAATTCCCGACTTCCATTGGGTAGAATACTAGCCAAAATAAATAAACAGTAGTGTAGCTTTCTTGTGACTATGATTTCCTTTTTTATTTGCTTTTATTAGCTGTAAGTCTTCCAAGTACTTAATAAATAAATAAACAAATAAATAAATAAATACTTAACCAGAACTGAAGCCATGAACCATAGGTTCAGGCCAAACAGCATAAGCCCTGGCTCAAACCAAACAGAAGTCTTCCGGTCGCTCAGCCTCGAAGAAAGCGGAGCATGCGTCACAAAGACACAGGCATCAAGACGGCATCTCTCCATGGAGCGCAAACCATACGCACCACGCAGCGCATGCCATGATGCGCATAAACAGCACACCATATATGGTGTGCTGTGCTGCGCTGCATGCACTATAGTGCATTCCATGCGCACCATGAAGCGCCTCACTGCGCACCACTGAGCGCACACCCAGCGCACCATAAAGTGCCCAGCGCACACCACGGAGCGAACACCATGCGCATCACGTGGCGTACGCCATGCTCATCACACAGCGCCCACCATGGCGCTTTACGCAGCGCACACCATAGCGCTTCACGCAGTGCACACCATAGCGCTTCACGCAGCGCACAATATAGCGCTTCACGCGGCGCACACCATAGCGCTTCACGCAGCGCACACCATAGCGCTTCACGCAGCGCACACCATAGCGCTTCACGCAGCGCACACCATAGCACTTCACGTAGCGCATCACCGCGCACCATGAAGTGCACGCCATAGGCATTGCATTGCACACCTTGCGCACCATGAAGTGCATCACGCAGCGCACACCATGCGCATCACGCAGGGGGACGTCGCACACCACGACGGTGGTCACTGCGCATGACAAAGCGCATTCCATGAGCACCAAAAAGCGCGTCAGCACGCACCACGGAGCGCACAACATGCGCATCATGCAAGGCGCCACCACGCACCACGACGCGGGCCACTACGCATGCCACAGCGCATTCCATGCGCACCGTGAAGCGTGTCACCGCGCATAATGCCGCACGCAGTCCGCACTATAAGTTGGGGTCGGCTTCTACTCTAACCGGATGCAGGCAAGCACCAGCACCTCACACGGAGCGACTGCACATCTGGTCTGTACAATCCTGAAACAGATTCAGAACCCATCCACGGACCAACCTTTTCAAGGGTTTCGCAACCTTGAAAGTTGACCAGTGCGGCTGATGTCACCCAACTCACACACCTCCAATAGCACTGGCATATGTATGAATTCCATGGGACACTGGTAGCACATATTGCTAAAACCGGTTCGTTAGTCAAGCAGTTTATTATGTGGGTAGTCGCGAGCAGCATACTGCTCAGCGTCACACATAAAAAACTTTTTAACAAAAAATTCAACCGACGAAAAAGAACTAAAAAGCAAAAAATAAATAAACCTTTTAAGTCTTGAGTATTGAGCTTATTTACCTACATAAAATGTCAAATTTTATGTAAACTAATTTTGAGTCGGCACCAAAGAACAATCTGATTATTACATATCTAAATTTTATATGTACGTAGAAATGAAGAAGGCTAGATGTAGGTAATTAATCATTTTATTATGGCGCCGACTCAAAATTAGTTTACATAAAATTTGATATTTTATGTAGGTAAATAAGCTCACTCAAGACTTAAAAGGTTTATTTATTTTTTGCTTTTTAGTTCTTTTTCGTCGGTTGAATTTTTTGTTAAAAAGTTTTTTATTTTCTGATTTTTTGTGACTCGCATCATCTTTTAATACTCTGAGGCTAATTTCTAATCCTTCATCATTCCTTTTGGCACTGAGGTTCCCAGGATATTGACCAGTTGAGGTCCAATATTCTAAAGACGTCTTTTCTCAAAGCATATTAAGTGGTATCTGTCACTAAAACCAGTTTTTTATATCTAACTTCTATTTATTTAGGAAAGGCATGGTTTCCATCATCAGCTCAGTTTCATGATGTGATGATTCCTAAATGCAAATACCTGATTAAGTTATGAAAAAGAAACAATATTTGTGCCCAATTTTCAAGGTTTTCTCTCAATTTTATCAGGACTCCATGATCAGATCCTGATGTCCTTGACATGGGACCACCCTTTAGTTATACCCTATCTAAGAAAAAAAGAATCATCAAAATCGGTTCATAAACAACAGAGTGTGGGCCGAACATACGTACAGAAACGCTAAATGTGCCCACAATTTTCGAGGTTTTCTCTCAATTTTATCAGGATTCCGTTATCAGATCCTGATTTCCTTGACATGGGACCACCCTTCAGGTATACCCTATCTAAGAAAAAAAGAATCATCAAAATCGGTTCATAAATAACGGAATGAGGGCTGAACATACACAAAAAATATATATATATATATATATATATACGGTCGAATTGAGAACCTCCTCCTTTTTTTTTCGTCGGTTAAAAATAGGTTTACCCTTCCTCAGCAGCCTTGATATGCTTGCTGTCTTAAGAGGCATGGCCTGCAATTTAACAGTGAAAATAGCTTGCAAGCCCCAGAAACTACAGGACCGGTAATGTTAGTAGGTTCCGATGATCGAACGAGAGTATTCACTTTCCCTGTGATCGGCCGTACCTGACCATGTACAATCAGTCGCCCCTGGTAACTACTGACTTACCTTCCCGAAAAAGGAATGTCGAACCCGCCAGGGTTAAAACTTCAACAGTAATAATAATAATAATATTTTTTTATATTTTTAAATGTTTTTTATATGTTTTCTTTTAAAATATTTAAAAATGTAAATAATATGTGTAAAAATAAATATACGAAATAATAATAATAATTTTATTAACACAATCAACAGGGTTTACAAGTATTATGTAGAGGCCTTCTTTTAAGTATTGAGATACCTGTAACAGAAGACCTCACTCTTCAATAACTATATAAATGTTTACAGAGCCTGTTAAAATATAATTAAAAATAAATCACAAATATAAATTAAACTAAAGTTCTAAATTAAAATTAGATAAAATTACATTAAAATACACTTATATTTGAATAATACATTCTTGAATTGATTTTGACTGAAATTAATTGAATTGATTCAGTAAATTTTACGAATTAACAAGTCTAATTAATGTCAGATTCCATTTTCAAAGATAAATGAGTGTGGAGTGTTAATGTAGAGTGTTAGTGTCGAGTGCAAGTGTGTGTGTGTGTGTGAGTGTAAGAGAGAAGGGGAATTCAAAAACTTATTATCAAAGTAGGTACGAGTAAGTAGTCAAAATATTTGTTATTTACATTATCTCCCAATATACCTAAGGTGGGAAATTTTATTATTATAGTATATACATATATCTTATGTAACCGGATGCAGAAGTAACTCAGTTTCTTCGTAATTAAGAGTCTTCAGAAATGCAGTCAATGTCTTCCTGCATTCGTAATACGTTTTTTGATAAATACATATTTTTTTATTTGACGCGTTGTACAGCAGAGTGGCTTGGGCAATAAATTGCCTCCTTGCAAATGCAGTGCGGACCCTGACCACAGTTATTCGACCTTGACTCCTTCTTTTTGTCAGTATAAGAGGATCAAAAACCGTTGTTTTGTGAATTTTTAGGGTTGTATTTAGAGTATACAACTTCCTAACAGTTAAGAGGTCGCATAGGTTGTGAAGCTCAAGTGTAGAAAAACGATACGGTTTAAAATAGATAGTTTTGAGAAGGGCTCGCTGAGATCTTTCTACATCAAGGAATTTAACCTTTGAGGCACCACCCCAAATAGGGATGCAATAGGTTAAAATAGATTGGGCTAGAGCAGTGTATATTTGCTTAACTAGATTCGCAGATGCAATATGTCTTAGTGATTTGAAGATCCAAATTAATTTTCTCAGACGATCACTGACCAATGCTATATGATAATGCCAAGAGAGACGCTGATCAAGTACAATACCAAGGTATTTCGTCTTTCCTACCTTCTTGAGGATCGGGCAAGCGCAATCAGGCTCTTGGTCCTGACAGTGGTGAATCTTTACACTAAAATCAGAGTCTGGCTGGGTTCCATCACTTGCAGAAAAACACATGTAGACAGTTTTCTGACTATTTAGCGTGAGTAAACTAGTTCTCAGCCAGGAAGCAACTCTCGCTAATCCTACCTCCGTATCCTTCCGCACAGAATCCCAACTATCGCCAGTAAAGACCATCGCAGTGTCATCAGCATAAGAGAAGACGCGAGCACCACCTACCTCCAACTTACACAGGTCATTAATATAAATTAGAAACAAGGTGGGCCCGAGGACGCTTCCCTGTGGTACTCCGAAAGTTATATTTGAGTCTCTACTTATATATTTGCCAATTCTTACCTTTTGTGTTCTATGTGTTAAGTAACTTTTGAATATTTGAAGGGGTGTACCTCTTATTCCTATGCATTCCAGCTTGCGTAAAAGAATGGGAACAGAAACAGTGTCAAAAGCCTTTTTCAAATCGAGAAAAACTGCCAGGCATTTCTTTTGACGATCAAGGTTATCAGTAATTAGAGATGTTAAAGCTGTTATTGCATCTTCAGTTGATTTGCCCTGTCTAAAACCATATTGTGTATCAGATAATATATGATATTTATTAAGAAAGTTAGTTAATCTATTATTTAATAGTTTCTCTAATATTTTCGACAAAGCAGGTAATCTTGATATGGGCCTGTAGTTACTTACACTATCTCTAGTCCCAGTCTTGTACACAGGTGTGATAGCAGATTTCTTTAAAAGTTTGGGGAAGATACCTTTACTAAAACACAGGTTTGCTAAGTGAACAACAACTGGAAGAATTTCATGTTTAGCTAATTTAAGAAAACTAGTTGGGATGTTATCCCATCCAGGAGCACTACTCGATTTTAAATTCATAAGTAAATAGTGCACTTCGTCTATATCGGTATCCAATAGTACAAGGGATGTTAATTGAGCCTTGTTTCCTCCTAAGTCAGTACCAGCGTAAGAATTCCTATCCGGCATGATTTCCTCTGCAAGTTGTTTGCCTATACCAACAAAATAATCATTTACATGATTGACTGCTTCATGGGGCGACGATTTTGATTCTAAAAGTTTAATGTTATCTGCATTAGTTTGCTTCATGTGAGTTATGTTTTTAATATTTGACCAAAGTGTTTTACTGTTTTTAGTAAAATTTGCTAGTTGTGCTCTCTCATACCTGCGCTTCAGTTTTTTGATTAATTGATTACAAAAGTTGCGATATCTTTTGTAACTAATTTTCAATATTTCATTATAAGGATCATTTTTTAATTTCTTTTGCATTGTGTTTCTATTTTTGATACATTTTAAAATGCCAGGGGTAATCCAGGGTTTAATAGTTCGCTTAGTTTTGGGTATAGTAGACTTTGTAGTATTTTCTTGCAGTGATTCTGAGATTTTTTTTATAAGAAGTTCCACTACAAGGTCAGGATCGTTACAAAACAAGAGTTCGCTAACATTTTTATCCACCAAAGATTTGAGTGCCATATTGAAATCAATATTTATTTTTGTTTTATGTGTTTTATTTTTTAGCTTGATTTTAGATAGGTTAAGGAACAATAAAGAATGATCAGTCACTGATGTATTAAGGACAGCAATGTGTGCTGATAACTTTTCTTTATCGAGTTTTAACATAAAATGATCCAGGCAGTTATTTAGTCTCGTAGGAAAAGTGTGTCCTGCCATCAACCCATGCATTGTTAACATTGTAGAGTAGCTTTGTCTGTTATTGCGCTCTTGGGCATGTTCTGATGGAGAAGGGGAAAGATTTATATTTATGTCACCAGCTAAGGTGATGCAGTTACAAGATTTTATGGAGTCCAAATATGTGTCTAGCGAGTTAATAAACATATCAGCGTTGGCATTTGAAGGGGATCGATATACACCCAGTATAATACTGTTATCATTAAGTTTAATTTCCATAGCTGAGGCATGGGCAATTTAATTTCCCTGATGTTTACTGTGAACAGGTAGATAGTTTTCAAGTTGTGCAATATCTACAACAGTGTTTTTCAATCTTTTTGAACATGCGACCAATTATTAAGTAAAAAAAAATTGTGGATACTCCCTAGGACCGTAACAATGCGGTGAGCGAGCGGGCGTAATACACTCTTGTGATTTATTTTTAAACCTAAATTAACGTCTAAGTCGAATATGTTTCAAATCACACTATTTGCGTGACAAAAATAAAACAAAGATTTTTAAAAAATTAACAGGCCTTCTTCTAGTACAAGACTAGCAATCCACGCTTTTTATTTTTACCTGCCTACCGACCGTGACCCTCCAAGCAAAACTTTGGGACCCCCTGGGGTCGTGACCTACAGTTTGAAAAACACTGATCTACAAGAACTGGACTGCACGAGGTCTACGTGATACACTCGATGCTTAGAAAATCTGTCGCTATGGTCTATCAATCTATTTTGAGGGTAGGTGTGATAAACAGTGGCGTGTAGTTAAAACTATCGCGGCGCGATTCGTAAGAACTAAGACTAGCAAATTGTCGCTCCAACACGTTCTTACGTCCTCTGAACCAAGACATGCTCTACATTTTATAAGGAAACAAAACTTATTTACGGTTGAGACGTCTGCACTTTACAAGTACAACACTTTACTTTAACGTTCACTTTGACAGGATAAAATAACCAAACACTTAGGTACATATTTAGATGGAAAAAAAGGTTAGAACGCGTGGTTATCCCACTTCTGATCTTAAGGACCAGAAGCGGTTATTATTTAAATGAAAATAAATGACTCATCAAACAAGAAAGTTTTATTCCTTAAAAACGTTTCACAATAACAAGTACGTTCATACTTCTACAACATTATAAACACGATCCTTAAATAACATTATAACGACTCTAAAATACGTCTGTTGCGTCGGGCAGCCAAACGAAGAAGAGAGCTCGTACTGAGTGTGCCGCGCCTTTTACGCAGCACCGCTCGGCCAAGACTCGGGAGTACGGGAACTTGCTGAGTGGGGGAACTTGCTAACATTATATTATTGAATTTCAATTACCGGGTGACCACTAGTTATTACCATCGACAACTGGCGGGTGATAATAAGTCAACTTCATAATATATCTAAAATTGACGATACATGTGACGTAGTTTTTTATTAATTACAAGACATTAATAAGTAGGTGTGTATTAGGTGAATGGTTCTATTAATAACGGACTTCATTAGCGTAGATCGTTCACCTTTTGCACTTTCCACGTTGTTTTTTTTTTTGGTTTGGTAACAAACTACCTACTTATCGTCCAGTCAATGAACTAACAAGAATGCTACCGTCTTAATTAATATAGTTATCTACTGATATCCTCACCTGTCCTCCCGTCCACTTCGATATTTATAATTAGTGTGACCCGTATAATAAATTTCGATCAAGGTAATTTGTTAATGTGGCATTTTTTGTTTTCATTAACGTTTTCACACCGTTCAATTAATTTATTACTTTCCGTGCGTTCTTTTTAATTTTCGAATAAACCAAAAACAATTCAAGGGAGATTCGGACGGATTCTACAACGTCAGATAGATTTGTTTCATGTTTTAAACAGACTGGTGGTCGCCCGGTGATTGAAATTCGGCCATAATTAATTTAAATTTAAAGTTTGATCACGTGTTTCGGGAGGTTCCTGTTCCAGATCAGGCGGGAGGAAACGCCCGGGTGTTATCACTGCGCGGATCGTCCAGAGGACACGGTGGAGCATACGGTGGAGGTATGGGCGGAGCACCACCGTGTCCTCGTGGATGCGATGGGTGGCGGCAACCTCTCGTGCCCTACCCTGGTTCAGGCCTTGGTAGGGAGCGAGAGCGAATGGGAGGCAGTCTCCGCCTTCTGCGAGGCAGTAACTTGACCTCGATCCCGCCTAATGGTAGGTGATGGATGAGATCTATGATGAAGCAAGCAAACCCAGAAGACTCTTAGCTTTAAGGTCTAAAAGAAATCAGCCTGTAATATATATATATATATATATATCAATAAAATTTAACGTATCAGTGTCCAAGTCATCAACGCAGCGAGCTCTATTAAAATAACCTGATTTATTTCGGAAGCCATAACTGGTATTTATTCTGAGCAAATGACGTAAACAAACGAAAAACGGTAATAATTAGATATTAAAATATGGATTACAAATTATCTACTTTTCATAAATTTTGGTTTTAATAAACCGTGATAAGAACATCATCAAACCCACATCGTTTATCTTTAAATCTTCTAATATTTATTATGTTAATAATAAATTCTGTGGTCCCTAAAACCAAGTCATAACAAGAGTGAACTGGCAGGCACCTTCTGTGTTCGCTCGTTCCGACGTAGAGCTGGTCTCCCAGCCAGATCGAGGTCAAGAGCTACATGGTTGAGTAAACAACTCGCGCGACTTTGCAGTGATCTGTCAATCCCTATGGATTAACAGATCACTTCAGCAGGTTCAGGGTTTTAAACTATGGTGAAGTGTTATTCCACTGACATTTTCACAGACTGGCTAAATCATCATGAAAAAAGAGACTGTAGAGATGGTACCTAGCTACCCAATCAGTGCCAGTAGTGATAACGTTAAAATTGTGCGTCATAAAATCTTTGAACTGCAGTAATTAGAGACATTACAGTTGGAGTTCTGCGCCATCTTTTATTACTCAATGCCTGCCGTGTTATTGGTTCTACATCACCTAATATAGTATTGCTGGTATGTCTGTAGTAGGCGTCCGTTATTTAGATCTTCCTTTTATTCCAATTGTTCTGACTGTAAACAAAGTTTCCTGTAGAAAAATAACACTCACAGTGACCTATAAAGCATATATCTTTTTAAACTTTCTTTATCTGAATCATGACAGTAGTTGATAAGACAAAAAATGCTTTGTTGGAAGTGTCTCGCCGCCTAGCAAATATTTTTTAGCAATAATTGTGTAACACGCACTGTGCTCGTCTTAAAAAGTTTTCTGAGGATTCGCAAGGATTGATCAAAGTCTTTCCAAAGTGGTTTTTTCTCTCTTTTCAGAATTTAAACTTTTGTAGGTAATTTTCTTATTGAAATATTGTTCAGAAAGCTTAGAATCAAGGATGTTTTGATGTCTGTAAAATAATTATTTAAAACTAGCTGCGCCCCGCGGTCTCACCCGCCGAAACCGGGATAATAAAGTAGCCTATGTGTTAATCCAGAGTATAAGCTATCTACATACCAAATTTCATTAAAATCGGTCCAGCCGTTTGAGCGTGAAGAAGTAACAAACATACACACTCACAAACTTTCGCCTTTATAATATTAGTGTGACAAGGTAACAATAACGATAAATGATAGTTGTAGAATTATTAGTAAAATTATGATTATTGGAGATTTTTTAGACTATTCTTCTTGTTAGTTTAATATTGCCTATATTCATTCAAATACATAGACCAAAAATGGTTTGTGTGGTTATGCAGCTGCTAATGTATGTAAATCCTAGAAGCTAGATCCTCCATTCAATTATGTTTACCTGTGGAGTAAATACCTAATAATATGATTACGATTATGACTGTGCTCCGAGGATGTCCATGGCATAAGTGATAAAAACAGCATGTTAATATGAAATCAACAGAAAATTTGCATGCTACAAATGGAAGTTGTGTCAATTAAATTGATTATTTATGTTCAATTAATAATTTAGTCATAATGAAGATGACGGGATTTTCAATTACGCATCAGTGAACTTAGAAATGTGTTCGTACATTCGCAATGTTGCACTGTACTTGTGGTAATATGAGCTAATCATATTCAAAATGATTCAACCGCTGCAAGTGGACAAAATAAACATTTATTTAAAATAAGTGACATTTTAGATTTTATTGGTTTGACAAGGATAACGGATTTTATAAAAATGGCAAAAGTTTGACCTATGACATAATCCTTACATGTACGTACATAATAAATCATAATATAATGGGTAAAATATTCCTGTCTTTCCGTAAGCCTTTTATTTTAAGCCCACTTAATTGTCCAAATTAGGTAGGTAGATACCATTTAAGGTTTATTTTTTGTAAGGATGATGTTCTTTGACTATTTTAAAGTGTAAGTGATGCGAACGGTAGTTGCAGAAGAATCGTTTGATTTTCTTCATTTTTCGAACTTGCTTACTTTTATCAATCAAGAACGTAAAGCTACAGGAAAAGGGTCTATTATTTAAATTACCCTAATTCATGAATTTTAATTAGTCGTAAAGACTCGTAACCCGTAACGGATTACGCAGTTTTGCTGACGGCGACGGCAATAAACATAAAACTTTTGAATCAATTAATTAATGAGAGTATTTTTATTAAATCCAAGCGGATCTCATTTCCTAATTTTATTAAGATTTATACAATTTTATTTTAAGCGATGAAGCAATAATTGACAGTTAAAGTTTCACAAAATGAGTAAATCTATAACATACCTATATAGATGAAATGTCAGGACAAGAAAAGGTCGGTTGCACCTTCATTATGACATTTGAAGTAACAAAAAGTAATGAAAAATGGTCAAAATGTGAGATAGCCTGACAAATTGCCAACAGGTAGTAGATGGTTAATATAAAGTTAATAAATCAGCTGGAAGTGACAGTATTTTCTCTGAAGAGCTGAACAGTCTTGGCGACAGAGGAGTTAGGCTTTTACTTTATCTGTGTAATCAGGTGTGGAGAACTGGTAGATGGCCTAAGGACTGGAAAGAGTCTCTCTTGATACCATTGCACAAGGTTCAACTAAGAAATGCCGAAACTACCGGACAGTGGCACTTATATCTCATGCTAGCAAGGTAATGCTGTACATAGTCAACGGGTGTCTCCAAGCTTATTTACAACGACAAATACTGAGTAAGCAGGCTAGTGTTGTCAAAGGCACAAGAGAGCAAATTGTGAATACGCGACAAATGATAGAGAAGAGCCGCAAATCCAATGTTCCAGTGCTGCAATGATGGAAGGTCGGTGGCCAGGATCAATAATATGGTGTCAGGACATATTAAGCGAGCGCGAGAAACGAGTACGCCAAGGATGGATTCTGTCCCCTCTTCTTTTCAACATCTATGGCGAATAAATCATGAGGATAGCCTTGGAAGAGTGGGTGGGAGCGGTCGATGACAACACGGTCAGCAACCATCGATATGCAGATGACACCACATTCTTTGCGTCTTCAGAGCATGAACTTGCAGAACTATTTGATAGGATTGAACGTGAATGCGAGATGGTGGGACTGTCGATCAAAAATTAAAGACCACAGTTGTGATCATCGACCGAACTGGACTAATTGCACGCACGGGAAAACTGGCAGAAAGAGTTTGTGTACCGGATCCATAATCAGCGATCAGGGAGGCTGCAATGGGGAAATTCGGAGGCGTGCCTAGATGGCCAAAGCTGCTGTGAGTAAAATATCGAGGATATAGCATACTAGAAATATCTCTAATAGCACCAAGAAGAGATTAGTTAGGACTCTGGTATTCTCGATATTTCTCTACGGCTCCGAGTGCTGGCTAATACGAGCGGTGGATCGAAAAAGGGTTCGAGCCTTTGAAATATGGTGTTGGAGAACAATGTTGGGCATATCATGGACAGTAATCCGCACAATTAAGTCCATTCTAGACCAGCTAAGCATCAAAACTAGACTCTCCACGATCTACTACCAACGGATCTTAAGTTACTTTGGTCATATCGCCCGGAGACAACCAGATTACTTGCAAAACTGGTAGTAGTTGGAAAAGTAGATAGAAAAAGACCACGTGGGAGTTCACCTACTCGCTGGTCAGACCAGATTAAGGAGTTAACTGGTCTCACGGTTACCACTGCCCTGAGAAGAGCCGAAGACAGAGTAGCCTGGAAGCAGCTCATCAGTGAGTCCGTCAAAGCTTTTCAGGACAGGCACGCCCTTCAGTAATGAAGAAAATGAAAAAATAATGAAGAAAAGAACCAGATGCTTGCTATGTCCATTTAAGAAAAATAAAAATGCCTTCTTTAACTGGATTTCTCTTGAAAATAGGTACATGTTTATATTTGCCGTAGTCTAGATACTTTATAATAATAATATTATTCCATTATAAATCTGTGGATACGCTTAAAAAACTAAGTGTGAAGTAAATCAAAATGACGTTCCTTTACGAAACTAAGGACTTCAAACAACAATTGATCGAATTAATACATACACATTGACACATATATTACCTCAAGACAACAAGCTGACAATCACTTTAAAATGAGTTACAACATCAAAAAAACGATGAGGAGGCTCTTTAAACCTCGAATGGGATCAAGATTCAACAAAAAAAAACTTCAATATTACCATAATTAAAGCTTTAAAGCCAATTAAAGCTCATAAGTGGCCATTACTAGTCGCACAGTTATAATAAATGGGTGTCCAAAAACTACTGTTTACGCACCATACATTATTGAATAGAAGAAGATACAAATTGTATAGATGTCAATTTATTTATTGTTCTTAAAAGGAACACGGTTAATTATTATTTTTGCATTTTGATTGAAGTCTTAAATTTACTTGACACAGTCAGGTATTTTTAAGGAATAAAAACAACCGACTTCCAAAACAGAAAATACACTAAAAATAAAAAAGTAAATTTAATTTCGGAAGTCGGTGTTGGTGTTTTTTTTTTTTTTTTTTTTTTTTTATGTATGTTCGGGCATAACTCCGTCATATATTGACGGATTTGCAAAATTCTTTTTTTGTTGGAATGGAGTTTATTCCGAAATGGTCCCATTTAAATTTCAAAAAGATCTGATGATGGGTTTCGGAGACAGACAACGGAACTCTTCAAAAATTGACAGCAAATCAACCGCGATTGCTGCTATCGTCTATGTCTATGAATTGTTAACACAGTGTAACGGGGAACCACAACTAAAAAGTGAAAAATAAAAAACTTTTTTACAAAAAAATAGAACCGACTTCCAAAAAAAGTGCAAAATAACTTTAATTTCGGAAGTCGGTGTCAAAAAACGAAGACACAAAACAGGAACACCGACTTCCGAAATTAAAGTTATTTTGCACTTTTTTTGGAAGTCGGTTCTATTTTTTTGTAAAAAAGTTTTTTTTTAATTTCTAGTGTATTTTCTTTTTTGGAAGTCGGTTGTTCTTATTGTAAAATTTTTTTTTTCACTTTTTAGTTGTTATACCCCAGAACTAAAAACCCTACTAAAATGGAACGTGGAATTTAAACATACTCGTAATTGGAGAAAACCAAAACGTCATCGAGGTATACATATTTTTCGTTTTTGTTCAGTATTTCAAAAAGCGCTAAAGCAATTTCGATAAAATTTATATGGGACCACCTCGGGAGTATATTCTTTCGGATAAAAAAAGAATTTTGAAAAGCGGACCACAACTGAAGGAGAAATCTGTGGACCCACATAAAAAAAAAATAGTTACAGTCGAACATAGAACCTCCTCCTTTTTCGAATAAGGAGGTTCTGTATTCGACCCGTATGTATGTAATCTTGTTTGTTCGCGATTTTCTCGAAAACTATTGATCCGATTTAGATGGGGTTGTTATGTCGTTAATCGAATGGGTAGTTTTCAGGAAAGAGTTTACTTTATAATAAATTAGGATCTGATGAAGTTCTTCGGAGATAGACAGTGGAACTCTTCAATATCTAACAGCAAATGACTCGCGATTACTACGATCGTATGTCTATATATTGTTAACACAATTTAATGGGGAACCACAACTAAAAAGTGTGTCAAAAAACGAAGACACAAAACCTGAAACACCGAATTCCATATTAAAGTTATTTTGCACTTTTTTTGTTTTTTTTTTGGAAGTCGGTTCTAGATTATGTAAAAAAGTTTTGTTTCTTTAAAACGACGGTTTCAGGAAACCAAAAGCCACAAATATTAACATATTTAATCCATCAAGATGATTTTCTGGGAATTATAAAAACTAGCTATTATTATAATTGGATCAATTTAACTACTGGCTGTGAATTAATTGGCCTCGGTGACAACGATGATGCAGTTTATCAACGAATGCTCGTCTATGTTACAATATTGTGATTTGGATCTTATTAGAGCATATAATTAATTAGTATACAACTAACGATTCTCAAACTAGAAGTCACCCGTTACTTTTAACCTACAAGATTACTTCTTATTAAAATAAAATCGAATGGTTCAAAAATTTAACGCTATGTTATTTTTTTCTCAAGTAGATATCTAAAAAATCCAAACCGTCAGACTGCTCAGCTAAGCACGTTGGGCATTTTTGTTCAAGTTTTCACTTCTGTCGGCACTCCCAGAGTGCCACTCTTTTTTTTCTTATATTTGTTACTCTATATTGCTCAAAAAGTTTCCTTTTTTTTACTTTTGATAGGCACCAAAATCTCACCTGATAAATTTATTAATTTAATTTAATTTAATGAATTTTAGCACTCTGTTTATTGTTGTATAAATACACATGAAGCATACCGGAGGGTTGAAGGGGTAAAACGCTGTGGAGGGGAACCAGAACTGGAAATAAGAGCGTAGGAAGACCATGAACCAGGTGGACCGATGATCTGTTCAAAGTAGCAGGTAAGACATGAATGCCAGAAACCCAGAAATCACATGACGTGGCGTTCAATGAAAAAGACCTACACTCCGCATTGACACGGGTAAAAGAAGAGTGTGAGAGTAGACGAACACATATGTCCATCTGGTAGGTCTGCATGGCAGCCAACAGCTCCTAGATAATAATAATAATAATAAATTATTCATTGTAGCAGTTTTCATTACATTTTACATGAAATTCCCTGGCTCCCGAGCTAGTTTCAAACTGGAGCAGCCAGTGCATTCCCCACAAATTAAAACAATTTCAGAAAATTCAAAATAACGAAAGAGAAATTTATAAATGGAAAAAAATAAAACAAAATGACCATTAAAACAAAACATTTTGGAAAATTAAAATCAGAAATTAGGTCGGCAAATAAAATTAAAATCAAAATCGTTACTAAAACAACGTCAAAAATTAAAATCATATAAAATAAATTAGAATTAAACAAATAATAATGTCCGATGTTACAATCATTACCAAATATTAAAAACAATGTCAGAAATTAAAATTAGAATCAGAATTACAACCAATAAAAATGTCCAAAATTAAATTTGAAATCAATACCAACAAACTAGAAAATCACAAAAAATTGAATCATAATTAAAATTCAAATAAAAAAAAAGAAAGAAGAATAGAAATATGATGAAAATTAAAATAAATTAAAAACAAAATTATAGATGTAATAATGCTGCCATTCTTTGTTTCACACCCCAAAACTATAAACGTGCAAACTTATGAAGCGGTCGGACGACAACTATCAGTTACATGTTCGTATCCAGTCTGATGCAAACCTGGTTAAGAACAGTGGACTGGGTCTGGTTTATTAAAGTCGATAGATGGTGTGAGAATAATAAAACCAAGTATGTAAACATAGTGACAATGGTGACTCCTTTTTCATTATGTTAGGAAGCAATTCACGTTTACTGGTTGACTCCACAACCTAGTAGGTTGATGCAAAAGTAATGATATGGGTCAAAAGTTAAAGTACTTATAATTATTTTTCAAGATAGACTCCTTTTTTTTGTGGCGTGGGAAATCATCCAATGACATCTCCCGCTCTAGGGTGGAGCGGAAGGGCGTGTCAGACTCTTTACTGACTAAAACCCACCCCTGTTCCTTCACTGCCCTGAATGCCCAGGGGCGCGGTAACTCACTTTGGAATTTACCCACAACCCCTGGGCAGGCATCGGCCATGACTGGCGCCGTCATGTTTTGCTGACAACTCTTTGAGGCGCGCGTGGAACACTACGCGCCGTCGACTCTCGGGCCTGGTGCTGATCGGATGGCGAGTTACCCACTACTCGCTGTCCGCAGGCCCGGGTCTACGGTGGTTGGAGATCGTCTCGCGACGTCCTCCGCCCAGGGCGTTTACTGCTGAGGGCGTGAGGGCGAGCCTGTTTTTGTTGCCTCTCCCTCATCTGTTCCCCCTCCTCCTTCGCGAGCATTACTGCTTTGCAGAAGGAGGAGAATGCTTCCCATTCCCTCTCGCTCCGTACCAGAGCCTGGACCTGGGCCGGGTGCGAGAGGTCGCTGCAGCCGATCGCCTCCACGAGGACACGGCGGGGCTTCGCCCAAGCGGGGCAGATCTCCACCGTATGCTCCACCGTGTCCTCTGGGCGATCCTCACAGTGGAGACACCCGGGTATGTTCCTCCGCCTTATCCTACACAGGAACCTCCCGAAACTTCCGTGTCCAGTGAGGATCTGCGTCAGGCGGAAGGTGAGGACGCCGTGGCGCCAGTCCAGCCACTCCTCAAAGAGGGGCACTGCCGCCGCAATGGTGGCGTGCCCAGCGCTGGGTTGCGACAATCACTCTTTCCATGTCGCCATGAGATCCTGCCGGAGCTCTGTCCGCCGAGCCGCTAGCAGCGGAGTTTCGCCCCGCCGTTTCGCCTCCTCGCGACACTCATACAGGTGCGCGAGGACATTTGCCTCCAAATCCCATGGTGACAGTTCGGCAAGGAAGAAGATAGACTCCTTAGAAGTCGATCCAAGCAGTCCATTGTGTTCTATACACACATATCCTAAAAAACATTAGCCAACCACCAGCCAATACCAACAAAGCCGCATTCATCAAACTATTCTCTTCAAAATTGTTACCCCTATTTTTTTTGAGTGTGGGAAATCTTCCAATGACTTCTCCTGTTCTGGGTGGAGTAGGAGGGCGTGTAAGACTTTTACTGACTAAAACCTACCCTTGTTCCTTCAGTTGCCTATGCCAAGGACCGCGGTAACTCTATTTCAAGTTTATCCGCAACCCCAGGCAGGCATCGTTCCTAACGGGCCCCGTCAGGTATTGCTGACATCTGTTTGAGGCGAGCGTAGAGCACTACGCGCTGTTGACTCTCGGGCCGGGTCCTTATCGGACGGCGAGCTACCCACTACTCGCCAGCCGCAAGCCCGCGCCTAGTGGTGGCCGGAGATCGGCTTGCGACCCCCGACGCCCAGGGCGTCTCCTGCGACGGCTGCTAGGCGCGTCTGTGTTGAGATATTCTTACCTTACTGAAATGATGACTTAAGCCACTGATTTTTTCACTGTTTGTGAAAAGGTTAGTCTCAACATATTTTATTTTTTTGCTTTATTATAAACTAGCTTCTGCTCGCGGCTTCACCCGCGTGAAAAGTGTATTTATAAATTCGACTGGTATTTCCAGACACTCTTAAATTAAAAATACAAAATAATTTATTTAAATCAAGCTGAGAGCCATAACTTTCTGAACTTCAAAGATCTACATAGAGACAGACCCACAAAACGCGCGCCCGACACTATTTCCTAGTTATTTCCCGCGGCTTCGACAATGTGAAATAATTTAAAAATATCGACTGCTATTTCCAAAAATCGGCACGTTAAAAATCAAAACTCAAGTCGTCTTTTAAATCGAGCTGAGAGCCAGAACTTTCTGAACTTCAACGTTCTACTTCGACTTCGTCTGCGTGGACATCCGAATTGGGTTCAGAGAGAAATGAAATATTTGTGAATGTTCAAAAGTTAGTGTTGGCTAGAATCATGAAGAATTCGAATTTCCGACTTTCACGCAGACGAAGTGGCTGACCAAAATTTGATGGAGAGGAATTTTATGGATTTCACCTAAGCACTAATGTTTGCCACGCTGAGCATCTCTTTTCTATGGGCTACCTGCGGTCTTTTTTACGTTTGACGTCGAAGTTTAGTTGCTTATGTTAAATGCGCTTTCAATCACGAGTAATTCGGAAATTTCACTTCTTCGTGATTTATTTATTTATTTATTAAAACTTAATGCAACACAAATGTACAAAGGCGGACTTAATACCTTTGACATTCTCTACTAATCAACCAAGGGTGATGGAGAGATAACATGGCAGGTGCATAACCTGAAAAAAAATTACTATAAAATGGTTACGAAAGTATATACCTATAATAATATATATAACATAAATAATGATATATTTAATATAAAATACCTACATATATAAAAATATGGGACGAGATAAAGATTTTGAGACGACTCTTTTACTTGTTAAGAAAGTAATTCCGCAACTTTCGTTTAAATGCATACTGAATGGTGGCCGTCCTGATATTGAGGGGAAGCGCATTCCACAGAAGGATGGACTGTATATGAAAGGAAGAATGAATAAAATCAGAAGTATGAGAAGGACAAAGTAGTAAGAAATTGTAAGCAGGGCACAGATTCCTGACTTATGTGGAGCAAAGATATTGAAAGTGAGAGAATATAAGATAAGAGGGAGGGGTGGGATAGTTGAGGCGAGAGAAAAGTGTAGTCAGAGCGCGCAAACTTCTTCTCTGGTGAATGGGCATCCATTTGAGCTCTGCTCTAAAGTTTGACACATGGTCATATTTCCTCAATTTGAAAATGAACCGGTTGCTATTATTGACCTGTCATAATCCCAGCCTCGGAATACTTAATGTGATTCTGATCTCCTGGTAACTACCTGAATCTATACCGCTCGGAAATTTTACATCTTCAAGATACTGTTCTCCTGGTAATTTGTAAATCTCTACCGCTCATACTCCCAGCCTCGGTATACTTTTTCTGATTCTGATGTCTTGGTAGTTCGTGAATCTATATCGGTCAGGATTACCCCGGAAACACTTCTTAGCGATTCTAGTTAAGTAGTTTGTGAGTCTTTACCGCTTATGATTCTTTGTGAGACTTTACTGCTCATCCAGCCCATCTTTGAATTTCTATTTCCGTCTCAGTCTCTGCTAGGCCTTCATTTACGGAGATAAAAATATGTATCTGTTTTCAAAATTTTATTCAATTTCCTTCAGCCACTTTTGCGTGATCGAAGCAAAAACATCTAAACATCCAAACTTTCCAATTTATAATATTACTAGCGACTCGCCCCTGCTCCACACTGGAGCAACATGATTAGAAAGACACGTAGCACCATCTGGCGTCCTTAATCACAATCAAATATAGCATAATTATGTCACTCAGGATTAATATAGCTTTCTACTGGTGAAAGTCAAAGTCTAAGTCGGTTCAGTCGTTCCAGAGATTAATTCCTACAAACAAACTTCCAAACTTTACCCATCTATAATATTATTATAGATTAGGTATAATATTAGTATAGATACGAGTATATAGGATTTGGATAATATAGGATACCCGATTATCATTAGTTTATGATCTACCTAGTACTAAGTCACACGGTTGCATCTACGCGCTGCAATATGACGAAACATCACTTGTAATTATTAGATAAGTACTTACATACTAACCATTAATATAAATATAACACGTTTACTAGAAAACAAGAAGTCATACATTTTAAAATCATCACCATTAGTTATTGGTGTTCTGTCGTAAACACAGGTCTTAAATTGCATCTGGTTAGACTGGCTAGGGTTAACATGACATACTTGGGGTAATGGCATGGCCACAAGTCAGGCGAGGTAGGGGTTAGCTTCCAGTTTGATTAAAAGCTACTAATATTGATATATTATACTATTATCTGCCGCCGTAATCCGTACCTATATTATTTTGAAGGTATCGTTATCCTCAAGTTTGAAATTAAAATAATTACCAGATTGCAAACTCAAATTGATGGTAAGTACTACTTAGAAGCAAAACTTATAATTTGAGTAATCAGGTACCAAGACTTTTAAGTAGCAATCACAATCATGAAAATGATGATGGAAAGACCTCATTGGCCATTTAAAAACATGCCATTTCTGATGCCCAATGAGTTATTTTTATGTATATTATCAGTTTGTATAAATATACTCGTACCTATTAAGTTATTTATTTTTTTAATTGTTTATAAGTATATTGTAGTTACATTCTGTTGTAAATGTTAGAAAAAGGAATTTCTTAGAATTGACATTTGGAAGAGGATATCTGGTCAGGAATATCCAAATCATGGCACATTTTTTCTTGTACCTTTAACTTATATCGTTTAATCCTAAGTGAGATCCAGAAATATTATGAAATAATGTTTTTGGAAAGTCATATTTAAATGGTATTTTTCAGTATAATCGGTCACCAAGAAAAATCAGCTGAATATAATATATAATTTTTATAGTATATTATGTTTTGTTGACCATTACGCAAAATAAAAAGCTCTAATACAAAATTATTATTTGGTTAGCAGAATTATATAATCCGGGAACTTAGGGCACCCTGATACTGCCAGGTTAAGTTCGAAGGAGACGACGTGGGCCAGAGTGAGCGAACGAAGCTCGATGAGCGGATTCTGAACGTATAAGTAGTTTCTATCTACTTCCAGGATCCTGACTCTTTTTGGAGAAAATTAATAGTTTACTTTAAGGTACTATTTAAGGTGGGAGCGCCAGTGTAGCCCGCGAAATTCAAATTTGAAGTATTTTGCAATTTGCAGGTCAGTGTTAGGTAGTATCTTGGTCAATATTTGATTCACGGCCGTAGCCAGTATGTATTTATAGAAATATAATAATTAAAATCATCAATACAACTCTTTCAGTTAGAATTGATGCCAAATGTAAGTATTTCATGAAATCATGATATTTGGCATCAATTCTAAGTGAGACAGTTGTATTGATGATTTTAATGATTGCAGTTCTGTAAATACGCGCGAATCGTATTTTGACCAACATACAACCTGATACTGAATTGCAAATTCCAAACAATGTAAGAAAATTTAAATTTCGCGGGCTACCCTGGAGCTTTCACCTTAAGCTCGCTAACTAAAAAGTATTTTCGATTTCAAATTTTCAAATTACAGAAGATTTCCATACTTACCTACCCACAACGCATTTTTAGTAGTTTTAAGAAACTGAAAACTGAAGCCAACTGTCCTGAAAAATTACAAATGTCTTGAATTGTCTTTCTGATTTTTTGAAAGAATTTAACCTACCCAGTGTTTAAAATAAAACATTATTTGAAAGATTTTAAACTCCTATAAATTTATTATGCAATCAATTCGTGCATTTTGCTTGAGGCGTTATGAATTAAATATTTACCATTGAAACTTTATATTGTTTTCAATGTGTAAATAATGATCAATGAACTGTATAAACTGTAAATGCCAAAATAAGCTTCTTCGTTACGCACCACACCTAGAATTGACACTTGTTTAAAAGGTTTGTCCAAATTCTATGAATTCATTAAGTTTATGTCAGATTTTTTGGCATACGGTTGTTAAATGTATGTTTTTGAATAATCCCTTTTTTACATTTCTAGTCCTGCATATTTTAGATTTCTAGTCCTACATATTTCACTCCCAATAAAATATCCTGATAGGCTTGTGCCGCGGGTTATTTCAGCTACCTACTTAGTAGCTACTAAACATTCTCTTAAAAATGAGTTGTCTAGTTCAATTAATTATTTTAATTTCGTATATTTTAAATGGCTTTTAATTTTGAAATTGAAGATAGCATGGGTAAATGTATAAAGTCAAGGCTTGTTGAAGAGTATACGTAGCCATAGTTAAAAGTTCACCAATACACGACCATAATTTACAGATTTTAAAATTGTCGCAGCTACTAAATTAATCAATGAGGATGGTACCCAGATTGAGAAACGCTGTGCTAATGAATTAGCGTCAGACAACACATTATAAATGAGACGAACTGGACAGAGGAACATTATAAAATTAGATAAAAAAGGTATAAATAGGCATTGATCTATAGAAGAGCACATTCAAGTAGTTAAGTTCGCTTGATAACAACGAAAATGCGCGTCTTTTTGGTAAGTGTGGAGTGATGTGTGACATTGTTGATACCATCGGTGCATGGCGTTGATGCGCCATTAGTATGCAGCTTATGACGGACATTCAGTGCTAATAAAGTTTTACGGATATTATAAAGTATTAAATTAATTTATGAGTTATTAACGTCAGATATTTGATTTTTATTATTGATATTATAAAATTAATATCTTAATTTGTTGCAACTATTGTGAATTAAGTTTCGTTTATTTGTTTCAGGTGATTTGCCTGTCCATGACAGTGGCCCTTGCGGCTGAAACTGGAAGGTGATTTTTTTAATGCTATTTATTTGTACCTCTTTTGTTTCATGTTCGTATTTTATTGCTTCAAATGCGAAAAAGTAAAAATATTAAAAAGGTGTCATAGTGCAAACTGCAGATTTAATAATAGTATTTATAGAGTAATATAAAACAAATTCAATTGTATTCTAAAGTACACGAGATATTTTTGCATTTAAATATTGATTAACAAAATAAAAATAAATTAATTCGCTAAAATTATGATGCACGAAGATGGCACTTTAAGTGAACACACTACACTGAACTTTTACGTACCTTTTTCACAGTTTTAGTAGTGACCTTAACCATGTTTTGGAATACTGCTTCAGATTTTTGGTAAAACAACCACCTTCTTAAACTAATAAAAAATCCTATAAAAGAGCATCAGCATTTTATCCATGATATTTGTAAACAAATGTCCATCAGAAGAACAATTTTAATATGCAATACGTGTTTAACATGAATATTTTTTATCATCCAGGGCTGTCTTCAGTCCCTTCTCGTTTGGTACGACCACCCGGCGGTACTCTGGTTTCTACGGCACGACCCCGACACCCCTAGTGGTCAGACCTACTCCTTCGAGATACTATACTACTGCTGCCCCGCGGTACGACGCGGGCCGCGATAGTGTGGGCCGCTACGACCCCGGCCGCTACGACAACTCTGGCAGATACGTACCCGACAACTCTGGGGCTTACAAGTAAGTGCCCATCAATTTTGCAGATTCGTTTTCGTCTTGCATTTGGTCTGTGGAGGCCAAATTCAAATCAAAGTGGGTTATAAACTACCTTTAGCACATAGCGAATAGTTTCTTTGAGGATAATGCCACTTTTTTATTTCCTCGAAATGGTATTTTTCTATCCAAATAAAGTTGTTTTCACCATATCAACCTTTACAATTAAATGGTGATTGTGAGTCCGTTAAGTTAATACAGCAATAAAAAAAAAAATAGAATTCATCTAGATTTGGCAACAAATTGCTGAATTTGTAAAAGTCTGTGAAACGTGCATTCGTTTATTAAGTTATTGTATAATTTCAAGCTCAATCGCTCAATCGAACTCTATGAAGCTATGGTCGGGTAATATTGTTGAATCACATTATCTGGACAAACCTAAATCTGGAAAAAAGAGAACACACTCAAGCCTCTTTTGTAACTATGTCTTGTATTGTTTAGCGGTGACCGTGGTGACCGCGGTGGTGCCGGAGGTTTTTACTCCGGATCTGGATCAGCTGGTGGTCCAGGCGGTGCTTACTCCGGTTCCGGATCTGCGGGTGGTCCCGGTGGTGCTTACTCTGGAGCTGGATCTGCGGGCGGTCCCGGTGGGGCTTACTCCGGATCTAGCAGCGGCGGTGCCTACAAGGGATCTGGTAATGCTGGAGGCGCTGGTGGATTCTACAGCGGTAGTGACGCTGCTGGCCGCTACAATCCTGATGGCAGCGGTGCTTACAAGTGAGTGCATATGTATCATGTATATCAACAACATAATTTTATTATGTTCCTATTGTGAAAATACCTATAAACCGATAGTTTCATTAGTGTGTAGGGTTTCTAAAATTTGTTTGATAAACCCGAACCCTGTTGGCAAATTTCACATAGTAATTTAATGCAATCTACTATTGTTTAACATAGTCGGGCAAAACCTTACATAATAGACTCAAGTAAAGGATTTCCTATTTTGTTTGAAGACAGATAATAATAATCAAGAAAACGATCGTATCATACAGGCCGATTGGTAAAATGTCTGTGATCTATATCATTATCAAATGATTGGATAGGTAGATAATAAATTAACAGGTGTTAATTAGATTTGATTGAATATTTAACAGTTAATGACGACACTTGATTATTTTTACAATGTTGGCCTTACTTAAATGAATATTCCACAGCGGTGACCGTGGAGACCGTGGCTCAGCGGGAGGCTTCTACACCGGAGACAAGTCCAGCGGTTCTGGAGGCAAGTTCAGCGGGTCCGGCAGCGGATTAGCCAACGGATTGGGCAGCGGTCTAGCTAGTGGATCAGGCAGCGGCAAATACGGTAGCGGTGGTCTTTCAAGCGGCCTTGGCTTCGGCTCCGGCTCTGCGGGCGCCGGCTCAGGCACATACGGCAAGGGATCAGGCTTAGCTTCTGGTTCAGGTTACGACTACAAATACGGCATCATTCGCCAGGAGACTGATGTCCAACCCGACGGTTACCACTACCTTTATGAAACCGAGAACAAAATCCTCGCTGAGGAAGCCGGTAAACTGGAGCAGATCGACAACGAAAGTGACGGAATCAGGGCTAAGGGATTCTACGAGTACGTCGGCCCCGATGGTGTCACCTACAGGGTAGACTACACCGCTGACGAGAACGGTTTCGTCCCCGAGGGCGCTCACATTCCAAAATAAATCTAGTCCAATGGTTCCTCATACATTTTTGGGATTATTAAGCTCTGCTTATGTACCTGAGCAGTATACTACGCTGTACCTGTCTTATATTAGTATAATAAAGATGCTACTTGTTATTTAATTCGTTTTATTCATTTCAAAATATTGTAATTCTTCTTCATCGTATCAATTATTCCAAAATTAAACCTCTTTTGACCAAAATTCAGCCACGTTGAGACAGTGTTAGCATTATTTTGTCTAAAACTTGATAAAAAGTTTCTAACTGTTGTACAACGTTCAATAATTATTATGTTCAATACCTAGATTTATTGACCTTTGCCCTAGAATAAATACCTATTTCATTTTAAACATCAAAATAAATGGCAAAGAGAGAATATTTTACTCAGGATAATATATGCATATTTACCTACAAGTTTGTGATTTTATGTCATACCAATAAAATCATCACAACTTTTTGCAAATATTTTTTGGCCGGTTTTCAATGTAACTGGCTTTTATATATCAGCAGTTAGGTATGCCACTAAGCGGTTAGCAATATTTTATAGGAGGAAAAGGAAAAGGCCTTTCGGTATTAGATACTAACAAATCGCAAAAATAGCACTTTTGCATTGTCGCATGTAGGTAGGTAGGTATGTACTTATTACACATCACATTCTTATTATTGTAAGATGGGTCGCAATATCATTATAATACAAATAAGGTAATCTGCAATCTGCATCAAAAGGATTTGTGTAAAAAAACCTTCAAAATGCTGACTTGGCCTCGAATATTTTATCTGGCTGGGGCATAATGAGGTTAACTGCAGCTGGCTTCAAATCCTAACTAATATTATAAATGCGAATGTAAGTTTGTTTGTTACGCTTTCACGACTTACCTACTCGACCGATCAACATGAAACAGATATCTACACTTTGTCATTTGTCACCTTCTGTTCCCGAGAGATATAAATTACCGCGAGTGAAACCGCGGGCAAACGCAGTATACTTACATATAAAGCGGAAGAATGAGTGCTGTTTCTTTCAGTAGCAACAGTATTCAAATTCGAAATGTTAGTCATTATCGATTTCAAAGACAACATGACCATAAAATGTGAGTGCGTCAGTCTTGGGTGCGAAATCCACTGCTAATGCACAATTTGAAAGCCTCAAGGTCTACTTCGCTAGAAATTTTGAGATTTCCACGGTATGAATTAATCTGACCGACCGACAAGTCAGCGATAACTTCGGTTTCGACTGCAATTTTCACCCTTGATTTTCTTAGGTTTTTATAAACCCTTGTAGTAGTGTATCTTTTCGTTTCTGTCAAGTTACCTGTCTCGTAAAACGAAGCTTTATCATCCGTTAAGTTTATCTGAAACTGGGTGGTTGTATTGGATGGGAGAAGCACAGGACCGGTCATTATTGGGACACGGACGCTTGTGAATGTCTATGCCCAGTGGACGTCTTTCGGCTAAAATTATGAGCGATTCTAAAATGTTGGATGCTGTGGGTCAAAGACCCGTAGGTGGTCCAGCTATGCCTACTAATGGCTAGGTTTCTGAGGTCGCTATATATCGGTTCGACTCTTATGAATCAAACAGCTGATGTTATTTCTTCGCAAATTACAATTCCAAGTTGTTGATGTGTGGGCACGCCACAATTGCTGGGGCACAGGTCTCCACTCTGTGTGAGTGTGTGGTCCGTAATCCATCACGCGGGCCAAATGCAGGTTGGTGGATGTCACATGTCTCCGAATTTTTGGTTGTAGGACATGCTGGTTTCCTCACTATGTTTTCCTTCACCGATTTCAGAATAGTGGTGATTAAAAAATTTGCACAAAGTAAAGCGCTTGCATGCAGCGGGTTTGAACTCATGACCCAGGCCACCACTGCCGTCCGTCTGTCACAGCTAATTAGCTCCGTATCTACAGGTCGAGTTTGTTTATTAACACACGTTTATTAGCTTCACCTGGAACTTACTAACTACGAGTGTGTAAACAAATCTTAGAAGTTAAACTTGATCCACTTTCCGGATTCCAATTAAGCTGAAATTTTGCGTACATGTTTAGTTTGGATGACAATGCATTGTTAGCTAAGTGACGTCATTCTAAATCCAATATGGTGGACTCCCAAAGATGGCGAACTAGTTATTTTGTATGCATTTCCATGATATGGGTATCATACCAAAGGATTTGATTTGAGGGATTCTCAGCATACCCTTTCCCTTCATTTTGCAATTTAGAACACGAAAAATTAAAAATACTTAGATGAAGTGTGTTTTTTAGTGTTTTTTTTTAAACGACAGAAAATTATTTTTAATAAGTTGCAGACTGGCTTCGTTTCTATATAGTCACATGCATTCTTACTGATGCTGATTTTCTCGGTTTGAACACTTGGTCTGGCAAAATGTTATAAGGTGTTTGTCATTTTGTTTTTTGTTTTCTAAATCCGGTTACTGGTAATATCCAGTCGCTACTTGAATACATGAAGTTACTGGTTAAACGCGGTTAGACCAACACCTTGACATTAGGGAAATAAATAGAGATGCTATAAAAAAATTGGTTTGTTACAGCGTATAGTGACCTGACAGCTTAAGAACATCGACTTTTTAGAGTAACCTTTTATAATAAGATACGACAAAGCATCCGTAAAATAGTTTGATAATGCTGTACCTTAAATAAGGAAGCGAACCAAAGTAATTGATGCTCTATCACACTGCCAAAAACTAAAGTGGAAATGGGCTGGCCATATCGCTCGAATGTACAATGCAAAATGGACTAGGATGTTTACTATTTGGTCTGGCCCCACTGGCAAAAGGAAAAAAAGGAAGACCACTAGAAAGATGGTCGGATGTAAAAGAGAAAATGGCGGGGGGTAACTGGATGACATTGGCTCAGGAAAGAGAAAAGTGGTAAAAATTGGAGGAGGCCTATACTCGAGAGGTCCTTATTAATTGAAAATATATTAATGAAAATATATACTAATGAACTAATTCACAGTTAATTATAACTGGAATTAATTTTATTTATTATTTTAATGTACAATTGAACAGTTATTATTACCAGCTGATTGTCGAACTCAGTAGCACACAGGTTGGCTGTTCTATTGACGGTCTGTGTGTCAATAGTATTAGTTATGCGGACGACATGGTGCTGCTGAGTCCGTCAATTAGCGCACTCAGGAAGTTATTGGCGGTCTGCGAGGCTTATGCGAAAGTGCATGGACTTGTTTATAATGTAAATAAGAGTAAAATACTTGTGTTCAGGGTAAAGCGTAAAAAGCCAGCACACATCCCACCAGTAATGTTAAAAGGTGTGGCCCTTGAAAGAGTGCTGGAATTTAAGTACCTAGGGCATATAGTTAATGAGGACATGAAAGACGATGCTGATATGGAGAGAGAACGGAGGGCGTTGGCTGTCCGATGCAATATGTTGGCCCGCAGATTTGCACGGTGTACAATAGCAGTAAAAATAACTCTTTTTAAGGCTTTCTGCCAGTCTTTGTACACGTGCACCCTGTGGGTTCGATATACGCAAAAGGCATACAACGCCCTAAGAGTTCAGTATAATAATGCCTTCAGGGTGTTGTTGGGGCTTCCACGTTACTGCAGTGCGTCAGGAATGTTTTCCGAAGCACACACTGATGGCTTTTACGCCATCCTTAGGAAAAGGACGGCATCAATGATGCGCAGAGTGCGTGGGAGCGTCAACGACATACTGAGGGTCATTAGTGATAAGCCGTGTTGTGCCATCATGGCGCATTGGGTACATGCACATGTGCATGTGCCCGGTGCGTCAGGTGAGCGCAACAAATATATGAATTAATATCTGTATTGTGTCTGTTACTAACATAGCTTTTAAGTAGAATGTATTACTAACATCATATGGATCAAGGTCTGAAATAAAATATTTTTATTTATTTTTTATTATTAAATTATTAAGGAATTAATGGCTTAATTATTAATTATTATTATAATGCTGTACCCTTCCTTGCTTGCTGCATATGAGGAGATTCTATATGAGAAGTGAATAGCATGTAAAAATTTTATTTATTTATTTAATCATTTATGTACACACAGAGACACAGTAACAATAAACATAATTATAAATACAGTACAAAGGAACTGCTTATTTCTTAAGAAATTTCTACCAGCAGACCTGCGATAGGAGAAGTGAGAAAGAAATGTAGACAAAAGTGTGTAAGAAACAGAAAAAAGAATACGAGATGTCCTATACTAAGGTATCAAATAAACCTACACATATATTGTAAATATATATTATATATACTTACATAAATATATACCTAATACTGTAAATAGATACATGACATACAAATATATAAAAATATTATAATAGAGAGGAAAGGTAGTGCTCTTTAACACGATTTTTGAAGAGAGAAATTGACTTCAAGTCTCGAATGCTAGGCGGAAGCGTGTTCCACAATCTCACTGCATGAACAGAGAAAGAGTAGGAATAGTAACTGGATTTATGAGGATGGGTTTTGAGGAGGGATCTAAGGTGAGATCTGCACGGCGCGTCACCAGGGCGAGCGTAACTTATTTTAAATATACTTAATTATAAGTTTCATTAGCATTTTTCTTTTATTTATTTTTAATTTTTAAGTATGTTTTCCGTGAGTGTATTCGTGGCTTCACAGGCCCTATCAGAATACCAGCGCTGCGATATTTATTTTATAAATGTCAGAGCATATGCTGAGATAGGTGCTTTTTTGGTCTCGCTCAGGTCTTTGCTATGTTATTTTTTTTATTTTATGTTATTATTATCTTCATGTATGATGTAGTTATGTTGTAAAGAAATTGTGTTTTTATGTGTGAGGCACAAAATAAACTTTTTTCTTTCTTTCTTTCATGTAGGTGGAATAATGACCTGCCAGGGTCGCGGATAGATCTCAAATAGAGTCACTGTGGCCCTGGCACTGACAAGTGAAGGAATACGGGTGGATTTTAGTCAGTAAAGGTGGTTTTACAATGGAGAATTGAAAGGACATGACCAGTTCCTGCCTTTGTATTCAGAAATATGTGTAGGGTTATAATACGACTTGTGCACAGTAATGAAAGATTATTAGTATGTAATATAGGTTCGGCTTTTACGACTTGTGGGAATAACTACAGCATTAAAAAAAATCAGTTCGTTGTTTGGTCGAATTAAAGCACAATTAATTTTTCAGGCTAATGAAAATTCACCCTTTCCAAATTTTTAAATCACTTACTCGAGCGAGTAATCGGTCAGTAAAATTAACACATTGTTTTTCTAAAATAGTTGATAATGAAGATATTCTGCGCCCACTAAAACAGTCACCAGACAAATAATTAACATTACATTTTTTTGATAAAATGTTTAATCGTTGAATTTCTCAGAATCCGTATTCACTACATTGCTAAGAAAGATTCTCTTATAATGCCTTCTAGACAAAAACGTAATAAATAAATCATATTTCGCGGGACATAGAGTTCATTGAATTGTAAAAAGTTACCCAAAAAAAAACAAAAATATATTATAAAAAAAGAGTGGCACTCGGAGAGTGCCGACTGAAGTGAAAACTTGAACAAAAATGCTATAGAAGTTTTCACTTCAATCCGCGTCGGTGTCGGTGCCGGTGTCGGTGTCAGTTTCGGCTTCGGTGGCGAGTTCAATAGTTTTTTCCCATCTCAAAATTGCCCTACGCGCCTAAAGAAGTTTTCACTTCAAAAACATTGTACAATAATATTGTCTTATTATTGACTTGCTCTGGTCTACTTATTGCAAAACATCCTCCACGACGTTATGACTCTGCTGTCATAGCAGTCAACAGCACGTGCGCGAACCAGGGGGCTTACTCCGAAGTGTTTTTACGAAGTATCGGCCGAATGTTCTGACATATTTGTTTGAAGTGTTAAAGTGAATGTGCCATATTATCTCATAATATATAATCACCAAGCATGTATTTTTAACCAACTTCAAAAAAGAGGAGGTTCTCAATTCGTCTGTAGGTTTTTTTTTTTGTTATGCAACATTTCCGCCATTTGTAAATCCATTTTGATGATTCTTTTTTTTTTGGTAGGTCATACTTCAGAGGTGGTCCCATATAAATTTCATCGAAATCGATTCAGTCAGAAACGAAGAAACAAAATATAAAACCGACTTCCGAAAATAAAGTTATTTTGTAATTTTTAGAAGTCGGTTGTATTTTTTGTAAAAAACTTTTTTATTATAACCTCGGAAGTGATTCGTATTTTGAATTATACGTCGTTTTGGTTTGAAGTAGGGCCACTATTTGTGAAGAATTTGTTCTAAATTAGACTTCCTGACTTATTACTTATTCGTAGCTTCCAGAAATCCTTTTCATAAAATCGATATTTCAATCGGTTTAAATCAAAGCATTAAAAATCGAGATTCAAAAAGATTTTTGAATTGATGTTTTATTTTACCATTTTTAACTGTGTTTAATAAATAACTAGCTGACTCGGCGAACTTCGTACCGTCTCAGAATCAATACGAGAATTTATTTTCATTATTTTTATTTTCGTGAATTTTTCCCATGTTCTAATAGATTTTCTGCTATTCGGAGCGGAGACAAATCCGTTAAAACAAGGATCATTAAAAATCGGTCCCGCCGTTCTTGAGTTACTGAAGGTGTACCTAACCCGACTTTGTTTTATTTATATAAATATAGATATGTATAGGTTTATTTGCAGTTATGTAAATGTGAAGATTTATTTTGAATTAAACAGTCGACATTTTGCCCTATTTTTCGTAAAAGTGAGAAATTTATGCACTTGTATTGCCTAATGTCATTCTACACTGAAGTAAGATAATTGATTGACAAAATGGTTCTAAAGTTGAGTTGCTGTCTTATGAAAACAAACTGATTTCAATTTTAGTGTGCCATGTTCGAGAAAAACCGGCCAAGAGCGAGTCGGACTCGCGTGCAAAGGGTTCCGAACAAATCACATTTTTTTCAGGTTTTTTTTTAAAGTGCCTCCACGTTATATATTTACCTGTAATCTATAAGTAAAGAACTACTTTCCGTATTTTTTGTTTAATTTTAGGCCCAATGGTTTCAGAGATAATAACTTCAAAATTATATATTTTAAAATTATGGATAAAATATATTTGAAACTCACAATGTGTCTAAAACTGTGTCGTGCGATATCAAATGAAAGGGTTTCATTTGATATCGCACGACACAGGTTAAAAAACTTTGATTTTTAATTATCCGATTTTCACCCCAAAAGTGACCCCCATATTCCAAATTAATTTATTTAGGGTCACGTCCGTGTTTGGGTCACAGATATTCATGTGTGTACCAAATTTCAACTCTATCTGTTCAGCAGATCCGGAGCTAATTGGCTGTGACAGACGAACAGACAGACAGACACGCAAGTGATCCTATGAGGGTTCCGTTTTTTTATTCAGACAATCGGAACCCTATAAACAAGTATCGGTTTATCAATCTTAAATCGCAATTCACCATCCCTACTTGCACATCTGCCGGTTGATTCTGTTAACAACTCACCGTGATAACTTAGGAGGAGAGACCGTGAAGTGAACTGTCATTCCACCATGATTTTATGGATGTCAATCCATAAAATCTCTCACTTCACGTTTGACAATATTGTATGCTATACATATTTCAATTCTTGCCCATCCCTTCCACGCCTCGCCTCACCGGTGTAAAACCACCTTAAGACCCTGTGACGCCCTCCCGCTCCACCCAGAGCGGGAGAAGTTATTTGAACATTTCCAACCCACAAAAAAATAAAAAACGGAATAATGACGATTATATCATTATGCCTCACGTCGATAACCTGTATATTTTTAATAATAAAATAATCACGTTTATGAATTGGAGAAACAAACATGTAATTAATGCACAGTTAATTATTGAACACTACAACATAATTGCCAATTTGCCGGTACATAAATAAATCTTTTTGCCGGTGGAATGTTTAGTTGATCGGTCATTGACGCATGATCTAATATCCTCAGTGTACACTCATTCTTTGACTAGTGCGAATAGTTTCTTAATTTTATAATTAAAGGTTATCGACCTTCTAAACGGGTTTCTGCACCTTGTATATATACGTTAATACATACTTTGCATATGTTAGCTGAGCTTTGAGGGATATATGGCATCATGTTATTACTAGTCAGTAAATTCTTATGGGGCAAGGTGAGTAAGGAAAACTACTTTATGTTATTATAATGTCTAAGAACTATAATTTTACGATTATCCCCTATTAACATTGCTGCATGGCAATATTAGATGTATTAAATTTTAATCTAAATTAATAAAACGCTGTTTTATTGATCTCCTAATAGTATTGCTCTGAGAAAATATAACCATAACCGAGCAACTGTAGGCATGAGTTTTTTTTTAAGTTTTGTAGTCCTAACAAGGACAAGGAACCCTTATAGTTTCGGTCTGTCCGTCTGTCCGTTCGAGACATATCTTAGAGAATGTTTGTACTAGAAAGCTGCAATTTTGCATGGGTACATGTATATTAATCACGGCGAGAAAACGAATATGATTATATCATCATTCGCCTGCCCTTATCCCAATTTATTTGGGGTCGGCGCAACATGTCTTTTTCTTCCATACTCCTCTATTAGTCGTCATCTCTGTAGTCACCCCCTTTTTACCCATATCCTCTTTCACACAGTCCAACCATCGTTTCTTTGGCCTTCCCCTACTCTTATAGCCATCCACATCCATACACAAGACTTTCCTCACGACATTTTCTTCATTCCTCCGCATCACATGCCCATACCACGACAACCGATTTCCACACAATTTTTCAGTCAGCGGTGCCACTTTCAGACTTCCTCTTATATACTCATTCCTAATTCTATCCATGCGCGTAACACCACACATCGCTCTTAGCATTTTCATCTCAGCTACATGCAATTGCTTTTCATTCATCCCTTTTTTATATGATTATATCATATATAAAAAATCTTTTTCAAGATTTTGAAAAATATTTTTTTTATGGTACTTCCCTGACGTAGTTTTTTTCGTGTATCCTATATTGTGGGGTATCGTTGGATAGGTCTTTCACAATCATTGCGGGGTCGTGGTTGTGAAGACTATTTTTTGATTCGGTCGCAAAATATTAAACTTTTTGTTCTAGTTGGTAAACTGTTGAATTGAAAAATCAGAAAAAATTCTTGATGGTAGGATACATAACAAATTTTGAAGGAAAATCACGGCTAAGTTAGCTTTGTTAATTTAAGAGTAATAGTCGACCAACTTATAAAGTGTACCAAAATCCTTCGAATACAATACTCGGCGAAGTTGTTACTTATTTAATATTTAAAACGGGTACATGTAAACTTTTTTTTTCGTTTTTAATTTAAACGATATTGCCCGTCAAACCGAGAACTCAATTGATAATGTTCATAGTAATAAACATAAAGTCCCCTTCTAAGTCCATCATGTTTTAACGGACGACTATAGAACCCTACACTTCGCGTGGCCCGACACGCAATTGGCCGGTTTGTATAAAGATCAGTTATACATTTAATTAATCAAACACGTCTGTAAGGCTTTTACTAGAATCAATACCATCAAAGAATTAGAATACCTAATTCTGGAAAATCTGATTCATGTAGTTGAGGAAAACCACATGATAATGAGTATATCACATCCTCTTTGTTTCAAGGAATCACCTAAATTTTGTTTACTTAACTTCAAAGAAAGGGATGACTAGTGGCGAGTATTATGAGATAAATATTTTATTTTTATTGTGACATGTCTTATAAATACCAAAGTCTTTGACGGATATTTGTAGTCTTTTAAGAGTCGTTAAAACTAAGTCAACGTACCAATATTGTTCCTGTACTTTGGAATTGGTAAGCAACTTTTAACATTTTCTTATTCTGTTTTGGAAAGATTCATGCCGGATACATGACAGTTTTGTTTGATACAAAAAAAAAATTAGTAGCACTATTCGGTGTGTGTTAAATTGATTTGCTTTTTTTCTTACAAGGTCGTTCGTAGTACGTCGTACCTATATATTTTACTTTAGATTTTCTTTTTTGGGGTTTACCCCTCGTTAATTAAGTAAACATTTAAAGTATTTACTCATAACATATTTAGCAAACTTAAAAGAGAAATAATTAGTTAACCCTTATAGTCCCGATGACAACCCGGGTTGTCATCGGGCTTCTTCGACAACCCGGGTTTGTCCGCGGATCTTAAGAGGTAGGAGGCTGGTTTTTTTTTTGTTTTCAAACTCAGTTGAGTTTCGGATCCTAAGAGGTTAATTTTTTTTCCAAGCAAACGTTAACCTTGGGTTGTCGAAGAAGCCCGGTGACAGCCCGGGTTGCCATCGGGACTATAAAGGTTAAATTTTATAAAAAAGTAATAAAATTATAAAATAAATTCTCCAGCTAGGTAAATAAATTGCCGATTGTATTTGCTTTAGTTTTTAAGTTTCTTTACTTATGTATCATGCATGGTGTACAATAAAGAATACAATAAATAAATAATAATAAATAAATAAATACAATTTTATTCAATTTACACCATACAAATTAACATTCGATTTTACACTTCGGTGGAAATTTCTTGTATTTATTAGAAACATGTAATGGGTTAGAAAACAGAAAAATATGTGTATGGATGTTTATAGCACCTCCTTTTCAATTTAAATCGGGTTACATTAAATCCATATCTGAATTGGGATCTTCCTCGCTGGTGTCGAGGATAACTGCTCCCAAATGCAAGGCCCTTGACCCGCCGCGCCGCCTAAGGTTGAAAGGTGTCACCACCTTCCCTTACTAAGCATTGGAGCATCTCGACGGCATCGGAATTATAATCGTGACGAAAATACGAAAACTGGTTTCGTTAACAAAAGAATGAAATCTGGCAAGAGCGAGTCGAAATTCGCCTTAATTGAAGTATTTTTGCTTATGGGGATGTAAAAGTATCTTAAAATGTAGACATAATTAAGTAGGAAGTAAAATAGATAATACACTAGCGACCTGCCCCAGCTTCGCATGGGTACTAATTATGCGCCTTAACCATCTTCATGAAAATCCGTTTAGTATATTTTGAGTTTATCACGAACAAACAGACAGACAGACGTGGCGGGAAACTTTGCTTTATAATATGTATCGATTTTTATTTCCCCCATATACGTAAGCCAGAACTATGTTATGTTCTCAAAAATATAATGCAAAATTAGACCTTATTAAATAAAATTATGGTCAAGATTGATTTATCTATGATTAAATTATGAATTGTCATAATTTGGTTAATGAGACGTCGGAAGTAATTTAGTCTAATCTCTAAAGTTCTTATAAAATATTTCTTGTTATTATCATATTAATAAAAACCGGTTAAGTGCGAGTTTGACTCGAAGACGAAGTGTTCTGTACGATCTTTATTATTTGTTGTTATAGCAGCAATAGAAATACACACTCTACACTCTGTGAAAATTTCATCTGTCTACCTATTACGGTTCATGAGATATCGCCCGCTGACAGACAGACGGACGGACAGCGGAGGCTTAGTAATAATAAAACTAATAACATCAATGTTCTTGGCCATCTTTGATTTTGTATTTAAAATATTTCAATCAGCTATTTTTGAAAGAAAACCGGCAACGAGCGAGTCGGACTTGCACACAAAGGGTTCGGAACAAATCAGGTTTTTTTTTAAACTATATACTTCTTATAGGTTTTTAGATCAGATGACGACTAATAGAGGAGTATGGAAGTAAAAGACATGTTGCGCTGACCCCAAATAAATTGGGATAAGGGCAGGAGAATGATGACTTCTTATAGGTTTTCCTGTAATCTATATGTAAAGAATTACCTACCTTCTGTATTTTTTCAAAGTTTTAGGCCCAGTAGTTTCGTCGATAAGGAAGGGGGGGGGGGGAATGGTCATTTTTAATTTTCCTATTTACACCCCAAATGTGACCCCCGTCTTTCAAATTAATTTTCTTACGTTACACCTGCGTGTTTGGGTCACAGATATACAAGTGTGTAACAAATTTCAGCTTAATCAGTCCAGTAGATTCGGGGCAAACGAACTGTGGCAGACAGACGGACAGATGGATGCCCAGACAGACAGACACACGAGTGATCCCATAAGGGTTCTGTTTTTCGTCCGGACTTTCGAAACTTCTCCTATTTCGGGAGATGTAGACTAACCAATAAATGTGCATCTAGATTTTCTAGATCCAATCTTTTATAATCTTAGAGTACACAACACGTAATGTCAACAGTAGTTTTCTATATAAAACTGCAAATGGCAAAATAAAGTTGTTATTGACTGCATATTTGTCTTAATATAATGATGCTACTTGTTTCACAACACGTACGAGTAGGTATCCCAACTCCTACATAAAGCCGAACGGACTAGATTTTGTATGTCAACTAAGTCAACCAAGTCAAGACCCTAGATGTAAATGGAATGAGATCTTGAGAACGCAGTGGGCACTATATTGTTGCATTTTAATCATTTTTGTTTTATGCAAATCGATGTGTGAAGTGGATCTTCAAACATTCCATAAGAGAATTACGACTCTCTTGCAAGTCGGTCGTCTCGAAACTGCACGGGTATTGCTCAGTTAGTGATTCGAATATTTTAAATATAAAAATGCAAAGTTGAAGTGCTAAGTGAATGATTAATATCGCTCATCCAAGTCGCAACGGAACTATTCATAATTTATAAGCTATGCTAATGTTTTTATCTGACCTCGTCACACCTTGATTTAAAGATTCTGTTCCACTTTTGGTACGTTTTAAATAAAATTTATTATGCATTTAAATGTTAATTAAATGTCAATGATGAAGGAGATCATTTTGACAATATAAATGTATTTCCTCCGAGGTGCTAACCTATGACACATTATTTGATCTAGTTTCAGAGATCTACAACATAATTTGTGGAGATAGCAAGCCGGCTGGACGAGGATCTGATAGCGGCTGCTGGTGAATTCTTTTGTGATAATGGCGAATGCTCTGAAATTTGTAAGTACCAGTTTATTAAATTAATATTATGCATCGAATCAATATTCGTAGTGACTTTTTGTTTTATAACTTGTGCAGAATATTTAAATACTGATTAAAATTAGAACTACTTTTGATTGAAAGCTTAGTCATCATTTAGAAACAAGGTGGCAATACAAGTTTATAATGTTGTAAAATGAAAAATACAAAACGCTTGTGAACTTTATGGTCAAGGGCCTCTTTATCGAGGGTTTTGCCCATACCCTAAATCCTTTCATTCTAAACCAACTTCGAATCTAAAACAAATATTCTTGTTTAATACGAGATTTTCAAGGATCATTCAGGGTTTTACCTTATAAATTATTGATAAAGATTACACGCTTGCATGCCTTCATAATGATTTCACATTAGAAAATACTTTGTATTATAATAATTGCATTAAATGAATTAAGTAGATATTTACCTAATCGAATCAATTTGCATTATTTACAGGTATTTGTGATAACGTTATGGGCAGTCATACATTGTTCACCTTATGATGATGGGAAGTACAATCCAAAGAAATATAGAGTATATGACGATGGAGGATACTACAGGCCTTTAGATGAAGGAAAATATATTCCTAGTGATGAAGGGAAGTACACGTACATTTACCAACAAGGGTTATATCCAGAAGATGATGGTGACTACAGATATGTCCATCAAGTCGGACCCAATGGAGGATTCGGAGGCAATGGTGGATTTGGAGGCAATGGAGGATATGGTGGGAATGGAGGAAAAGGAGGTTACGGAGGAAACGGGGGCTTTGGACCAAATGGACCTAAAGGCCCATGGGGCCCCAAAGGGCCACCTGGCCCACCTGGCCCTCCCGGCCCACCCGGTCCCGGTGGTCGAGGACCTAAGCCCAACAAAATTGACTACATCGGTTCTAGGAATTATGCCAACAGGTATCCCTACATTCACAAAGTGATCAAGGCTTTAGTCGACCGATATGTATCGGATGAGTCTATTAACTTTGGAAACGATTACGAAGGAAGTACAAACCACTACAGGAAGGTGTTCGCTGATAAGGAAATAGCCGTGAAATGCAAATATTTGGAGCCTACATCTAACCGCTCGGATTTTGTTACACAGTGAGTGAAACATTCTACTTGTTTTATTTAACAAAAACATTAGCAACATTGACAGGTTCCTAATCCAAACCGGACCAGTACGTGTCAGACTTCGCACATTTATGGTTCCGTACCAAATGAGGGAATTTTAAAGAATAAATCAGAATTTCAAGTTCAAAGGTCAATGGGAAGTTAAAAAAATCTTCGGATCAAAATTTTGTGACAGATGACGAACAGACAGACATACGGACGAACGGGCATACTTATTTTAGTATCTTTATATTATGATGGTGTTAGGTCAGTGTTTTTACAATAACCTATTGCAAAAACGTTTGACTTCTTTACTTTTGTGTCTTCTAAATTCTCTGGGCAATAGGCGGTTTTGTCAACTGTAACTCCACACATAAGAAGAGGTGGTCTTTGTCCCAGCAGGGAGGACATTGTCATTTTTCATTTTATTTTGTTGCGAAGAGTGTGGTATTGGATAAAACAATATGGCATAGGTGTCATACATTAAGTTTAAAAGAAATAATAATAATAATAATAATAATAATAATAAAAGCCTTTATTCAGACACAATTTTGTTACATTAATTTTAAAAACTTAATCTAATTTATCGACTCTAGCGAGTCGTGACACCGACAACCTGGTCTGTTTGCCCAATTTTGGCAAAGGCCTCCTCCATTTCTTTCCATTCCGTTCTGTTTAGCGCTTTTCTAGTCCATGTTTTTCCTGCTGTGATCTTTATTTCATCTTCCCACCTTCGGAACTGTCTACCCTGTTTTCTTTTTCTATTTCTTGGAAACCAGAATACTATGTTTCTGTTCCATTTGTCGATTCCTCTTACTATGTGGCCAGTCCATTTCCACTTTAGTCTCTTTATTCTCATTGTTACGTCTTCAATTTTTGTGCGTTTTCTGATATTACTGTTGCTTATTCTGTCAGATTTTCTTATATTCAACATGCTTCTTTCCATCGCCGTTTGGCAGGTTTTCAGTTTCCTATTTTGCTCTTTAGTAAGTGCCCAAGTTTGGCAGCCATATGTTAATACTGGAAGTATGCAGGTGTTATATAGCTTTGTTTTGACGATCATTTTAGTTTCTGTGTTCTTCATAACTTCCTTAAACCCCCAGTAGCATTTCCATGCTTTTCCAATTCTTGTGTCTACTTCCTTTGACATTACATCGATGGTTGAGATTTGTTGACCAAGGTAGGTGTACTCTTTCACAAACTCAATTGGCTCTCCGTTTATAGTGATAGTATCTTCTGATGCATTTGTCATGGCTTTAGTTTTGGAAAGGTTCATCGTTAGACCTACCTTACAGCTTTCTCTTTCCAGATCTGAGAGCATGTTTTGTAGATGTTCTTTTGTTGTGGCGAATAATATGATATCATCAGCGAATCGTAGGTGGGTTAGTTGTTCCCCGTTTATGTTCAGACCATACTGATCCCATTTAAATTTACGAAAAATTCCTTCTAATACGGCTGTGAATAGTTTAGGCGAGAGCGGGTCTCCTTGACGGACTCCTCTGTTTATTCTTATCTCCTTCCCCTGTTTTTCTAGTTTGATTCTAGCTGTACTGCTGGTGTATACGTTTTTTAAGATTTTAATGTACTTGTGTTCGACTCCTTGAATCTTAAGACAATGCCAGATACTTTCATGCTCTATTGAGTCGAACGCTTTGTTGTAGTCGATGAAGCAGCAGTAGAATGGAACATTAAATTCTTTGTTTTTCTCAAAGATTTGTCTTACCGTATGGATATGGTCTAAAGTTGAGTAACCTGCCCTGAACCCAGCCTGCTCTTTTGGCTGATTTTCATCCAGAGTTCTAGTTATTCGTCTGAGAATCACTTTCGCGAAAACTTTATAAATATTAGACATTAGGCTAATTGGTCTATAGTTGTTTATTTCATCCCTGTCTCCTTTCTTGTGGAGCAAGATGATGATTGATGCGGTCCATTGCCTCGGTATTTCTTCAGTGTACAATACATCGTTAAAAATGTATGTCAATAGTGGTGCTATGTCGTTTTTGCAATTTGAAAGCAGTTCGTTGTTGATCTCGTCTGGGCCCGGAGCTTTATCTTTCTTCTGTGTTTCAATTGCTTTAATCGTTTCTTCTACTAGTATAGGTGGAACATCATCGGTTTTATTCAAATCCGTAGCGTTTATTCGGTTTTTGCTGGTATAAAGGTTTTCGTAGAATTTTGTAGCTATTGACAGTATATCAGACCTTTTTGTCCTTGGCCTGCAGGATTGATCTTTAATCGTAGGTATCCAATTTGTTTTATCGGACAAGAACTTAAGGGCCTTTTTTGTACCTCCAGTCTTTGTGATATGTTTTTCGAAAGTCTCAAGTCTAGAATGTTCTCTATCTTTTCTCATCTGGCTCTTTATTTCTTTACTTATATTTCCTATTTGTTCCCTGGTGTACTTTGTTTTGTTTGCCATATTAATTAATTCGTATCTTTTTTCCAGAAGTTCATTGACTTTCTCTGATAAATATTTTTTTTTCTGTGATTCGCCTTTAATGTGATTATTTTCTGATCTTGCTGTTAGTATTTCATGTATTGTGTTATATTTCTGTTGAGTATTTAAATGCTGAAGAGATAATTCCGTTATGGTGTTGAGGCTTTCTTTGAGTTTTGCTATTCCTGTCTTATTGTTTGGTATTGACGTTTTAACTTTGAAAGGGCGATTTAATTTTGAACTAGATGATGTATTCAAACGTGCTCTAAGCATTCTATGAAAAGAAATAATATTTTATATTAACCAAAACGGGTCCATTTAGCAAAAAAATATAAAATAAACACAACTAACACTGTTACGCTAATTTCTTTGTTTAGTCTTAAGTATCTGGATATATTTAATATAACCTTAAACAAAACATTTCGGTCCATCAAGAAGGGCATTTGATCCTGCGCAAATATTGATTTTATTAAGAACAATGCACCTTCATCGTCATATTTTAATAAAAATATTGCGGTTTATTTGCCCACATTAGAGGGCGACCCTAACTAAATTATTTTGTTATTGAAAGTGTGAGTCATTTACCTAACATGTCTCAAGTTATAGAGTTTTCTATAGAAACGTAATGATGTGAGCTAATGCCCACCACACCTATGCGTATCAATTTCGATCTTTTTACTGAGCAATATGAGAACAAAAATCAGGATTGCTTAAAACTTACCCGTAATACAAGAGACAAACATAATTGTTTAAAAATGTATTTTCGTTAATAATGTATTTTTCTACTTTTCCAGGTATCCCCCGACGCTGAAGCTTCCTCAAGGCGAAAAGTTCGGCTCCTACTACAGTTTTAGAGGCACTAAGGTTCTAAATACTGTGGAAAACTCTCTAACAAATAAGATAAAGTTGGAATATGAAGTGTTTGTTCGAGTTGTTGATACGACTACGGAGTGAATAACTCTTCATACTTAATGTATTACAACCGTGATATTTATGATATTTCATGATTTGGCAATACTGTAATAATTTAATATACCTAATTAAGCTATAAAAATTGAAAATCTTTATTGTTTTATTACTCCATGAAGTTCGTGCTAATTTCAAATTAAGTTTACGTTAATTGCTGTTCTTTTGTTAGTTGTGGTTAGCGTGCTAATCCTAGATGTCATGTGCATATCTCACAGAGGTTGTATTGTCCGTAGTCACTTCATCAGGTCGGTGTACTCACAGTCATCATGCATTTGGTGGCGCCTTAGTAGCCTTTTACAACTCTTTAATTTTGCTACTTGCCACCCTGGTAACTCCTACTTAGAGTTAACTTAATTTCATTTTTACAATAATTTCTGTTCGTTACTGCAGTAGGTTCATTGTTAATAACCCATTGATTTGTATGAAACTAACGTTTATTCTTTCAATATTTTCGATATTACCTCTTTTGTTCAAAACTGTCACTCATTCTACTAAAATTATAAATGTGAAAATTTGCTTGTTTGTGCTTCAATCACGTCAAAACGGCTAAATGGATTACACACACACATGAACAGATAGTTTAGGACCTAGATTAATACATATAATCCTTTTTCCTGGTAAATGGATTGACAGAGACTAGAGGAAACAAAAGCTTGAAGAGGGGCGGTAATGTAGAGCGGAAAAGACAGAAAAACTACCAGGATACCAGAATAATTAATCATCAAATTACAATTTATTCACATTTATTTTATGGAAGGATTAACTACTCATTTTTCATTTTTCGTTAGATACAATTTTGAAGTCTACGTAGACGAAATCGCTCGCAGAAGCTTGATACTAAATATCTACAAATATTATACTTTAAATTAATGAATTTTATTTCACTACATTTATTATAATCTAAAAATTTATAGGCTTTCGTTATTGCCATGGTTCATTGTATGCAAACACGGTTCATTGTGTACCAGCCCCTGAGTCATTGAGTGCCATAGGGTGTACACACCACAGGAGGCGAAACGCCGGGATAAAACGCCGCTACCGCAACACCTCCCTGCTCGGCGGACAGAGCTCCGGCAAGATCTCAAGGCGACATGGAGAGAGCGACTATCACCCCACAATTGCGGTGGGAAATCATCCAATGACTTCTCCCGCTCTAGAGTGGAGCGGAAGGGCGTGTCAGACTCTTACTGACTAAAACCCACCCCTGTTCCTCCCTGCCCTGAATGCCCAGTGGCGAGGTTACTCTTTCGAATTTATCCTCAACCCCTATTCAGAAAAATGTGGAACGCTTCACGATTTTGCGTGTCATCCTTGCGCAGGGGCCATGCTAATCTTCTCTGTATCGTTCCAATTTTAGTATATGTACTGCCAAAGATAAAAACTATAAAACAAATCATGAAATGACCTAATAAATAGATATTTTATGAGTTTTAAAATGAACATGGTTAGCTCTGGTTTATCTTATTTTGAGATTCCGATGAAAAGATATCTAACTCTGGGAGTATTTCAGTTAGTTTCGCCCAAGGAAAAGTCCTCAATTATCATAAGTTTTCACTGCATAGTGCACGCATGGTTTATTTTATACAGTACCTATGTACGAATTTAGGGAGCGCACATCTAACAATGTTAATTTTCCTGAGCATAAAACTGACCACAACATCACAAAAAGATGACGCATTTAAATATTCAATGCATTTTCTTGAAAAACCATTATAAATAATTAAAAAAAAACAATAACAATGTTATTTTAGCATTTTGCAAAAGATTGGCATAATATTTTCTAAGAATAAGTGATTCACTTGTTCCGAACAGGATAAAGCCTTCGACCTTCAAATAATAATGCAATAAACAGAAATAACACATTCCATATAACTCGTTCAGACTAAAATGTTACAGATACATATGATTAAAAGAAGCACTCCTAGATCGTTCTGAAACCAATAAATATGAGATAGATAAAACTTGCATAACGAGCAAAAAATAAAAAACATTGAATATTTACTTGTGATATAAATATTTATGAAGCTTTCGGGTCGACTTTTAGGCAGGATGTGTAGATTCCTTTGTTAATTTTTTCGATCTGTGTGCCTACGGTAACATCCAAATCTGAAACTGACAGTAATGATTTCGATTTTCGAATGATCGTTAAACATTAATATGAATTTCCAGGAGCAGATTTTTGTTTAGTTATGGAATTTGATTTATTTTCAATAAATGAATTATCCTAATCGTAGGAAGGTGCAATTATACTTATTCGTTATCCCCAATTCGGGTTACACTATGCATTAATTACACTGAATATAGCATTGTAATACGGGCTAGCCTTAACTAAGTACGAGTAGTTTGAAAAAAGTACTATTAGAAGTGAAAGGAAAACAGGCATCGGTATCCAAAGAAGAATTTTTTTATGGGGTATTCCCCATACAAAAAATTGTCTCCTTTCTCGTTTGGCACACCACAAATTGGCCACGTATAGTAATGAAATGCATGTTCCTTAAACTCTCTAGATTACTGTGGTAATATTAGCAAAGCTTTATGTCACCGGAATACTGTGAAATATGACAATCAAAATATTACTCTCACTCTAACCTAAAATCTCACAAGAGCAATTGTCTAATGAGTGAATAAGTCTCATTGGTGTTTTAAGTTAAAATAGTGTACTGTCGAATAATTAATGGTATCGAATCGATTTTTAGTTATTAAAAAAACGATGTTTTTAAATCGTGTAGGTATTGAATCGATCAAGTAAATCGATACTTCACCCCAGAAAATCGAAAGAACAAAGCTATTTACAGAGAATAGGCTGAATGTACCCAAACCCAAAAAGTCAGTTCAGTTTTGCACTTAATTATTCAAAAACTTTCGAAATGGCTGTATGTAACATAAAATACCATTTTTTTTAAACTATTATTTCATTAATCTAATTTAATTTTTTTGTATAATTTTTCGTTTGTTTATTATAAGTAAGATGGTTACTTTTCCAAGGTGAGAAATCATCCAATGACATCTCCCGCTCTAGGGTGGAGCGGAAGGGCGTGTCAGACTCTTACTGACTAAAACCCACCCCTGTTCCTCCCTGCCCTGAATGCTCAGGGGCGAGGTAACTCTTTCTAATTTATCTTCAACCCGCGGGCAAACGGAACGGATTTCCACACCTCAGCAGTAAAAACGTTTTGTACGTGTGGGTGGGATGTTTACCATGTACCGGTGGTGTATCGCCTTACGTTTTTTGGTACGAATATGGAATGGGTTTGGTGGAAATTAACTATGCAATTGTGACGCACACTCCCCGAAATGTAAGCGATAGACAACTTACCGGCCATAAGAAGAACGAAGAGATAGCAAAACTATTTTGTTCTTCTCGTAACATAATACTTCAAACGACACAGTTTCGTAAGACCTTCCAGAATGATTAGCCTTTAACCTTTGCCCTGAATCTTGTTCCTTACCAAATATTACAATTAGCAATTGTCAGTTTTGGCCAACTGACTCTTGCATCAGTGACATTAATTAGAACATTATTATTGCTGTTATAAAAATAAAGATGCCTAAAGTACTCCAAAAGGTTAGACTTGTTAATTGTTATTAGCCAATTCAACTTATGTAAAGTGTTACAGATGTTAAGCTTCTTTTTAGGGAGGTATGTCTGAGCTTGTAATAACAATAAAGACTGCCCGATTGAAATGTTGGATATTGGTTGAATACTGAGAAATCACGGATGTCAAGCAATAAGAATAAGAATGTAGCATAGCATAGAAGGCGCTTTACTTTGTGTAAATTATTTCATTACCACTGCTCTCAAAACGATGAAGGAAAACAGCATGTCCAAGAAACAAAAATTCGAAGACATGTGTCAACCACCAATCCGCATTGGGCCCGCGTGGTGGATTACGGCCCACACCCTCTCACAGAGGCCCGTGATAGTTTTCTTTCAACGTTCGTTATTTATATCACGATTTTTTTAGATTTTTCAAGCCAATACTTAAGCTTTTATTGAAGTGGGAGGGGGGAGAGGGGGACGATCATTTTAAAGTTTATTATTTCTCAAATGAGTCACTGTAACGGAAAGTAGTCTGCACAATCCCATTTCAACGCCATTTCACATATTCAACGATACCTCACAATACAGGATACTCGAGAAAATAAATATATACCTACAGCAAAACAAATCTTATACAGGCAGATCTTTTTAGTAAACCGGCGCGTGCCATTACAACCGTCGTTAGTACATTGCCGGCTGAACACCAGCATTGTATAGAATGCCTAGGAAAATGATAGAATAAATAATATTTCAATTTCACCTAAGCCAATTTCATTGTTTCGTTTTCTTGGCGTAATTAAAATATATGTTACCGCTAATGTGCGTAAATCAGTTAGAGTCTAGATTATATAACTAGTCAATCTGCAGACTAACGATTAGAAGCAGATGGTAATGGTACCTGCACAGGCACACCTGTACAGGCAGACCTTTCCAGTAAACCGGAGCATGTATGGCGGCCATTACAACCATACCAGCATTGTATAGAATGCATACGATAATTATAGAATGAATATTTCAGTTTTGCCTTGACCAAAAAAGAAAATATAAGTTAAAAGAGATATGTTTACTGTCTTTCGCGTTTTGACGGTGAGAGAGAGACTAACTAGGTAGAGTGCAGATATTTGCAACTTTCATTAAAAATTTGCACTTTAACGGATCGTATCTGGTAATTTGCAGATTACCTAGTTAATGTGCAAAATTGCAGCTTTAAGCTCTAACAGACTATATGCTATGCCTTGGATGGAAAGACGGACAGACCGAAACTATAAGGTTTTCTTGTCCTTATTAGGACTACGGAATCCTAAAATTCCGGCCACGTTCCTAACCGGACCTAACCTAAAGTCGGTGGTTGTATTTTATTTCTTCAATATTTGACACCGACTTCCGTAATTAAACTTATTTTTAAATTTTTAGTGTATTTTTTTTTTTGGAAGTCGGTTGTTTTTTTTGTAAAAAAGTTTTTATTTTTCGCTTTTTAGTTGTTATACCCCAGAACTAAAAACTTCAATAACATGGAACATGGAATTTAAACATTTGGAGAACACAAAAATGTCATCAAGTATTTTTCGTTTTAGTTCAGTTTCTCAAAAAGCGCTGAAGTAATTTCGATAAAATTTATATGGGACCACCTCGGGAGTATATTCTTTCGGATAAAAAAAGAATTTTGAAAATCGGTCCACAACTGACGGAGAAATGCGTGGACATAGGCCTCCCCCAAGTGTCGCCACAATGACCGGTATTGTGCGTCTCGCATCCATCGGCTACCTGCGCGACCCACACAAGATCCTACTCCTCGTTGACGTATAACATAACTAGGGCAGATTATGAGGACCTCAAATGTACTTTTTTCATTGTTTTTAACCGGCTTCAAAAAGGAGGAGGTTATCAATTAGGATCTTTATATTTTTTTAGTTTTTTTTTAAACAAATAGTTCGAATTTTGTCTAAGAAATATTAATATTGGCTCAAAATTGCAGTTTTAAAAACAACGGAGTTTATGCCTGATAAAAATACAGAATACATTACTTATTTGTTACAGGGAAAAAAATCTTAGAAGTCTGTTTTTTTTTTACATGTAAAAATAAATTTGCTTCATTCGAACACGCACTCGCAACTCCGACTTGCACTTGGCCGGAATTTTAGGATTCTGTAGTCCTAATAAGGACAAGAAAACCTTATAGTTTCGGTCTGTCCGTCTTTCCATCCAAGGCATAGCATATAGTCTGTTAGAGCTTAAAGCTGCAATTTTGCACATTAACTAGGTAATCTGCAAATTACCAGATACGATCCGTTAAAGTGCAAATTTTTAATGAAAGTTGCAAATATCTGCACTCTACCTAGTTAGTCTCTCTCTCACCGTCAAAACGCGAAAGACAGTAAACACTCTTTTAACTTATATTTCTTTTTTGGTCAAGGCAAAACTGAAATATTCATTCTATAATAAAATTATCTTATGCATTCTATACAATGCTGGTATGGTTGTAATGGCCGCCATACATGGTCCGGTTTACTGGAAAGGTCTGCCTGTACAGGTGTGCCTGTGCAGGTACCATTACCATCTGCTCCTAATCGTTAGTCTGCAGATTGACTAGTTAATATAATCTAGACTCTAACTGATTTACGCACATTAGCGGTAACATATATTTTAATTACGCCAAAAAAACGAAACAATGAAATTGGCTTAGGTGAAATTGAAATATTATTTATTCTATCATTTTCCTAGGCATTCTATACAATGCTGGTGTTCAGCCGGCAATGTACTAACGACGGTTGTAATGGCACGCGCCGGTTTACTAAAAAGATCTGCCTGTATAAGATTTGTTTTGCTGTAGGTATATATTTATTTTCTCGAGTATCCTGTATTGTGAGGTATCGTTGAATATGTGAAATGGCGTTGAAATGGGATTGTGCAGACTACTTTCCGTTACAGTGACTCATTTGAGAAACAATAAACTTTAAAATGATCGTCCCCCTCTCCCCCCTCCCACTTCAATAAAAGCTTAAGTATTGGCTTGAAAAATCTAAAAAAATCGTGATATAAATAACGAACGTTGAAAGAAAACTATCACGGGCCTCTGTGAGAGGGTGTGGGCCGTAATCCACCACGCGGGCCCAATGCGGGTTGGTGGTTGACACATGTCTTCGAATTTTTGTTTCTTGGACATGCTGTTTTCCTTCATCGTTTTGAGAGCAGTGGTAATGAAATAATTTACACAAAGTAAAGCGCCTTCTATGCTATGCTACATTCTTATTCTTATTGCTTGACATCCGTGATTTCTCAGTATTCAACCAATATCCAACATTTCAATCGGGCAGTCTTTATTGTTATTACAAGCTCAGACATACCTCCCTAAAAAGAAGCTTAACATCTGTAACACTTTACATAAGTTGAATTGGCTAATAACAATTAACAAGTCTAACCTTTTGGAGTACTTTAGGCATCTTTATTTTTATAACAGCAATAATAATGTTCTAATTAATGTCACTGATGCAAGAGTCAGTTGGCCAAAACTGACAATTGCTAATTGTAATATTTGGTAAGGAACAAGATTCAGGGCAAAGGTTAAAGGCTAATCATTCTGGAAGGTCTTACGAAACTGTGTCGTTTGAAGTATTATGTTACGAGAAGAACAAAATAGTTTTGCTATCTCTTCGTTCTTCTTATGGCCGGTAAGTTGTCTATCGCTTACATTTCGGGGAGTGTGCGTCACAATTGCATAGTTAATTTCCACCAAACCCATTCCATATTCGTACCAAAAAACGTAAGGCGATACACCACCGGTACATGGTAAACATCCCACCCACACGTACAAAACGTTTTTACTGCTGAGGTGTGGAAATCCGTTCCGTTTGCCCGCGGGTTGAGGATAAATTAGAAAGAGTTACCTCGCCCCTGAGCATTCAGGGCAGGGAGGAACAGGGGTGGGTTTTAGTCAGTAAGAGTCTGACACGCCCTTCCGCTCCACCCTAGAGCAGGAAATGTCATTGGATGATTTCTCACCTTGGAAAAGTAACCATCTTACTTATAATAAACAGACGAAAAATTATACAAAAAAATTAAATTAGATTAATGAAATAATAGTTTAAAAAAAAATGGTATTTTATGTTACATACAGCCATTTCGAAAGTTTTTGAATAATTAAGTGCAAAACTGAACTGACTTTTTGGGTTTGGGTACATTCAACCTATTCTCTGTAAATAGCTTTGTTCTTTTATTTTCTAGGGTGAAGTATCGATTTACTTGATCGATTCAATACCTACACGATTTAAAAACATCGTTTTTTTAATAACTAAAAATCGATTCGATACCATTAATTATTCGACAGTACACTATTTTAACTTAAAACACCAATGAGACCTATTCACTCATTAGACAATTGCTCTTGTGAGATTTTAGGTTAGAGTGAGAGTAATATTTTGATTGTCATATTTCACAGTATTCCGGTGACATAAAGCTTTGCTAATATTACCACAGTAATCTAGTTTAAGGAACATGCATTTCATTACTATACGTGGCCAATTTGTGGTGTGCCAAACGAGAAAGGAGACAATTTTTTGTATGGGGAATACCCCATAAAAAAATTCTTCTTTGGATACCGATGCCTGTTTTCCTTTCACTTCTAATAGTACTTTTTTCAAACTACTCGTACTTAGTTAAGGCTAGCCCGTAGTATAATGCTATATTCAGTGTAATTAATGCACAGTGTAACCCGAATTGGGGATAACGAATAAGTATAATTGCACCTTCCTACGATTAGGATAATTCATTTATTGAAAATAAATCAAATTCCATAACTAAACAAAAATCTGCTCCTGGAAATTCATATTAATGTTTAACGATCATTCGAAAATCGAAATCATTACTGTCAGTTTCAGATTTGGATGTTACCGTTTTTTTTTTTTTTTTTTTTTTTTTTTTGGGGGGTGGGAAATCATCCAATGACTCTTTCCGCTCTGGGGTGGAGCGGAAGGGCGTGTCAGACTCTTACTGACTAAAACCCACCCCTGTTCCTCCCTGCCCTACGCGCCCGGGGGCGAGGTAACTCTTTCGAATTTATCCTCCACCCCCGGGCAGTATCCTCCACCCCGTAGGCACACAGATCGAAAAAATTAACAAAGGAATCTACACATCCTGCCTAAAAGTCGACCCGAAAGCTTCATAAATATTTATATCACAAGTAAATATTCAATGTTTTTTATTTTTTGCTCGTTATGCAAGTTTTATCTATCTCATATTTATTGGTTTCAGAACGATCTAGGAGTGCTTCTTTTAATCATATGTATCTGTAACATTTTAGTCTGAACGAGTTATATGGAATGTGTTATTTCTGTTTATTGCATTATTATTTGAAGGTCGAAGGCTTTATCATGTTCGGAACAAGTGAATCACTTATTCTTAGAAAATATTATGCCAATCTTTTGCAAAATGCTAAAATAACATTGTTATTGTTTTTTTTAATTATTTATAATGGTTTTTCAAGAAAATGCATTGAATATTTAAATGCGTCATCTTTTTGTGATGTTGTGGTCAGTTTTATGCTCAGGAAAATTAACATTGTTAGATGTGCGCTCCCTAAATTCGTACATAGGTACTGTATAAAATAAACCATGCGTGCACTATGCAGTGAAAACTTATGATAATTGAGGACTTTTCCTTGGGCGAAACTAACTGAAATACTCCCAGAGTTAGATATCTTTTCATCGGAATCTCAAAATAAGATAAACCAGAGCTAACCATGTTCATTTTAAAACTCATAAAATATCTATTTATTAGGTCATTTCATGATTTGTTTTATAGTTGTTATCTTTGGCAGTACATATACTAAAATTGGAACGATACAGAGAAGATTAGCATGGCCCCTGCGCAAGGATGACACGCAAAATCGTGAAGCGTTCCACATTTTTCTGCCTAGGGGTTGAGGATAAATTCGAAAGAGTAACCTCGCCACTGGGCATTCAGGGCAGGGAGGAACAGGGGTGGGTTTTTGTCAGTAAGAGTCTGACACGCCCTTCCGCTCCACTCTAGAGCGGGAGAAGTCATTGGATGATTTCCCACCGCAATTGTGGGGTGATAGTCGCTCTCTCCATGTCGCCTTGAGATCTTGCCGGAGCTCTGTCCGCCGAGCAGGGAGGTGTTGCGGTAGCGGCGTTTTATCCCGGCGTTTCGCCTCCTGTGATGTGTACACCCTATGGCACTCAATGACTCAGGGGCTGGTACTATTGATGACAAAGGTGCATGGAGAGCCTAAGGTCGACTTTTGACTGTGAGGTTTTGCATTACGTATCATGACTTTCATGAGACGACTAGATGGCGCTGTTCAATCATGAAAATAACACTGCAAAGCTTATAAACCTTATTATGCAGAGGCAGATAATAAGGTTTTTAATACCTAAAATAATTACTAAGTAATAATAATATATTTATATTCAAATAAACAAAAATTACTATATTTTCTTATTTCCGAGTACTTAATACAGCGCCATCTAAACCAAACTAAATAAGCCAATTGGTACTATATCGGTTAATTCGACTACAGATGGCGTCGATCACAAATAATAAAAATCCCTACATTCACAAAGTAGCTCTTATTTTCACGTTCCAGAATAAATAGTCAGTAGCTCAGGTGGATAAGCATGGCAGAATAACATAGATCGTTCAACAGGGCACCGGTTCGCAACCCAGCTCTCTGTCGACTTTTTTAAAATTTAATTATTCTAATATATAATTTATATTCTATTTTTGTATTTTTAAACATTTTTATTTTATTTTTTGTTATAAATAATATAAAAAATATGAGGTGTAAGATGTATAAATGAATATAGGGATAATATACAAGTATACATATACTACTATATATAACATTATATAAATATATATTATATAAATTACTTTCATAATTAGTGGTAAGTATTAGTATTATTAGTAAAAAACATTTATGTAGAAGATTTAGATATATTTTTCTTACAGCTTAAGATTCACTAAGTTTAATTCTCGTAAAGGATAAGAAATGAAACTATTTTATTGATTATAGTTTAATACATTTAATTCTCAAAGAAGAATACAATTTATGTCTTTCTTTCTTATAGAATGTATAACCTAACCTAGCAGTTTTACATCCAATTAACAATGATTTAATTCACTTGTTAAGGAGAAATACAAGTAAAATTTATAACTGAATAACTCTATTACAAAATAGAAGACCTTAACAAAGTAAAACTGTATAATAAGAAATCAAAATCATTAGTGTAATAACATTTTGTTGTTATAAAGTAATGTATAAATTTATCCAACTTACACCAAGTTTGATTACTGTAATTTATCATATAAATTATAGCTACCCCGGTCTTTTCATTTTTACTCAATCATTATTACTCAATTCAATAGTCAACACTTTATATTCTTTAATATTTCGTGTATCCGCCATTTTGATCGATTACAGCTTGCAACCGCGAACCCATGGAGTCTATTAATTTTTCACATAAATTGTGACCCCGTATAGAATCCCATACCTCCATGCAGTGAGTACTCAGTGCTTCCTTAGTCCTTTCGTTCCTATTGTCCCACTTTTGAACCATAACGCCCCATAAATTTTCAATGGGGTTTAAATCTGGCGATCTCGCAGGCCAAGGAATAATTCGTATGTCCGATTGCTGGCTAAACCACTCTTGCACAATTATGGAACGGTGTATAGGACAATTGTCCTGCACGAACGTTATTACTGGCATGTCTTCTACAGGAAAAACATTCCGCACAGTGGGCAACATGACGTCATTCAGCACATCTAAGTAGTTAACACTGTTTGCACGACTGGGTATTACAGTAAGTTCTCCTGGTCCTGCAGCTGTCATCCATCCCCAAATGTTCACTGTTATACGACCGGATTCAGAGTTAGGCACAACGTGATCACTATCATAACGCGTATTATTCCTACGCCACAACCTAACTCGCCCGTGCTGGCTAGACTTGAAAGTCTTTTCATCACTGAAGATAACGTTGCTCCAGTCGAAATGTCTGTATTTCAAAGCGAACTCCAATCGTGCTCTTTTATTAGCTTCGGTTAGCAATGGCTTAATAGCATGTCGACGATAATGCAGACCTTCACTATGAAGAGCACGATACACCGTCCGCAAAGATGTATCAAACAACTCTGCGTAATATCTTGTTGGTGTAAAGCCATTTTCCTCATAACCTTGCACCATAAGTTGACGCTGGTCTGAGTCAATATGGCGTCTTCTGCCAGATCTACTGCGGTGTTCCAACGAACCCTCTTCTTGAAACCGCTTTATCCATAAAGTGACAGTCTTTACCTATAAGGGTAATATATTATTTATTATTTTCGTGTATCGATAACCATGGATAATAAAATAAATAACGAACAGTGATTTTAAAACATTACTTACGTTTAAGCCAGTTTCTCTCGAAATTTCAGAATAATTTAGGCCTTGATTATGCAATGCTATTATTTGGGCCCTCGTAGCCATATCGATATTAGAACGCGAATATCATCATATGGTAAAGATAAATATTAAAAAATTGTTAAATGCAATCGTAACTGAACTCACTCAAAGATAGTAAAGAACGTTATGATTGAACAAAAAGATTTAATTTTTATACAGTCAATATTAAACTACCCTCAATTCTTTTGAGATTTATGATACAGGTTAAAGTCGCTAAACAACTTCGATATAATAAAGAGTAGGATAATTTCAACTCATTGCGTAATGACGCAATAGTCCAGTGGCTATGGTATCGGTAAATTTTATGCCACCGAGTTCGAATCCTAGTTATTACGAGCTTTGCTTTATAAGGTTTGTAATGTCGTAGGAGAATTTGTGTTAAAATTAAGTAATATTGTAACTAGCAAAAAACAAGATAATGTTCTTTAACGAGAGATGTATATTTTCCAATCCAACTACTATACTAGCGCCATCTATGTCGTTCAAGACGTATTATTAAGGCGATGAAACCCTGTACAAACGATGTTGGTTTGGAATTCTCCATGCAGTTCTGTCTTCATTAGTACACAATGAACCGTGTTTGCATACAATGAACCATGGCAATAACGAAAGCCTATAAATTTTTAGATTATAATAAATGTAGTGAAATAAAATTCGTTAATTTAAAGTGTAATATTTGTAGATATTTAGTATCAAGCTTCTGCGAGCGATTTTGTCTACGTAGACTTCAAAATTGTATCTAAGGAAAAATGAAAAATGAGTAGTTAATCCTTCCATAAAATAAATGTGAATAAATTGTAATTTGATGATTAATTATTCTGGTATCCTGGTAGTTTTTCTGTCTTTTCCGCTCTACATTACCGCCCCTCTTCAAGCTTTTGTTTCCTCTAGTCTCTGTTAATCCATTTACCAGGAAAAAGGATTATATGTATTAATCTAGGTCCTAAACTATCTGTTCATGTGTGTGTGTAATCCATTTAGCCGTTTTGGCGTGATTGAAGCACAAAAAGCAAATTTTCACATTTATAATTTTAGTAGAATGAGTGACAGTTTTGAACAAAAAAACTTTTTACAAAAAAAATACAACCGACTTCCATAAATAATACTAAAAAATGCAAAATAACTTTAATTTCGGAAGTCGGTGTCAAATAACGAAGAAACCAAACAAGAAACACCGACTTCCGAAATTAAAGTTATTTTGCATTTTTTAGTATTATTTATGGAAGTCGGTTGTATTTTTTTTAAATTATGTTCTTGTTCCATGTAGATTTTCGGGACGAGGGCCTCGGAGATCGAGGTACTCAGGGAATAACCTCGCGTATCACATACCCCTACATCCTTTTTCCATAGGTACCGTGATCTCTACCAAATGATTGCTTTGTCCATACATATATTCTAAATTAAACTTGCAAGAAAATATTCTAAACGCATTAAATGAATGAAATAAATAACGCAAAAAAGTGCTTGAAAGAAAAATCAATACCGTCAATACAGAAAAAATACTTTACTCAGTTGAATTTACGTCGCCACTAAAGAACAAAAATCACTGGTCAGTAACGATTGAAGTTGTCTATCGTCAATAAACTCAAGGCTCTGCCTTCAAGTCTGGCCGGTTCCTATTTTATGTGTAGGAACATATCGACTACTATCTTGCACCTAGATTCTAGAACCAAACTAGTTGAGTTATCAATATTTGGCAGTACTTACGCGACCTTTATATATTTTCGGGTATTTAAATCGTATGTAGTGCTACTAAAAAAAACTTTTTACAAAAAAAATACAACCGACTTCCACAAATAGTACTAAAAAATGCAAAATATTTGGTTTCTTCGTCACGTGACACCGACTTCCGAAATTAAAGTTACTTTGCATTTTTTAGTATTATTTGTGGAAGTCGGTTGTATTTTTTTTTGTAAAAAGTTTTTAGTTTTCACTTTTTAGTTGTTTTACCCCATTCTAAAACTAAATTAATAGTAAAGTTATGCCCGAATTGATAGCCCCAAAAATAGGGAATTTGAACGTAGTTGGTGAAATTAGGGTGTATCAGGGTGAACTGTACAAATATGTATACCCCTTCAGAGCGCATCAGCCTGATGTAATGTTGTGAAGTGGTGAAAACAATACACAGACATGCGATTGCAGCAATTCTGGAAGGTTTGCTATCATTTATTGAAGAGTTCCATTGTATATCTCCGAAGTTCTTCATCAGATCCTCACCAAATTAAAATGGGACCAAATGTGAAGTAACACCTTTCAAATAAAAAAAAATCTTCAAAATCGGTTCACGTAGTAAGAAGTTATGAGGTATCACACATAAAAAAAAAGAAAAAAAAAAAAAATACAGTCGAATTGAGAACCTCCTCCTTTTTTTGAAGTCGGTTAAAAAGAGGTAATATCGAAAACATTGAAAGAATAAACGTTAGTTTCATACAAATCAATGGGTTATTAACAATGAACCTACTGCAGTAACGAACAGAAATTATTGTAAAAATGAAATTAAGTTAACTCTAAGTAGGAGTTACCAGGGTGGCAAGTAGCAAAATTAAAGAGTTGTAAAAGGCTACTAAGGCGCCACCAAATGCATGATGACTGTGAGTACACCGACCTGATGAAGTGACTACGGACAATACAACCTCTGTGGGATATGCACATGACATCTAGAAAAGAAAAGTAGAAAAATACATTATTAACGAAAATACATTTTTAAACAATTATATTTGTCTCTTGTATTACGGGGATATAGATAATTTTTAAGCAATCCTGATTTTTGTTCTCATATTGCTCAGTAAAAAGATCGAAATTGATATTGTAGAAATGAAAACAAATGAAAAAAGAAACTGATGTATAGGTGGACTGTGTTTTCGAACCCACATGCTGTTCGTCGTCAATCCAGCATCAAACCGCTAAGCCACAAGAACTTGTTGGGAATACGCGAAATTAAAGATTGGGTTGTAATTATGTAGTGTGACTTAAAAGCTTTTCTATTTTAATGTTAACGAGACAATGATTAAAATAGCTTAACAAAAACATATATAATGCCGGTGGCTCCGACTATGTTGGGTGGGTTTACCTTAACGTTACGTGTTTAAGATCAAATTTGCGTGTCTGTATTATAATTATATTTGTTCATCGAGTCCTCGAGCACTTGTCTGATAAGCTCATATAAATTAAATAAACCTTAAAGTTACAGGCAGAGGGTCCAAAGTCGTTTGATTTTAGGGTGGGTTAGATAATGTTGACAACAGTCTGTACCACTTGCTATAAAAATATTGTCTAATATGATACAGTGAACAATATTATGATATTGCATAAGTATCTGTCATGTTTTGTGTCAATCTAGTAAATTAAAATAACACACGAATAAGATTGTTTTATACTTTACATGGAACAAGATATGCATTGTATACGCGAATAAAATGGTAACCGTCGCTTACCGAAAAAGTTAAAGATTGCATAATCTGTAATAACTTGTTGTTATATTATTTGTGCAAAAAGTGTGTTGAAAGTTTTAGGGAATAATATTGTTATGTTAATTACGGTACCATTGAAATGATTGTACTTTAATAAATATACATAGAAAAAATTCTAAAAAAAATTACAAAATGTAATGAATGCTCTAAACATCGAATATGCAATGAAACAAAAACTGTCGTAGTACCCACATTACCATATTATTCGGTGGGGAGTGCGTTAACTTAGAAGTTTGATTTATCATAGCTTTAAGGAGCTGCAGAACTGATCATTTGATTTTAATTTCAACTCCAGTCAAGCCCTTCATTAGCAGACAAAATTAAAAACCTATTGTCACGTCTTAAGGAGACGCGAGGGGCCTGGCGGATTAATATTCTCTGTACGCATTCCTCTGTCTTCCAAGTGTCGCTATAATGACTGACTGGTCCTGTTCGTCTCTCATCCATCGGCTACCCGAGGGTTCACCAGGTCATCGGTCCACCTTGTTGGAGACCTTCCAACGTTGCGTCTTCCGGTACGCGGTCACCACTCCAGAACCTTTTGGCCCCATCGACCGACCGTTCTGCGAGCAATGTGCCCTGCCCACTGCCACTTCAGTTTGGCGATTCTTCGCGGTACGTCTGTAAGCTTGGTTTTTTTGTGGATATCATCATTTCTGATTCGATCACACAAGGAAACTCCGAGCATGTCTCGGTGATGGCGGCGCGTGTGTTGGTACATTCGGTTCCCTTCAAAATGGTTGACCTGAGTGGTGCTGATCCAAGCGTTATGTTCGTGAACGGGCGCCATCAGTTGTGACTTCATTTCGGTTAGGTCATCTCTTAACTGATTTGCTTGGCTTATTTTAATCTTTATTTTTGTAAATTGTTTATTTGTTATCAATATTGTTCTCACGTATTAGAAGCACCAAAATATATGAAACCAGGATTTGTAATAGATAACGTGGTTTAAAAGAGTGTAACGTGGTTTTAAAGGGATGAATGAAAAGCAATTGCATGTAGCTGAGATGAGAATGCTAAGAGCGATGTGTGGTGTTACGCGCATGGATAAAATTAGGAATGAGTATATAAGAGGAAGTCTGAAAGTGGCACCGCTGACTGAAAAATTGTGTGGAAATCGGTTGTCGTGGTATGGGCATGTGATGCGGAGGAATGAAGAAAATGTCGTGAGGAAAGTCTTGTGTGTGAATGTGGATGGCTATAAGAGTAGGGGAAGGCCAAAGAAAAGATGGTTGGACTGTGTGAAAGAGGATATGGGTAAAAAGGGGGTGACTACAGAGATGACGACTAATAGAGGAGTATGGAAGAAAAAGACATGTTGCGCCGACCCCAAATAAAATTGGGATAAGGGCAGGAGAATGATGAGAATGATGAACGTGGTTTAAAAGAGTGTACCTGGAGTTTCTTGCACGTTCTTTCCCATAGAGATCCACGCTTTGGAATGTGCAATTATTAACTTCATCTTTCTGTCTGACTAATTTGCCATTTCGTAAATGGTTTATTTGAAATAAATGCTTTGAGTTTTTTTTCTTCTACTGAGGTCATCGAGCATTGTGCTGAGGTCCTCCATAGTCTCTGCTATGACCACTATATTGACGGCAAATCGAATGTGAGTGATGTACAAAAAAATAATATTATTAATAAAAAAAAGTTAAAAACACGCTTTTGAGTGACGTCATTTTATTTTTCCTATTTTCTTCAGGTAATCCTTTCATTTGATAGCCATAATATCACAGGAATGCATAAAAAAACTAGTCCACCATTTTTGGGAGTTCGCCATATTAGATTTAGAATGATGTCACTTAGCCAACCATGCTTTGTCATCTAAACTAAACACGTATGGAAAATTTCAGATGAATCGGGAACCAGAAAATGGGTCAAATTTAACATCTAAGATTTTTACTGGTGAAGTAAATAAAAGTGTGTTAAAAAAACGATAATAGTTAATCCTAGCGTTGTTAAGAATATGTGTGCCTGTGTGACGATGATGACTGTATCTACGATGTTTCAATGTGCAATTGAAATACTTGTTACGAGCATGTAAGTTCGTATTAGAACCTTTCCCCGGAACTTCATCTGCTTCGTTTTTCTCCGTCGTCAGCACAATGAAGCTTTTGTATGATTAAACATTTTTCTCCGGTTCTGAGAAATATAACAAGAGTTAAATTCGCACGCGCAATTCACATGAATCAATTTAAAGAATCGGTTTATATTAAATCAATGGTACCTTTTTATACTGCTTTGTAACAAGAAGATATCCTTCAGCACCTTTTTTGGTATGGAATAATCTGGGCTGAAAACAATGGTTTTGCGGACATAAATATAGGTAAACCGAATTCGGGCGGATGACCTATGAGAACTCATAAGGTCAGTGTGTACTTCGACTTACAAAATGAATGGAGATAACAAGCTGTAACAACATGCCCTCGTTATTTATGTTAATGGGGACTAATTTTAGTAAGAAGATACTTACTGTTGTCATGTTTCCGGCAAAGTATTTGTGCTGTGGGCGACTCGACTGATCTAACTATTCTAGTTTTGGGCGCGGTCAGTTGTATAATATATCACATTGCGGCCCAAATAAGCCCCGCAAACGACGCCTTCACAAATAAAATTTACATTTTTGCAATTTAAACGGAGGTATTGTTGCAATAAATACTCCATTTTCGATTTTGACGGTCGTATATAAAGAAACGATGGGCGTTTAGGCCTTATTCCATTGTAAAGAAGCTCCGAGTTACAATGAAAACGATTACTGTGAGTAGGCAAAAGGGCTTTTATTATTTTTTTATAAAATTATAGGTCATTTACACCTAGTGAATTTATCAGAAAATAGTTAAATGGTTTACTATTAGTGATATAGATACATAATTCAAATAAATATAAGTTCTGACGTAATATAATAATATTTAACTAAATTTTACGAATTACCGATCGAGAGTCAGTAAAAGTTAATCAGTTTCATTTTGAAGAAATAACGAAAAATCTTTTAAGACGGTGTCATTCGAAAAACTCAAAAATTGCTGGTTTCCAATTTTAGCCAAATCGATTTAGTTTATAGCTGCGAAAAAAATAATTGCTAATCTTAATTATATTTCTGAGAACTTGGTTTTTTGTGAAACACGTCGTAAATTCTTGATAGAAATTATCGCCAAACTTACCTCTCACCTTGACTTTTTTTTACATATACTATCCAACGTACGTCAGTAAAGTTTGTAACATATAATGATTCGAATGTTAATGCAAATTTTGGTTGTTTTAGATTTTTAAATACTTTAACAAATTTTTGAGTAAATCGATAAAATGCTTGACATTTTCTTGTCTATACAGTCCTACAGTGACATACATTAGGTCAGGTCACAGCCTTACCTACTCGATTTTAGGAGATTGTGAGGCAATTTTTTATACCTATTGCCTAATCGGCAATCCTTTAAAATGTCCGTTGGTATTCACTGTAAATGTTCCTGAAAGATGCGTGAAGAGTAAATGTAATTATTTTAGAAGCTACCCTACACAACTGACAAGTTTCAAAACTACTTGTCCTTTTAATAAAACACCATATCCTACTACTATCCTTTCGTAGTTTTTAAGTAAACAAAAACCTCCTGAAGCTTTTTTCGCTATTCTATGTCTAACAAAAGCACAAAGCGATTTGTCTACTAATCATCTAGGGACTTGTAGAACCACACCTTTTAGTTTTATTCACTTATTTCTAATATCTTTTGCCAATTTAACAAAATTATTCTCTATTTAGTTCACAGTTCTGGCCCTGACCGCTGTCAGCTTTTGCCAAGCTGACAACGACGGTCGGTACAACCCTGAGCTCTATGGCAGTTACAAGAGCCTGGCTTATAGGAATGGCAAACACGGAGCGATCTACAACACTTACCAACAGCCTTCATACTATCAGGCGCTCAATCGGGAACTTTTGACCCCAGCGGTCAGTTATGGCGACAGGTCAGAAAAACTTATACTTACTTATACTACTAGTTATTCATTGCCAATCAATAGAAAGTGTTATAGCTTTTTATAAACTTTAAACGTAGAATCTAGAAGTTTTATTTTTATTTGGTGTAGATTTAGTTAATGTTAATATTAGCACCTAAGTAAACAACTCCTAAAGATTAAGAAAAGCATACATAAGCAGATCGCGTAAAATGATAACTCTACTGTGTGTTTGATAAAGTGTAGACCGAGTGTAGAAAGAGTGTTACCGTGGCCCTGACACAAGCAACTGATGGAACAGGGATGGGTTTTAGTCGGTAAAAGTTTGACACACCCTCCCGTTCCAGCCAGAGCGGGAGAAGTCGTTCAATGATTTCCCACCCCCAAAAAAAAGGAAATGTGTATTATGTATAATTTTTAGCATCCAATTATAATATCTATGAAACAATTGCAGAAAGTTTCTCCAACTAAGACTTTAGTATGTTACTGATTACATACAGACATGAGAAACGAAATTCAACTGCATTTGACTTTCCTTAGTCGTTGTACTTAAGAAATAAATAAACCAATCTCGATCTCATCACTATGTATAAAAACAGGAATCTTATCAAAGAGCCCACCATTTAAATGTCAAGCAGGAAGCACCCACATTTGCATAGTTCAGTAGGATTAGAATTGAACTCATGGCCTTTAGGAGCCTATGTTCCAATACTTGGTTATCTGCCATTTTGTTAATAAATTAATAATACTTTAAATGTATGATATTTAGCAGGAGTATCAATAACGATATCGTTATTACATAATAGGTGTGATTAAACTTTTTGGAACCAAATTACAGACGTTCTATGTTATTTAGATTCTAGCCTGGGGGCTGAATAAGTTTATATTGTGTGTGATAATTAATAACCTTGGTTAGTTATGCAAGTCACTAACTGGTATGCCTAAAAAAAAAGGGTTAGAGGATAAAATCTCAACATGAGTTACCGCATCCCTTGGGCACTCAGGCAGGGAAAGAACAGCGGAAGAAGTCATTGGATGATTTCGCACCCCACAAAAAAAAAGTCACTAATTGGTAGGTACTCTAAAGTCTAAAGCATATTTATATTTAATAAAAACCTCTAAACTAAACTAGATTTAAAAAAAAGGCTCAAATTGTTATGACAAATGAAATCATGACTTTAAAATAATAATATTATGTGAAGCTGATTTTTCCGACATTTTATTGAATTTAAAATGTGTATTAAAATTTGAATACAAAGAAAGACATCAAAAATTCCCATCTTTTATTATCACAGTAGATCGTGTCATGGTATGTATTTTCTGATATAATCATGATGGATGCGAGGTGTTCCGTACATCCGCGTTGCCAGCTCGCTCCCAACGTGACAGATGACATTTCCCATGACAGTTCAAGGACCAAACACGTGTTACGAATTCATAATTAAGGCGTGGGTTTTTTCACGGTGGTTTACAAAATTAAGCTTATGATTAATTTTAATTAGACAATAAATTCGATTAATTGATTGAATTCCACGGCATTATTTTTGACAAACAAAGAAGTAAATCTTAGTTAAACTGTAAGCATTGGCGTTGTATGTATACAAAAGTAGTGTGGTAGCCATAATAAAATCTTCAGTGTGCATCGAGTTTAGATGTACGATTACATTATTTAATTTGTTACAGAGTTGAACAAGCCACCGCCTTCCCTGCAACAGTGACGTACCGCACTCCAGTTACTCCTGTTGTGTCAACTTACCGGCCGATCGTGTACTCTACTCCCAAGCCATTCGCGCTAAGTACCAAGTCAACGCCTGCAGCTATCTACCAGAAGTCAGCTCCGACAACTACCTACCAGAAGTCAGCTCCTGCAGCTATCTACCACAAGTCAGTTTCTGACGCCGCTGCAAGTATCGTCAGGGAAGACAGAACCTTCGATGAAAACAATTACCACTACGCGTACGAAACTAACAATGGAATTGCTGCCGAAGAGTCTGGAATTGTTGACACTTCCGTCAACGGAGTTGGTGGTGGAACCAGGGTCAGGGGATTCTACGAATACATAGGCGATGATGGTCTTAAGTACAGGGTAGATTACATCGCCGACGAAAATGGTTTCAGAGCAAGTGGGGCGCATCTGCCCAAAGCTCCCTAAACATATTAGTTTTTAATTTAAATTTAATCGATGTAAAATATTTCGAGAACACAAATTAAAAAAAAATGTGAAGCATGTTGTTATTTTATTACTCTCGACAATTCAGATAATTTAAGTTTTATATCCCTACCTGAGATTTTATGGGTCTGTAGGCGGAGACACATCCTTTGCCTTACAAAGCAAAACTCGTCTCAGTTTATTGGGTAATCCTGACGAAACATTCTATCGACATGCAATTCCTGCACGTATTTTTAGTGTTAAACTTTTAGATTTAAATACCTACGTTATGAAAGGTGGTTGGATTGATGAACCAGTTGTGTGCCGCTTAGTCATTTTATGCTAAATTTAAAATTTTATTCCGAATTTTGGCCATTTAATAGTGACACTATAAATTAAAGCTAATTATGGTAACATTCTTGCTGTCTGAGTCACAAGCTATGTATAGCCTGATTCTCGCCGGTAATTGTAGTAGTCTGCAAGTTAAGGAACATAATTATCAACAGAGATAAAAACCGGTCAAGTGCGTGTCGGGCCACACGCAGTGTAAATTTTCGTAGTCGTCCGTTATAACATGCGGACTAAGAAGGGAGCTTTATGTTTATTACTATCATATTAATTGATTTCACGGTTTAACGGCTAATAACGTTTAAAAAGGCACCCATATAGGACGATGGTAACTGAAGAAGAAGCTATAAAATCCAACTTCATTCCATTGAAGCTTTCAATGTTTGGAACACCCTAGCTCTTATTTTTGGGGCGTCTTTGACCACCCCGATTGGTGTAAAGGTCGTGATGTTATGTTTGTTATAATTTTATTTTTGGAAAATTTTACACATTTACTTGGTTAAACAAGTAACAACTTCATCTAAGTAATTTTTTTGTAAGGATTTTTTTTTTCGTACGAAATTTCCCAATTACGTACCTACATTTTATAAGTTGGGTGACTATTACTCTTAAACTAACAGAGCTGACTTAGCCGTGATAGTTTACTTTTAAAATTCGTTATATATATGTAGTAGTAGTAGTAGTAAGGGGACTCCCTTGTCCGCACTTAGACTCCCATTTGGTCCGTTGTGCGTGGGAGTTCTCACTAACATAGCCAGCCTAGCTCCGCCCAGAAGCATAGAAGCTCCCTGGGAGCTTCGCAGGCTTCGCGGAGCGACCTCACTGTTCCGAGGATTTGTGCATGTTGGGCAGCCACGGCCTCGCATTTCAGGATGCCGTGGGTGTCTGATTCTTCGGCGTCAAAACATCCTTTGCAGAGAGGGCTGTCCATGATGCCTAGGTTGAAAAGATGTTTGTTTGAGAGGCAATGGCCCGTGATTGTTCCTATCATTATTTTGAGGTTATTTTTATTGAGGTTAAGCCATCGTTTGGTTAGTCGCGGGTGCAGGCTCGGCATGGCCATTTTTGACTGCCTACAGTCTGTTGCCCGTAGCCATCTGTTGTTGTGGAGGTCAGTTGATCGTTGATCGTATACATGTACGAAATTGCGAGAAAGGCAAGGGAAGAAGTGGGTACGGGCCCAGCACTATCATCTCGAAACCTCTCTTCGCAAGCTAGTCCGCGGCGTCATTGCCCAAGGATCCACTGTGCCCCTTGATCCACTGGAGTGTAATTCGGTTTGATGACGACAGCCAGGTGAAACTCTACAGATGGAGACGATGGCGAGGTGACACTCTAGAATTAATTGGTTATTCGTCTATCTGTTTTCTAAGGCTCTGAGCACTGCAAGACTATCCGATAAAAATCTGGTAACATGGTTTTGTATTCCTGTACGTTTTACGGCCGTTGCCGTTTGCGTCAGAGCGACGGTCTCACACTGGAAAATAGAGCTGTGTTCGCCTAGTGGTATGTGAGATTCTATGTTGAGGTATAAAGAGTATATACCAGCACCAGAACCGTTGTGTGTTTTTGAGGCAACTGTGTAGATGCGTGCTTCGTACTTTTCGGTAGTTAATTTTAGGGCTATCTCCAATGCTGCTGTTGAGGTGGTTCTCTTGCAGCCAGTGATAGCTGAACAGGCCAGCCTCTGGAACTTTTGGAGCCTGGTAGTTGCGGTCGAGAGTTCCGTCCTCGTCCACCACACTAGAGAGCCGTAGGTAGGCATTGGTCTGATCACGGCTGTGTAGAGCAACAGCGTAATCTTGGGAGAGAGTCCCCATGCTTTTCCAATTTTTTTTTTAATTGGTAGAGTGCAATCGTGCTTTTGTTGAGTTTGTAGTCAAGGTGCTTGTTCCATAGCAGTTTACTATCAAGAACCACTCCTAAGTACTTGAATTCTTCTTTGAGTGTTAGTTCTGCGTTGAAGAGTTTTGGTAGTCTATAGGGTCCTAGAATGTGTATCCATTCTATTAGGGTTGGCGCAACACCGTGCGCGGTTAAGGCCTGTCTGATGCTGGCAAAGTTAGTTCTGTTAAAGGCACCTTCTATGTCAATGAAGGCACCCAGGGTTGTGTTTTTCATATTGAGTGCACTGCCTATGCGTGAGACTACATTTTAGAGTGCCTATTCGGTTGATTTGCTTGCACAGTAGGCGTGTTGATTGGGGTGTAAGGTTTTAAATACTGTGTCTGTGTGTGTGAATCTTCAGGAATAATGAGGTGAGACTTATGGGCCTGAATGATTTGGGCTGTGTGTAGTCGCCCCTACCAGGTTTTGCAATGAAAGTGATGTTTACCTCTCGCCAGATAAAGGGGATGTAGCGGTGGGCTAGGCAAGCACGGAAGACTTTGACCAGATGTTCGACCAGTGAGTCGCCGCTCCATCCATTCCTGCTGCCTTGAAAGGTAAGAGAAGGTGTTGATAGCCCATGTTACTTTATCCTGGTCAACGACTTCACAAGCCACATCCCAATCCAGACTGCTCGGAGCTCGTTCACCATACGGCTCCCAGCTTTGGTGGCTTGCAATCTGGCAGCCTGGAAAGGGGTTTTTAGAAGTAGTTCGCTCGTTTCTGAGTCGTTTGTTGTGTAAGTGTTGTCAGGTCTTTTAAGATATCCTATGGAATGATCAGCCCCTGTGGCAAGACAGGTTTTGACCCTCATTGCCTGGTTGCTATTTTCAATATTGGTGCAGAAACGTCTCCAGCCGATCCTACCTCTTAGGGCATATTAGTTTTTATATGTTTTGCGCGTTGTTGTGTATCAGTCCCAGTCCCCTGGCGACCGCGTGTTCATGGCTCTGTTGAAAAGCCTTTTCAGTTTGTGTCGGTGTCTTTCCATTTCTGGGCTCTACCAAGACTGTCTAACTCCCTGCCTGGGTAGCGTGAGGGGGAAGATTGCTCGTAACTATCTAGTTACGAGCAAACAAAACAACAAAATCCTTCTATCTAGAAGGATTTTGTTATGTTGTTTACGTGTTCATCTAAGTTAGCTGTTGTAATTTTGTTATATATACTACTGTCACGATTTTTTAGGTAGTCCTAACAAGGACATGAAACCTTATAGTTCCTTATAGTCTGTCCGTCCGAGGCATTGCTAAGAGACTGTTAGTTATAGCCCTAATAGCATTTATTGTTGGCCCAACCAAATGCCAACACTACCTAAATGCTATTAGGGAGAAAGCTGCAATTTTGCATGGATATGTATTTAAGTTTTGTCGGCGTGATTAATATATTTACCCATGAAAAATTACAGCGCGACAAGACAGACAAAGAGCGATACTATAAGGGTTCTTTGTTAGGAGTTAAGGAACCACAAAAACTATAAATGTTATTCTTGTAATAGAAGGCAAGGTAGCATGTTAAAATGAATGTGCAATGACAGCACTGTTATAATGTTTTTGTTACGAACTTCGTTTTGAAACGTTTTACTTAAAAGCTATTGCATGAATCTAACACGTTTTATGTTTTTTTTTTATCTACTTAATACGTTTTTTAAGCTTTTAGTTCAAACAATAAGCAGATCCAGAACGTTTTAGAGTTCTTGTCTAAATTATATTATGATCTTTATAAATTATAATGTCTCTCAGTTCAATGTGCCTCATGTGAGAAGAAAACCCGACTGTAAAAAACGACTAAAAAGTTCCAAACAAGTCACTTTTCAAGCAGTCTGATGCAGTTGGTGGCATGAAATCTTTAATTGAACTAAAATAACGGCCACCTACTGCATCAGACTGCTTGAAAAGTGACTTGTTAACTTATTAGTGCTATTTTACAGTCGGGTTTTTTGAAAATATTCAATTTTTCGACCTTATAGAATTGTTTTTTTTTTGGTCCTGTTGTTTGAGACCAATCATGCTCCTCTCCATGACTCTTTGGATGTATTCTAGACGTTCCTTATGATGTTTTTTAAGGGACCAGGTTTTACAACCATAAGTGAGTCAGGGGAGAATACAGGTATCAAAAACTTTTCGATTAGTTTCTGTGCTTAGTTCAGCGGATTTCACTATCTCTTTTACATTTTTTCCAGCTGTTAGCTGCTAGCTTTTAGTTACTACCTAACAATTGTTGGACTTGGGCTTGGGTTTGGCTTGTACCTGTCTGCTAAATCAAGTACAAGCTACATAGGAAAATTTTGAGACACTACAATTCTTATTCAGTACCCTCTTTATGGTTTATCACATAACTATTAGTTATTCTTTATAACGTCTAATATCGATAAGTTAACAGATACAAGCACTTTAAATAATATTTATTATATTGCTCTGAAGTTCAATATATCAATCAGCCTGTCACTTTTTATATCGACGAGTTTTCAAACTGCAAAAAATCATAGAACATTTATAACTATTAACTGTTAGGTAGATTGAACTTATTTCTGATACAATGACTGCAGAAGATTGAATGATAAATGTTTGTTCATATAGAAAAAAAATCTGTGATTCGATCTCTCACCGCTTTGGGTTTATCCACTCTTCTTTCTTTGGCCAGACGATCCGATATGAATGCGCTCCCGCCGAACATCAGGACGGCAATCAGTCAGGTGAACACATTTGCAAGAAGTTGGAAGAATCATCACAGCGTTGATTCGTTGGTTTCGTTTTCTCAATGACATTGTTAATTTTGTTTTATGTATAAATCTAGATATGTTTTGAATTTCTCAGAACCCTGAGGTCCCGGACCTTTGGAAGGCATACGAGGGGTCAAAGCTAACTCGCAGAGGCCCCTTTAGATGCTATGAAATGAGGAACCAACTGAAGATTATCCCTGAACGTGCTATGCAAGTGCATCCACGGACAACCCTCGGTTGGTGTGTAACTATTGCAAGATATCGAGCTATGGTTTTGGGAGGCTATACAAGTTGGAGGAGGTTGTACACTAGTTACCAAGAATTATGTGAAAACTATGGCCCCTGCCTGAAAAAAGTTACTAAAATACAACTATAAGTAGTATTAATAAGGGGGCAACATATTCTGAGGTGTTTAAGGAGCGGAGAGGCGGAGGAGGATACCACGGCTATCAGGACCATCCCGGAAGTATGGTCGATCCCAATCAGCATCCTATTGGATTATACATCCTTCTCCAGAGCACGATTGCTCTTGCGAATTTCCACTCAAGCCATTGGCAGGCTTGGAAAGGCAAGAGAGAGGTGAAAGCTCTGTTCCTCGTCAGTGTTCACTACGGCCGGCCAATAAAGTCAAGCCGTCTCCGGCTGGGCTGAGAAACAAAAGTTGTCCCGGAAGATCGGGTCCGTGGGGTCGCTACTGCCCAACAGTTTGCCACAAAACTGCCCGGCGGATTTAAGAATGTTTATTATTACTGTATTTTTTCCGTTTATTCTTGCACCTGACACGTTCCGTCTCTGCACCACCCTAAGGTCAACTGGTAGAAAACGCCTAATGCATTAAGTCCACCTTTGTACAGTATTTTTTTTTACCTGTGCATGAAGTTTATTAAATAAATAAATTTAAATATCATGATATCTTTATGAGAACAGTAGTAATATAGCCGCGACTTACGAGTTGTGGTCGTAGGTTCGGACCCAGCCAGGCGCTCTACTTTGTGTTAATTATTTCATCATCATTGCTTTGAAAACGGTGAAGGAAAACTTCGTGAGGAAGCCGGCATGTTCTAAAACTAAAATTTCGAAGACATGTGACACCCAATACGTACTGGACCCGAATGAAAAGTTTGTTAGATGTAATTTATTTTATGAATAATTTGTTTTATGTTCACATCTATACAGAACTAAATCATGTCTGATAGAATAATTCAATCCGAGTGAAACTGGAAAAAGTTAAGACTAGAAAATATCACAAGAACCACTAAGCTACGACCAGCTTTGAAGCAAAGCTTTCCCATGGGTAGCTTTACTTCGGAGCTGGGCGTAGTTTAGACACTTTAAATAGTGTCATCCATTGTTTATAGCACTGAGGTTTGCTGTTGCAAAAATGTATTATTTTAGTTTACTTGGTTGTTTCGTGGCAACTTACTGGACATTTTTACAATATCTGGCCAACATAGATGACCATTCCTAATAACAATACATTTTTAATTATTATAATAGTTATATGTATATGCTGTGGTCTCTTATAACTGAAGGAGCACACGAGAAAAACCATTTATGTTATATCTATGTATCTATCCTTTGTTGGAGATCCTAATAAATAAATGAATAATTCCAGTGCTTGCGATCGCTGCATACCATTGACCACTAAATGTTGCATCTTGGTAATTAATACATATGCAAACATTATGACAATATCAATGCCATCTTGCGTAAATATGTGGATTGGATTGGTATAAATTTTGATAAATCTCATCAATAGACATCAGTTAACCAACAGATCTTTAGATCTACTCTTCTGTCTGTCAACACTTAAAAACTATAAAAAAAATGAAATTCGCTGTAAGTGAAATTAACAATGCATTGTTTTGTGAGCGATTGATTTATTACTGGTGAGTGGTGATCTATATTGGAGTATTGTTTTTAGATTGTCTTCGCCGCCGTGTTGGCTGTTTCCACCGCCCAATTTGGCGCGCCCAGGCCAGTGGCCAACCGCGTCGCTAGCAACGACCAAACTGCCCAGGTCCTTCGCTACGACAACGATATTAACCCCGACGGCAGCTTCCAATACGCGTAAGTACCTGCCAATCCTACGTTAGACTTGTAATACGACTACACTTTTAGTACATCAAAACTTTTTCACAAACAATTCAGCTAACAATAAATATTGGTAAATTTGAAGTGTGGATATCGACAACGGCATCTCCGCCCAGGCCCAGGGGACTCCTCGTGACTTCGGTGGCAACCCCCCTGTAGCTCCCGTCGTCATCCAGGGATCCTTCTCCTGGCCTTCCCCCGAGGGTCAGCCCATCTCCCTTACATACGTTGCTGACGAGAATGGATACCGGGCCTCTGTGAGTAAAACAATTAATTAATATAGCATCCGAAGAATCATGATTCAGTGTCACTTAAAATAGATTGAACAGCAATTAATTAAAATAAAGGTCAATTGATGTCTATTATCATTAAAACGGATATGAGCTTTTGATAATATGGCAAAAACTTCAAATGTCAGGCCTTCCGCAATTAGCAATGAAAAGAATCTGAAACACGACCTCACAATGAGTGCTCACTTGATCACGTTTCGAGGAACGGGTTGGTGATATATGATCTGCTGAGAAGGTTATCAAACAGATATATGACAGATGAAGACCGGTCTAGAAATAGAAATGTCGGTGTTGTGAAATGACTGCATAAATATTTAAGCTATTTAGTGTAGATACTGTTTATGTAAAAATATGCTTATACAACTTTCCCTTGCTAAACTAATCCTTTTTGTTTATTTACAGGGTGACGCCATCCCCACTCCTCACCCTATCCCTGAGGCAATCGCCAGGGCTATCGCCTACAACGCAAAGAACCAGAAGAAGTAAACGATTAACTAAATGAACTTAGCCAATTTAAATCAACATTTAGACTTTACGATTCTCATTAAATTTTGTAAATAGGTGCATTTTGTGTTATTATTATTTATATCTTACGCCCGAGTGTTAATATTGGTACCACTCGTAAGCAGTCGTCACTTGTAAGCAGGATGTGTTATTTAAATTGGACTTAAATTGTTATTTTTGTCGTAATGGCGTAAAATGTAAAAAAACAAGGTATTCCGAATGGTTTCCGTGATTAAATAAGAACGATCTAATTTGAACTTTTATTGTGATTCCACTGGTACCCATAAATCTAAATTTTATTACGATTTATTAATCAAATCAGATCACTTTTTGCAAAGGTGTTAAAATTACGATAAATGTTGATAGAACTTCAGTTGATCTACAAAAATGCATGCTTAATATTTTTTCATTTCCAATGCACCAATGATGTTAGAGGCCAAAGTGTTCTCATCTAAATTCAAATGATACCAAAAACACATTATTATATTTTTGAAATATTCATAACATAGATGAATTTAGTCATGCTTATTTGTCTCGCATAAATACTTGTATAGACAGAAATCCAAGATGTTTGACATATTTGAATATAAATTGATGCCGATTAATTTCCTAACATGTTGAAGAGCTAGTTAAAATTATAAAACTATTTTTAAACAACATGTAGGTATGCCTTTACCTACGCATTCCAGGTTTTAGTAAACCATTACATGCTGATCAATGATTAATAATAATAATAAAGCTTTTATTGATTCCTTATTATTATTATACAATATTTTCTTACATTATAAATAAAAATATAAAGTGCAATTCAATTCAATTTCAATATCATCATCAGCCTTTTTAATGTCCCCACTGCTGGGGCACAGGCCTCCTCTCTGAGAGAGGGTGGTGGATAATCCATCACGCGGGCCCAATGCGGATTGAGGGATGTCACATGTCTTCGAATTTTTGGTTCTAGGACATACCGGTTTCCTCACGATGTTTTCCTTCACCGTTTTGAGAACAGTGGTGATGAAATAATTTACACAAAGTAATGCGCCTGCCTGGGTTTGAACTTACGACCTACAACTTGTAAATCGCGGCCAATACCAATGGGCCACCACTGCTCTACAATTAATAATTATTATCATTAATAATTATTGTTTACCTAATATTAAAATTATCACAGTTAAAAATAGTTCCAATCTAAATTTGAATAAATATTAGTTTTTGTGTGCAGAAAAATGTTAGAAATAAATAACTGTAAAATCAAATAAATTATACATTGAAATTATTAGCAATCATTATTGTTAGTTATAAATTCATAATAGTAAAAAGTTTTTTTTTTTGAGAATTTTTGATTTTGTTTACTTATCAAGGATTTATTTATTTATTTATTTATTTATTTATTTAACCAGAACGACAAAATGCCAATTACACTGATCATACACATTACAAATTAAAACCAAAATACAAATTGTATAAAACACATTAAGAATAAAATAAAAAATATTACAATTGCACAAAATTATGCATACTTAATTCAGTGCCTTTCACTCAGTCTTCTCGCAAATCGTCAGACATTCAGACAATATCTTTTTCCATTCATCAGCGAACAGATCTAATCCAGGACTGGACTCTAGGAGAGCATTGAGTGCATTTAGCATTCGCGGAATGGGTGACATACTTCGTGCATCCGTGCGGCAACGTGGCACCATAAATAATTTATGCCGTCTCGCTCGGCAATAGTTGTCAGGAACAAAAATGTTACACAGCGCCGCATGTAGACAAGGAGAGTCGATGCTTCCGTTTATTATTTTGCAAGCAGTTACAAGCTGGTCAAAAGCTCGTCTCACCTGGAGTGAGGTAAAGCCCAAGCAACCCAGCAGAAATTTGGTTGGATACATATATGGGTAGTACCCAAACCTACGTTTGTAGAAATACCTTAAAAATGCTTTATGAACTTTTTCCACCATAAGGGTATAAGATTTCTCGTAAGGATTCCAAACACAAGAGCTAGAATCAAGTTTACTTCTAACAAGTGTGTTATAAAGAAGTCGGATCACTTGATGGTTTGTAAACTCACGACAATTTCTCAGGACAAACCCTAACCTCCGAAACGACTCTTTGGCTAGAGCAATAATGTGGTCATGGAAGGTAAACTTAGTATCAAAAATAACACCAAGATCTTTGACCGTCATGACTCTTGCTATTTCTTCGTTATTTAAACTGTAATGGTATTGAATTGGATTTCGTGAACGACTAAAACTCATAACGCAACATTTAGATGGATTGAAATGCATTTTGTTAATCATTGACCACTCACTTATAGCGTCAATGTCTTTTTGAAGGGCTACGAAATCAGCTGGAGTTTGAACCTCAGAATATAGCTTTAAATCGTCAGCGTATAATAAACATTTGGAGTGATTCAAAACTTGTGGAATGTCGTTTATCATTATTAGAAACAGTAAAGGTCCTAATATTGAACCCTGGCTGACTCCCGAACGTGTGTCATACGGCTGAGAATTGTACAGGCCCAGTCGCACATACTGTTTACGATCTCGAAGATAGTCAGCGATCAATAAAAGAAGTTTGGGAGCAAAACCTATGGCACTTAATTTATCTAATAGAATGTCATTATTAATTCTGTCAAAGGCTTTTTGAAAGTCAAAATATAAGACATCCACCTGCTGGCCTTGGTCCATACTGGTTGTGATGTAGTCAGCTAGAGTTACGAGATTAGTGTTAACTGATCTTTTGAAGCGAAAACCGTGTTGTTCATTACACAAGTATCTATTGACTTGTCTGTGAATTTCTTTGTGTAAAATATGTTCAAACACTTTTGCAGGTGAACAGAGGATCGCAATAGGTCTAAAGTCTTCGACGGACGCCTTAGCCCCTTTTTTAGGTATTGGTGTTACTCTCGATACTTTCCACTGGGTAGGATATTTACCTGTATTCAGAGCTAAATTATAAATGCAGCATAAAGGTCCTATAAAGTATTTCTTTAAAAGTTTTAGCATAGAAGACGGAATATTATCTGGTCCTGTTGAACTACTGAGCCTTAGCTTATTGATGCTACGTTCCACATCTTCAGGGGAAATTTTAACTATGTTGATGTAATTGCTGCTGGAAGTTGTATCACAAGCACTTATTTTATTTGCGTTTAACTCAGGAAAATCGGGAAGAAAGACGCTGGAAAAGTATTCTGCAAACGCATTGGCAGCATCAACACCAGATAATGTTTGACCTAGGTGGATGATAGAAGACTGGAAGCCACCCTTACATCGCAAACTGGTAATGTGCTGCCAAAATTGTTTTGGGTTTATTTTAATGTTGTTTTCGATGCGATGTAAATGGGACTTGTGGGCAATTGAAATGTGCTGTTTAAGGGTTCGTCTAAATGCAGAGTAAACATTGTAATCGGTAGGACAGTCAGATTGTTTCCAAGCCTCATGTAGTTTAGATTTATAGAGTAAGCCTTTAATTATGTCACGAGTGAACCAGACCGGAAAAGACTTCTTGCTGATTTTACTTCTCTGCTTTTTGGGCATACATTGGTCAAATATTTTATAGACTACTTTATAAAAACAATTCATACCGGTGACTATATCAGACGCCTGAGCTACAGATGTCCATTGTTCCTCAGACAATAAGGTATCAAGAAGCTCATAATCACACTTCTTAAAGTTCCAATCTGTAGACCTTTCATTGTTACTGGGTTGCATTGAGTTTTTATGAGAAGCTGTGTCAATATATATATTAATTGCCAGTGGGGGATGATAAAGATCAGGTGATACCGTACCTGCAGACGCAGTAACATAAACAGTAGTACTCTCCTGGACTAAGACAACATCTAACATACCACCATGCGAATTCTTTACTACATTCTTCTCAGTCAAACCACAAAATGAAAGAAAATAACAGTAGTAGTTGTTCACATTTACAGAAGCACTATTTAAATTTAAGTCACCTAATATAATTACATTACCCTTAATACTATTAATAAAACTCTCAACTTTACAGAACCAAGTCATATAAACATCATCAGTAGCACTAGGCTTGATATAAACGACACAAACGTATACTGGGCGACCGAACGAGTATGAACATACCCATAAATCTTCACCATGTTGAGTCTCAAGATCTGGCCGTCGAGACATAAGGATACCTGCTCGAGCCAAAAGCATAACACCACCACAAGGTGTACCTCGATCACGCCGAATTACACTGTAGTCATTGCAAGCAATTTCTGAATCTTCAATTGAATCGTCTAGAAACGATTCAGAGATTGCGACAAAATCTTCTTCAAGTTCCATTAAGCTCAATCTCCAGGCGAAAAGTTTAGTTTTTAAGCCACGAACGTTTTGATAAAGGATGGAAAGCGTGTTCATTTTAGTGGATTTATCTACATCTGTTTTAGGTACGAAAAAATTGTTGTGTTTGCGAGTGAGAAGTAGCTGGTGATCTGAAAGTTACGCCATTTTGTTTACGGTATGGTATCCAGAGTTGGATCTTGGCATTAATAGGCCATACATCTATAGAGAAACATGTATCAAAGTAATCTATAGGAATGCCAATCTTATACGACCTATAGTGTCCCTTGGGTCTAAGTTCATCAACAGTGCAGGACCCTGAAGGACAAAGATGGTCCAGGTAGGCCAGAATATCATCAGCGGTTGATTCCATGTTCCAGAGGTGGAGATACTTTCGTACTTCAGCTGCTTTTAATGAGGTGATGTTAGGGCCTGCAGTGCCGGATACCCATCTGTGGTTATAGGGTTTCTTATGGCGTATTTCAGAGTTCGTGTTCGGTATGAGAACAGATTCCCGTTGGAGATCTTGTACAGTATTACGAATGCTACAAATTTCTGGTTGCGGTTGAACTGACGGTGGAGCTGGTGGTGGAACAGATGGTAGAGCTGGCGGTGTCTGGTTCAAGGGAGTTTGTAGTGACAGTGTTAGCGGCTGCGTATGTTGTGGTTGGTGATTGTGTTCAGTAACACTAACGAGAGTGGACACTGGGTCTTTTGAACTTTCAAATGGTCGGGTTGACTTTGGTTTCCTGTTCTTTTTGCGTGAGGTAGTCTTAGCTGCAGTCGTAATAGCCGTTACTGGACTCTCTGTTGGGCATGTCTGTGGCATATCTATTATACATACATCGACCTGCTTGTCTTCATATTTCTTCAGCTTCTCGTCCAAAGTAGTTATTTGATTGGAGAATAGTTCCAGTTTATCATGGTAACAGGAAATAGATGACATAGCCTGACACAATTGTTCACTCAAGCTACGTACTTCTTGACGAAGGTAACGTATTTCGGAAGTCAGTTCATCAGTTGGAAGTTTCTGGTCTTCATTAAGAGCAGCAGCCGAGGATTGCTTTTTCCTCAGGGTAACGTTCGGATCCCGTCTTTCGTTTTGGGAGCAGGCGAGTGAGACATCATTATTTACTTCCACTTTACATGCACATTCCATACATATCCAAGATGTTATATTTTTGTAAGCAGTATGACCCTTTTGGATGCAAGATAGGTGCAAACTATTATGGCAAGCATTTATATTGCAAAGTAAATGCAGATCATTGCTGTCTATAATATCGCTACATGCGTTGCAAATCATACTGTTCAAATTGGTGACAGCTGATGACAATACCGGCAACTCCATCCTATGCGGTACATATGGGTTGCGAGTTTTCTTAGAAGATCCTACGGGTGTTAATGTATTATCACCTCCCTTTTTAGTTGCGCAGCGACATTCTGGGCATATCCATGACGTAGCATTGATGTGTGCTAGGTTATTTATCCCGGTGCAAAGAACATGGTAAGTTTTATCGCAAGTGTCAAGCGTACAGCATAGATAGTCTTCATCATGCAAAATAATACTGCGACATGCCGAGCAATCCATGTTATGAACAAAAAAGTTTATTTATAGCATTCAAAACCGACACCAAAAAAAAAAAAAAAAAAAAAAAAAAAAAAAAAAAAAAAAAAAAAAAAAAAAAAAAAAAAAAAAAAAAAAAAAATCAAAGACAGCAATCATGTAGATATGTGCAATAAGTTCAGCTAAATTGTAATATTGTTTTTATAAAATTATAACTCGGCATTCACAACACAATGCGAGCGTAGAGGTATAAACTCACGAGTGTTTCCGAGAACTGGCGAGTAGCACCGATCGGAGCGGGCGCCGAATGAAGCAGTGCGGGGTACCAGGGAGGGGGGGAGGCGGGGGCGTAGGCAACGCGTCGCGCGGCAAGGTATCGGGACTCACAACAAAACGGAAATTTTGAGTTAGTTATTTTGATATAACTTTTTTGTTTCACAACATAACACTTTCCATTTGCACTAATTGAAAATCCACGTCACTAGCTATGTGTTCATATGCACAATATTACAAATTGTTAACTTTTAACTGCACTTCAGAATTTAAATAGCGAGAGTACAAAAAAACCGGTCTGACCTCAGTAGCGCCACGAGCGCGTGTGGATCCTCCATCCTCAAGGATGGAGGAGGAAGGACCGCCTAGTGCGGTAAAAGCCTCCTCCATCTGTCTCCATCTTTTTCTATCCCTAGCTAGTCTGCTCCATGTTTTTCCTATCAAGCCTGATATGTCGTCACTCCATCTCTTGTTGGGTCTACCACGTCTTCTCTTTTTGTTGATAGGATACCAGTTTGTTACGGTTTTGGTCCATCTGTCATCGCTTACTCTGTGTAAGTGTCCAGCCCATTTCCATTTCAGTGTAAGTGTTTGCTTGATTACGTCGATAGCCTTGGCTTCTTGTCGTATTGAGCTATTTCTGATTCTATCTCTTAGTTTGTGGCCCGTATAGCTCTCTATTGCTCTCTGGCAAACTCTTAATTTTTGTAGAGATCTTCTTGTTAGAAGCCATGTTTGATATGTCAAACACGGCATCAAGTAGCTCTCCATAGCTTTTGTCTTTAAGTTGATAGGAAGTGTACTCTTGAAGATTTCTTTCATAGCCCAGTACTTACTCCATGTGTTCTTTACTCTTCTATCTATTTCCAACTTTGTGCAGTCTTTGGTTGGAATTAAGTGTCCCAGATAAACATATTCTTTGAACCACTCAAGAAATGTAGAGTTTAGCGTTATTGTTGTTTCCGTGCAGTTCGTCATAACCTTAGTTTTGCTCTGGTTTACCTGAAGCCCCACTTTTTAAACGACTTCAAAAAAGGGGAGGTTTTCAATTCGTCTGTATGTTTTTTTTTTTTTTTCTTTTTTTTTTTTGTATGTATGTTACGCGATTTCTCCGTCAGTTGTGAACCAATTTTCAAAATTCTTTTTTGTCTGAAAGAATATACTCCCGAGGTGGTACCATATAAATTTTATCGAAATTGCTTCAGCCCTTTTTGAGAAACTGAACAAAAATGGAAAATACGTGTACCTCGATGACGTTTTGGTGTTTTCCAAATGTTTAAATTCCACGTTCCATTATAAATTGGGGTTTTTAGTTCTGGGGTATAACAACTAAAAAGTGAAAAATAAAAAACTTTTTTACAAAAAAAACAACCGACTTCCAAAAAGAAATACACTAAAAATTAATAAATAACTTTAATTTCGGAAGTCGGTGTCAAATAACGAAGAAGTAAAATACAAACACCGACTTCCGAAATTAAAGTTATTTATTAATTTTTAATGTATTTTTTTTTTGGAAGTCGGTTGTTTTTTTTGCTTTCTTGTTTGAGGGTCTCCAGCATATACTGTAACTCGTTTGGATCTTCGGAGAGACAAGGTTGTCAGCGAATCTTAAATGGGATAGATATTTTCCATATATGTTTAGGCCCACGTCGTTCCAGGTCAACAAACAAAATGTTTGTTCTAGGACAGCTATAAATAATTTTGGTGTGTGACAGTGGGTCCCTCTGTCTTACACGCTGCTCTATCTTAAAAGCAGGTCCGGTACTATCCAGTTTAATTTTAGCTTTGCTGTTTCTATATATCTCTTTTATTATGCTGACGTACTCGGGATGCAGTCCTTGCTCTTCCAACGCTCTCCATATTATAGAGTTTTGGCAGATAGAGTCAAACGCTTTTGAGTAATCTATAAAGCCAATGTACAGTGGCATGTTGTATTCGTTGTATTTTTCAATTATTAATTTTAATGTGTGGATATGGTCTACCGTAGATCGGGTGCTCATGAATCCTGCTTGCTCTATGGCTTGGTTCTTGTCGATGACTCTACTTATTCGTCTCTAATGCCGAAGAAAACACTTCATAAAGGCATGACATTAGGCTTACAGATCTGTAATTAGATATCAAAGTAGGATCGCCTTTTTTTATACAACGGTATAATCTCGCAACATGTTCACTGACTAGGTAGTACTTTTTTCACCATAATATTATTGAATAAGTTAGTTAGTGGCGTTACCAATTTGTCTCTTCCAGCTTGTAACATTTCGTTCGTTATGCCGTCTGGGCTCGGGCTCTTGTCTGATTTTAATTTTCTTATTGAAAACTCTATCTCATTTTCGTTAAACGGTGGAACAGGGTCGTTATTTTCTGTGTTTTCAAAGACATTTGTCTCATCGTTTGAGCTTGTTTTAGAGTAAAGCTTCTTGTAGAATTGAGTAGCTACTTTTAGTAGATAGCCTGTTTGTAACTTTGACTCTTTTCCTCGTACGAACCCTATGTGCTCCAACTTTTTTGTCATGAGGCCTTGATCCAGGCTTTATAGGCAGACTCTTTTTGGGCCAAAGGTCGGGAGGTGTGAGCGAGCGGGATGTCGGAGAACAGAATAAAATACTCCATTCTCTGCCGAATCACGTCTGCAATCACGTCAGCACAGCACGAGGGGTCACCCGAGGAGAAGAAGCACACTTGCCGCCTTGGATAAGACGCAAAAAAGTGCCGCATCTCATCCCAATCTGCTGAATTGTGTGGTGATACGCGTCTCGTGCCTCTAGGTCTTTCATTTGGAGGAGAGCAGGTCGATACAGATTTGACCAGGCAATGGTCAGACGTTCCCAGCAGGGCTAAGCCCGATACCGAATGACTGTCCGGATCAGTTGTCACTACGCCAGTGTCCACAAGTAGCCATATGGTAGAAAAACCCGATTTCTCAAAGCAACAGAGACGATGACAATAAATGTCATCGCGGACGTACACACAGATCCCAGCCTGCTTCTTGAACTCGGGTTCAAGAGAGTAACCCGGGTAATTGTGGTACGCTACGTCCGACGGGGTTGCTATCTTCGTCTCCGTTAAGAAAAACAGGTGCGGCATCTCGGTCTCTAGGTGGTGATGGGCCGGATCGAGATTGGAGTGCAATCCCCTGATGTTGGTGAGGTGCACTTTTAGTGGGAGCAAGTGCAGCCGTTGTTTCACCTTATTCTTGTTTGCTTTTTTCACGGTTGTGAGTTAGGAGTAGTTGGGGAAAAAAATTAAATGTCGAGGCGCTGCTCAGTGAACCAAGTGGAACACTAGAGCTAATCCAACCTTTGGGGAACTCATTTGGAGACTGCGGGGACGCCCGAACCCCCTCGGATGTGGCCACCGGGTCCTCCCATCCAGTCGCCGGCTTGCACGGTGGTGCATACCGGGATTTTTCGCGAGTTGGCGGGGCAGCCTTTGGCACGTGGCTGGCGTGCTACTTGGGCTCCCTACTGACTGCGGTCGGCCAACGGCTAGCACCGTGCTTCGGATCCCGCTACCCTCCAAAATGAGTTCCAAACCAAAACCAGTTCTGAACAGCACAACTGACAGCTTCATTCTCCCCCAAAGGCACTGGCACTGCTGCACACCGACGGAACACAACAAGCCGACTCCGGTGGGATTTTTTTCAATTTCAATAAAATTTATACCTCTGAAGTATGACATATCAAACAAAAAAAAAATCATCAAAATCTATTCACAAGTGGAGGAGAAATCGCGTAACAAACATACAAAAAAAACATACAGATGAATTGAGAACTAATTAGATATAATTTATGCCGATTGAAAATAAAAGCGTGTATCACTCTCTTTTTAGGGTTCCGTAGTCCTAACAAGGACAAGGAACCGTTATGGTTTCGGTCTGTCCGTACGAGGCTAAGCGGCGGCGGCGGCGGCGCGGGGAGCGGCGCGGCGACGTACACCCAGTCACGAAGACAGCGGGCAGATCGCGCAGCGCTAGAGCGACATAGTGTTGTGTTATAAGAAATTAGTGTCTTTGTTCGCGAACGAGAATTATTTAAATAATTTGATCCACCACGTCGGCGGGTATTTTGAAACATCGGTCGTTAAAAAGCCAAAAATAAAATACACAACACTAGGTCAATGCAGACGCGCGGGCAACGCTAGACTGGCACGCATCGCTCGTACGCGCGCGGTCCGAGTCCTAGAAAGCTGCGATTTTTCATGGGTATATTTTCACGCCAAGATAACGAAAAAATTAAATTTTGGAAAAGATTTTAAAGGTAGCTCCCGTAGTAAAGTGGGGATGTTTTTTTTTCTCACATATCCTATAGTGTGAAGTGTCGTTGGATAGGTTTTTCAAAATCAATGCGGGATTAGGTACATACTATTTTTCGATTCAGTGATTCATTCGCTAAATACTAAACTTTAACGCAAATTGGGTATTTTTTGTTTGAGTCGAGCGTCCCCCTCCACTAAAAGCTAAACTGTTGGATTAAATAATGCGAAGAAAATCGTGATAGTAGTATTATAATGAACGTTGAAGGGAAACTGCCATGGCTAAGTTAGCTTTGTTACTTTAAGAGTAATAGTCGCTCAACTTGTAAAACATACCTACTTGGAAAATATCACAAAATCCTTAGAAAAAAAAAATACTTAGGTGAAGTTGTTACTTATTTAAGATTGAAAGCGGGTAGTAAACAAGCAAGGTTTTAGAAAAACAAAAACTACTTTTTGTTTTTAATTTTAACGTCATAACATGTAATAACGGCTGACTACGGAACCCTACATTGCGCGTGGCTCGACACGCACTGGTTTTTAATTAACTCTTGCTGTTAAATTTTAGTTATTTTTTATTAACAACTAATATAGATAGATAACTAGATAGCGTTGTGTGATAGTTGTAGAATATTATTATTATTATTTTGTTTATTTATCTTTTTAACATATTAAATACATTTTTAAATATTTCTTACAAAAGAACATATAAAAAACATTTAAAAATATAAAAAATAGTAGCCCACCGGTATCGGGAACAGGGTCCAAGCTACCGGTGGTCAGGGCTCCAGAGAGAGGCACCGCCTGACAATGCGAGCCGTGTCCAGAAGTACTGCTTTCTGAATCAAGCCCTTGATCCAGCTGCCTAACGAGAGCCTCCTGAGGTGTTGATCGAGGCTCGTGGCTATTAAGCCATTGGCTGACACGACTATCGGTACAATGATCGCTGAGTCCACATCCCACATGTCGACAACCTCGCGAGCCAAGTCAATATACTTGATTTGTTTATCTTTCTCGGCTTTCACGAGGTTCTCGTCATGTGGGACGGTAATGTCAAAAATCATTGCACGCCTCTCGATTCGGTCTACCACCACTATATCAGGCTTATTGGCTACAATAGTCCTGTCAGTGATGATGGACCGATCCCAGTACAATGAGATATGACCATTATCGAGAACTGGGTCGGGCGCATATCTGTAGTACGGCACTTCCGATTCCACAAGAGAGTACTTCAGAGCAAGTTGCTGATGGATAATCCTGGCTACAAAGTTGTGCCTATGCAAGTACTCACCGTTAGCTAGACGAGAACAACCAGAGATTATGTGGCGGATTGATTCTCCCGGACGATGACATGCCCGACATATGTCAACCGTGCCGTCCTTCACAATAAATCTCCGGTAATTTTTCGTCATGATAACTTCGTCCATAATTGCACAGACAAAACCTTCGGTTTCCCCAAAGAGGTCACCGACACACAGCCAGGCTACGGACGCTAACTGGTCTACATCGGGCCCATGTAGTGCCCGGAAAAAGCGTCCGTGAAGTTCCTTACTCTGCCATACTTCTCTGCGATCGTTAGTGTCAAGCACTAGAGGTTTGCACCAGTTCTCATCACCGACGAACGTGGGTGATGCATTCGAAATGCAGTCAGCAGTGTACGGACACGCCTATCCAGGGAGGCGATCAAGTACAGTATCATCCAACATATGATTACGCAGGATGACCCGCACCTGATCCGACAGTCGTTGGGCCGAAACGTTGACGGCTGGCTCAAGCACCTGGAACAAAGAGAGCATCCGAACACGGTACGCGGTCAGGTTATTATTATTATTAACTAGCGACCCGCCCCGGCTTCGCACGGGTGCAATGCTGATACTAAATTAAAAAAAAATTATATAACCGCGGCCTCCGACGCGCTATTTACAGGCATGCCTCCCCGCACTGCCCCGTCCGACCGGTACCGCCCGCCGCAAACGCAAATTTTAAATTTGTAATATCTCCGAAAATATTTGTTTAATTTACATGCTGTAAGGAACCATATTGATCTATATTAATTGCACACTGTATTTAAGGTACTTAATTCGATAAGGATTAATGCCGTATTGCTTAAAATAGCTTCGTAAATAAGCCATTTTTTTCACGTAAAAAGTAAACAATAAAAATGGTTAATGTGGGTTATCCCTAAAATATAAACATATACCATCGCGGACTTTTTTGTAGACCTTTTTATGGTGTACAATACTGTAGTACATTAATTTGATCTAACTCGTAGGGTTTAGGCAGCGTTTTTGCTAAATTGCTAAATAAGCCCAAAAAAATAGGTTAATTTACGACATCACGTTAGAAACCTCTAAAATTAGCAATGTTGCCTTAGTATATGATGCATGTATTATACATATAAACCTTCCTCTTGAATCACTCTATCTATTGAAAAAAACCGCATCAAAATCCGTTGCGTAGTTTTAAAGATTTAAGCGCACATAGGGATATAGGGACAGAAAAGGCGACTTTGTTTTATACTATGTAGTGATATAAGCTTGTTTCAAAAAAATATAGTTGGTACCGTTTGTTTATTTTTTACTCTTTAGTATTTATGATGTTAAATAACTACTTTATTCATTTTTATCGGATCCCTTTATAAACATGTTAATAGAACTTTAAAAAACCTTTTACTTTATTCTTCTGATTGAGATAGCGGTGTTCGATCGTTTAAAGTTTTCGTAAAATAATATTCAAATAAGTTAATTACTGTAGTGTAGTTAAGACACTGGAACCAGAGTACAAGTCAGGACGAATCAAACGAGCCGAAATTCGATGGGGTTGCGTCATTTTATTACAGAGTTCCCAATGGCCATGTTTCTGGCCACCTTCTGGTTCTATCATCAGACCTTTGAAATCGTCTAGGACCAGAGTCCTCGTTAAGCTGAATCAAACGAGCCCAAACTGATAAGAAAATAACGCAACCCCATTTTTGCGTTGTTTTACTACAGAATTCCCTTGGCCACCTTCGTGCTTCGTGCTTCGTGCTCCATCGTCAGACCTTGAATATCATCTAAGGCTAGAGTTTTTGTCAAGACAAAGTAAACGAGATCAAACTCGATGGGGTTGCGTCGTTTTATAACATGGCCACTTTTCGGCTCCATCATTCTATTTTATAATAGTAGTGTATATAACTTACGTCCCAATCATTAATACAAAAAGTTAATCAGACAAAAATTAAACTAAAAAATAGATCTATCATATATGATATACGTTTGGTTTTCAAAGAAGTGTGTCCATCATTCTTTTTATGGAACCGCCGTCGAAGTATCCTTACCTATTAAAAAAAGAATTATCAAAATCGGAATACTCTGTAAAAAGTTATGAGTGGTCATACATAAAACACACAAACACGTCGACTTGAGAACCTCCCCCTTTTCTTTTCGTTGGTCGAAAAATTCAAGAAGAAACGGAATATTTTCTGAAACCTATGTGGGTCAAAAATATTGGAGAGGCAACTTCGATGCAACGTAACTTCAATTTAGAGGAAAAGACTAAATAATGACTGCAATAAAAAATAATGTACATTGTTTTAGAAAAAAAGATAAACCGATTTTCTGTAAAATTACGCATTAACACATGACTAAACTTCTGAACTACCATATCATTCAGAGGTAAGTTTTTTTATTTGTAAAATATTATATATCTGGAAGTACTAATACAATAACGAAAAATCATTCACATTACGCAATAAATCAATGTTTTGTGGCTTCTTTTTATCCCTAAAACTTTTACAGCCACGGAAGCGATATCGCTTGAAAAAGTCTGAAGTCCTTTAGAAGTAAAACAAGGTATTGGGTATTAATGTCGCTCAGTATTCACACATATTTTTAGATTCTGACATCACTATGAAAATAACACATTTGGCCACGAAACACAAAAATGCATTATTTTTTCATTTTACCGAAAAGTTCTACAAGTGCAAGAGCTTAACGAGATTATCATGAGCGTACTTGTAGGGGTCTACGATGACTGTGCACGGATTTGACCTCTACGAGGGGCCTATGAGTCCACTAGGGAAGCTTTACAAGGGCTTTTTGGGCACCATATAGTTTCTAAGACACCTCCATGAAAGGTTTTTGAGTGCTCTACGATAACTTTATGAGTGGTCTACGAAGGCTCTACCAGAACTTTAAAGAGGCTTTTATGAGAGATCACCCGCATTAAAGAACCTCAGTCAAGACACAAGCATTTCTTTAAAACATGTAGAAGTAAAACTTGAGTTAGGTTCTGTAAGAGATTTAAGAGGTAGCAAGCGGTGCGAGGCAGCTCAGCGGTACGACGACGCTTAAGCTGGGAAACTGTGTATAGCCGAGCGTGTGAGAATGCGTAGTCAACTCTGTTCAGCTGTGCGCGGGCACACTTATTTACTCACGTCTCTCACACATATCCCTTACCCCCATCTCTCGGACACATCTCTCATTTTTTTTGTATGTAAAAATACGCGCGTCGCCGTTCGCTACCGTGCACATCTTTGGTGGACAAGCCCCCTAGCTTTTCTCTTCTCTAACCTAAGAGAACAGAAGAGAACGCGTAGTTCTCTTCTCTTCTCTTCTCTTAGGTTAGAGAGCTCTACAAGGGAATGGGGCATGAAAGAGGGTTTTACGAGCCTTTGGGCTTCTGGTTCCACGAAAGTCCTCTGAGGAATTTTCGAGTGGTTTTTGTAGGTACTCCAGGTTGAGTTGGCAGGGTAAAAACAGCATATTTTAACTTAAATATTTTCTGTAAACTCGATTTTGTGTCATAGATTTGCGACTAGGTCATCACTTATTTTAAAATTTCACTCATGCTGTTTTACATAATTTATTACTACAAGCATCTGTTGCTTGTGCTAATAAGTAATATAAATAATTTATTATGTATAAGCAAACGTGTGTTGTCTTGGTGTTTGTCTTTTTTATATGTATAGATTTGTATGCTAGGCATAGTAATCCGTGGCGTAAAAGACAAATGGTGGGAAGAGAAAGCACACCATATGCAGTGGTTAGCAGACACTAATCAACTCGTTCACTTTTTTGGGGAACTGCGTGCATTGATGGGCCCACGAAACCAAGTTAATGTGCCGATAAAATACATCGATGGAACATTACTTACGAGTAGAGAGGAGGTCCTTAAGCGCTGGGTTGAGCATTTTAATACCTTACTCAACGTTGATCGATCAGCTAATCTTAGATAAATATCAGCCATGTCTGCGCTTCCACAAGTCACGGCACTGGATATGATCCACTAACTCTCAAAGAAGTCGTCGATGCCATAAAGCAGCAAATAAATAAAAAAGCATCAGGTGGCGATGGAATCCCAGGCTAATTGATTAAGTATGGGGGAAGGACTTACATGAGATTATTTGGCAGTTCTTCTGCCGTATGTAGGAAGAGAAGTTGGTGCCAGAGACTTTTACCGTATCTAACATCAGTACACTATTCAAAGGTAAAGGTAATCGTGCCGATTGCAATTCCTACAGAGGCATTTTGCTCCTATCAGCCCCGGGAAAGATCTTTGCAAGAGTCCTCCTGAATCGACTGTTAAAGTTGTCAGAGGGAGCGCTGCCTGAGACACAATTTGGGTTTCATCCAAACAGAGGCACCGGCGATCTTCTCTCTTCGATAACTTCAGGAGAAGTGCAAAGAGCAATAGCAATCGCTGACTCTCCTTCGTAGACTTAGAAAAAGCTTTTGACTGCGTGCCCCGTGAAGCGCTTTCATCAGATTGATTCGTCTCCTACACGACAATTTGCGTTCCTGTGTCGTAGTGAGAATTTTTCCATGACACCTGCGGAATAAAGCAGGGATGTGTTTTAGCGCCTACCCTCTTTGCTCTGTATTTTGCGGTTTTTGTTGGAAAGACCCTAAAAATAGATTTTAACAACACTTTTACACGTCATCATTTTTTTTTTTGTCAGTTTTAGCTAGATGAGGCCAGTGTTTCCTAGCTGACTACCCTGAGAAGAAACACGGAAATAAACTCAGAAGTCAGTCTCTTTTAAAGTGTTCAAATCCATATAATGGTGTTGATTCTGTTATGCACAAACTAAACTTAATTTAGGCTATTGCTATCTTTTTCTCTCTAATAAAACAAGAAAGAGACGGACGTAAATTAGAGCTGTCAAATTTAGTTTGAACTAATATTTCCATACAAATTAAGGGTACACGTAAAAACATGTCGTCTAAAAACACGGCGAAGCGCAAGGCGTAAACTAGTTTGACATCTCTAACATAGTGCATAGCTATAGCCGTCCTTTTCTGGCACTGCCTTTTAGTAGAAGATAGCAATTTTATTCTCTAATTTTAGTTTAGATATTGAACAAGAGAATCCGTGCCAATATGTACCTACTGGTCAAATCATATGAGAACCATGTTCGTTAATGTCTAAGATGAGCTTTTGAGGAAAGGAACACGCAAATTCGAGTGGACCTGTCCAGACAGTACAAACATTTGTCATTTATCCTGAAGCTCAACTCAAAACTTTGAGGAGCTCATCGAACCGACGAACAATACCAATGTAAAGACATTTGGGTAGGCCGCAAAAATACTCAAACTGCCAGACAATCATAAAATCTACATGAATATAATGAAATACATAGTTCTTGCATTCACATTATGCTTAGATATGAGGACCATGCAGCTTAGTGTCTGTAATGGTGTTTTAAAGAAAGAACCACACATATTTGAGTGGACCTGTCCAGTCAGTGCAAGCATTTATCAACAGTCGAATAGCTCAACTTAGAACCACTAACGAGCTCAATGACTTGACGAACATTACCAAAGAAAGGACTAGGGAGGCTGCAAAAGTACTCAAACTGTCAGACAACGTTAAAAAATACTGTAAAAAGGAGGAGAAAAATAATAATAATAATACTAATAGTCCTCACATTTACAATAATAAAAAATAAAATACTTTACAAAGTATTCATGTCAAAAAATAAATAAAATGTCAATAAAAATAATAAAAAATATGGTATAAAAAAATGTCATCTGTGTTTATGAACTATAAAGTACATACGAGAGTATAAAGTACATACGAAAAATAGGAATAATAGAAGTTTCCAAACAACATTTGCGCCGTGTGGGGCGGAAATACAACATATACCCTGCGCAAAACGGGAACAAACGTGTGTCGAGCGAAAAAACCCGTCACGGTTGGTGGTAGGTACCCCTTCTTCTAGGAGAGTCGCAGTAAGCTTGTGTTTGTAATAGAAATAACTCTGAGCAAAGTCTCTGACTGGGGACGACTAAATTTAGTCGAGTTCAGCCCCAGCTAGACACAGGTTTGCGCTTCTACCGCTAAGAAAGCTCCATTTGCTGAGTTTTCACAATTCCAGGACACACCCCTTACCATTTCTAACGATTTTGGGATCCTTGGCATTGCAACTCCAGTAACGTACAGTTCCAAGGACATCTTGAAAACAAGGTCGGGCTGGCATCTAGGAAGCTCGGTGTGCTCAACAGGACGAAGCGGTATTTCAACCCGGCACAAAGGCTGCTGCTTTACAAAGCTTATTACTCGTATTATTAAAGTACTGCAGCTACCTGTGGGCGGGAGCACTTGGGTATCAGCTTGGTCCTTTAGACTTGGTATAAAAGCGTGCTCTGAGAATAGTTGGTGACCCAGGCTTATAAGGAATTTAGAACCGTTAAGTCTGCGGAGAGATGATGAGATGATAGAGAGTTTATTTATTTATTTATGCACACACAAAAACACTTACAAGAGAAAAACGAACAAATACAGATAGAAGAGCACAAAGGTGCTGCTTTTCTAAAGAAATTTCTTCCAGCAGACCTGCGACTGGAAAGTTGGTTGAGAAATGTAGACACAGTGTGTATAAATAGATATAGAAACATAAAATAGACTAGAATACATAAATAATTAATACATAAAATATACCTTACTTTTCAATAAACCAAAGTACATAATTAAATATAAAATAAATATCAATAATAAATATAATCACGGAATGGTGGACAGGTAATACTTTTTGACCTGCTTTTTGAATTGGTAGACAGTTTTAGAATCGCGGATATTAGGTGGAAGTGAGTTCCACAATCGTACCGCATGAACAGAGGAGTGGGAATAAAAATGGGTTTTATGGGATGGGAAATTAAGATGAAGCTTAAGGCGGCATCTACACGGGGCGTCGGCAGGGCGAGTGAACGAAAAACGATCACGCAGGTAGCCAGGATATTTAGGATTACAAAGGATGTTGTACAGGAGACATAATATCCAAGTGTTCCTGCGAAGACGGATAGGGAGCCACTTGAGATCCTTGCGAAACTGAGAAACATGGTCGTATTTCCTGAGACCAAAAACAAACCGAATGCACAGGTTTTGCAAGCGCTCAAGCTTATTTAAGAGCTCCTCAGTGGCATCCAGATAGCAGGCATCAGCGTAATCAATGATCGGCTGAATTAAGGTTTGAGCTAAAGTAATTTTAGTTTTAAAGGGCAAAAAACTTTGCAGGGATTTTAGAGAGTGGAAGGTAAAGTGCACTTTACGACTAACCTCGTTCACTTGCGCTCGCCAAGAAAGATTGTTGTCAATTAAGACACCGAGATTCTTAGCTACGTCGGTGTATGCAATGTTTGAGCTGTTAAGGGATAATGGCGTCAATGTGGAAACATCAAGCGCAGTGTGATAATACCGGCTGCCTATGATCATAGCCTGGGACTTGGAAGGATTAATCTGTAGGCCGTAAGACTTAGCCCATTGATTAATACGCTCCAGGTCATGATTCATGGCATTAACCGCTGAGTCCGCGTTAGCAAGCAAGAAATGACGATAAAGCTGCAAATCGTCTGCGTAAAGATGAAAATTAGAAGTGATAACCTTAGTGACAGTATTAATGAAAATAGAGAAAAGAAGAGGAGAGAGAACGCCACCCTGAGGAACGCCAGCAGTGAGATCACTCCAATTAGAGAAAATCTCGTCGAGGCGAACACACTGAGAGCGACCCCGAAGATAAGAGTCAAAATAGGATACGGCAGAGGAAGAGAAGTTAATAGATTGAAGGACTCCAAGCAGTATGTCGAAATCCACTGAATTGAACGCACAACTGAAATCAAGTAGAACTAATAAAGTGAGAGATTTATTGTCCATAGCCTAGCGGATGTCGTCAGTGACTTTCAGAAGTGCAGTTACAGTGCTGTGACCAGCACGGAAGCCAGATTGTAAAGGGGAAATAAGAGCATTTCACGTTAGGTATCTAGAAATTTGACCATGAACAATGTGTTCGAGAACCTTAGAAAGAAAAGGCAGAATGGAGATGGGTCTGAAATGAGAGAAGGACGAAGGATTGTTCATTTTGGGAAGAGGTATTATGTGTGCCTGTTTCCAGGCTGAAGGAAATGTGCCAGAGAATAAGGAATAATTGAAAATTTGAGTGAGAATGGGGAGCAGTGTTGTCACACCTTAAAACCCAAATGATTGCGTACATCCCGGTTTATCCCGAGAACGATTAGGTTATGGAATGAACTCCCGAGTTTTTCCCAATGAGCTACCACATGGAACTCTTCAAAAAGGGCGTGAAAAAGTTTCTGCAGGGTCGGCAACGCACAGGCGATACCTCTGGGGTTGCGGGCATCCATAGGCTGTGGTGGCCGCGTTCCATCATTCGGGCCGTAAGCTTGTTTGTCACCTATTTAAAAAAAAACGTAAAAATTAGGCTTCCAACATCCAAGACTCTACTTTTATTGCAAAATAAACAACGCAAAAGTAGAATCTTGGATAAGAGTAAGTCAGGCTTTAATAAGTGCATTTAAAATTTTCTTTTATTACAGAAGCAAAACTGCGGGAGGCACTTGTTAATAAATTAATAATAATCTGATTTCACTGAACGGATACTTTTATATTCGTGTCATAAAATCTTAACGTTAAAAGTCAAAACACACAGAATGTATGAATAATAAACGAAAATTACATTTGATCGAGTGTTACCAAATACTCATACTTTTCCTTTAATTTAAAAGTACTCATCATCATTCTCCTGCCCTTATCCCAATTTATTTGGGGTCGGCGAAACATGTCTTTTTCTTCTATACTCCTTTATTAGTCGCCATCTCTGTATTCACCCCCTTTTTACCCATATCCTCTTTCACACAGTCTAACCATCGTTTCTTTGGCCTTCCTCTACTCTTATAGCCATCCACATCCATACACAAGACTTTCCTCACGAAATTTACTTCATTCCTCCGCATCACATGCCCATACCACGACAACCGATTTCCACACGACTTTTCAGTCATCGGTGCCACTTTCAGACTTCCTCTACTAATTTAAAAGTACTCATGACATCAAAATAACATATCGTTACAGGTGTATTCTCTGACTTGTTTTGTAGAAGTGAGCAGCAGTACACTTCTGCCTATCAAGCTAGAGAATATTGCTGCTGTATGTTTAACTGTTCGGGCTTCGGCGCCAAGGGTGCCCTAGAAAATGCTGACGTGATAACTTGGAAAGAGGAGAGTTTGTGGGAAAGGACAGGAAGGAGAACCCGGAACACCGGGAACAGTGGAAGGTCATGGGGAAGACATTTCAGACCCGTACATGGTAAACATCGCATTCATACGCACAAAACGTTTTGAGAACACAAAAAAATGTTACTGTTACCATATTGCGGCTCATACCTGCCCTTAATCTTAGGTGTACTTAACAACTTTTAAAAATGAAGTATGTAGAATGAAAAAAATAACGTAAGAAAGAGCCATAGGCCAAAATCGATTGCGTATTATGATATTTATGAATTTAATTAACATTACAAAAAAGACTGAATATAGAGCGGATTTTAAATTCTCATGTTTATTCAATAAAGCTTCTATCGGTTGGATTCGTTTAAAACTCATAAATCACCACGCAATGGCGTTTAGGACACGTTATAAAATAAAATGGCGAAGACCAAGCCTGAGGCGTCACCGTTTATTGAATTAATGAAACTTCGGCACGTTCGGTTTCCTCTTACCGCCATCGTTGAATAAAATCTTTTGGATTTTAATTGTTTAATGATTGATGATAATATTTGACATTTAATTTGCATAGTAATATGCAAAATACAAATTTAAATGTTAATTAACGAATATTGTTTACGAGTGCACAAAAACTCGTAATGTTTGTTTGGTAAAGCTACAATGACTTCTTCACAGCCTAACTTCACCCACAGCTGAGCACAGGCTTCACCTTTTTATGCCAATCCCCTCGCTCGTGTGCCAGTCTCATCCATGTTTTACCCATGATGGTAACAATATCGTCTGACCATGTCGCCGCTGCCTTCCATCTACTGCACACTAAAATAGTTAAAACAAATTAATACATATTCGTAACAGCTACTACGGGATGCGGCACAGTGGCACACTCAATGTCAATAGCGCAGCCAAGGTTCAGCGATTGTAACAAATTAGTTTTCAATTTCAAATCAATTAAGTGATATAGGTGTCTTCTTTATAATATAAACTAAGATTGAATTACGTTTTATAATGGGTAGGTACAACTAGTAATGCCACGCCGTATCAGTGCCATGTTTTTAAATTATGAAATGTAGAAGTTGCTTGCTGACAATGTCATGAAAAAAAACGACTTCCAAAAAAAGTGCAAAATAATTTTAATTTGGGAAGTCAGTTTCAAAAAACGAAGACACAAAACTAGGAACACCAACTTCCGAAATTTTTCCGTTTTTATTTTTTTGTAATTTTTTATTTTATTTTTCACCTTTAATTGTTGTACCCCAGAACTAAAAACCCCAATAATTGGAGAAAACCAAAACATCATCTATGTCTACGTATTTTTCGTTTTGTTCAGTTTTCAAAAAGCGCTGAAGCAATTTCGATAAATTTTATAGGAGACCACCTCGGGAGTAAATTCTGTCGGATAAAAAAAAAATTTGAAAATTGGTCCACAACAGAGAAATCGGTGGACAAACATAAACACAAAAAAAATACGTATAGTCGAACATAGAACCGCCTCCTTTTTCGAAATCGGTTAAGAAGATGTCTTCGGTCAATCGTCTTTTAAAAAAAACTTTTTTACAAAAAAATAGAACCGACTTCCAAAAAAAGTGCAAAATAACTTTAATTTTGGAAGTCGGTGTTCCTGTTTTGTGTCTTCGTTTTTTGACACCGACTTCCGAAATTAAAGTTATTTTGCACTTTTTTTGGAAGTCGGTTCTATTTTTTTGTAAAAAAGTTTTTTATTTTTCACTTTTTAGTTGTGGTTCCCCATTAAACTGTGTTAAAAATTCATACCTAGACATACGATAGCAGCAATCACGGTTGATTTGCTGTCAATTCTTGAAGAGTTCCGTTGTCTGTCTCCGAAACCCATCACCAGATCTTTTTGAAATTTAAATGGGACCATTTCGGAATAAACCCCTTTCGAACAAAAAAAGAATTTTGCAAATCCGTTAATATATGACGGAGTTATGCCCGAACATACATAAAAAAAAAAAAAAAAGAAAAAAAAAATACAAACATCCGAATTGATAACCTCCTCCTTTTTCGAAGTCGGTTAAAAACATAATGGATTGAATCTTAATTTAGGGTTTGGGTCTTTCTTTATCTTAGAGATACCCTTCCTCTGGGTCAGGCGGTTAAGCCAAGCCCCCGACGGCAGCATTAGAACTTGGAGGAAACTTACGAGAGAACGCTCTTCTGCTCGGAGACACAACGGTGTCTCTGAGCAGACGAGCGTTCTCAGAAGATTATTATTAAAGTAATAGGCCTCTACTTAACTATACGTCTATGACATCTTTCTGACGGTTACTACTGTTCGGTTACTACTGTACTTTGCCGTTAAAGTTTCATGAGCGGTTAAATCATACAGGAATTGAAGTAAAATATGCAGTTTGTTTGAATGGTGTGAATGTTATGAGTTGGTGTAAACAAAGAAATGCTAGAGTGAGCTTTTATATTTTAGTACCCCACGTTGGAAAAGTAAGCTTTACTTTTTAACTATTCATACAGAAATAATGGTATTTTTTCTTTTTGCACGTCTGTGCAACGCAAGGGTTGTTGTTGTTAATGTGTTTATCAGCCTATGTATGTAAGTATGGTATGTATGTGTGTACCTATGCATGTATGTTCCTTTGTGGCGCTGTAAACACAAAACGCATTGGCCGAAATTGATAATTTTTACATCAATTGATTCGTCTTAATCTTGCGATTGCTACTAAACACATGATAATAATCAAAATAAAATAAGGCGATAACCAGACGCTATATTGTGAAAAAGAAAAAAAAATAAAGTCCACGAATAATATTAAGTGGAGTATCAAAATAAACGTACATAAAAGAGGCGATTCCAAAAATATAACTCACTAAAACTTTAAAATAAAATACCCGACTGTATAAAACAACTAAAAAGTTCCAAACAAGTCACTTTTCAGGCAGTCTGATGCAATGGATGGCATGAAATTAATAATTCAACTAAAATAACTGCTACCAACTGCATCAGACTGCTTGTAGAGTGACTTGTTTGGAACTTCTGTTGTTTTTTACAGTCGGGTTTTTTGAAAATTATAAATTTTTGTGTCGTTATGCAGTAAAGGTGAAGAACTAGGAGAACCAAGGGTACAAGAAAGCGAATGAAGAAAGCTCGATAATGTTTGTACCCTACTCTGGAAAGTGGACGTTTGTGGCCTGTTTATAAAAAAAAAATAAGCATGTGGTTAATTTAAGAACTGATTAGCGCGTCCTTACTTCTAAATTTTCTATGGAGATTTTGAATTTAGAATGCGCTAATCAGTATTTTCTTTTCAGTATCTTAGCATTTGGTTAGCGAGTTTTCTAGATATGACAGTTTTGGAGATTCAAATAATATTATGAAAAAACCCGCTTGGCTTCTGGGGCCCTAGAACCGGGCTTTCTGGGCTCAGTGTCATAAATATAATTTTTGAACCTTTTGCCGACATTGAAGACGCTGTTGTGGGTCCCCATTACCCACGGGACCTTGGTGCATTACACTACTTTGCACCTAAGGCGTCATTGATGTGTCCCCCTGCCATCCTAACTGATGCTTGTTCACCAAATTTCAAACGTTTAGTTTAACCCTTAAAGAGTAATGAAGCACACCATTTTAGGCGTGAAAAGAACAGATCGAATATGATATAGGTACTACGCTACGCTTGAAACATCATAATAGACGTGGGCATAAAGGGTGCTAGGCCCAAATGGACGGATAACTTCAGACGCGTGCACACGAACCGCTGCGCTAGAGTCTTCACGCAATTGATTTCTGAAGATAGTAGGTAGGTGCATTTGAGGCCGCCCCAGAAAAAGGTGCCGATATATATTGGACGTGTGCGATGAGGTCTGGTACGGGACAGTGCGGAAAAAGGACTTAGGGGAGAATTGCGAGGCAATAACACAAACATAAAACAGTAATAATGAAAAAAACAACATTGCGTCATATGAAAGCAGAAATTTAGTTTTGTAGAACAAAACTTGAACATACAGGAGTAACCTTATGACAAGTGGTAACCGCAGCCTAAGGACAGCTGGCAATACCTACTGAAGCACGCATTACATACAAACTGAAAAGTTTAAGAAATGAGTCGAGTATCTGAGGTTATTCCCATTGAGAGGTTATTCTACGCGTTAGGAACTATTACGAAACGAAAGAAAAAACAAATTACAAAATTATTTAACCTAGATTAAATTAAACTTTTAAGAAAATGTCATCCTAGGTAGTGAAACGAAGAAATATTGCATATTACGAAAGATATGGTAATTAAGTTTAATGTAAATTAACTACTCATTGTTTATTCACGTACCCACATCATTCTGCTAGAGTGCATTGTTTTCTTTCTGGGTGAACCTTTCTTAAACTATTACAGCCTTATTTATAAAATCATTCACTATATTATATTCTTAGTTTAAGGCGCAGTTAAACGACTTTTAGTGGTTTTTAATTGAACATCACGTCTAAACGACTAGTTTTATTTCTTTGAAAAAAATATATGTTACTTTAAACAATTTTTGCCGTAATTTGATATGTGAATATTTGAAATTATATTTTTGTAACACAGTATGTGTTTGTAGTAGTAGTAGTAGTAGTAATTTATAAAGTTATGTCCAACTCGAATAAAAAATTGAGAATCACGCAAAAACTGTAAAACGTATTTTTATGTAACCTCAACATTTTAAAGATCATTTAATTATTTATATTTTAGTATACGTGTTTTAGTATAATAGTTGTTGTTTGTATAATAAATTAATAACGCATCTTATTTCGGACACTCTCTCGCCCATCGAGGAGCGCTCCTCGATGGGCGAGTCCTATTACTGGGTGGACGTACGACGCGTTACGTGAGCTCAGCATAGAACATACAAGCTGACCACTCAAGGTCATAGGCAGTTAATAGCGCCTTAAATACTGATTAGCGGATTCTAAATTCAAAATCTTCATAGAAAATGAGGCCCATAAAGTTTCCTTTTTTAGCATTTTTACTAGAAGTTCTAACATATCCTACATTTTTGTAATGTATTATTTTAATTATTCAAAAAATCTTATAATGGAGAAAAAAATTATCCATAAACACTTTACAGAATATTCTTCACGGTTGTTTAATTGCAAATATTTAAAATAAGAGGCTGTTACTTATTCTATAAAGCATGCAAGTGGGCCATTATTTACAAACTTAGAAATGGTAATATTTAATCATTATATCAATGAACTGTCACAATGTTCTTAAACTGTCTTATTAAAGCGGACATTCAATTTGTATCAATATTTCTATCTTAAAAATATAAATCATCAAAGAATAATGTGCACAATACCTCTTATGACCCCTAGAACTTGACCTTAAAATATTAATAGCGAGCAGGATGGATAGCCCAAGTGTTATTTTAATATAATTTCTTGTCTCGCGTCAAATTATTTAAATGTTATTGCAGTTCGCCGCCTAAAGTGGGTGGTTCCTTGAGCGATATATAAGCCTGCGCGGATTTTTTACCCGCACACAAACTAGTTCAACGTAGCTAGACAACCTTAGATATCCAAAATGAAATTCGCAGTAAGTAAATCGAAGAAAAATATTAATAAAATATTAAAAAAAAAACAGCAGTGTGCAATAATGTGAAAAAATCAGGTGATATCTCAGTGATAATTTAATTGGTTTTTGTGGATACAGGTGGTGATTTTGGCATGTGTGGCTGCTGCAAGCGCGCAGTTCCAAACTGGAGCATTCAACAAGAAGCCGTACAACCCCTTCGGGAACCAGTACAACCGTAACGTGTACAACAAGCCAACTCCCACGCCGTTCCGGACCTATGCGCCCATCGCGTACCCCTCGTCCACCGCTGCTCCCTTCGTCCCCGTCCCTGTGCCCTCGGGTAGATACCAGGGTGACGACCGCAATGCTCAGATCTTGAAGTACGGCAATGAAGCCAACCCTGACGGCAGCTACAATTACTTGTGAGTACAACAACACTTTCCAAAATTTTAAACACAAAATAAAAATAACACATTTCGATATCAATTAATTATTTTTCAGCTTCGAAAGCGACAACGGTATCGCAGCTCAGGAACAGGGAACTCCCCGCAACTTTGGTGGAAACCCGCCTGTAGTCCCAGTTGTCGCCCAGGGATCCTACTCCTTTACCTCCCCCGAGGGTAGGCAAATCACCATTACATACGTTGCTGACGAGAACGGATTCCAGCCCTCTGTGAGTATTTTAATATCAATCTAATAATTTAGTCAAACAGAGATAATCAAGCAGAGATAAGAGGGCATCTCTGAAATAAATAAATCGTTAATATTTTATTTTATTTTTCCAGGGTGACGCCATCCCCACTTCCCCTCCCGTGCCCGCCCAAATCGCCCGCGCCCTCGCGTACATCGCTCAGAACGGCCAACTGAAGAAGTAAGAAGCTGAAAACACCGAAACTTACACATCAGTATAAGTACACCACAGGATGAATAGTACAACGTAGAACTATATGAAGTCAAATAAAATAAAATGTGATATATTTTAACGACAACTTTTATTTGCTACAAAAACGTATAATAATTCATATATAGTTACGTACGTGCAAGTGTAAATAAAATATTGTTACCGTTTTATAAATCTGTTTTGTAATTTTTCATCCACATGATTTTATCAACGAATGAATTATGATTGAATTCAAAGTCAAATAAATATTTCACTGTCTGTTCGTTACGTAAAAATAAATGATTATTGAAGGATTTAAATTTAAATCACACATCTTTAAATTTAAGTTATTAGTTACATACACAATATGGGCGTAACTTTGAGAGGAGTTGTGATACGAAAAGTCTTGCGATACAGCCTTGTGCATAAACGTGGCTGAAGCTGTAATGACTGGGGTCATTATAGCTTTAGCCACGATTAGTAATGATAAAAATAATCCTCAGACTTATCAAGCACTAGCTTGTGCCAGCGGCTCCGTCCGCGTGGAATTAGAACGACCCCCATTAGTAATAATAGTCTATGTACTATTATAGACTATAATCTAACTTTGTGCTAAATTTCATCCAAATCCGTTCAGCCGTTCTGGCGTGATTGATTTACAATCCATCCATCCAAACTTTCGCACTTATAATATTATCCTACTATTTTTCGTGTAGAAGAATTATTATAAATAGATTATGTATTAATTTTTGGACATTCCTATTTGACTATACAATCTAATCTATCTTATGATCTGTCTATAAGGTTAAAGGTGTGGTACTCTAACCTTATAGACGGATCATGAGATGGGTAGTTTTTTTTAGACGAATTTAAATGTGGATGTTGAAATCGATTATTCAAAAATTAACATTAAATATTATTTTGTGTTATTTATTGCTAATGATATTCATCATAATATTCAATGCCACTTAAGACTATTATGACCGTTATATTTAAAAATCGATAGGTTGAATATCTAATGTTTCCTTTCTTAATGATTTTCGTGGGTAATCCTGAATGGTTGATTGATATACTGAACTTCAACTAGTGCTGGATATTGACAGGTTGAAATGTAAACATAGGCAAAGCGTTACAAAATTTTTAAAGGGCATCAGATCAATTGCTCTTCGTTCCTGTCTGGTTGGGACATGGTCATCATAACCATAATTTCAACCGAAATACATCCACTGCTATCTAGCCGGCCGTTATGGTGACACTTGGGGGAGGCGTATATCTATACGCCTCCCCCAAGTGTCACCATAACGGCCGGTCCTGTGCGTCTCATATCCATCTGCTACCCGCGACTCTCATCAGATCATCGGTCAACATTGTGGGAGATCTTCTAACGATGCGTCTTCCGGTATGTGGTCACCACCTCAGAACTTTGGCCGTAGATTTTGGAGGATGGTGGTTTTTAGGGTTCCGACGTCCTAATAAGGACAAGGAAATCTTATAGTTTCGGTTTGTCCGACTATCCATCCGAGACACAGTGTAGAGGCTGTGAGCGATAGAAAGCTGCAATTGTACGTCCTCAACATGTAAAGTGGGGGTGACTTCTTTTTTTCTCACCTGTCCTATACTGTGCAGTAGCGTTGGATAGGTGTTTCAATCATTGAGGGGTTGTAAACAGTATTTTTCGATTCAGTGATTCGTTTGCGAAATATTAAACTTTATAGTGATATGTTTTGTTCGAGTAGAGCGTCCTCCCCACTGAAAGCTAAACAGTTGGCTTGAAAAATCTGAAAAAAATAGAGATGGTAGTATATACTCGTTTAACGAACATTGACGGAAAACTATTACGCCTAATTTAGCTAAACAAGGACCAACTTAAAAAATGCACCTTCTTGGAAAATTTCGTACAAAACATAACATCCTTAAAAAAATACTGAGATGAAGTAATATGAAGCTATATTTAATATTTAAAACGGGTAGTACACCTACAAAATTTTGGAAAATAGAACTCTTTTCTCGTTTTTAATTTAAACGTTATTGTCCATAAAACTGTGAACTCAATTAATATATACATAGTAATAAACAGAAAGCGCCTTTCTAAGTCCGCATGTTATAACAGATGACTGCGGAACCCTACACTGCGCGTAGCCAGACACGCCCTTGGCCGGTTTTTTATATTTATGTCAAATATTCAGCCTTCAGTTTTCATATTCTGTTGGATCTTTGACGTGTAAGAAGACTCCTCTGACAATGTAAAACCAGCTTTTGACTTCCACATAAAGTTTGCCATCAACCCCTTTTTTTTTTGAGAACGACCATGGTGGTATATATTATGTTAAAATATTGCTAACCTAAACGTAGGTATTAAATCAAATTTATAATAATCTAAACATAATCTCAAACTAAAAGTAAAATTGACATGCACATTTATTTCTGTGAAACAATTCTGTTCAGTGCCAATTAAACCTAGTTAACACGTTCTAAAGTGATTGTAAATAGGAGATATACACCTCATGTTTACAGCATTGTTAAGATTATCTAACTATTAAGTTAGAACACAGCTTCATTTACTATATATGTCAGTTGTATATCTATCCTAAAATAATTATTTTATCAAATAACAGTGCCTACAAGACTCTATGTAAGTTTGGAGTGAATTAAAACGAGATTAGACCCTAAACGATTTTATTTGAATACGATACGTTTATGGTATAAAAACGGCCATTTGGCTGCTAATGAGGCTATAAATCGATAAGAAATCGACCGCATTGTCTCTCATGGCGGAGTGTCCTTCGTTTTTATAGATGTAACTTCAGTTGACCACGGAAGGCTGCTAAACCCACACGATTGCGCGGTGCCCATCCATCTAACCATTACACAATATCTTAGAATCTTTACAGAGAACAGGTTCTAAAAGATTTATTTCTGTTGCGGCCTCAGACGATTCGCTAAACAGATATTTATAAGCTTTTTAAAAAAATCACCGCTCTTGTTTATTGACTCAACGCGAGTCTATGAACTTTATTAGTCGCTAATTTACATTCTGCACATCTAAAATAAGGCACTTGTATTGGCACGAGTAATAGATGAAACGTATGGTTTTTGTAGGAGATTTTTACTGATTACTAGTGCAAAACTTATAAAATACATTTTTCTAAATTCGAAAAACGCAATTTATCAAATAAATAGCAAAATTAAAAAAAACGAGTTTCGCTTCCGTTTAAATAGATTACCTAATGAATAAATTACGAAAAAATATGTGCTTTACGTAAATCGGTCTAAATTTTATGTAAATTGATTGGATTAAAATATCAATGTCGAATGCCCTTCTTCATAGATTAATGGACCAAAGCGGTTTAATATGGCAGACTAATGACAATAACAGCAAAACGTGGCAGCGGATTATATTATTATTATAAATATATTATTAATTTGACACCTCAAAGCCGAATAATAGATCACTTTTGTGAGTTTTCGTAACTAATAAAGGTTTAAATAAACCTGTTAAATGTGAATAATAATTGTTTGTTAGACAAAGGCTTGGCGTGTGATGCGGCAGGTGATCTTCACCTCTCCATGAAGCTCTATCGTGATGCTATGCGGTCCGTTCGGGCGCGACCTTAGCATTTGGCGTAACGCACTTACCGCTTTATAGGTACACGATAAACAAGTGATTCCCTGCCGCTATGCTTGAATATTCCTGAATAAATTACAGGTCAGGGGAAATATGACTTACTAATATTGTGAATTGAAAAAAATGTGCCCAAAACACATTGGAATGGAAACGGTTGAAAGAGACCTTCACTTACTGGATGAAGGATAACCAACCTTGCGTTATTTTAAGACAAAGGCTTAAAAATAAGAACTGTTAGCTAAATTTTTTTAAGTTTCTTCAATTGAGCAAGCCAATATTATAATAGGTACTATGATAGTAATTGATAAAAAATTATAAATTATAAATGATTTTATTTATGTAAATAGGTTTTAACAACACTTTTACACGTCAACATTTTTTTTGTCAGTTTTAGCTAGATGAGGCCGGTGTTTCCTAGCTGACTATTCTGAGAAGAAGCACCGAAACAAACTCAGAGGTCAAACTCTCTTTTGAAGTGTTCAAATCCATACAATATGTACTGGTCAAATCATATGAGAACCATGTACGTTAATAATGTCTGGGACGAAATTTGAGGAAAGCAACACGCAGATTTGAGTGGACCTGTCCAGACAGTACAAGAATTTGTCAGTTATCGTGAAGCTTAACTCAGAACTTTGAGAAGCTCAACGAACCGACGAACAATACCAAAGTAAGGACATGTGGGTAGGCTGCAAAAGTACTCAAGCTGCCAGACAATCATAAAATCTACGTGAATATAACGACTTACATAGTTATCGTATTTACATTATGGTATATGAGGACTATGCCGCTTAGTATCTGTAATGGTCTTTTGAAAAAAAAACCACACACATTTGAGTGGACCTATCCAGTCAGTGCAAGCATTTGTCAATAGTCGAATAGCTCAACTTAGAACCAGTAAGGAGCTCAATGACTTGACGAAAAATACCAAAGAAAGGACATTTGTGTAAGCTGAAAAAGTACTCAAACAATCAGACAACGTTAAAAATTTCTGTAAAAAGGAGGAGAAAAATAATAACAATAATAACCCACATACTCCTCACATTTATAATAATTAAGTAATCAAAAAAAGCAAATATAATTCTTTACAAAGTAAAAACTCCAATCCGTGTTTGAGTGAGACATCGCTTTACTATCTATAAATGTTGTTTATAACAGAGATAATCCAACAGACAGACGAACATGGTTGTTTAATATTTTAACAGCTTATGTGGATTTAATAGTGCACAGTCGCTTCATGATAAATGCGGACTAGCGTGGCCTATACGAGTACCTTCGCCCAGGGCGCACTTGTCGTATATTATTGTTGCCTTTTGTACGATTGCAATTATTACATTTATCTAGTGCAACTAAAACATTTATGAGTCACTAGCGACCCGACCCGGCATCGCACGGGTGCATTTTTTTTTTCGTTTTCTTCAAAACTATCTTTTATACAAACCTTGTCCTGACAATTACGGGCACAAAAAAAATAATTAGCCAAATAGGTGCTGCTTTTCTGAAGTGATGCACTTACAAACATTTCGCCAATATGTTTTTATATATACAGTATTTAACAAAAACCCTGTCCGATCCTGAAGGGTATTATTTGGTATCGTACTGCGTACACATATACGTAATCATTTAATGGATACGAGATTATTATTTTTCCCCAATGAAACTAATTAATTAAAAAAAAAGAAAAACTTATCAACCCTGGGCAAAGTTCACCTATTGTTTCGTGTCAAAGACGCCACCTGAGCGAGATGGTCTTTTTGATCCTTTTTTAAGGAGTGCCTACAGCGCGGCTAGTGCAGGGCGGTATGCTTTGAAATAAAAATAGGTAAAAATGAAAAGATTTCGCTGGCTGGTGGAGTGTTGTCAACTTATGAAAATTCGCCATATTTAGTGTTAAATTTCGCATATTTTATATAAAAAAACTATAACTTTTGGTTTTTATGAGTTACATTAAAAAAAAAATCTAGTACGTATGTTAAACCAGGAATACGCCTTTATTGGATCGGACAGGGTTTTTGTTACATGCTGTATGTAAGTGGATAGACTATAGGAACAATGATTCTAAGTACTACAATTTTGATTGATGTTTTCTTTTGTTCTTTCATATTTATGTTCAACGGTCAAGGGCACATTGATGACCGTTGCCTACACGTGGTCAAATTGAAACGGTTTGTCTACGTTGGCTGAGAATAAGAGCTACGTCCTTTTCAAGGCACCGGTTCCTGGTAGCTGCCAAAGTAGCCGACAAACGATTCAGGAAGGCAATAAGGGAGGATTATCCAGCAGTGGTCTGTAAACTGCTGATGATTATAATAGTAAAGTATAATATGATTCATAGTTTGGTAAAGCTTTTTATAAAGGCAGTACCGTTTGTATAAGAGTTTTTTTTAATTGCAAGACTGCATCAAGACCAAGATCAGATCTTTCTCTTCGGCGATCTCTGGGCCAGGTTTGGAAGGAGAAAGGTGAGGCCTATGCCCAGCAAAAAAAAAACTACATCTTCAATTCAGACGAAGGGCGTTCACTGCCGGACATAGGCGCTTCTCGCACCCAGTGGTCTCTCGCGGTTATCAGATGATCGGTTCACCATGTTTTCTAACGCTGCGTCGCGTTCACCACTTCAGAGCCTTTCGGCCCCATCGGCCATCCATTCTGCGAGTAATGTTGCTAGGCTACGAACTGTAAAAAATAACAGTCCGTTCTTTTGTTTGTGTTCCTTTATAATTTGCCAGAAGGATGACACACTAGGCAGATATTCTAACAATATAATACAGGTACGATAGATATGACGTAATTTATTATAATAATTATACATTAAATATGGATATTCTTTCATATTGATTCCAGATTATCTTGTAGTTATTTTAAATCTAATAACTATGACTCGAATTTTGTCGTATTTGTCTGTTTTATAATGAATTAATAATCAATTAATGTTAACATAATATATCTATTGAATGTTTTATGTTATCTATAGTACACACAGCATACACGTGTTTGACAATAAATTTAATTCAGTCATCAGAACACCTGTAATAGCAACATTGTCTTGTGGAAAATTTTATTAATCTTCATAATCAAACTTGCTCCACCTTCATCGATTACCATCAGGTGAGATAGAGGTCAAAAGCGAGCCTATCAATGGTTAAAAACAAAAAAACTGAAATCATACACAGTTCATCAAGAATTTTATCTCATATTTAGAATGGTTTAAGGTTAACCTAAACTAAAATATTTTGCCCGTCACAAAAAAAAACATATAAAGCAGCGATGAATCTGATTCTCCAATATTTTTTATCTATAGGTAACTAATTTATATCTTTATTTGAAAAGTTCATGGCAAATTAGACTAGATGCCTACCTACTCATTTATACGTTTAAGCAAGTTACTGCGGCACATGGGCGCGGCTAAAGATGGCTCTCAGCTCATGTCGTAACGCGTAATCTTATCATCATACGAATGGCTCTATGAGACCACTCTTACTCTAAATCCTTCACAGTATGGATTTCATAAAACGATCACTCAAAAGGTTAATAGCAGATATGGCCTATTGATCTGTTTCTAGTAGTGACAATGTAGTGAACGAAACAGTCGATGCCTCTCTATTCTGAGGTCGGAAAGATGCTCGACGTCAATGTATTGTTTAAGTATGCAGACCTATTGAAATTAACCTGTTAGTGAAGCATTACCGCTTTTCTAGTAATTTGCTTTTAGGTTCATCAATGTTGCGGTAATATGTGCACTTAAAATAGACGGCGCCGTGAGGAATAACTCGATTTATAGAAGTGGATTTTTTATCATGACGAGCTCATGAGTACAGCTTAAAACAAGTCTCCTTTATTAGCATGTGCAATTTAAACATTTTGTGTAACTATTTGATGTCATTTGAATCTTAATCAAATAATATACGTAATCATTATTGTGACCCACAAGCTGAACCAATAGGTACACGGTGGCTCGAAAAAGCAGACGGTTGAAAAAGATTCTTTGATCAGTCATTTAACTGATTAGTTTCTTGAATTAATGCAAAACAATATATCCAGCTGTATTTTGCGCTACTTAATTATTAATAATATCAAAGTTTGCAATGATAATGTCCATTGAAAATACTTTAAGTTTAAATTTACTGCTGCTGGTACTGACCTTATAATATCTATTTGTAGATTATGTTATTAGAGACACTAGACATTTATTGTTAGTGTAACTATTTCATTGTATATATTTTCGTCTTTACCGGTTCGAAAACTGTGCAGTGGCGGGCAGACTGTTTGAGCAGATTTGGCTGTCCGAAGTGACAAAGTTGCAACTCTTGGTACAATGGGATGATACTTTGTTTCGATTTTGTTGCAGGTAGAACAAAACCTAATATTATAAACTTAGTGGGGTTTAGAGGACTTCACAGACGTCGCGTTTTTAATTTTGAATCGTTATATACATTTCTGTTATTTGGGCAGGTCTCGAGGAGGCAATGCAATGCTCATTGCCTTTGATATTTTATTTATTCGTTTTCTGACACTATTATGGCTAGAATTCGTTATGTAAAACATGTCTAGGGAAATCTAGTGACTACCTTAATGGTGTTTATATGCGTTGGGTTTGCAGCCTGTCACTAGTGTGGTGCAATGTCTAAATACAATTTTGTTTGCATCTTTACTAACATTGGCTACTTGGACTCTGTTAACTCCGTAAAAGAACTAAAAAACTTAAAGCCATCCTTTTTTACTCCTAATTACGACTAATAATAACCAATTTCTGCCATATTGACGTCACAATGAATTCCCAATTTATCGGGTCAAAGTGGCGCCAATATTACCCAGCTCAAGAACATGGACATTCTTCGGTTTATGCGGGTATTTATATCGTAAGACATTCCATATTGGATGACGTCTAAATCCGGCTAAGGTTCATTTAACTTGGGTCAGGTAGACAGTAAAAATGCCTATAAACTTAAGGCCCTACCAACGGCGAAGTGACACTGGTAACTTTTCATACTTCAGCGCTGGGATTTGCCTTTAAGGGTCTACTACCGGCCAAGTGGCGTCCTCATTGAATAAAAAATCGTAGCATAGCATAGATAAGAAATATTAAAGAATCTAACGTCACGTTTGTTACAAAAAGGATAAAGTATGTTTACGTTGTTAAAACAGGTCTCAGAATGTTTCCTATCCAAAGCAGTAGGCAAAAGTACCAAAAACGGCCGTTTCTGACACTTTTGCCTACTACTTTGGATACGAAACATTCTAATATTTATTTTCTATACTATGCTACGATTTTTTATTCAATGAGGGCGCCACTTGGCCGGTAGTAGACCCTTAAGTTCTCCTTGCAAAATTATATGACACGACACACGACATATGTAATAATTCATGATTATATAATTATTAATATTTTTTAGTTAAAATCTTCAATAATTTAAAAAATGGGGCAAAATTGCGTTAAGATGATCAAATGTCAAAGTTTAAATTTTTTGGCATTTATTCTTGTTCGAGGACGTCTAGCATGCATATTATGGTAAGGAGGCAATTTATTTGCATAATTTAGTTCTTTAAAAGAATATCGGAAAATAAAAACGTTACAATTATGAATACGAAATAAAGTGATGACAGTAATGGATGGCACAACATGTTCACAGTTACTGGAAAGAAAAAAGCTGCTCCGTAAAATTGCAAACACCGTTACTTTATGAAAAATGAAATGCATTGTAAATAGAATTTAGATGAGATTAATTATTCTAACTGAAATGATCTAGAGTTCACACTCCCGCAAGTTACAATCAAACGGTGTTTGCAATTTTCCGGTGACCTCGACTTATGCTGATTGCAAATATTTGCCTATAATCTATCGTTTTTCTTACTAAGGTATTTAACAAACATGCTAATAATTATCATGAACGACGTGCATGATGACTGTCATCACAGAAATGGGTATCTAGTCAACTTTACCTTTACATGACACTTTTTTTTTTTTTGTGGGTTGGGCAATCATCCAATGACATCCCCGCAGGGTGAAGTGAGAGGGCGTGTCAGACTGTTACTGACTAAAACCCACCCCTGTTCCTTCCCTGCCCTAAATGCCCAGGGGCGAGGTAACTCTTTCGAATTTATCCTCAACCACTGGGCAGACCTTTACATGACACTTTACGTGACCAGATGGCTGGTTCGTTCTTTGCCCAAAGATTTAGCATTGCTATTCAACGCGATAATGCTGCTATTCTTCTGGGCACGTTTCCAGATAATAGCGATGTGGAGGAGTACTAGTAATTTTATTTTTGTATGTATGTACATAGTTAGGTTAAGATTTTTGGTTTTAGTTTAGAAAGAGTAAGTTAAGTATTTAATAACTTTACCTTTATTTGCATTTTCTTATCTAGAAACCAGATACTTATGACTAAGTGTTCAACCTTTAAGTTGTATGTCATATTCAAGTACCTACGTAGGGGAAAAATGTACAGACTTTACAAATTAATCTATGTAAAATTAAATCTCTGTTTGAAGGGTAATCATTACTTGTGCTCAGTTTGACTGATTTGGCTTTTTTTTGTTGTGTTCGTAGTAGTCAATACACGGTTTGAATGCAAGAATATTTTCAAAAACCGGTTAAGTGCATGTCGGGCCACGTGTGGTGTAGGGTTCTGTAGTCGCCCGTTACAACATGCGGTCTTAGAGGAGGGCTTTATGTTTATTACTATGAATATATTAATTGAGTTTACGGTTTAACGGTTATTAACGTTTAAAACGGGTCTACGTAGGACTATAGTAACTTTAGAAGAAGTATTAAAATCCGCCTTTATTACATTGAGGCTTTCAATGTTTGGAACACCCAAGCGCTTATGTTTGGGGAGACTCTAAGCACCCCGTTTGAGACAAAAGTCATGACGTTATGTTATCCATAATTTTACACGTTTACTACCCGTTACCCGTAACATGTAACAACTTCACCTAAGTAATTTTGTACGAAATTTTTCAAGTTGATAAGTTTTATAAGTTGGGTGACTATAACTCTTAAACTAATAGAGCTTACTTAGCCATGATAGTATTCCTTCAAAATTTTACCGTTTTGTCGGCGTGATTAATATGTAAGGAACCCAGGCAAAATTTCTAGTCTAGAGACTATAATCGTCTGTCAAAATTATAAAGCTTCCTTAGACTCATTACTTATTCGTAGCTTCCTTGTCCTTGTTGGAACTACGGAACCCTAAAAACCATCAGAAATTAAATTGCATCTGTGCGCTGCCGGGGTGGATCACTATTGATTAATATACATTGAGTTAGTGATTCATTTTATGTTCGTTTTCAACTGCTAGCGCAGTTCCTTCTATACGTCGTCACCAAACTTGAAATGAAGATGGCCAAAAGCAGCTATGAAGCAAAAGCAAAACCTAACATAATATGAATTTTTAACCGACTTCAAAAAAGGAGCATGTTCTATGTTCGACTGTATTTTCATATGTACTACTTATATATAAACACTGATAAAATTTTATATTTTTAATTTTTTTTTTTTTTGATTGACATTTTATTATTATGCCATTTATTTAATTTTATATACATACACTTTACATTTTCAAATATTTAGGTACTTACATATTATTATAAAAACATAAATAAATACAAAATTATTTAAAAATATAAAAAGTAGTAGCCCACCGGTATCCGGAATAGGGTCCAAGCTACCGGTGGTCAGGGCTCCTGGGAAAGGAATCTCCTAACAATACGAGCCGTGTCCAAGAGTACTGCTTTCTGGATCAAGCCCTTGATCCAACTGCCTAACGAGAGCCTCATGAGATGTTGGTCGAGGCTCTTGGCAATTAAGCCATTGGCCGTCACGACTATCGGCACAATGACTGCTGTATCCACCTCCCACATGTCGACAACCTCGCGAGCCAGATCAAGATACTTCGTTTTTTTATCTCTCTCAGCCTTCACGAGGTTCTCGTCATGAGGGACAGCTATATCAACAATCATTGTGCGACGCTCTTGTCGATCTACCACCACTATGTCAGGCTTATTGGCAACAATAGTCCTATCCGTGATGATAGATCGATCCCAATACAACGTGATATTGCCATTTTCGAGAACTGGGTCGGGCTCATACCTATAGTACGGTACTTCAGATTCCACAATATTATTATTATCCGATTATAATTTTTTTTTTGACTTCAATACTTTGTTAAGTATTATATTTATTTTTATTTTTTGATTGACATATTATTATTACTATTTTGTTTGACACGAATATTTACTTTGTAAAGTATTATATTTTTTTTTTTGAATACTTAATTATTGTAAATGTGAGGACTATGTGGGTTATTATTATTATTTTCTCCTACTTTCTACAGTAATTTTTAACGTTGTCTGACAGTTTGAGTACTTCTGCGGCCTACCCAAATGTCTTTTTTTTGGTATTGTTCGTCAAGTCATTGAGCTCCTTAGCGGTTTTTAAGTTGAGCTATTCGACTATTGACAAATGCTTGCACTGACTGGACAGGTCCACTCAAAATGTTTGGTTCTTTCTTCAAAAGACCACTACAGAGACTAAGCTGCATGGTCCTCATATAGAATAATGTGAATGCGAGAACTTTGTATGTCGTTATATTCATGTAGATTTTATGATTGTCTGGCAGTTTGAGTATTTTTGCGGCCTACTCAAATGTCCTTATTTTGGTATTGTTCGTCGGTTCGTTAAGCTCCTCAAAGTTCTGAGTTGAGCTTCGCGATGACTGACAAATGCTTGCACTGTCTGGACAGGTCCACTCGAATTTGTGTGTTGCTTTTGACCTCTGAGTTTGTTTCGGTGTTTGTTCTCAGGGTAGTCAGTTAGGAAACACCGGCCTCATCTAGCTTAAACTGACAAAAAACATTGTAAAAGTGTTCCTTGTAACCTATTTATTGAATAAACATCATTTATCACTTATCATTTGTATGTATGTTTTTTTTTATGTATATCCACCGATTTCTCTGTCAGTTGTGGACCGATTTTCAAAATTCTTTTTTTATCCGAAAGAATATACTCTCGAGGTGGTGTCATATAACTTTTATTGAAATTGCTTAAGCGCTTTTTGAAAAACTGAACAAAAACGAAAAATATGTATATATAGAAGACGTTTTGGATTTCTCCAATTACGAGGATGTTTAAATTCCACGTTCCATGTTATTGGGATTTTGAGTTCTGGGGTGCTGTTTCTGAACTAAAAAGTGAAAAAAACAACTTTTTTACAAAAAACACAACCGACTTCCAGAAAAGAAAATACACTAAAAATTAAAAAAATTACTTTAATTTCGGAAGTCGGTGTAAAAAACGAAGAAATAAAATACAAACACCGAGTTTTACACTAAAAATTTCAATGTAAGTATTTTCTTTTTGGAAATCTGTTGTTTTTTTTTCCATTTTCTCTTTCAATTATTCATTAAAAAAAAAAAAAATTGAAAATTTTTGCTCTAATTTGATTATTTTTTAAACTAGTTTTCCCTTTGCGAGACGAAAATAGTTCATTTATTATCTTGTTTTTTCTTATACACTAGTGAGGTATTGCAATTGTATTTATTATAATAATAATGATGTAACACATAATACAAAAAACAATAATATTATAACGTATTTATTATGATACACCATATAAAGGCAGGGTCTGAGGTTTTCCAACCTCAACATGCCAGTTACTTCCATTTATAGAAGATGGGATGACTCCAAGAATTTCGCAATATATCAAATTCTTTTATGGATTGAATGTCAATTTTGTTTTGATTCCTTTTAGTTTTATAAACTACAGTTTTATAATGAGCATTTGTACAAGTGGTTACGTAATTTATTTTTAATTACTAAGCTTTTGTTAAATATGATTCCCAAGTTGTTAGCTTTAAAATGGTTTCTTCATTAGCATTGATTTCGTGTAACTATTTTAGTCATCAACTTTATTTAAACTTATTCCCACTTTTGATTTTTATTTTTTGAATCCAAATTTCATATTATGATTAAGTTCTGAAACTGAGTTTATAGCGCGTCACTCTTCAGTTTTATGAATATGAAAGTAATTATAATTATTATTCAGTGTACAGTTATAAAAAAATGCTTGTTACCATAATGATTAATAATATGAAAATAATATTCGTAACGTTGTTAAATAAATATATTTATATTTGACCATATAATGTGATGCAAGGCTAATACAAATGTGCATTATTTAAATATCTTAGCAAATTCATGCATTTTATTCAAATCAATTATTTAAAATTATTACTCGTAGAGAAAAAATAATAACAGCTGCATGGATCGATCTCTATGGTTAGGCAACGCTTGCCAAGGTCGGGCTGTGGGTGGGTGATCATCTTAACAAACCAAAATTCCTTTCGTGCCTCGGAAAGCAGGTTAAGCCATTGCCCCGGCTGTCATTTGTAGATCTTTGACGGTCGTTATGAATAGTCAGAACCCAGTAAATCTGACACCAGCCTTGCCAAAGAGTATCGTGTTACCCGATGACTGGGTTGCTGAGGTCAGATAGGCAGCTCCATAAAAAATACTGGTATTCAGCTGTATCCGATTAGATGGAAGCCGACGAAAACAATGTTGAGACTAGGCTAGGCTATAACTAAAACAACGGAAGGAAAGTTATAGTTCCTCCCCCAAACCTCGACAAGGCACTCGTGTATTTCTAACCGGCTTTAGAAAAAGGAGGAGGTTCTATGTTCGACTGTATATGTATTTCCGCCGATTTCTCCGTCAGTTGTGGACCGATTTTCATAATTCTGCGACGTGTACCTGATTTTCTCAAATTACGAGAATGTTTAAATTCTACGTTTCATGTTATTGGGGTTTTTAGTGCTGGTGTATAACAACTAAAAAGTGAAAAAAAAAACTTTTTTCCCAAAATAACAACCGACTTCCAAAAAAGAAAATACACTTAAAATTAAAAAATAACTTTAATTTCGGAAGTCGGTGTCAAATAACGAAGAAATAAAATACAAACACCTTTGGAAGTCGGTTGTTTTTTTAACACACTTCACCTATAACATAAATATGTTAAAAAATATTAGAAGTAACATTTTGCGTTGATGTTAAATTTGGATGACAATATAATATGCTTAGCTGAGTGACTTCATTCTAAATCCAATATTGCTGACTCCCAAATATGGCAGACTAGTTATTTTGTCTACGTTCCCGTGACATGGATATCAAATGAAAGGGGCTGCTGAAACAAAAACAAAAAATAAAGTGTGGATTCGTAGTTAACTTGTAAAATGTTTGTAAATATTTAGAACAAAATTAATGAAGTAGTTTAGTTAGTCATTTAAATCACAAAAAAAACACACACAACATAAGTGTATGGGGCTATACATATAATATATGTATAGCCCCATCCATTTATGTTGTGTGTACATTTTGTCGAGCTATGCATAGCTCGACAAAATGTACTGAATTTAATTTTCGTGGTTCCTCGTAGTAAAAGTTGATAATAGTGATGAGTATTGTCAGTATTTTTATATAAGTTGAATAATATTATCGTCTTCCCATTGTATGATAAATAAATAATAATGGTGATATTTAAAGTTAAGCCCAATAAACATCAATCCTTAGACTTTCCATAGACGTATTGTGGTTGGAGCCGACTGCTCCAAGCATCCTTGTGCAATTGTTGTACAATTGTGTTTGACCGCAACTGCTCCAAGCAGTCAGTCTATGTATATATATAAAATAACAGGGCTGGGTGGGGCGCAGAGAGAGGAAACGGTGAGCAGTCGGAGTGAACCGCTTCAAGCGGTTCGTATTTGGCAGGTCGAAAGAGAGACCACAGTGAAACTCGACCGCACGCGGACTGCATTTTTAGCTGCGACTGCAAATGAACTGCAGATCTCCAAACCGTGACCGCTTGAAGTTGTCGGTACTGACTGCTCCAAGCAGTCCCTCTATGAAGGCACTTAGGGTCACTGCGCGTACATGTATTTCAAATATTGTTCAATAAGATGGAGTCAGTCTGAGGAGCTCGTGGCTAAAGTAATAACAGCCGCACGGGTCGATCTATCAGGTTAAGCAACGCTTGCCGGGGTTGGTCCGTGGATGGGTGACCATCTTTACATACCGAGACTTATCCGTGCCTTGGAAAGCATGTTAAGCCGTTGGTCCCGGCTGTCAATCGTGGATCTTTGACAGTCGTTACGGGTCGTCAGAAGCCCGAAAGTCTGACATCCAGTCTTACCAAGGGGTATCGTATTACCCAGTAACTGGGTTGTGGAGGTCAGATAGGCAGTCGCTCCAAGTAAAATACTGGTATTCAGCTGCATCCGGTTAGACTGGAAACCGACCCCAAGATAGTTGGGAAAAGGCTAGGCAGATGATGAAGATGGAGTCAGTCGTTACACATAAATCATCACGCTAATATTATAAAGGCGAAAGTTTGTGAGTGTGTATGTTTGTTACTTCTTCACGCTCAAACGGCTGAACCGATTTGGATGCAATTGTACGCTGTATTAACACATAGGCTACTTTTAATCCCAGTCTACACGGGTGAAACCGCGGGGCGCTGCTAGTTTATCATAAATAAATAATAAATGAGCTGTTCCGACAGAAGAGCAATTTTTTTAGAAAAAGAGCTTAAAATAAAATTTTATGAAATCAGCCTATAAAAGACATCAACGCACTTTATCACATAATTAATGTAGATATTTTTAACAATAGTGCTTAATATGTGTGTATAAGAATATTTTACAACTAACATATCTGTGCTCATCTATCAAAATTCTACCATAGGCTTAGGTCTTTAGGTCCTCACTACAAATAAATTGCTTTATCAGTTTCTGTCACACAACGTGGCTAAACAAACGGGGTACGTTTTGTGTCCAATTAGCATGAAGGTGTCAATCCTGTTTCTGGGTCGGCCCTAATTAGCAACTTGGAGCTGACCAATTCTAGACAATAGCGAATACAATGATATAAATTACGTTTTGAAACTCAATAATTTATTTGAAATGTTATTCTAGGTTACGGAGGTTCAATCCTGCTGGAAAATGAGCAATAATAACCGTGGAACCTGCTCGGCGACACGATGGCGTTGCATCCTTGTAGCCGCGCACCACCACTAGCACTAAACAAATAGGTTTGTAGGCGCGAGTCAGAGGTCACAGTTCACTTACTCCACGTTTTATTTGATTTACTTAAAACTGAGCATGGGCTTACTTGTACTTATAAATATAGCAATCATTCTATAATCCCCGTAGGGCTCACAAAAGGATAGACAGAGATGCAATTCATATTCCGGTAATGTCCATATTTATGGCCTAACGCTATTTCAATGAACTTTATTAATAACTGTTATAAAGTGATGCTAAAATAATCTTCAATTACAATATCTTAGTGGTCGTGGTTTTATGTGAATATAATGTCCTCTGGAGCTCGATGTAGGTTATACAGTTAATGCCATATGTTTGGATTGCTGTGAGTAATCGTTCGTTAGTTGCACCAAAATGTCAGAGTTCTATTAAATATCGTGTGAGATGAGCCTACAGAACCTTTTTTTTTAAGAAAGTGATATTGTTTAACATAACATTGTTGAAGTCATTGTAAATATCATACTTTTTTAGGATCGTCCCACAAATATCTACCTACATAGCAATCGACCTCTAAGATAATGGAACCTACACTTTTTTACGCAGTTTCTACTATTAACATTAATATTTTTTTAATCATTTGATATTTATTCAAACTAACGTTTTCACTGATTTCCTTGCCTTCTTTATTAATGATGTTGTTGCATTGAATAGGCTAAATACGTAAACACTGCACGCCGCGGCCAGACCAAACGATTTGTGGAACAAAATACTGTAGTTTGAGATGTTTCTTAAGATTAAATGGGTAATTTAATGTCAGATTCAATTTCTGCTATTACATTTTTTACATCAGTATTGAGATAACTCAGAAGGTCACGACTGGCCCTTATTACAGTCTTCTTTATGTTTCGATTCAATCGGTGCTCGACAGCAAACACTGTGTATTTGTGTATTTTAACGACGTGTTGTGTTGTTATCTAGCTGTTATTTATACTCTTATTCTCCTCTAAACTTTTGAGGACACAACAGATATCAATTATATTTACACTAGCTAACCTAAAAACAGGAAAGGTGGCCAGTGGTTACGGTTCCAAATTCCGAGTTGTAACTCAGTCACTTCACTTAGTGCTAACTATTTTATTAACAGGCCATATCTCAAAACGGTAAGGAAATACAAACATCGTGAGGTTGCGTGGTAGGAATGTCCTACCAAAACAATCGAAGACATAATTTATGACATGTGGTGTATTACGGCCCGATTCCCTCTCAAAGAATGGGGACCTGTGTCCCAGAAGGGCACGTTATGAACTGATTATATTAACCTAAACTTGCGTAAAAAATGCAGCTTCTTTTTGTTTGATTGTCGGTAAGTTCTCTTATAGCAAGACCTCAATCTAGTAAGAATCTCCTGAAATACATAAGTGCAGTGTTAAATAAGTTTGTTTCAAAACATTAAACTTGTCTTAAGCCTCAGGAAGGTACCACATTCTACATACAATGTAAGTATTTAAGGCGCGCCTCGTATTTCCAAAAATGGCTATGTTCAGATCTACATTTTTCACAGAATGATGTCATTTTTATGAGAACGCACTAAAGAAATGTCATAAATATGTAATATTGTTACCTACTGGCTGAGACATCCGTTTAGAACTGGTTCTTTAAACTCTGAATAATCATTGATTTAAATAGCAGATAAACATTTATAGAGGATTTTAGGGATTAGTTTCGTATGGAAATATGTTCACACTGTCCTCAAGTAATCCTGACGTAGTGAGCGGCGAATGTTAACTTGTCGAACATCGCAAACTTCATTTATTCAGTAGGTATCTATTTTTTGCTGTAGGTATGTTAATCGAATGTCGCTTTGATGTCACCCTTGTACTTAATGATGGTTTGATTGAATAAGACTAGGCGCAGAGAGTCGGCATGTCAGTCATTTGCAATTTGCGGTTTATACTCGTATTAAGAATGTATGGCCATCAATCTAGTTGTTGAAATAAAAAAGATCATTCTGTGTTTTAGGAGTCCTCATGTCTGTGATTTGCAGTTTATATTAAGTACTATCTTCTGCCAGCAGCGTTGTCCGCATTTAAGGCGCAGTTATACGACTTTTAATGGTTTTTAATTGAACATCACATCTAAACGACTTGTTTTATTTTTTTGAAAAATTTGAAATTATATTTTTATAACATAGTGTAATTAATTTGTAAAGTTATGTCTAACGCGGATAAAAAATTGAGAATCACGCAAAACCTGTAAAACGTATTTTTATGAAATCTTCACCATTTTAAAGATTATTTAATTATTTATAATTTAGTCTCTTAGTAAGTGTTTTAGTTTAATATCTGTTGTTTTATGTGTAATAAATTAATAATGCGTCTAATTTCGGAAAGCGCTCCTTGATGGTCGAGTCCGATTACTGGGTGGACGTACGACGCGTTACGTGAGCTCAGCACAGAACATGGAAGATAACCACTCAAGGTCATTGGCAGTTAATAGCGCCTAAATGGCTGATTTGTCAGACAACAGACACAAAAGAAAATCTATTTTTCGTGGTCACATATGACCTACGTGACAGATGAGGTTTTATGTAGTACTTCCCCTACTATAAATTATAGCCTATGTGCTATTCCAGACTATAATCTAACCCGGTGACAAATTTCATCCAGATCCGGTAAGCCTCCTGGCGTGATTGAGTAACAAACTTCCATCCACCCATCCAAACTTTTTCAATTAAAATACATAATATGTGTATTATACGTAATACTAACAGGATAGGATAGTAGGATGTATGACCATATTTGTAGGTAGTTTTTGAAAGAAGATAATTCTTTGTTTTAGGTTACAATGTACAGGGCCTAAAAAGGCACATCACAGAGCCGTTAACTACGCACACTGTACGTCTAACAAAGTAGTTTTACGCAAAAATTATTGCTGGGAAACGACTTTTATTTTTAGGTATGGAAAATAAAAACTATTTTTACTTCGCGCAACGTAACGCAAACACAGGCAAGTGGAGCCCAACCCTTCGCTCTAAGCCACGTAGGTACTTGACAATATTCATTGCGTTTTCGTAACTGCAAATTCGTAATTTCGAAAAAAAAACGAAAATTCAGGTAATGTTTGTTTGGACAAAAGTAATAACACAATTCATTTTCATATAAAAGTTAAAAAAAAAAATTGCGACTTTGACCTTCAATATCTCCAGAAGTAGTGGTTTCCCAGGTATGGTCTAGTGGAAAAAAATGATCCAAATACAGGATAGAAGTGGGTAGAATATGTGGCTTTCGGCTTCGGAAACTGTCTTTTTACACCCGGTATAAAGTACCAATTAAATGTACATTTTGAACGATTATAGCTGTTTTTCATTCAACGGCAAATGATTTATGTACATTTCGTAGCAGTAGTGTGCCAATTATGTCAAGATCGATGAAAGTAAAGCGCGAGGTAGCAACATGATTACTTCCAATCTCCCAAAGAAACGAGAATTTCGTTACAAATATACCATTGTTATTGTTTTTATTGAATTTGTCAATCGATTATCAATTCTGTATGTAACTTTCTTTAGCTAAACTTAATTACTGTTGCTACAATAGGATTTTTCACACATTTATTGTTGTCTTTATAATTTCAAAAGATACTGAGTTTTGCCGCCTTTTGTAATTAGATACCTTAGTGGTGCTGATCCTTCTTGAGATTAAAGGCTTGTCCCTTTTTTAGAATTAACTAACCGACTGCAAAAAAATTAGGCGGTACTTAATTCGACTGGATTTTTTTTTGTATGTGTTACCTCATAACTTTTTACTAGGTGAACCGATTTTGATGTTTTATTTGAAAGTTTTTATTTGAAAGCTGGTGCTTCACATGTGGTCCCATTTTAATTTGGTGAAGATCTGATAAAGAACTTCGGAGATACACAATGGAACGCTTCAATAAATAATAGCAAACCTTCCAGAATTGCTGCAATCGCATGTCTGTATATTGTTTTCACCACTTCACAACATTATATCACGCTGATACGCTCTAAAGGGGTATACAGATTCGTACAGTTCACCCTGATACACCCTAATTTCACCAACTGTGTTTAAATTCCCTATTTTTGGGGCTGTCAATTCGTGCAAAACTTTACTATTAATTTAGTTTTCTAATGGGGTACAACAAATAAAAAGTGAAAAATAAAAAACTTTTTACAAAAAAAAATACAACCGACTTCCATAGATAATACTAAAAAATGCAAAATAACTTTAATTTCGGAAGTCGGTGTCAAATAACGAAGAAACCAAACTAGAAAAACCGAGTTTTAGTATTATATATGGAAGTCGGTTGTATTTTTTTTGTAATAAGTTTTTTTTTTAACCAAAACCATTTTGCCTAAACTTGTGCGTGCACCTACACTCCTTAAAAGATTCCTTTGTTCTCAATTATGGTTCTACAACATCTCACTAAATGTGCAACTCTTAGAATACTGTTAGTTTCAACATTTAAGTTCTTTTTAATAGGTTGGTACGAGACTGGTGGGAGCGTGCGACATTACCACCGAAACATAAGGTGTGAGAAACTGACCCACACAACTGATCCTTGTAATCGCCCATCTACTGAAGTAATGAGATTAACCTCCGCTGGAATTCGCAGACGCTTACTATAATTAGCTTTTGTGCGCGAAACAACAATACTATAATAGTTTTATTGTTTTAAAATTTGGTCCGATGACCTGTTAAACTAAAGTTTACACAATTGTACGTTCTTAAATGAGAACTTTTATCTGTCGCATTGTGTTTTTAATTAAGTGGCAAATTGCTATGACTTCTTCCATGTCTTATGAGACAAATTAATTGCATGCCAGTAAACTTAAAATTTTGCATTGTGCCGTTAATAACAAATACAGATATAAAGTTAATTGAAAAATTAGACTATTTCATTTAAAGATTTGAAATTATTTCTTCGGCCTACTCAAAATCCTTTGGTATTTGTATGTATTTTTTTTTCTACTCCTTTAAAAGTATATACCTATATAGAGTTTGCATTGAGAAATGTTACAATAAATCAGCTGGAATCAGTCGAGCACGCAACTCTTTAACTCTTCTAAGTTCAATTGTTATTGCTTCTTCATAATCGTTGCTAATTTTATTGCTTTATTTAACAAAAAAAAAAAAAATTAGTACTTAGGTATAATATGATGTATGTCGCTGCAAACTAACCATTCAGTTAACATCCTAGCATTTTTATTAAACGGCGCAGTTCATCTAGCGGCCTTGATAATATTATTCAGTCGTTGGCTTTTTGTTTGGATTGGCTGGCTGATACTAGGCGATACATATGAGTAAAATTATAATTTGGTCAGTAGGATTACAGAATCCGGGTACGGTAGAGAATGAAGGGCATGACGGGGGCTTCAATAGTTCGTTTTTCTCGTCCGTAGAGTGAACCCCCGTCATGCCCTTCATGTTAGGTTCCTTTAAACCCTGCAGACAAAAATGGTCCGTTAACTTTTCTCCACGTCGGCCATCGCTATGTCATCAGCACATTGCCGGCTAAATAGTACCATATCAAAATTTATTTTACACAGCTAAAACCTCTCTCAAATGTCTGGGCAAGGCAAGAAGTAAATCGTCATCGATTCAAGTAATTTTCCTAGCTGTTTGATTGAATCCCTGAATATCATTCGAGCTGCTAGTTATAAAATGGCTAATTAAGCTAGTTGGCTGCGACATGTATATTGTCAATGATATTGTAGGTTATAGATATTAAAGTTTATCCAGCGATGCGTACACTAGCAATAATGCTTATAACATAATTTATTGGATAATAAAATATTACATTAGGTACACATCTACTTATTGGAATGCAGGGACCTAGTTCTTTGTCATAATAATAATCGATATTTGGGAAGAATTTTAAGTAGGTATTTGATATTGGAAAATCTTAATGGACACTAATGATGCTGACCTCGAAATAATTTGGTAGTAGAGGTATATTGTCGATGATTGATGGTGATGATGACAACGTGTTTCGTCGCACACAAAAATCTGAAATTAATAAGTGTAAAAAATGAATTAGTTGCCTACTAAAAGATTGGTAACTAATATTTTTCTATACATACCTACATACAAAAATCAATTAATCAAAGGTTATACAAATGTTAATATCATAGAGATTCGATGGCTGGCCTAAAAGTATTTGTTATTTTCCGGGTTTTAATACAGTAGAGCTATTTTTGTATCTTTTTATCGTTTCCTAATTCTATAAGTATGATACGAGTTATTGCCTTTGCCTTGTTTAGTATTTTGTTTGCTAGCCATATCAAAGCGTAATATTTTACTAAGCTATGATATAATGAATTGAAACAATTAGTCAAAAGATTCAATAAAATAATTTCAAATAAATGGTTTTAGAATGTTCTGAAAGAAGCAAAACAATTTTATTATGATTTTTATTACAATTAAGTAAATTTTGTCACTTTTTTGTTCGTACATATATTAAAATCATTAAAAAAAACTTATTAACATAATCATTTAACATGAAATCCTGAAACTGTTATGTAGTTATCCATTTAGGCAAAACCTAGGTTTAGTGGAAACAATAAATAAATTAAAGCATTTTGACTAAAATATATTAAACGAAGTTGTTGCAACAAATTGTTTCCATCAACTCCCTTTGAAATTATGTAGTTCCGATAAAGTGACGCATTACCTATCTGGTTAATGTAGTCATAAAATAACCATAAAACGCACATGAAAGTTGAACTCCATGTTTATTATGCGGAAATGGACATGTTAAAGAGTAATAATATGTATTTCATAATCTGAATGTGTGGTCGAATGATCGAACAATAACTTTTACGATCGTGTTATATCGAAATTAAGTTGGGTTTTCGTTAAGTGCCTACATATCTAGGTATATATTAATTTCAAAGATGACAACCTACACACACATCTTACGACCAACTGCGCTTATGTGTCAAGTGCGTTTTGTTAACAAAAAGTTAATTGAATCTATGAAACTTATAAAGGCGATAATTTGTTAGAGATCTAAGGTAGTCTTTCCTTAAATTCTCTATTTAAACTTATGAGCAAAGTCGCATCTAAATGTGTAAATGTTTCAAGCTAACGAGCGAATATTGACTCTGCGTGTTTCGTATGTAAGTGTGTTGGTGTGTCAAAGCAGTTAATAAGTTCCAAGTTTAAATAAAATTGTAAAATGCCAAGCGCAGTGGCATCTTCGCGGCGGTGGCGCGGGCACAATTTGCAATGCATTTGACATAAAGCGTGCGTACCATTTAAGTGTTGGGTTGGCCATCGTTTTACTTGCTAGTTATTCTATTGTATGCTGAGCGAGATAATGTTACGACGAAGGGACGCACTATGGGACACGCATGATAACTTCACAATAGTTTGAATGATCTATGAGCAGTACTGTATTTTTTACAGAAGCCCGAGGAATGCATAGCTGCTGTACTATGATGATCATCTGAATATTCAAATTAAATCTAAGGTTAACACGAAAAGTTCAGTCACCTTCTTTGAAAATTTTCCTAGCCTTTTCTTACCACACGATTACAGGAGCGAATTAGGTTCAGCATCTCATATTAAATATTCTTCATTCAAAAGATAGGTTTGTGAACGCACAAAATCACATCATCATCGGTATCTTTGGTTAGACTGGAAGCCGACCCCAAGATAGTTGGGAAAAGACTAGGAAGATTGATTGATCGGTATCTTTAAATGATGTTGTATAAAGTAATGCATTAATATTTAATGTCATAAAGGTTATCATTTAATACCCGCTTATCAATTTTATTACCAATCAAATATGTGTAACACCTTTTATTGCTATTAAAATTTTACAATCCTATGTATTAATAGCATCTATAAAACAGTCTATAAAATAGATTCCGTAAACTAGGGCTCTTAATCATCACCCGAATAGACTCATAATGAATATTTAAATACAACGTTTGTTTTATTGTGTTTTACACAATAAAATCAATGCCAATGAAGAATTTATAACTTCTAAACAAAATAGACACGCAAGTTGTAAAATTGTAATTTATATTGACTATGTAATTTAGGGCATTCATTATATTACAATAAAAATGGTACTAACTACGTATGGTAATAATAAAATTAACAATGAATTGCCAAAAAATACTTTTGTTTTTTTTATTATAAACCGTGAATTGATAAATATGCAGTGACATCATATTATTAATACACAATTATATTAATAATAGACATATAATTAAGTCGTAAAAATTCACTTTTATGGTCGAAACTTCAATAAAAATCACTTTAAAATTTGTAGGTAGGTATGTTATATGTTAATTTATTAAAAAATATAATAGCTTTGATGACCACATTGTTATCTGGTGAGACATCGTTATCTACTTCTCATGGTTTGTGACATTAAGGCAAGATTCATCTTATTTTGTTACATTCTTTGACAGGCATAGACGTATTATTTAGATGAGCGTGTTCAAAAATTCACTTGGTAATTAAACTTTGGTCTACACTATTTTGGGCACATAGGTAAAAGGGAATGCCAGTCTGCCAAACAAAAAAATGCCTGGAATGGACAGAAACTATTAATAGTCCTTAATTCTGTTTAGTGTAAAACACGTATCGTGAAATTATTCTTGAGTTTGTTTACCTAGGGTAAAAATATAACGATCACTAAATATATTTAACTTGATATCCGCTTATATTTTTACGGAAGTTGTGTTTATTTGACATGAGTAAGTTACATTCAGCCAAAGAGGAATCATCAAATAATCCATATGGAACTATTTTATACATTTAGTGCACAGTTATCATTAATTTAGTATTATACGATCTAAGTATATGTACCGTTAGTCTAATTAAAATAATATTTGCTTGTCAATATTAATTCAAATTAATTATTTTTTAAATAGAAAACGTATCTAGGCTGTATGAACCACATGTCCTTTGCTTTAGTGACAGTTTGAAATTACTGCTCATGTCTAATAAACACGACCTCCATATAAATATAAGCGGATATCAAGTGAAATATATTTAGTGATCGTTATATTTTTACCCTAGTTATACAAACTTATGAATTATTTCATTATACCTATTTTATTCTAAATAGAATTAAGGACTATTAGTAGTTTCTGTCCGTTTCAGGCATTTTTAGGGTATTCCCCTTTGTAGCAGTAGATATGGCTCCTGATCATAGCCTATTTATTTATACTTCGAAATTAGGATGATTGGAAAACTCTAATTCATCTCGTATCACGCATGAATACCGATACCAAAAGATTTGACTTTCAGAAAATTTCAGATATTCCAGAGGAATCCAACCCATTTTTCAAAGGGCATAAAGTAGATTCTGAAAACTTAAATCAGTCATCAATTTCATCTCTTTCGCGAAAATATAATTTTTTCTCGCACAAACCATAGGCCTAAATCCCTCCCTGCGTTGTGCACTGAGTGCAGGCTCCCCCGGCCGCATGCATAGGCTAGACAAATCCGCGTCTCTATAAAAGGGACAGGTGATTAGACGAGTAAGTACAATCGGGCGTACACGCCGCCGTCGCCTACCTAACCACATGGGATATTATCACTTTTGCTCATCCTGAATTATTATCAAGTGTTCCATTCAATATGACAATGGTAAGCCCTACTTGTTCTTTTTTTAAATATAGTTTTATATTAATATAGATAGGACGCATTAAAAACCCCTATTGGGTTTTTAATGCGTAGGGACAGCATCGATAAATTGCTAAGAGTATGTCCGTCAGATTCTGGATTTCTTTAACTTACGTCCTTGGGTATGAGTAATTAGAGAATAGAGATGTTTTGCGTGTGAGAGACTTATTATTGATTAATTATTGTGTTCCTTATTACGTAGTACTGGATATAGAATATTTTTATTTTTATTATTTGGTTCGAGTAACTAATTAAAGAGTGTTTTTAAATTGATTTAATTCTTGATTTGCATCTAAGGGAAAAGAGACTCATTTACCGGCCCCTCATTTAACTGACAAAAAAAATATTGACGTGAATGTGATATCTATAACCTTTTTGCAAAATACCTACTCTTGTAAAACTAAACCAAACAAAAAAAATAAAAATAATGGTGGTATGATTCTAGTACAATTTAGGTCATGCTTCCATATTATCACATATGAAAATAACCTTATAAGGCTAATTACGAATGTTACAAGAGCTATTTTATTCTATGTATTGCAGTTAAAATATTAACAGTTAAGTATATTCTTTGACACTCCCTACCGTCGTCGTATGGGATTAAGAAGTAGTCAGTAAATTCCAGTTTTTGTAGAGACTAAAAGTGCTAGAAACAATTTAGCCATGCCTTAAATGGACTTCAATGATTCTATAAATTATAACCCATGCTGGGATGTGAACTCCTGACCCCCGCTGTAGGATGTTGCATCTTTAACATTTAGGTACAGAAGGTCTTCAGCATCGCAGGTAGGTCGTCTTAATTTTGATGATATCTTAAAAGGAAGTCGAATGGAATTGGAGTTCGTGTTCCTGCTAAGGTGACATAAATTAAGTGATTTGTTAATATTTATCAATAACATGCCTATAAATTGGGTTTGTTTATTCCGTTTTCGATAAGTTATTGGTGAATTTAAATTAAATATTGTTTTATGTATGTGTGTTGCCTACAAAGATTCAAATGTTGACACATTTTTTACCTGTTAATTTTAGTTACTAGAGTTTTCAATTTTGAATTCAAAGGCTTAAATGTTTTTCTGCTAATCTTTACCCTTACGGAAAGTTCAATTTGAGAGGGGAAAAGAACTTTTTATCTTATTTAATAAAATTGCTATAATGATTTCATCAGACGGGAAAAGTCAGAAAAAACTGTTAGATTTATTGATTTTTGGCTGTTGCTTATAACCAAATCCTAAGGTGATTGTCATACAGTTTTCTAAAAATAGCTTTGAATAGTAATCAACTTGCTATCGCAAAGTTCATCAATTGAATGTCCCCAAAACTTTATAGGAGACTCATATCGCACAAAAATCTAATCGCAAAAAAGAATCCCAAATACTTATAAAATCGCATGTTAATAATCATAAATATGCAGATAAGTTCCGTTCCTATCTAATTTAACCTCTTAATTAGTATAGAGACATCTTCTTACATACATTTTAAATTAATCTTGTTTTTATGGACGTGGCTAAAGTGGGTGCATAGGGCATAGGGTCACCGGCTAGTTATGCAACGCGTCGTGCATGCGATGCGCCCACAATACATAACCTTTGAAACAACTGTGCTGTTTACCTCAGTGACAAGCGTGCCATCGTTTTATGCAGATTTATTATACGCGTTCGGCGTCTTTATTTATCAGTTGCAAGTATTGATGAGATTTATGGCAACTAAGTTTATCAATATTTTTTGAAGCGAGTAGGTATGTTTATATTTTAGAGACTATGCTTTTCAAAATGCTTAATTCAGTGAAATCACATGATACTTATTGAAAACGACCTTTTTAGCACATACGTGTTCCAAAAAGGGTAAGGTAAATCTAAGAGTAAATTTCCATTACACCGTTAAATTTCCGTTTCACTAGCTTCTGCCAGCAGCTTCGCCCGGAAGGGAACATGCTCCTGGAATAAACGCTATCCTATGTGCTATTCCAGACTATATCTGTGCCAAATTTGATCACGATCCGTTCAGCTATTCTGGTGTGATAGAGTAACAAACATCTATCCTTCCAATCAAACGTTTTCATTCATAATAATTTATTGTAAGTAAGATTTAATTTTTATGAATAGTTACTTATATGTCGAAATTTATTTAAATATTTTGCACTTAATTACTTACCTACAGTAAATTAAATAAAAGGTTTTTTCCTAAAAAAAACTTCGTCATTATCACCACCGATTGCCAGCTAACTAATAAGAATACGTAAAGATCATAATGTATGTGGCGCCAACATTGCACGATTTGTTTTTGTTGGAATACCTGATAGTTATATATGTTATATATACCTTTGAGCAAAACATACAATCAATGATGTTTTTAAAGTAAAAAATAAATTAGTTGTCATTTAAAATATCTATTGACTTGTACAACCCAGGAAATTTAGATAAAGCAAAACGAAGTTTTCATTTTACCTTACTACTATTTACAAAATTTGATTAACAAAATAATGCCTTGCCTGTTGCCACCGAATGGCAGGCCGAGGTCTATCTGATCTATGTTATACCACTTGATACATATTTTATTAAGATACATTCCAGTAATGTGTTACACATAACTAATTAATTAATAGGGTTCCCGTATTGAGTAACAAGCATAACGTAGCATAGTCAGCCTATTATTTTCCCAGTGCTGGGTCACAGCCCTCCTCTCTGTGAAAGGGTATGGGCCGTAATCCACCACGCGGGCCCAATGAGGGTGTCGGGATGTCATATGTTTTCGAAGTTTTGGTTCTAGGCCATGACGGTTTCTTCACAATGTTTTCCTTCACCGCTTTGAGAGTAACAATATTCCTATTAAAATTCGAAGCATCCACCGACTACGCGCCCTCTCTCTCTCCCCACCGCCCAGGCCTTGTGAGTGAAAATGATTTTCTTCCCGGACGGAACTTGGGGGCACGAACTATGTTACGGCCCTATTTATTTTATTTAGCTATATTTTCAAAATGTTCCGTACTAAAATGAAATATAATGGCTTGAACTTTTCGCTATGTGAAATGTATATTCATCATTGATGTTTTTGTTATTATATGTATACAGGGTTTAACGGAAAGGTGTGGTCATATTTAAAGAACTGCATCTGCCCATTGATCTGAATAACTTTCTTCAAGAAAACCTGAAGAAATTCTCAAAAAAAGTTTTTACCTCCCATATAAATATTGATGACTACTTTGTATGGAAAGGCTAAATTTATTTTTGAGAATTTTCTATTTTTTCTTATAGAAAGTTGTTCATTTCGATGGGCAGAGCCGGTTCTTAAAATATGACCACACAAAAAACATTTTTTTAAACGGATGAACGGACTCACAATTGTAGAGCTACTATTAAATTATTATTCAATTATTCAATATAACATGATTATTGACAGAACAAATACCAATTTTTAGCATTTTAATAATCGTTTTTATTAATTCAATTAGTCATTTGAATAAGCATACGACGCTCCTTTTGTACGTATTTGTGTCAAAAATAAATTATACCTACATATTACAAAGAACTTGTATTAAAATATATAGGAAATAGGACACGTCTTGACAGGGTCATTCATTCGGGTCCTATTACAGACATCTTTATGTGCTCGGCAAAAATTAAATGTATGTTTATTGACTGAACATTAGCAGACAACGCGGTGTTTCTGAGACTATTATTAGTATTTTAAATATGTGAAATATGGTATTGCATGCAATGCATTGCATAATAAAAATAATAAGTTATAAGTTCAGTATTTAAATTACTTGACTCAGTAATACACAACAGAATTAACCTACTGTGTATTTAATGTAGCACGCATACACATAACCCCATGCCTGTATACTCCGAAGGGTAAGGCAGAGTTGAACATTCTTGTAATTAAAAGAAAAAAAAAAGTCGATCTATCAATCTGATATTATATCAAATAATGCTGAAAAAATTAGTACAGTCCAATCTTTATCTCGTTAAGTCCGTACCTGGATTTGTGCGGAGGTGTGTGAGCGGTTAATTAGGTCCACACCTTTGTTTTTGCACGTAGTACATTGTTTCCGAGGCAACTCTCGAATTCTATGACATGTTCCCACAACTCAATACACTTGCAAAATAGCTAGTTGCCAACATCTGCGTACCGCAGCATCCACAGGTATTTAGGCGGTGCTAAGAATAGTTTGTGGGTGACAAACGGTGACTTGGAAACCTTTTGTCTTACGATAACGTACTTGAGCGTGTCTAAGCGGTTAGTCCGTGTTAGTACTCTGCAGTTATACTGTGGACTATTGTGTGGGCAAGTGGTAACGATTATGCAACTGTCATCATGAAAATTTCCCTTAAATAGGAACTGTCTACTTCTTTTTCTCTTCACTATTCATTTTTCCCTTTCTGTACTACTCGTAGTTCTAATTTGAAACATTTCTGTGTAGTATATAATCCACCCGATCGAATTTCGATCAACGAATATTAGCCTAGTACGCAGGAGATATTATAGTGCATAAGCGTGTACGCAAACATTTGTGCACTCTCTGTTACCTTACTCTCATAATCCGATGGGATGGCAATCAGACACGACCGGGGAGAGATCGGCTTTATGTTCTTTCCGAGGCACGGGGGTGTCACATCACCAACTTCAGAACTCCGGGATGCTACATTCCTAATGGAAAAAATACACAAAGAACACACACACACGTGTGTACTTATGTACGCACGTAAGAAGTTATATTTCTTTGGCGAAACAAGATAAAAAACCAAACTGTCATAAAGTTTACAAAGGGAAAACAATCATTCTTCATGAGCCACATACTATAGCTAACTTCAGGGTCTCGGTTCTAGCTAACTTCAGGGTGTTGGTTTTTTGTGACAGTGTGCGCGCGCATCGTAAAAATTTACTCTCATAATATTTCTCTAATGCGCCAAAAAAAGTATAACTTCAAAAACTCAATAGTACTTTTTCCCGACCAATCGAACCCAGGACTGCACTCTCGGCAGTCGCACTTGCGACCACAAGACCAACAAGGTAGTAGCAGTAGTAGATATAACATTAATATAATAAAATAGTGTACTACAACTTATATGCCTGAAATCAGTTGCACATATGTCTTCATTTGCATATAAACATAACTATAATAAAGTCCCAAATACATACGAGCAATGAGTTGCTCATAGGCTGTTCCGCCTATGAGTTGACTTAACACATAGAAGGTTTACCTTACTCTTTCGTAATTAGTCGAAGATGCAATTCATATTCACCAGCATATAAAACATCTGTTTATATTCAAGATTATAATGTGCAGGTTGGGATATCTACTTGGTAACAAGTAGTTTCTGTTGAGTTTTATGTGCTGGTTTTTATTGCCTCCTTGGTTTACATTTTTTGTCGCAAGCTACTGAGCATGAGGTCCTAGTTTCAGTTCACGGTACGGTCGGGGGAAGTGGGATTGACGTCACGGACGTCGGTAACAGCTGACTAGCTTGCTTGTTTACGCGTTTTAAATATAAACTAAGTGTTAAATAAAAAATCTTTATTGATAAAGTGCTAGTACTAGTCAAGATTGTTTACATGTATTGTAGTGCAGTGTCAGTGCTCAGTAAAACATGAATTATAACTAGAAAACTTAACCTAAATACATTCAGTGCAAACCGCCTACCCGAAATTTTTCATAAATAAAAACTGAAAGCTAAAAATATAAAAACAATAGACTTTATATTCATAATATAACTGCAACGTGGTGTGGTAACGATTGGGTTGTGATTTTGTGCTGAAAATCAAGCTCACAGGCTCTACAGGACCTAAAATTTGACAGTTTTTAGTTTGGTTTCCTACGCCATCTGTGATTCTCCGGTGGTACTAATCTGCTAAATACCAATTTTTGAAAGCTAAAAATACAAAACAAAGCCTAAGATTATGGCAAAGTGTGGTGGTTGTGGTCAGTTTTTAGCCAGGGCTGAGTGTATTCGCTGCACTAAGTGTCCTGGGTCGTATCATCCCACTTGCATTGGTGTTACATCAACAAAGGTGTCGCCCAATTGGTTGTGCCCAGACTGCAAAGTGAAGATTCCAAGAAGGGACAACTCAGCTACACCTGTCAAAGGCCCATCTGATGGTATCACGGAGAACAACAGGCCAAATGCAATCCGTTCTTCTCCGAAAACTCAACCTGCAGCGGTAAGCCAGAGTGCTGTGACTGTGCAATCAACTGTAAAATCAGCATCCAGCCAACATGTTGAACTTGAGCCCCTCGCCCCAGTTACTACAGAGTCTCGCGAGCTCAACGTAGCTCATGAGATTCGCTGTTTTCGTGAGGAACTAAGTGCTATGAGGGTGGAGTTGCGACTGTTCCGGGACGAAATGGCGAGTTTAAAGGCTGATATCGGGCTGTATGGGGAGCGTATGGAGGTCATTGAAGGAAAGGTGTCGAACCTCGAGAAACGCTTTGAGGAGCCATCGTCTGAGATGCACTTTGAGGAGACTATTTCGGAGCTGAAGTCGCAGCTAAATGAACGTGATCAAGATCTTCTCCTAAATGACGTCATAATTTCTGGCATACCGGAAACAAAAGATGAGAGTCCTCTACACCTAATAAAGTTGGTGTCTTTGAAGCTGGGGGTTAACATCGACGAGCGCGATATTGTCAACGCCGAGCGAATTGGCATGGTGCGCCGCAACTTCACCGAGCCCGGCAGTGGAGACACAGCGCAGCCGCCGCGGCCGCGCGCGCTTGCTGTGCGACTGTCGCGCCGCGCTGCCCGCGATCAGCTGTTGCGAGCGGCGCGCGTGCGACGCGGCCTCACCACGGCGGACCTCGAGCTGCGCGGGCCTCCGAAAAGGTTTTATTTAAACGAGCGATTGACTCCGATTAACGGCAAGTTGTTTTTTAAAGCGCGTGAGGCTGGGCAGAGGCTTAACTATAAGTACGTGTGGACTAAAGACGGCCGCATCTATGTGAAGAGAGAAGATGGTGTGCCTCCAAAGCGCATTCGTTCTGATCTTGATATAGACCGAATTTTTGGCAATTGTTTGGTTTGAATGGAATTTTATTAGTGTTAAGAGTACTTTTTAAGTTACATGTTCGTTGTTTCGCATGTTACTATGTTTGTTATTTGTCTGTGTGTAGTGTTGTCTGTTTTGTCTTTTTACTGTTTGTTTATACCGTGTTTTTCTGGCCGCAGCTAGCCCAGCCGAAGGGGTGCATTGTTTTGGTTGGTATTTTCCGTAGTGGTGCAGGTTGGTTGGTGCCTGTCCCCCATTGTAACAAGTTGTTATTATATATTTATATGTATTATATGTACAAAATTGCACAACAAGTCGACACAATATTATTAACATTTAATGTAATTTTAGTAGCACGTGTGCCTTTGTTAATAGTGTTAAATATTTATCTTGATTTTGCAATCAAATTAGGTCGTTATTATTTCAAAAAGCCATTAAAAAGTTGCCTCTTCTTTGCAAGTAAATGTTTCCAATGTTGCTTTCAGTTATTTAGCAATACTGTTTCAATCTAATGAGTGCAAAGTATTTTAAATTTGGATTTCTGAACCCTGGCTCATTAGGCACTCACCATGATGAGTTTATCGCTGCATTGGAGCATCATAATGTCGGTATAATGGCAATAAATGAGACTTGGCTTAGGGCCGGAGAGGAGGGGCGTGCGCCTGTCGTTCCCGGGTACCGGTTACGACACGTCCCGCGACCGGTGAGCGTGCGCGGCGGCCACGGCGGGGGCGTTGGGTTTTACATCAAGCGCGGGGTAAAAGTGCGCACCCACGCGCACCCGGTTGACCCTCTTCATGAGTCAGTTGATCAAATGTGGCTAGTTTTGAGCACAAATGGTGTGAAAATCGCTATCGGCACTGCGTATAGACCACAATGGATGGATGTAGATTTGTTTTTGGATGCACTAACTTGCTCAGTAAATTCCTTAGCGTCTTGCAAACACACCATTCTTTTGGGTGACTTTAACATCAATTGCTTAAATCAAACAGACTCCAAAACGAATAAATTAAAAAAATTTCTTCAAACTCTTGACTTAAGTCAACTAGTGACATCTCCCACTCATTTTACTTCCACTAGCGAGACTTTAATAGACCTAGTGTGCGCAGATGCAAGGGTACGTTGCATTGAGGTGGACCGGATTAGTGCGCTTAGTGCGCATGCTTTTATTATTGCTGTTTTTTATTTGAAAAAGGAGAAAATACCGCCTGTCACTATAACTCGACGTAATCTAAGAAACATACCGTTAGAAAAGTTTAACGAGGACATGTCATCAGTGGATTGGCTTGCGACAGCTGTGTCAAGTGACGTAGACGCTATGGTGGCTAAATTTAACTGTGATATTGCCACGCTTTTTGACAAATATGCTCCTCGTAGGACTCAGATTATTAAGGAGAGGTCGTACCCATGGATAACAGATAACATTAAGCTTATGATGCGCCTGCGCAATCAAGCCCACTTACGATGTAGAAATTCAGTTTCAGAGAGTAAAATATTATATTACAAGGAGCTCAAAGGTCTAGTTAACAAGTCTTTATATTACGAAAAAGTGGCCTATTTCAAACACAACATTAATAGTGAGATACATCGTCCCAAAATTCTATGGAAAAATCTGAAATCAACCTTATTACCATTTAAAAGTGTGTCGGAATTGCCGTCTCATCTCAAAGATCCTGATAAGATTAATTCCCACTTCTTGAATGTTCCAGGTGATGGTATGGCACCAGCATCATGTCTGGCTTTCTATGAGTCTCAAAGATTTAATCAGGGTGTTTTTTCTATTAATGCTGTAGACCAATCTGACATAATCAAAATTTTATCAAAATTTAAATCTAATGCAGAGGGTTTTGACCACATTACGCTTGACATGTTCTTTCTGACTCTCCCACAAACCTTGGATGTGCTGACTTCTATTATTAACTCTTCCATTTCTACGTCGACCTTTCCTGACCTATGGAAAATTGCAATTGTGCGTCCTATTCCTAAAGTCGCGAACCCAAGTACTTTAAAGGACTTAAGGCCTATAAGCATTTTACCTTTCTTGTCAAAAGTGCTGGAGAAAGTGGTAAATGCCCAACTAACGACCTACCTTGAGCAAAATAACATTCTCCCGGAGGCACAATCTGGTTTTAGGAAGGGTCGTAGCACGGCAACAGCTTTATTAGATGTTACAGACAACATATTATCGGCTCAAGATGAAGGGTGTTGTACCCTATTAGTTTTACTGGACTTTTCCCGAGCATTTGATGCTATTAATTTGTCTCTTTTACTCTCTAAGATGACGTATTACGGTTTTGACGCTCCTACGGTTGCTTGGTCCACCTAAGCAATCGTAAACAGCTGGTTGAAATTCCAGATGCCAATGGATCTACTCTTAAATCTAATATGACTCCAGTGGTAAAGGGCGTTCCACAGGGATCTATACTGGGTCCCCCTTTGTTTATTTTATATAGTGCAGATATTGTTAATGTTATAAAAAATTCGAAATTTCATATTTATGCTGATGACATTCAATTATACATTTCTTTTAAACCTGAAGACTATAATACCGCAGTTAAATTGTTAAACGAAGACCTGGACAGGATCGTGGACTGGTCAAAGCAAAACTCCCTACTACTTAACCCGTCCAAAACAAAATTTATGCTTTTCGGTTCTAAAAGTCAACTGGATAAAATTAACTCTAATCGTGCAAACGTGATCGTAATGGGACAATATATTGATCGTGTTTACGAGGCGAGAAATCTGGGTTTAATCATGGACCAAGAACTGCGTTTTGAGGCTCATATTGCAAACTGTGTAAAAAACTGTTTCTACCGTCTAAAAGTTTTGTACAAGATGCGCCCGTATCTGAGCGAAGACCTGCGTGTTCAGCTAGTTGAAAGTCTGGTTCTATCTAAGTTAAATTATGCCGACACCGTTGTAGGATCTCGACTTTTAGCACGTACCACGAGACTAATTCAAAGGGTTCAAAATGCTTGCGCTCGTTTTTGCTTTAACGTACCACCAAGGAGCCACATTACACCATTTCTAAACAAGCATAACATTTTAAAAATGAAGTCACGACGGAAATTGCACTTGGCCTGTCTTCTTTTTGGCATCATCAAGAATAAATGTCCGTCATACTTGTACTCGAAGCTTGCGTGGATAAATAGTCACCGGCAACGTAGGGCCAGGCGTTGTGCTCAGCAGCTGGCTACGCAGCATCACCATGGTGCAGCCTTCCGAGGAAGTTTTCGGTACGCGGCCTCCAAATGTTGGAATAATATTCCCCCACCGATTAGGGACCTAAAAAATATTAGTAGTTTTAAGGCTAGACTTAAGAAATTTATTTTGAGTTCACAAATCGAACTTAATGATGTGGACGAAGACAAATCGTTTATATAATTCAATAATATATTTATCTATTTTTAAATTTAATGTAATCATACACCTAATTCATTTTAATCATGCAATTTTACCACCTATTTAAATGACATATACCTAATAAAAAACTTACCATTATACTGTGAACCAATATAGTTCACTTTCACCTTTTCTTTTCTAATTGCAATTTACAATACTTCGATTTAAAGCAATAACTGTGAGAATTTAGATAGTTTGGCACTTGGAAATATTTTCTGGAAGGCAGCTTTTTCTTTTTATGCACTGGCTTTATTGTGTATTGTTGTATTTACTTATTTCTTCTAATGACGGCTGATGGCTGATTGCAAAGCCGGTATCTGACGCGATTATGCGTCAATTGCGTCGAACGTCGCGTTGACTGATGAGCACTGTTTTCGCGTTATTTTATTTTATTATTGTGGATAGAGTAGAAAATTATGATTTGTAACCAGCATGGCACATATATATTATTTAATATTTTCTTATTACTTTACACTATTTATTTACGAATTTTAATTACAATATTACCTAATACATAAACATTAATATTTAATTCAGTTATTATTTTATTTACCCTCGTCCGTGCGTCACTGCGGGGTGCCAACTGAAAACCAGCGCTGGGTGTCCAACGCCCAGCAAATGCTGAGATGGTAACCCTTTCGGTATGGGCACGCTCAGCACAATTTTATTGTATCTTTGTTATTGTACCTACTGTTTATTTTCTTTACCTTTTGTTTGTTGCTGTTGTGTTGTGTCTGTGTCGAATAAATGTTTATTCTATTCTATTCTATTCTATTCTAAAGTTTAGTTGAGTTTTTCACCTGGAATTACTTAGTAGCGATAGCAACACTAAAGTTTTCCCACCCGAGAAGAAAATACAATTTTCATAATCTTATTTGACTGGTCATAAACAAAATAATTGAAACCGATTGTATAATTAATATCAATTTCAAGCTACCATTTAAAGGAAAACTTGTCACACTAATCGAGCAGGCCTAGGTATCGAATGGTGATATTTATTACTGACTAGACTCTGCTAATGGACTGTGAAGCGTATCAACCTTCGTAACTCCACCCCGTGCCGGTAACTCATACGCGGCCTTTACATAATATGGGTCAATATGAAAAGTTTAATCTGTCAGTACTCTGTTTATCATAATGGGTTCCTTCAAAACTAATAAATAAAAATAGTATTGCATTGTTTGCAAAAATCATGTAAGATAAGCTTTAGGATATAATATTTTGGGTACGGATCAAAACCCGAATTTTAAAAGACCGAATTTTAAAATACCGATGGACGAAATCCCTATAATTGAAACGCCGAATGGTTGTTTGGTCGTTAAAATCCCGGAAGTTCATTTGCCCGAAAGTTTAAAATCCCGAAGTACAAAATCCCGAAATTCCCACCGTTTTCGAGGAAATCGATTTTTTGTAAACCTAACCTCAATACACTTAAAAGTTGCCTAATAAGCGTAGTCGGAGCCTACTGAAGTACTAGGGCTCTAGGGTTTACAAAAAAATAACCACGAAGGGTGTGGCGGAGTCTAGTGAGCGAGCGAAGCGAGCGAACACAGAATCCGCCACACCCCCCACGCGACACGCCACGTCCCTTCTAACCTAACCTGTCCGTGTCGGGGTGCCCTAAGGTCCCGAGCTCGCTTCACTCGCTGACCCAAAGCATCATAACTGTATTGGAGTGCCATCTATGAGTAATCGCGGGAACTACGTCGCTGCTCTTTGGGATTTCATCCATCGGTATTTCGTCCATTCGGGATTTCGTCCTTTCGGGCATTTGAACATCGGTATGTTTCGATATAACGACTATCGGCATTTAAAACTTTCGGTATTTTGAATTTCGGTGTTCTGGACGTCGGTATTTCAATCATAGATATTATGAACTTTCGGGATTTTGATACGTACCCAATAATTTTACACCGAAATGATACTACGTGGACAAGGCTTTATACGAAAAATGGTAAACCAAGATTATCTAAGGTAGTTTCGTTGCCAATAATATTAATTGAAAGTCGGGAATCCTCATGTTTCTTTGTGTATAAATTATCCCCATTTTCTTGAATAAAGCGTGAGTTTTCATCGACAATCTTTCAGCAGCTAAAAGTTCCAACTCATTAATATGAATAACTCTCACAATGGGAACAACCCTACAATTACGAATAAAAGTATTTAGTCTGCAAGTTATATTTATTAAAATAATATTGGATGCGTATTTTTGCTCTATCAAATCAAGGAAAAATTACAAAGATAAAACGCATCAATTTTTAGGAGTGGGGGCTTGTTTCGTCACTTTTGAGTTAAAAATTGTTACAATTTTAACTCAAGTGTGACGTCATGCGAAATTTCAACGTTCTATATCGTCTTCATTTTTTGTTTACGTGACTAAAGAAAAAATACTTGTCCAATATTATTTGGTAATATAACTGACGAACTAATTAGATTTTTTTAAGTCATCAACCTCATTAAGTCAGTAGTTTTATTTTATTCTTAAGGCGCAGTTATACGACTTTTAATGGTTTTTATTTGAATATCACGTCTAAATGACTAGTCTTATTTCTTTAAAAAAAATATGTGTTGCTCTAGACTACTTGCGTCGTAATTTGATCTGATAATATTTGAAATTCTATTTTTATAACATAGTGTAATTAATTTGTAAAGTTATGTCTAACGCGGATCAAAAATTGAGAATCACGCAAAAACTATAAAGTGTTTTAGTCTCAGTGTTTTAGTTTTATACTTGTTGTTTTATGTGGAATAAATTAATAATGCGTTTAATTTCGGACAGCGCTCCTTGATGGGCGAGTCCTATTACTGGGTGGACATACGACGCGTTACGTGAGCTCAGCGCAGAACACTCAAGGTTGTTGGCAGCTAATAGCGCCTTAAACCTGACTAGTAGGTACAAGGTTTATTAGTAGCTAATTATCCCGTTCATGTAAAGGTTAATTGAAACGGGTATTTGAATGGCTCCTTTAACCATCTATCTGAATGCCTAGGGTCAGGGGGCACTAGTAAAAACTATTTATGGATTTTGTTACCATAAATATATGTACTTAGTTATCGTAAAAGGCTTACTGACTGAACTAAAGATGATAATAAGTATTTAATATTGTTATTTGGCCAGGGAGTTGAATGGGCATAATATTATTGCTTATTACAGCGGGTTATTGTGAGACATATTTTTAGGATTTAAATTTATTGGGCTGATATAATAATCATGTTTGTAGAGCCTAAACAAAGGCTGAAGAATTGAAGATTTCCCATATTTTCTATATAGCCTTAGAAGGCGTATATCTCAGAAAAACCTAGATGTGAGTGATCCGCTACGAGTGTGAGTGATCCGCTACGCGTAGCCTCGCGTAGCGTCGTAGCATTTGTAGCTGAGTGCGCGTAGTGTCGGAGTCGGTTTTCACTTCAAATGAAAACAATCCGCTACGAGTGCTACGACGGTTGGTGATGGTGACCGCGAGTTCAATAGTTTTTTCCCATATCAAAAATGCTCAACGCGTCTAAAGAAGTTTTCATTAAAAAAAAACCATTAGAACTAAACTGTTAGATTTATTCGATTATCTAAACATCTATAGAACTTGCTTTTACTCCTTGCGTTTACTCCTCGCGGTATTTCATACAAACCGTAAAGTACGTACACTTGGAAATTAATGAACCGATTCTAATTAAACTTGGTACGTTGATGCATAGTACTCATTTTAGAAAAATATTTCAGAAAGACATTGAGAGCAATTTTAAGTTTCCAATATAATGTGTAAAGTCTCTCTCTCTTCCTCTCTGAACTCTTTTTCTAAAATGTTTGTAACTAACTTTTTAGACCTAGGTAACTTGCGTATGTGTACCAAGTTTCATTGAAATGTAAGGACTTGCGAGTATGTATGAAATACCTCGAGGAGCTCCAAAGCCAGGATAAATATCTATTAATGCATCGATTGCTTAAGTTTAATGTTAACTGTCAAGTGGTCATAACCGACGTACCACATTGACACCGATTAGACACAGTTCAAAGTATCAGTGTGACTGATAATACACGGTTACTAACTTGTATAACCACCAACTTCTTTCATATGCTTTTGCACTTGAATTATACTTAGAGTGAGAATTTTAAAATACAAGAGTTTTTTAAGCTTGTTTCCTTTGATTTTCACAATAACATTTACCATTGCTGGGATCCAGGCCTCCTCTATGTGAGAGGGATTAGGCTGTAGGATACCACAAACTTCAAGTACGGGGTCGTGGATGTCATATTCCATCAAACTTTTGTTTGTATGAAAGCAGTGATGATGAAATAATTTACCCAAAGTACCAACAGAACGCGTCAGGGTTCAAATCCACGATCTAGAAATCGTAGTTAGCAGCCGTTACCACATGGCCACCACTGCTCTTAATATATTAAGGAGCAACCTAATGTTAACGGCCTTGAGTGCTTAGCTTGTGTGTTCTGTGCTGAGCTCACGCAACGCGTCGTACGTCCACCCAGTAATAGGACTCGCCTATCAAGGAGCACTATCCCAAATTAGACGCATTTTTAATTTAATATAATAAAAATAATACATATTTTTAAAAAGTATCACAACCAAAAATTTTTCCTTTGTATTTCAAAGCTTCGATATTTTTTTATACTCTTTTGAATGAAGGAGTAAAACGGTTTCATCTCAACCTTTAGAAGTGATTTGGTGGTTTTTTTATCTTATTGTGTGATACTGATAGAAAAAATTATGGTTAAACCAAATTACGTGTCACATCATGTAGATTACTAAAAATTTTTTACAGATGTAATTTCTATGTAAATGCCAACGAAAAGCTGCTTCATTTGTACGCTTTTTTCGAAAAATCAGCCTTATGAGAACGTGAAATAATACCAACAGTTGAAACAGCGTATCATTTATATAATTATAAAACTAGCACCTGTTACAGTTTGATCGTATCAACGCTTAAAATATTCATTAATAAATTATAATCTAAAACCAGTCTAATTATGTTGAAAAGGTAGTTAAACACCGACATATCTTACAAAATTAATCATCTTCGTTGTTTAAAACTTAAAGTGATTCATATTATCATATTTAATTAATGGTTCTAATGAAACATCGTAGGTATCCTATAATTATAGAATATTTCTATATCCGGATCTATCCTTAAATTTAGTAATTAAAGATAAGCAGTGGTGGGCCAGTGGTAACAGACCTGACTTTGACTGAGTTGTACGTCGTGGGTACAAACCCATGCAGGTGCTTTACTTTGGGATATTTATTTCATCTCTATTGCTTTCTAAATAGTGAAGGAAAAAATGTTTAGGTAAATGTGTTAAAAAATAAAAATTCGATGAAATTTGACATCCACTACCCCCTGGCTGTGTGTGGTATAAACCGGCCCAATCCTCCTAAAAGAGAGGAGGCCTGAGTCCCAGCAGTGCGAACATTACAATAGGCTGATTGATTTTTTTTTCTTTTTTTTTTATAATATAGACATAAATAGATCTTGGTCAGTTCATAGATTCTTTTCTTCCCAAGTAATTATGCCGGGCGTTATATATTTTACAAACACTTTCCTGTAGCTTCCATCCTGTGGCCTATCACACAGGAACAGTGCCTTTATGTGACTCACTTTAAACTTTGAACTGTTATTTATTTTTCGGTATTTAATAACAATAATGAATCAAATCTTTATGCAAAACGTGATAGCTTCAGATGCACAACTCAACCCGTTTTTGAGTAAATCGAGAAATATTTTTCGCAATAAATTGCAAGAATTCTAGTTTGTCCGACAGTGACCGCGCTTTAGATCTTAATACGTCCTTAACTTCTTTAAGATTAGAAACAGTATTTAATTTTCAAAGAAATTATATAATTTTATGTTAAACGTACGGTCTCAAAATCCCTAAGGCTGCGTTCAGACGACACGCGCCCGATAGAGCACGCCACGCGCGTCGGCACCCGCGTCTAACCCGCTTTGAAATTTTTGTATGTAAATTGAGTCTTATGACACATCAATAGATCTCTAATTGCATTTATCGAAGTCCACCCGCACACACCAGGCGCCCGCCTTATGCCCGTGTGCGGGGTGAGCGCGGGATTGGCATGAGGCGTGCGCGAGGCGGGCGTGTTGTCTGAACGCAGCCTAACCCTGCGTGCGTCACTCGCGTGACACCCGCGTGAAGGCCGTGTGCCACAAACGGCCACTAGGCTACCGACTAATTGTATTTGTCTTGTCTTGTGTTCTTGTAGAATTAGCGGGTAATAGTTTGTTTATTCTAGGATGCGTGCCTGACCTAAAATAAGTCACCCATGGGCTACAGACAATAATATGATGTCATTTTAACCAACTTCCAAAAGGAGGAGGTTATCGATTCGAATGTTTGTTTTTTTTTAATGTATGTTCGGGCATAACTCCATCATATATTGACGGATTTGCAAAATTCTTTTTGTGTTCGAAAGGGGTTTGTTCCGAAATGGTCCCATTAAAATTTCATATAGATCTGATTATGGGTTTCGGAGACAGACAACGGAACTCTTCAAAAAATAACAGCAAATCAACCGCGATTGCTGCGATCGTATGTCTATGAATTGTTATCACAATTTAATGGGGAACCACAACTAAAAAGTCAAAAATAAATAACTATTTTGCAAGAAAATTGAACTGACTTCCAATAGAAAATAGTGCAAAGTAACTTTAATTTCGAAAGTCGGTGTCAAAAAACGAAGACACAAAACCAGAAACACTGACTTCCGAAATTAAAGTTATTTTGCACTTTGTTTGGAAGTCGGTTCTATTTCTTTGTAAAAAAGTTATTTTGTTTAATTAGTGCATACATGTTACCAACAAAATGAATTTAACTAAGACAATACCTACAGTATTGCGTACAGCCCTTAATTAAAGCATCAAATTTAATATTCTAAATTACAGTGTCCTCATAGCTTACCTATCTTATTTCTGAATTTTCTGTTTGAAGTAAATGATGCCTTTTTTAAGTAAATGATGCCTGACTGGATAAAACAACTTACAGTTATGTGGTTGCTGGGAAAGCTAGGTCTATGTATTTCCAGTTAAAATATTTTACAGAACACCTTATGTAACAAAATAGGTATCCAATTTTATAAAACAGGCTTATAAATCTGCTACAAAACTCATCTGCAATAAATTATTAAATTAAAATTGATTTTATAGAAATTAATTGGTTGATTGTGAATAATGTTGAAATTTATATTGGTTACAAATGGGCCATAAATCTTTCAACGACATGAGCATAGACTAAAGACTACAAGCTAAAGGTCTTATGTGTCTATGTCCTTGTAATTGTAGGTCACGATGTGCCTTCGGTAACCTTGTCTTTCTTATTTAGTGCCTAATGATTTAAGCTAGCAAAACTCTGATATTTATGTGCGAATATATTATTTTCTTTATTGTTCGGTCAGTGCCTGATTGTCTCATAATAGTTTGAGTCAAGTATAACGCTGTTTGCTTCACTTATTACGGAAGGCGTTCAATACGGTACCGACAGCAAAAATTATTTAAGTAGATTTATTGATATATATGAGTAGTTTGCTGTATTCATGAACTCTTAGAACAGCGCTTAACGGTTCAAGACTAATCCAAGAATTTTATGCTTTAGTAAAACTATAAAGATAACTTTAAACTGTTAAAATAAGGTTATTGCAGAGACTTCAGTTCGTAGTTGTAGTTAAAAAAGTAATGGAAAATGGTGGTAAAAAATTAGTTAATTTTTTTCTTTTCTCTTATTTCCAGAGGGTGTTCATTCTGTTGGGAGTGGTGGCAGTATCGTTATCGGCGCCTCAGGGGCCTGCAGACAAAGTTGTAGCAATACTCTCACAAGAGTTCGACCAGCAGCCAGATGGATCTTACAGATACAGGTGAGATTTAAACGTTTTATGGTAACTGTTATTGTTCTGAAGTTTTCACCAATTGATGCTAGACTGTATCATCAGTTCATCATGCCTTTAAGTACAAGTAGGTGTTTTGCAGGTATCGCTAGATTTCGGGAATCGTATCTACAGGATATTTAAGAGCAAGAGGATAATTTAGGTACAGGCACTGTCTTGAGAATCAATAGAATAAAAAAGATATCTCAAACATACCTACGATGTTTAAGCCTGGAAGCATACTATATTAATTGTTAGGTACTATTATGTGAGTTGCTTTAATCGGATAGAGAACCAGAATCTACATATTTATTAGTATTGCGTGTGCCACCCACAAAGCTTGATAGAAGTTCTGTGATAATCGATCCAATAATAAAAAAATTAACTCCAAACACCCACATATTTGCTATCTGTATTAGGAAGCAAATAGGTATGTAATACCGGCTAAAACGACAGACTTAGGTATATAATAATCTTTTATCCTATGTGATAATATATATAAGTACATAGTACGCATGCAAATAAACTCTTACATTACACAAATTATTAACTTGCAGTAATTATTTGGAAAAATGTTTATTTAAAACGCGGATTCTGGCGCCTTGTGTCATGAAAAATAGGTATGGGCGATGCAGGAGCAAGTTAACATCTAGTAAGAAACTATGTAAATATAGAGCAGTGAAATGGTATATTCTAGAATTTTAGAGTCACGTTGACGTAGTAAGTTAGAATTCTGCTGGTGTTTTTAGATGACACAAACAAAAATTACTTATCGTTTTATCATTGATCAGAATAAAGTGTAAAATGACTCCAACTGTTGTTACGTGTTGCCCACATGCAGTACTACTTCAGCATTACATAATGGTACTCAAAGTGTTATGTTATATTAGCGACTGCACTATCATTGATTTGACCGCCAGAGGGTCACTTATAAAGGTCAAGTTGAAATTAACTGTCAAATTGTAAAGACACTGAAAAACTGCATGAAAAATCTAACACATTTAATAGGTTTGCACTAAACGCGGTGAGGGCATTATGGATTTCCGTATACACCCATTAATCGAAATCATTTCCAAATTCTTCAAATCCCAACAAATACCTTTTATTACCACATGGCCCTTGTTTTTCTCAAGTCACGCCGTACTATGCTTTGATATGTATCGCGAAACCAAAACCTTGATCGAACAATAAAAATTCTTACCATTCGATTCGCACCTCATTCTGATAACACGCTTGAGAAAGGACGCATCAATGACGACGCACTGTTGTTTGTTGTCAATGAACATTGTTGGCAAATATTTGAAGACAATAATAAGCTTGCGAGAAAAAACAGGATCTTACATTTTTAGAACGATCATCTACATTGAAATACAAGTAGAATTAAAGCTTATGGCGGAACGGCACACGCCGCGGGTCGCTGCGCAGTAGCAAATTCATGTGACAGCGGGGTTGAGGGGTGGGGTACTGCGCTGTGAAACGAGAACTTCACACACGTCATTAACTTTGATTCGAACTATACCTACATATAGAATTAGAATATTAAATTTCCATACGTCAAATGTTTTTCAGGATATACAAAAATAAAATTTACTGCAAATAATGAAGCAAATTGAACGTTCCTAATAAGCTCTAACTTGATCAATCACGATTTTGCCCGCCATAGGTATTGTTCACAATATGTGTTTGACCAAATTGTACTAGTCTATATGCTCGCATTAATCTGTGAAGCAAAAACTTTGTATCCTTTTTTACGAAAATAACAACAGGAGGAGTATAAAAGGCACAGTTAAAGTTTATAATAATAATAATAATAATTTATTTAATTCAGACCATTGATCCATGTAGTGTGTGTTATAGTGTATATGGAGAAGGAGTGAAGAAAGCTAATATTTTTATATACTATGCAATAGAAATAAATTAAATTAATAAAAAAACATTACACAAGACATATTTGTATATACTCTTTTGTTTATGGTTCACAGTCATGTCATGTCATGTCTATGGTCATGTTTGGTTTTACTGATTGTCAAAGACTATAAACATGACATGACAGTCATGACTTTATAACGTTTTAACTTAAAATTTAAATTATTTGTGGTCAGGGGTGCGGTAACTCTGTTAAGAATTTATCCGCTACCCCTAGGCATAAACATAGTGGTCATCCTAGTATCATACCTACGATGACTTGCCATATCTTTCAACAAATAGGTTTCTCTTTTTCAGTTAAGAAGCATCAAGGGCAAGCAAGACATACTGACCTACCCTTAAAATAACAGAAATATAAACATCCAATATCCTTCTCTCCCCAGCTACGAGGCTGAGAACGGCATCAAAGCTGAAGAGGCTGGCACGTTGAAGAAGGCCACTGGTCCTGATGCTAGTGACGTCATTGTTGCTCAGGGAGCTTTCAGCTACACCGCACCAGATGGCACTGTCATCAACCTCAACTACATTGCTGATGACGAGGGCGGTTTCAAACCTGAGGTGAGACGATATTTTGTGTATTGATAGGAGTCAGCTATAGCAAAAGAATTAAGGAGCATTAAAAATAGATGTATATTAAATAAAGATGCTTAAAGCCATTGTGGCCCTTTTTCAAAGAGTTTGGAATTCGGTTTTCCAAGGTTATCTTTTAGCTCCATCATTATATCAATCAGATAATTTACATCCAAGTAAACAAGTTTTAATTTTGTCCAAATTCTGAAATAAATATAAAAAATGTTATATAGACTTTGCTAAACGGATACAGCACAACGACAATTTACATGATCATAATATTTACATTCAAGACAAAATATAACCAAACCATATTCTCTAATTACAAGAAAAAACAATGATGATCCATTTCTCGATTTTGTTTGTCGCGCCGAATCTTTTTATTGCGAAGCAAATCAAAAATATAATAGGCAAAGTAACAAAAAAATCAAGGTTATTACAACATGCTTTAGGATGTGGAGAAATACATCTTAACCTTTAGATAGATTTTTTATGTGGTTCGGTCATCCTAGTAAAAATAGACTATTAACACGCTGGGTTACGTAATTATTTAAATCTCATGTTTCTTGAATATTTACTTTATTTTTCTTTTTTGACTGTCACCTGTTATTTTATATTCTGTTAAGGAGAAGTTTTATAGTAGTATTATATTTATTTTCTATGATATGCTACGATTTTTTATGCAATGAGGGCGTCACTTGGCGGGTAGTAGACCCTCAAAAGAGAATAGAGATAGCCCGGCAATATGGGTTTGGTTATCTTTGCATGACCATTCGTGAAAACTTTCTTTGTTTCTGTTCCAGGGCGCCCATCTGCCGACACCTCCTCCAATCCCACCAGCAATCCAGAAGGCTCTCGACTACCTTGCGACCCTCCCTCCACCACCTCCGGGCAGAAACTAAACCTTCCACCAACTGATCACCCGATGCCCTGATGACCTGAGAATCCTACGTACCTGTTACCCCACGAATACTCGTACAGTTTTGAAAACAGAATTGAATGCTTTTGTTTTAGAAAAAAAAACTTTAAATTTTTGGTTAAATCCTTTTTTGTTACTTTAAGATTAATCTCATTTGTTTTATAGTTAAGAAGATCTCGTTGTGCGTTAAATGCATCACCAGTCTTTTTTAGATAAGCAAATTTTTATATAAACTTGAATAAAAAATACTTGCACTAAATACGGATATTTAAATAATTCTGCTTACAAAACTGCACTTACATTAAAACAATATAATATAGTAAGCAATAAAAAAAGATATAAAAAAGAATGTACAATGACTGAACTGTGATAGACAATGATTGAATTTACGTAAGATGTTTGTATATTTATTTAAATAAAAGCAAAATCAGTGCCAAAGATGCATTGCAAAATGTAACCTAGTTTTTCAATGGTCTGTCCTTTATGTTTAGCTCAGTTGTCTAAGTTTACTTCAATCAGAATATACTATAACTGTTGAATATTTTTTAAACCGAACCAGATGATAGTATAACATTACTAGCTTCTGCCAGAGCTTCGCCCGCGTGGAATTAGTACTTACTCTATTATAAATAATAGCCTATGTGCTATTCTAGACTATAATCTATATTTGTGCCAAATTTCATGTAGATTCGTTAAGCTATTCTTGTGTGATTGAGTAACAAACATCCATCTAAACTTTCGCATTTAATTTTATTATATAGGTAGGAAATAGGATTGTTATTTTATAAAAAACTGGCCTAGCAGTCAAGTTTTTCGGAATAGCATAAATTAGCTTGCCTTTGCTTCGAAGGAATGCGTTAAATTAACAACAACATCCTTCTGCTGCTGTTTTTGTCGTATGTATGGGATAATTTATCAAGGTTTTATATACTTTTAGAGATGAGACAATGGCCAAATACAGTGGATTTTTCATTAGCATGAAACCTACAGAAACTGTCAAATAAGTGTTAAATGTTGATGTCATTTCCTATAAACGGTACCACAGGCACGAGTAGTGGTTGAAACGTGTATATACCAATATTTTTAATGCAGAAGAAACCCAATTTACGTAGCCATTATTCTTTGGAGTAAGACTATCAAGTTAATTTTTTTATACAATGAAATCTTAAAATGGCTCGAGACTATTGTCCTATTAAAAACCTACTTAAAATAGTACTAAGATTTAAACCGTTTAAGTTAAAATAGCCAGACCTAATTGGAATAGGTACACAAAACATTACATACTACTGTAAATGTAGAAAAACATTGAAAGACAAGAGTCAGTCGAAAGGTATTAAATTATTTTATAATACGCAGTGCATTATAAAATAATTTAATACCTACGCAAGTTAAGTACGATTCGCCAAGAAAAGTACGCCAATAATACTTAACAAAGAAACATAATAATACTCACAACTCGTGCTTAACCTACAGCGAAATTATTACATCAGAAACCGTCAGTGAAAATATTCGTTTCAATAGAAAGCAAGAGTGGTCCCAACCATACTTGGTATACAGCATTCCTATCCAACCCGTTTGCAGAAGTGAGCGTTTATCCCAAGGTCAATGATGAGAGCATAGAACAATGTGTTCTATCTATAGATCGAACATGATTACATAACTGGAAAGCGTATGAATGTGAACATATCGACGATGATGAAACGTCGTGTGGGTAATGAATAGGTACAAACAATAAATTGGTGCTAATTAATAAATTAACAGATACTTACGTGATTGTAGTTATTGATCAACCGACGCAATCTTAACTTGTACAAAATTATTATTACGCTGCGCAGTGTAAAATATGTTTTTAGTATTTAATTTTAATAGTGTACAGGATTTTGTTTACGGAAATATTGTAACAACACAATTACTTTTTGTTAGCAAGTGACTTTAGGTTACTATAAATGTTGCAGTGTTGAGTAATATTTTGTTACTCGTACATAAATGACTGTTATTTTACAAATTATTTCGTTCATATATTTTCATATAATTACATAGTATCGTATAAATATTTTCAAAACACAGCAATAACTACTTTAATCATGATAGGAAAATACCTAACTTAGTCATCGAGCCAAAAATAGGAACGTCTAGACAGATTTACCTATTGATCTATTATTCTAGATTGGTCCGTGTCATTATTGATGGCGAGACACAAATAGTTAAAGAATGTACAACTTCTTTATCACTAAGACTTATGAAAACAAAAACGGTAAACAAGGTAATCTTATTTTATTGTACACATTCCTGGATGCGAATCAATAATTGCAATTCCTATAAAAAAACACTTGTAGATATGTTGACAACTTCCGACTACACCAAATACAGGTGAAACCAATAGGGTAAATCCAGGGTAGTTGCCCCCGGGGGTACAGTTGCCCCGTATCTAATTAATCTAGTTTCGTGGATGAATTGCATGCTATTTTATTAATATATCAAAAGACTCTCCAACTACCACTAGGTTAACCGAGTCGCATGTCTCTGTGCGATTGCATGGGAAGGCAAAATGCGATCAAAGTTTTTGCAGGATAGATGCCCTGTTTCTCGGCGGGGCATCTATCCTAAATGTAATTTATATGGATTACGTAACTATCCTCTACGTGGCATAGATGCCCCAAAATATAGACGCCCGCAAAAATCGCTAATACTCTGGAAATATTAAAGATAATGTTTTGTTTGTACCAGACAGTTTTACAAATAAATTATTTTGCTTTATGTACAGAGAGCTACAGTTATTTAAAAAAGTGTGGCAACTATCCAACTTTTACCCTAAGCTTTACCCTGTAATGATTCTGGAAGCAGGTAAACTTGGCATCTTGAAAAATACGAATATTTTAAGAAATATGATTATGAACTTCGTTTAATAGTCACTTGCAATAAGATTAATCACATTATCCACCTGATAAACTCTTAAATTATTCTTATCAGCGAATGAAGCTTGTGAATCAAGTTGTCAAATTCTTTAAATATTTCATTGAAATTTTCATAGTGTTTTTATTCTCTCAGTTATGGGTTCTGGTGTGGTCTTCGTGGCGAGGTAAGCCAGGGCACGTGCTATTGCGACAGGAATGGGTGGAGGTGTGGGCAAGTGAGCGCCCACTGGTCTGTAGCCGTTCTCATCAGCTGTGTATGACAGACTGACGTCATTGCCGTCATCGTCCTGAAAATAGTATAAAAGAAATAAAGGAGTATGGTTTCATTGAACTGACTTTTCGTTATGAAATGAAATCCAAGAGGATCATGAACAATGATGCGCTCGTTGAGTCAAAGCTCCAAAGTCTTAAATCGATGCCGGCATCGAAAGGCATCGATGCCGGCATCGAAAGGCATCGATGCCGTTGCTAGCCTCTCGTTAGGTTTTCTATCGGTTACATTGCGGGGATTGTGCGTTGAAATTGCATAGACTAATTCTGCCAAGCCCGTTCCATCATTGGACCACTTGATGTACCAACGGAAATGCGCCACAGGTGGACATCCCAATCATACACACAAAACGTTTTGGGAACACATTTTAATTGTGTTTCAGCTAAGTAAAGTTCAGTAGAAAACAATTTACTTTTGAGTAATAGACCCTCCGTCTTTAAATCAAAAGTAATCAGTTTACTTCCAGGCAAGCGTGCTCCATCTTTGACCACATCGTCACTTACCTTACCATTAGGTGAGATAGTTGTCAAGCACGAGCCTATCAGTGAAAAAAAAACCCGAACAGTTCTGCTTATTAATCTGCAACGATTCTTCCTATAATGTTAGAGTATGGCTTTTAGGCTTTTCTACTAGACAAAGCTCTTTAAATTTGCTGCAATATTTGACTATACACCATTTCTGATCCACAGAAGTTTATATATATGTACACACACGTTTGAAAGTGTCATTATACTTAGACAGTCAGTTCTCAGCATCAAAAAATAAATAATTATGAACATTTTCAATTAACCTTACTTACTTTGTATGAAAAGTTTCCTTCTACAGCACTGCCAGAACCACCTTTGAATTTTCTTAATTCACCTCTTTCATAAGCTTTTGTACCGTCACCGCCTTCATAACTGCAAAATAAAGATTTCGTTGTCAATACGACACTACTACAATACTTTTAAATCATCATCATATTGATGAATATAATTATGTTGTATTACCTACCTGTAATGAAAATCTCCCGAATGTGAGAAAACATAACTTTCCGAGTCGATTATAGGAACCACAGGAGCACGAGTTCCGTTTCTTCGCTGGAAAGTTTGAGGAGTATGTGCCGACGGCGACGGCTCCGTACTGCGAGTCCGTTCAGTCGACGATGTTAATGCTTTTTGTGATTCACCTAAATGCACATCAAGTTGGCTTTTGTTCACCTTAACTTTTCTTACTGTTTGTACCCTTTTTCGTTTCTTGATAACTGTTCTAGTTGTAGTAGAGTCAGCGGACAGTGTTTTTGTTTCATCAGTCGCAGTCACAGGTATTTGAATAGATCGGGCCCTTGGTTTTGCATTTGATTCTCCCTTGTAATCGTCAACTTCTGAAGACGTATGCAGATCGCGGGATGGCAGATGATTTACAGGAAGAGACTCATCCAAAGATGTTTTCTCTTCCACAACTGCAGCTTTGCTTTCATTTTTATTTATAACTTTAATCACTTCTTCATCGTCGTAAACTACAGTAACCGGAATTTTATAATTAGTTTCTTCTATTGGGGGATGATTAGAAGTAAATGTCCTTATAACTCGAGTATGTCTTTGAGGCACTCTTTTGTTGTTATTGAAATCGGCACTGTTCACACTGTGAAGTATTAATAAGTAAATAGGAATTATTGATAAAGATAACAACATTTTATCTGAATTCGTAATTGTCTAAGTAATGTGATCCTCCTCTCACGCGATTAAAATAGCAAATGAAGATGACTCCATAGCTTTACTGCTAATGGATTTTGTTCGTAATTTATTCACTAGTTTGACGCATTTAATTTTCTTGTTTTATAAATTATACGCCCGTCAATAAACTCTACGTATCCAAACAAATTCCTGTATTGACATTCATGCCGTAATTATGTAAACACGGTGTACAGTATGATCCAAACTTCAATAGGAGGTTCAATTAAACTTTAAAAAAAACCACTTAAATCCAGATAATGATGTTTTAAAAATTTAACCGCAATCCAATAGCATTCTGAACATTTCATCATAGTGTTTGTCATTCCTATCACGTTTCTTATTGTACGTTTGTGTATCAAGCACTTGTGAGCGTAAGCCTACTGAAATTAGAACACCAAAATCTTGTAGTAAGTTCGATTGTTTAGACCTGGTCAATGGTTTAATCGCGTTCGATCGCCACCGATCATGTCTTATTGTTGACACTTAGGTTCTTGTGCAATTTTCTGAAGAACACATCAGTCAAGCGTTAAGGTTGAAATATTTAGCGTCCGGTGATGCTCGGTACTCCGGAACGCGGGGGGAGGATAGAGTAAATAAATGAATCTTACATATAAGTGGACAACAAGTCTGGAGCATCACTCATAAGTGTAAATCAGGAGTGGTTAGAATAGAGATGTTATTAAAATTTGTTTGTTTGTGTTGGGCAGTGACGTGCGTGCTTTCCGCACCCCCCACTGATGAGGTGCCACCGGAAAGGCAACAGCCTACAGTGATACCTATTGTTTCACAGTCTGAGGAATTTGAAGCTGATGGAAAATACAAGTTTAGGTTATTAGACATTAATTGTTTATAAAAAATTACACACTATAAATTTTCCACCTATATATGAAAATCAAGTCCGATTGATTCCAAAATTCAGAGCAATAGTTGAATGATGAAAATAAAAAATAGTGATCTGTAGATTCATGTACAAAAGTGATAAGTGAAAAAAAAATTGGTTTTATTCTGATACGAGTAGTTTAAAATCATTTTAAGTGACAGAAAACTGACCACAAATTAAATTTAAACGCACAATTACAGCTACGAAACTGGGAACGGTATCAAACGCGAAGAGACATCCTTTGATAAGGTAATAGATGGAAAGACAGCACACAAGCACAGTGACTGCAGCAATGAGGGTGGTGAAGATGACGACAGCGGTGAGATCCACGTGCAGCAGGGATCCTACTCCTACACGGCACCCGACGGCACCCTCATCAGTGTGAAGTAAGGATTAATAATATAATTATCATGGCCGTTTTATCAGTTATCAATATTATTGTTACATTTTCGAGCCGTTTGGGTTCGAAACTCTTGGACCGTGGGGTCCAAGTGCTTATTAAGGAATCCCTCTTTTGGCATAAAATTTTAAAGCATAATATTGTTTGGCATAACGTTTGCTCGTTTTGTTTTCGCGTTTTAACAGTTCTTCTTTCTTTCCTTCTTTCTGTAACTTTTATTAGCATAATAATACTGTGGCATAATAATACTTTGGCATAATGCAATAGTTAGCATAACTGTTATTTAGTCTAGTTTGTTTTGGCATAATTTGGAGTTGCATAAATTTTATATATGTGTAAATATCGTTATGCTTTATAAAATTATGCTTCACTATTATTATGCCAACTATATTTATGGAAATAAACATTATGCCAAAACATTTATGCCTACATACTATGCGTATTAATTAATAACATATTATGCGTAATGATCATTATGCTGAATTCCGTTATGCCAATGTAAATAACTACAAAATGTTTTATGCTTATCTATGCCTAAAAATATACTAGTTGTCACTTCGCGTCACCCAAGCGCTGACTTTTACCTTAGTCAGAAGTTAAGCATTGCTATACAACTTGACAATCCTGCCAGTCTTTTGCGCATACTTTCGTTTGATAGCGATGCGGAGGAATTTCCATATTTTAAGGTTTACTTAGAAAAGAATGAAACTTTATAATACAACAAAAAAGTTACATAACTTTTTACAGACACTTAACTCTGTCTTGTTGCTAATAGCGATATCTATCGGATAACCTTTGGATAGCCTGAAATAACTCATCATCTACCTGCCCTTATCCCATGTTACATGGGGTCGGCACAACACGTTTTTTTCTTCCATTCTGTCCTGTCAGCCGTCACGCTGTCACTAACTCCCTTTTTTTTTCAAATCACTCCTCACACAATCCATCCATCTTTTCTTTTGCCTCCCTCTCCGACTCCATCCATATACATTTATATTCTCGATGGACTGAAATAACTACTCATAAAAGATATTTTAAAAAGGACAAAATAATAGTAATTGAAACTATTATTCATAATAATATAACTGTGATGCTAAAACTGGCTTGAGTATAGACATACACTTGCGCGTGTTAAAGTAGTTTTATGTTTTATGAATATTAATAAATTCGATTCTACATTATACCTTAATTCAAACATGCTGTATAGTCATAAAAGGTTACTGATGCTGGCGGATAACCCTTGAAATGTTTACAAAAACTCTATTTATAGATGTATCGATGAGATTTTATACTAGTTAACGAATTGAAATATATTATAATAATATAGTTTTTGTTTAATTGAGTTCTTGGAACTGACTGTTCAGTACAAGCATGATATAATTTTATTAATGTTTCAGGTATATTGCCGACGAAAATGGTTTCCGACCCGTTGGTAATCACATCAACCTTGGACCACAACCGCCAACCACTCCTAGCCACACCCACAATCATAAAGCTTCACGAAAATTGAAAACCAGCGAAGAAAACAATAGCGCTAGCGCTAGCGCTTCCCATGAAGATACATTTTCATCAGAAAATTCCGAATCTGAATCACTTGAAGATATATCTCCATCCAATGGAGAATTCGCAAAAAAGATTCCGAAGAAAGGATCACTAGCCGCGTTAAAAACTGAAAAACTAGCCAAAGATGAAAAATCTACCAAAGTAAGTGAAAATTTTGCAAAAGCCGCCAAAGAGGGTAAAAAACTCGTATCTAAGGATTCTGAAAGACCCACCACAGGAATCGAGAAACCTCTAAAAAAAGATGAGAAGCGTGTGGCTAAAGAAGGAGAGAAAGTCGAGACGAAAAAAAGCGAGACACAAAAAGACGAGAAATTGGCATATAAAGAAGGAGAAGAACCTATAACTAAGGAAGGAGAAAAGACCGTTACTAAAAAAGGAGAGAGGCCCGCTTCCAAGGAAGTTGAGAAGGCCGCTGCCATGACAGGAGAGAAGCCGGCTGATAAAGAAGGAGAAAATACTACTGCTAAGGAAGGAGAGAAGCCCGTTTCTAAAGTAGGAGAGAAGCCCTCTAAGAAGGAAGAAGCAAAACTCGCTACTAAGGAAGGAGAGAAACCCGCTGCCAAGGAAGTTGAGAAAGCCGCTGCCAAGACAGAAAAGAAGCCCGCTGATAAAGAAGAAGAAAAGCCTGGTGCCTTAGATGGAGAGAAGCTCGCTGCTAAGAAAAATGAAAAGCCCGCTGCTAAAGAAGGAGAGAAGCCTGGTGATAAAAAACTTGAGAAGGATGCTGCTATAGAAGAAGAAACACCTGCTGCTAAAGAAGGAGACAAGTCCGTTGTTAAAGAAGGAGAAAAGCCCGCTACTATGGAAGGAGAGAAGCCCACTTCTAAAGAAGGAGAGAAGCCCACTGCTGAGAAAGGAGAGAAACCCGCTGTTAAGGAAGGAGATAAGCCCGCTGCTAAAGAAGGAGAGAAACCTGCCGCTAAGGTAGGAGACAAAACCGTTGCTAAGGAAGGAAAAAAGTCCACTTCTAAAGCAGGAGAGAAGCCAACTACTAAAGATGGAGAGAAGACCGCTGCTAAAGAAGGAGAGAAGCCCGCTGCTAAGGAAGGAGAGAAACCCGCTGCTAAAGAAGGAGAGAAACTCGCTTCTAAGGAAGGAGAAAAGACCGTTGCTAAGGAAGGAGAAAAGCCCACTTATAAAGCAGGAGAGAAGCCCACTACTAAGGATGGAGAGAAGCCCGCTACTAAAAAAGGAGAGCAGCCCACTGCTAAGGAAGGAGAGAAACCCGCTGGTGAGGAAAAAGATAAGCTGGCTGCTAAAGATGGAGAGAAACCCACCGCTAAGGAAGGAGAAAAGACCGTTACTAAGGAAGAAGAAAAGCCCACTTCTAAAGCAGGAGAGAAACCCACTATTAAGGATGGAAAGAAGCCCGCTACTAAAAAAGGAGAGCAGCCCACTGCTAAGGAAGGAGAGAAACCCGCTGGTGAGGAAAAAGATAAGCTGGCTGCTAAAGATGGAGAGAAACCCACCGCTAAGGAAGGAGAAAAGACCGTTACTAAGGAAGAAGAAAAGCCCACTTCTAAAGCAGGAGAGAATCCCACTACTAAGCAAGGAGAAAAACCCGCTGGTGATGAAGGAAAGAAGCCCATTGCTAAAGAAGGAGGGCAGCAAACTGCTAAGGAAGGTGAGAAACCTGCTGGTGAGGAAAAAGATAAGCCCGCTGCTAAAGAAGGAGAGAAACCCAACGCTAAGGAAGGAGAAAAGACCGTTGCTAAGAAAGGAGAAAAGCCCACTTTTAAAGCAGGCGAGAAACCCACTACTAAGGATGGAGAGAAGCCCGCTTCTAAAGAAGGAGAGAAATCCACTGCTAAAGAAGGAGAGAAAGCCGCTGGTGAAGAAGGAGAGAAGCCCGCTGCTAAAGATGGAGACAAACCCGCCGTTAAAGAAGGAGAAAAGACCGTTACTAAGGAAGAAAAAAAGCCCACTTCTAAAGCAGGAGAGAAACCCACTACTAAGCAAGGAGAAAAACCCGCTGGTGATGAAGGAAAGAAGCCCATTGCTAAAGAAGGAGAGCAGCAAACTGCTAAGGAAGGTGAGAAACCTGCTGGTGAGGAAAGAGATAAGCCCGCTGCTAAAGAAGGAGAGAAACCCAACGCTAAGGAAGGAGAAAAGACCGTTGCTAAGAAAGGAGAAAAGCCCACTTCTAAAGCAGGAGAGAAACCCACTACTAAGGATGGAGAGAAGCCTGCTGCTCAACAAGGAGTAAAGCCCGTTGCTAAAGAAGGAGAAAATATCACTACTAAAGAAGGAGAGAAACCCACTGCTAAAGAAGGAGAGAGGCCCACTGCTAAGAAAGGAGAGAAGCCCGCTGCTAAAGAAGGAGAGAAGCCCGCTGCTAAAGAAGGAGAGAAACCCACTTCTAAGGAAGGAGAGAAGCTCTCTTCTATGCAAAGAAGAAATCCAGCTAATAAAGAAGGAGAGAAGCCCTTTACCAAGGAAGAAGAGAAGCCCGTTGCTAAGGAAGGGAGGAAACCCTCTACTAAAGAAGGAAAACAACCTGCCGCTCAGGAAGGAGAAAACCCTGTTGCTGAAAAAGGAGAAAAACCAGCTGCCAAGGAGGTAGAGAAACCCGTTGTGACGTTGGTAGAGAAGCCCACTGCTAAGAAAGGAATGAAGTCTGTTTCTTCTGAAGGAGAAAAAGCCGCAGCTAAAGATGCTGATAAACCCACCAAGAAAGATGAAAAACCTGCCAAAGATGCTGAAGCCATATCAAAGCAGGCTGTCAACGTCGCGCAAGACGCCAAAAAGTCGGCGAGCGGAGCGGTGCAGTCTGCTATGGAAGCTCTAAAAACTGCGGAGAAGGTCATAAAATCTATAAAAGAACAGCGTGTAGTAGGAGATCAAATGCTTAATAATGAAACAGTAAAGCATGCACAACTAGCTAAAAACGCTGCTAACGAAGCGCTTCAGGCGGCTCAAGTTGTTGGTAACGCCGCTGAAGCAGCTGAAAAAGCCGCGAATGAAGCCGTCTCTTTAGCTCAGTCACTGCCTACCCCACCTCCCAGTCCTATTCAAAGTGACAACACAAACAAAAAACCTTCTGTGACCCTACCTAACAAAACTGATTCTTCGTCTAAAGAACCAGAAAACCCTACAGATAATGAAAAGCCCACAATGGAATCCGAAATCGGTGCTAAAGTATCTAAACCTGAAAAAGAAGGTACAAAATCCCCAGAAAAAGTAGACAAAATTAAAACGGCGTAAACAACGATACAATATGGTCACGAATGAATTTCTATCCTACCGGTACGGGTAAACTCTTAATGAGTCTATAAAATACTATAAAAAGTGTGATATAACGTTTTCTAAGTCAACGATTAGTTTATTTTGTTGCTGATGATGTGTGATTTTGTAAGAAAATACAGTTAAGTTTTTGTTGAACTTTAGTTTTATTACTTTAAACTTTCCTTCCAGTTTAATATACATTGAGCTTAAACAATCACATGCTGCAATATTCAATTTAGTGTTTATTTTTTAAGCCACATTGAAAATTATTCTAACCACAGTTTTCTGAAACTTTTATCATTTAATAACTCGGAGGTATTTACGAGTAATTACCGTTGAATGGTGTATTTTAGCCATGTTAGAAAATAAATAAAACGTACAAGAAAATTATGAATCATCCAACAATAAGGCAATTGTCCCACCTCCGACGATGAGCGAGTAGCGAGTAGAGCTTCAAACTAAAAACGAGTTGGCGAGCAGCAAGTAGAGAGTGGTAGTTCCGATAGTTTTGTCGCTAGGCGATTACTCGCTCGGGTTGGTCCCCCGGCGTGTGTTCTGACCGCCGAGCGACTCCTCGCAGCTTTGATAGCTCTTGTGGCTCAGCGACAAACTAGTGGCACCACCAGCAGTGTGAACTGTCAGCGATCAACTAACGACCACTTAAGTAACTTTTACGTAGAGTTTTTTGTAGTCAGAGCGGCAATTCCTGTTTTTTTACGTTTGCATTTTAGTCTCATATGCATCTTTTTTATTTGCACGGAATGTATATCTATTGTACGTTTTTTGAGCGTCAAAATAGCCGAGAATTAGTAGCATCCTCGACGGCGGCGGTAGGTCAACACTGCCTTACGTAGATTCACCAAAACGCCTACGGCGTTATTTATATCTATAGTTTTTGGTACCATCTTGATAACGAGCCCGTTACAATTTATCATCAGGCGCTTGTGCGATTAAAAAAAAAAATGCAAGTTGATGCAAACGAGTGGTGGAAAATTTTGGTAAAATTGAAAGTGGCTGTCATAACAAATCTGAAGCTGCATAATAGATACAAAGTATGTTGTGTTTTGTAAAGTCCTTGTTCACCAGTGTAATTGGTGGCATGAATAAGGATGGCGGTAGTCTTCATTGGACCAGCTCCTTCGCGAAGAGATCTATTACAACTTCAGGGAAAAGAAATCCCAGGCTGTATCTCAGGGAATGTCACTTACACCACGTTTTAAATTAACAAAATCTTTTAGTCTTTGAGATAATTCATCATAATTGAAGTTTTAATTCACTGGGAATTAAAGTCAAAACAATGGAGCTATTATGTGTAAAAGTGTTGGATCATTTACAATAACAACGCTTGCAGTTGGTGTGCCAACTCAGATACTGCCGCATTATTTACGGCCAGGCACTACCGCTAAATAAAAAGAGAAATAGAGAGTAATCAGACACGTTATTTCCAACGACCTTGCTCTTTCAATTAAACATTAATTATGTATATTATAAAAGGTTCAAGCACTAAGCTTACATTACAAATGTAATTTTAACGACTTAACAGATAACTAAGTCATCAAAAACGACGTCACAAATAAAAAAATTGAATGAATTCAGGAGAAAAGACAAGAAACACATCTGTGTTTCTTCACTTTCTTTCTTCCTTTCAAAGAAATACTGCTTTTCTTACTCCTCTGCAATTTTTTTTAAAATAATTGTGTTACGGGAAGTTTGCGGGATGGCAAGGCAGTTGAATCGTTTCCTCGGAATCTCTCGTCCAGCTTCATTGTCTAGGCGCTTTTCTGGTGGTCACCACTGTCGATTCTAGCTTTCAGAAGTTTTAGTAATTGGGAATAATGTGGCGTGCTTGCCAAATGAATAAAGATTTTAGAAGAACTCAAGGTTCGGTGTTAATAATATCGCCGTATAAAGAAAACAAAAAAAGAAAGTACACAACCTACTCTAATCCACCTTGCATGCAGTACTGAGCGATGCAAATTGAAATATCAGTTCAATGAAATGTCAAGATCAGTTCAAGTGTTCAACGCATAGCGTGGAGAAGCGTTCCTCCTCTCACTTTTGTTGTGAAACCGATGACGTGTATCTAAGGCATTAGGTGTATTGATATAATTTTGTTTCAGAATGCTCTGGAAAAGTCAAGGGAGTCATTTTATTTAGTTTGGAGGTTGGTTGCATTGTTGTGATGCCGAGTAGAAGTCTTAAGTGACGATAATATGTAGGTCTTCCTTACGATCAATCTTGAACGGGCTAACACCTGATTTTAACCCGATCGTCGTGTCAAAACTTTCTTTAAACGCAAGTCAAGTGGTGCGTCACATACATAATTTGTAGATACATGTAATTCAGATCATTATCATGATTCTGCCTTAATTGCTATTGATTTCACATAATGCATTTTTGGGAAAATGAAAAAAAGGTCCTTTATTTATATGTGACACGAATTCCAAACGAAGTTTTTGAAACAACAAAAACATTTAATGCTTAATTGCATAGAAATACTGAAATGATTCAGCAAATTGTTTTAAGATGTCGATTTACTAAGAAGATAATTATATCAGTACGTATCAGATAATTATATCAGCCATGCACCAGAGTTTAGTATACGATTCCAGTTTAGTTGCTCTGCCGGTCTCACAATTTAGGTAAGTAGGTAGGTATGCTACTAGTTTTTTACTCTTTTACGGCTACTAAACGATTAACCTGTGAAGCCCCGCGACTCACTGGTGAGGGCTTTATTTTCATAAAGTGTTCCTTCCTAGCTCGAGGTGCTGTGCCGGTGCTGCCGCTGCGGCTGCGGGATTACCTCAAGCGGTGGAAATATACCTCGTCGGTAGTTATATTTTCGAGCCATTTGGGGTTAAAACTTTTGGACCACAGAGTCAGAGTACATTATTTAAAGATTTATCTAAATGCCTATTTGAAACTTTGCGTGACCCAAGGGCTGGTTTTTACCTCGGCCAGATTCAACATGGCAATACCGTTTTTTTTTTTTTTTTTTTTGGGGGGTGGGAAATCATCCTATGATTTCTTCCGCTCTAGGGTGGAGCGGAAGGGCGTGTCAGACTCTTACTGACTAAAACCGAACCCTGTTCCTCCCTGCCTTGAGTGCCCAGGGGCGAGGTAACTCTTTCGAATTTATCCTCCACCCCCGGGCAGATGACAATACCGTTATAGTCTTTTGGGCACACTTGCAGTCGCGAGCGATGCGGAGGATTTTTTGATGACATATTTTTAGTTTTATTTACTTAGGATTTTTGTTTTAATAACAGTTAGTTAAGTATCTTTAACCGGCTTCAAAAAAGAGGAGGTTCTCAATTCATCTGAATGTTTTTTTTTTTAATATGTTTGTTACGCGATATCTCCGCCATTTGTGAATAGATTTTGATGATTCTTTTACTGTATGGTAGGTAGGTAATATTTCAGAGGTGGTCCCATATAAATTTTATCGAAATTAATTCAGCACGTTCTGATAAAATCAACCTAAATATAAAATATGTATACACGGATGACGTTTTGGTTGTCTCCAAATGTTCAAATTCCATGTCATTGGTGTTATCTATTCGGTCATAACTTTAATATTTAGTTTTACTTCTGGTGTACAACAACAATAAAAAATAAATTAAAAAAAACTAAAAAGTGAAAAATAAAAATCTTTTTTCAAAAAATACAACCGATTTCTTCAAATTTGCAAAATAATTTTAATTTCGGAAGTCGGTGTCAAACAACGAAGAAACAAAAAAATATATATACCGACTACTGAAATTAAAGTTATTTTGCAATTTTTAGAAGTCGGTTGTATTTTTTGAAAAAAGTTTTTTTATAAGTATGATAACAGTATACTTAGATTAATTTAAACAAACAAATAAAGGAGACATTTTTTTTGGGCCCTATAGTAAAAGATAACGTATACTAGTCATATGACACATAAAAAAGTAACCATCTTATTATAATAGATAAACAGACTAAAAATTATACAAAAATCTAACCGGATTAAAGAAATAATAGTAAAAAAGTTTTAATTGGTATTTTACTACGGAATTGTACTACGGTGCGTGGCGGTAATAGTGTCGACTTTTAAATGTGTATAAAAAGATGAATGGAACCGTGAACTTGTTTTTAATGTTGTTTTTGTGCCTACAAAAATATCATTATACACAAGTTTACGGTTCCTTTATCGCAAAATTCGCAAATATCGCGTAACGTGGTTTAAAAACACCTTGAAACGAAACGTAGTAAATAAGTCTGTTGTTTGACACTAGCAGATGACAGCCAACATAATTTAGGGATGTCGATTCTCTCCGAAAAAGACCGATTTTTGATACAAAACAAAAAAAAATCGAGGTATTTAAGATCGTTTTCTATATAATCTATTTTTTTTAATTTGTTTTTCAAATTTGTATTTATTTTCTAACTGACAGACAATCAACACGTAAATAAATGGCGCACTACCAACAAAAAGCACAGATTACAAAAGAAAATTAAAATGTTTTATCAAATAGGAAGTGGCAAAGGAAAATGAACACACAGCCATCTTGAAAGTTTTTGTATTATTAAGTGTAAAACTGAACTCACTTTAGGTTTGGGTACATTACATTCAACCTATTGTAAATAGCTTTGTGGTTCTTTCGATTTTTAGAGTGAAGTGTCAATTTACTGGATCGATTGGGTTGTTGTGTACTCGTACAATAAAGTTTTATTCTATTCTATTCTATCGATTTTATTTTAAACAAAAAATCGCTTCTTCTATTAATCGATCTTCGATCGACATCCTTTACATAATTCTTTCCGTTTCTTTATAATAATAATAATAATCTTTATTTGGAACAAAAACACATTTTACAAAATGATAGCGTACGGTAATAGCTACATTAGTTGGCAACTGTGTCGCAGCCATTAACGCCCACCTCCAGAAGGGAGACGACAACGTTCCAAATCAGTAAAGAATAATCAAAATAAAATTAAACATTAGGAATCAATCAAAGATCAAACATAAAAAATAAAAATAAAAACGAAAAAATAAAAATTAAAAATCAAACATTAAAAATTAACAAATTAAAAATAAGAAATTAACACATTTATTATAATATCTAATTAAAATAGCTAATTAAACTAATAAATAACTTAATAAATAAAATATGTACAAGAGGCATAAAAAATCCGGTAGTGGTAAAGCTCATTGGGCATCAAAAAATTCGTCCACCTCGCTGTCAATGGGAAAAGTGCCCAGAATGCTGGCAGCATTGCCACGTTGAATGGCAATGCTGATTCGTTGGCCGAAAAAAAGGCCAGCCCTCTGGTCACGTGAAGAGTCGACTAAAAGTTTGCTGATGTCATGGAAAACTCGATGAGCACTCGGACCCCATGGCCCTAGTGTTTCAACCCCAAACGGCTCAAACATATAACTCCCAATAAGGTTGTTATATTTGCGCCGTTTGAGGTTTTCTGCACCTGTAGCAGCCGCCCCAGCACAGCCCGCCGTGCTAAGAAGATGAGATGGCGCAAGGGTGTCGACACATGTTGCATCCCACACCAAAGGCCTACCCATCTTCCAAGGCATTATTGTCATCCCGTCGGGCCTCTTTCCATCGTCACGTGCCAGGCCATGAGGTTCTAAAACGGCTGACACACCGGCGGTGACAAGAGCCCGACGGATGATGTCGTTAATGCTGGCGTGCCGTGCCATACGACCCGCGCTCCTACTGCAGGATAGGCCATGGTGTCCGAGATGGTCGACTGCTTCACCACATTGGCAGCGATGTGGAGCTCCGCAAGGAGCACCCAGACGCAGACATGTAGCGATCCGGAAGGTGGTGTCACTCAGCATAGTACCTATGTTGGGTGACGGCAGTGCCTGTAGCCAGAGGCCCGACTCCCATTCACCCACAGCCAGCAGGCGGGCACGCTCAGCAGTATTGGTTGACGTATTTAAGAGATTATTCCGTACCAAACTACAGAGCGGCTCGTCCCACTGCCTCTGGGAGAACGGGTTCTCGGGCAACGCCGTGTCCGGGCAAGCCATTTTCCAAGTGTTCATTGCGTCGGTCAAGCACGGCACTTCACAGTTAACCAGTGATAAAGTCAAAATTCTTTTGGTTAACTTTTCAGTGCTGTGGACCGAGGACAGGAACGCCGGTAGGCTTATACTAGAAATTTTGCGGATGCCGAGCCCACCAAAACGAATAGGTAGTGTGGTTTGCAGCCACGCTCGGTCATCCAAGGCCACATTTAAAATGGTTGTAAGAGTGCATCGAATAATTTCATCAATTTTGTCCAGGAGATGTGAATGCTTCCATAAAGGGGAAGAGCGGAGAAAATATATAAAATTTGGTCCAAAACAGCAATATCTAATTAGGGTGAATGCCGAATGTAAATTTATTTTTGTGAGTCTGTCCGAAATATCATTAAAATGATTAATTTTTCCGTCAATGAATGGAGAAAAACTTTCTTCCAAAATAGGGGAACCTAGGAGGTGCAGTGAACTTTTTTCTAAAATTTTGATTTCTGGTGCAATTGTATTGAATTTATGAAGGGTCGATTGTCTTTCGGTATTGTCACAAAGAAAAATTTCACACTTCGAGTGGTTAAGGTCAAGTCCGATGGATTGAAAATGAGTCTTTAGGAATTGAAAGTCTTTTAATACGGTATCGACGTCACCTCCTAATGTTCCATCATCCAAATACCATACGTTAAATTTTGAATTTAGTTGTTGAATGACTAGATGAATAGCCAAACTGAAAATGACTGGCCCGAGAGGGTCACCTTGCTGGCATCCAACTGCAGATTCTAAAAGCTGTTCTTTGTATAATAATTTAGAAGGGTGCCTGTAACATTGCCAAATAAAACCGAAAATTTCGGGTAGTTCTTTTTTTGCCTCGGCCAACAAAGTGTCCCTGTTGACAGAGTTGAAAGCGTTCTTAATGTCAACCTTGAGAATGACCTCACCCTTTTCAGAATTTAAAAAGGAAGATAGTGCATGTGTACGGCAGCCTCACAGCCCCCTCTGGAGCCAAAGCCAAGCTGTAGGGGCTGGAATTTGTTTGTAAGTCTGTCACTGTACAGTTTACAACAAATTTTGGCTGCCATACGCCTGTAGGTGCACCCGACGGCAATGGGACGAATGCCGCCGTCCTTCTTGCGCAGGGCACATAGGTTGGCCCCGTACAAGACATCGACGACGGCATCGTTCACGCCGCCGGAGAGCATTAGGTTGACTAGTGCCGCAAGCTCCTTCAAAAGCGACTCACCAGCATCCCCGGCGCCTGAACTCAATAGGTCCTTTAAGTGTTGCGGAGTCAGGCCGTCGAGGCCGCCGGCAGAACCACTTCGAAAGGAGCCCACGGCAGCAAGCAATTGGGGGGCTGAAATGTTAAAAACACAGGAATCCGGAACGGGGGTCTCAGGGGGGTCGGGGAAAGTGAGATCATTCGCAGGCGCTGGATGTTTACTCTCCAAGGCTGAGATTGTTTCTGGAGAGTAAGGCGCCACCACATCACTGCTGAATAATAGCCTGGCCGCTCCCCTAATGTCACCTTCACTTATTTTCGATTCCACATGCGAACATAGGCTTTTCTGTGAACGGTTATTAAATGGTGGTAATTTTGGATCTAAAATTATGGTCGAAATATTACAATTTTCTTTAATTTGATTTGTTAAAGTTTTTTTAGTTGCCAAATCTTTTTGAACGTGCAGAATTCTGTAGGGGAAGGTGAGCAATTGCTCCCAGGCACTTACTGAGTTCTCTTGGGTCGCAAGACGGACGCATTGTGCCAAACTCAGAGCAACGGATCATCTTGCACCCCGAGGAACTCTTTTTAAAACTGGTGTTGAATTTTTAAATTTTGAGAGCGTTTTCCACAAGGTCTGTTCGTGAGGTGTAGATGTAGCTGGGGGGCACAAAGGAACACTATGTGGTTTGTGAACCTTGCCATAGTGTATCCTCAGCCCCCGTTCGCCTTTAAAAAAGCGTGCCTGCGAGCAATTGGGACATCTCACCTGTTGGACCTCAAGCGATGTGGCAGGTTGACTGCTACAGGTTCCGGCATGGCTACAGCCGGCATTAAACATAAAATAAGTTGATTAAACTTACCCAAATATTAAAGAACTATAATAAAAACACTGCACTTACACATATTCCAAAAAAATAAACAAAAGTAATAAATGTCCAAATATATAGTCAATAAACGAGTGACAGCCGCAGGGGGCGCAGTCTTCCTTCTATGCGTTACCTTGGCAATGCGTGGACTCTCCGCTTGATCCACAGCACAAATTGTTGCAGTTGGGTTTGCCTCAGCAATCAAGAAACTGATAGAAATACCTCTTTATCAGCTGATTAGAGGCAGCTCGCTTCATATTGTCTTCTGTACGGTTGGTAACAGTACCTGTACATAAACTCGTCGTAGCTTCTTGCTGCGTATCCCGCCCTTCCTGGGTTTCGGGCAGGATTTTTGGACGTTTGGATGTTTCGTACCTGCTTGTATTTTCTAAATGTCTTTGTGTTCCCCAATTCGCCAGATTAAATTGATAAAATTCAGGTTTAATGCACTAATATCACTAAATAGCATAATTTTTCGTTGATTTAATGATTTAAATATATTTTTTAAAAATCTGAGGAAAAATAACACGACTGTCAGGTGTCACTTTTTTCTTCTTTTTTTTTATACTTAGTTGAAATACTCAATAAATAAATAAGAAATTAACATTAAAATTAAAAATTAGAGATCGAAACAATAAAAATTACAAAACAGGCATTTTAAAATAAAAGTCAAAAGCTAAAAATAAATTACATATAACCAGTTATTAAAATTATTTAGTACCGCTAGTGGGATTTTGTCGTGTAGTGTGTTGTGTGTGTGTTTTGTGCGTGTAGTGCATGTATGCAAGGTGTAAGTGTAGAGTGGACCTGCGTGGTGCCTCCACACAAATGCACTCCACGCTACGCGTATGTGTTGTGCATGTTTACAGAAGGACTTTTGCGTTATGGTCTAACTAAATACTCTAGTTCCTCATATGAGAGAGTACGGAGCCATTCATCCATAAGTCTTTTGCATTCCCGGGTAGGACACGGATAAATGTTAAGCACCTTATAGATTCTATTATACAACACCGGGCTACAGAAAACGAACTGCCGACGGGCCACCTCTAATCTGACCACACTTGTTGGGCAGACTCAATCTGTTTTACGCTTTCGTTTACTTAAGTCAGGGTCATACATCAGGCTAGAGTGTTTCCGCAACACTGTGCTTACTACATACATGCTTACTTTATATTAACGTGAAAGTGTTTCTCCGATTCTTTTCGTATTTTTATTCGAAAGGTTTTTTGATAACGGCATTTGTAGGTACAGCATATAATCGAAAAAGGTGTTGAGTCAGTTGTGCAGTAAGGTTTCAACGCAATGTGCGATGCTAGTTACTGTCCGAGACATCTTATAAGAGATGGCTTTGAAATTGATGATGATTCACAGTTTATATTCTCCTTACACAACCAGCTTAGAACATTATAATACATCTAATCCATTATCGTGAATCAGTCTATCAAATCGTGAAAATCGCATCAAAATTCAAATTCTCTATTGCATCCATAATGTACATAGAGATGGTATTTTTTTTTGTATATTTACTGAAACAATTATGGACCCTGTCGGGCACAGCAAAATTTGAAAGTAGGAGAGGAAAAGAGCACTTTAATATTATCCTTTTTTATTTATGTACTAAATTCAATTTCAGTTTTTTCATATCAGTCTGTCTTATTATTATTACTATTTGTTTTACTTATTCTATATAATTATTATAATGTTATTTTATAAATTATCTATTTTATAATAAATTAAATATTATTATCCATTCGCTTACATATTTTGTAAATCTATTATTGTATTTATTATTTCAATTAATATTCAATATGTTCGTCTTTTTTCTTATCAAGTAAACTGTTGTATCTATTTATTATTGAATTTATCCCTTAGATATTCATCAATTGTATAATAGTTTTTAGTAATTAAAAATTGTTTTAGTTTATTTAAAAATATACTTATTTTATTTTCTTTTTTTAAGTGTTCCGGTAATTTATTGTATATTTTTATTGACATAGCATATGGACTGGAAGAGTGCAATTTAAGGTGGGATGGAGGTAAATTTAGTCTGTTTTTATGTCGCAGCGAATATTTTGTTTATATCTATCACGTACTCGCAGTACAGAGGTGACATTGATTTATACTATTAATTATTGAACAGTGTACTATTTTAACACCTCTCAGGTTACCGATCGGTAACGCGACAATACGTTTCTAATAATAATAATAATTACTCAAACAGAACTTGACGCCCTGGATCAATTGAGTGGGTCCGTACACTACTAACTACAAACCGAATGCATCACCCATGTTCGTCAGTGATAAGACTGTATATCCCACGGAAGTCTAACAAATCGGCAGGTGAAGATAAAATATCTAACAGAATGATTATAGAAGCGTGTAAAACAGCGGGTGACGCGATTTTAACTGTCTATAACCGATGCATAGCGGATGGTATTTTTCCTCGGAACTGGCGACAGGGTTATATACGCATACCTAATTCCGAAAAATGGTGACAAGCCTCCTGACGACCCTAAGTCGTACCGGCCCATAACATTACTTCCATCTTTGGGTTAGCTCTAAGAGCGACTAATCGTTCCTCACTTACTACCGAACGGACCTAAATTTCATAATAACCATTTCGGTTTTACTGTTGGAAAATTCTACCGTCGATGCAGCACTCTCTGTCCTTAAAATTTTCCAAACATAAATACGTTATCGGGATTTTTCTGGATATTTCTGGGGCTTTTGATAATGCATAGTGGCCAATTCTAGGAGGGGTTCACATCGGCGTCGAGAGGACGATGAGATACCTGGGTCTCGTCCTCGACAGCCGGTGGAACTTCGTCGAGCATTTCCGACGTTTGGCTCCCAGACTGGAGCGGGCCAGTGCTGCTTTGAAGCGGCTCCTGCCCAATCTAGGAGGTCCAAACGCCTCCTGCCGGAGGCTCTACGCGGGGATCATGCGGTCCATGGCCCTTCACGGGGCACCGGTGTGGGCGTGTTCAATAAGGCGGTGACCAGCTCGCCGGTTGAACGCGTCCCAAAGGGTCATGGCCATTCAACTCATCCGCGGAGACCGCACAGTCTCCTGTGAGGCGGCGAGCCTCCTTTCCAGACTGTCGCTGTGGGATCTGGAGGCCAGGGTCCTCGCGCTACTCTGGGAGTGCCGCGAGGAGGCCAAACGCCGGGGCAAAACTCTGCTGCCGCAACACCTCGCGGCTCGGCGGATGGAGCTCCGGCAGGATCTCATGGCGACATGGAGACAGCGACTGTCGCAACCCAGCGCTGGGCACGCCACCATTGCGGAGGTAGTGCCCCTCTTTGAGGAGTGGCTGGAGAGGCGTCACGGTGTCCTCACCTTCCGCCTGACGCAGGTCCTCACCGGACACGGTTGTTTCGGGAGGTTCCTGCATCAGATCGGGCGAGAGGAAACGCCCGGGTGTTACTACTGCGCGGATCGCCCAGAGAACACGGTGGAGCATACGGCGGAGGTCTGCCCTGCTTGGGCGAAGCATACGGTAGAGGTCTGCCCTGCTTGGGCGGAGCACCGCCGTGTCCTCGTGGATTCGATAGGTGGCGGTGACCTCTCGCACCCGGCCCTGGTTCAGGCCATGGTACGGAGCGGGAGGGAATGGGAGGCAGTCTCCGCCTTCTGACAAGCAGTAATGCTCGTGAAGGCGGAGGCGGGACGCGTGAGGGAAGCTCAACGGAGTGGCTCTCATGGCCCCGGCCGCGACCACCGCAGGAGAGGTACTGGGCGTACTGGGCGTAGGACGTCGCGAGACGATTTCCAGCCACCGTAGACCCGGGCCTGGGGACTGCGAGCAGTGGGTAGCTCGCCGTCCGATTAGCACCAGGTCCGTGAGTCGACGGCGCGTAGTGTTCCACGCGCACCTCAAAGAGATGTTGTCAGTCACCACTGACGGGGCCCATCGTGGCCGGTCCCTGCATGCCTAGGGGTAGCGGATATATTCTGAAAATGAGTTACCGCACCCCTGGGCACTCAGGCAGGGAAGGAACAGGGGTGGGTCTTAGTCAATAAGAGTCTGACACGCCCTCCCGCTCCATCCAGACCGGGAGAAGTCATTGGATGATTTCCCAACTCACAAAAAAAAAAAATGGTGGCCAATGCTACTACTAAAAATGAAAACCCGTAGTTGCTACAAAAATATTTACACTCTTGTTCACTCGTACTTTTTTAATGGTTACGCGAAACTCAAACTTGGACATCATTCTGTGACGAAATCTCTAACCATGGGATGTCCTCAGGGCTCAGTGATAGGCCCGTACGTATGGTATTAGGGGTACGATGATTTTCTCGCGATTACGCTTCCTTGCGGTTGCTCATTATCCGGGTATGCGGACGATAGGCTGCTGATCATTCAGTCAAGTACTCGGGCTGGCCTTGAGAGTTTGGCTGAGACTGCCCTTCGTTTAATATCTCAGTGGGGTGATCGGAACCGTCTTACCTTCGCAACGCATAAAACCTATCAACTTATGTGGAAAGGTAACCTTAAATCTTGGTCTAGTATAAGGTTTAATAACGTTCCCGTTAAAAAAAAAAACAGTCCGTATGCTACCTCGGTATGGTATTAGAAAATAACTTTCCATTTATTGAGCATGTAAAAACAGTAGGTGAAAAAGCTAAAAAGAACTTCTATGCGCTGACGAGGATTTCCAAGGCTACTTGGGGCCTATCATTCCTAACGTTAAAAACGATATATGGGGCTACTTACCTGGGTTGTATGTGCTACGGGGCACCTGTTTGGGCTGATAGGGCCACCGTTTAGCTTTGATTTTCCTATGTAAAGCGTATAGGACGGTTAGCACTGAAGCCTTACCGGTACTTGAAGGTGGACTTGCAGTCGATCTTGAGGTGCAGCGATGTGCTGCAATGTACTATTCTGCACGAAAGACTACGGACCCAGACTTTTTAGCTCAACGTGATCGTGCCAAGATTTCTAGATTCGACATCACGTTAGACGTTTGGGAAGACCTTTTATCCGAATGGCATCGTAGGTGGGAAAGTTCCATCAAAGCCAGACACCTCCACCAGTTCTTCCCATCGGTTCGCGAACGGCTGGATAGGACATGGCTGGAGGTGGATCACTGTGTTGCCCAATTTCTCACAGGTCATGGCAACTTTAAGAGTAAATCATTTTCCTTCAAGCTTGTTGCCTCACCTTTATGTCAATGTTCTACACCTGATTGCGAATACGAACAATCCGCATATCATATCCTATGGGTGTGTACTCTTTGGCAAACTGAGCGCAATATTATGTTGGATAGTATTCAGCCTACGCCTAAAATTATTTATTACACGGACCTTGTGGAAACTGAAACGAATTTCCGTGCGTTCAAGCGTATTTGCTATACCTATTATTGGAATCATGTGTAAAAGCTCACAATTTTAGGACCCATTAATATTAGTGTTTTTAACCAGTGGTGCTTGGCAACTGGGCTTACCCCAGTTGTAAAAACCCCCTTTGTGCCTAATGGCCTAGCTTTGTTCTGTCTCCCGCTTGATTAGGAGGGAAGTGTAAATTATGTTTTTCTTACTCCTCCGCCGTCTTTTCTGATTAATTTCGTTGCGGGATCCAAGACAGTTTAATCGTTTCTCTGGGACTCGTCGAGCTTCATTGCCTCGGCGTTTTTCCTGATGGTCGCCACTGTCTGTTCTGGCTTACAGAAGTTACAGTGGTTTGGGAATAGTGTGGCGGGCTTGTACCAAAAAAAAAATCGCACGGAAGTGTGGAGGCCGAGGCTTTTTAAATGCTAAGACCCACCACAACCGCGAGGTATGCAGTCTGAGGGAATATTTCCTAGCTACTGACGTGGGTATGCATCGAGATGTAGTGGCGGTGGACAAAGGCCTTACCCCACTCTCCTTGGCTAACGAGAACTGGCGCAAACCTCTAGTGCTTGACACTAACGACCGCAGGGAAGTATGGCAGACTAAGGAACTTCACGGACGCGTTTTTCCGGGCCTTACATGGGCCCGATGTAAGCCAACTAGCGTCCGTAGCCTGGCTGCGTGTTGGTGACTCTTTAGGGAAACCGAAGGTTTTGTCTGTGCAGCTATGGACGAAGTTATCATGACAAAAAACTACCGCAGACTTATTGTAAAGGACGGCACGGTTGGCATCTGTCGGGCATGTCATCATCCGGTATAATCAATCCACCACGTAATCTCGGATTGTTCTCGGCTAGCTAATGGTGAGTACTTGCATAGGCACAACCTTGTAGCCAGGATTATCCATCAACAACTTGCTCTGAAATATTCTCTTGTGGAATCGGAAGTGCCGTACTACACCTGCAGTACGGCATAACCATTATCGAGAACTGGGTCGGGCACATACCTATGTGCCCGACACAGTTCTTAAAAATGTTCATATCACATTGTACTGGGATCGGTCCATCATCACTGACAGGACTATTTTGGCTAATAAGCCTGATATAGTGGTGGTGAACCGAATCGAGCGGCGTGCAATGATTGTTGACATTATCGTCTCGCATGACGAGAACCTCGTGAAAGCCGAGAAAGATAAGCAAATCAAGTATCTTGACTTGGCTCGCGAGGTTGTCGACATGTGGGATGTGAACTCGGCGATCATTGTACCGATAGTCGTATTTACCATACGCCACAATTTGTGGGGGCCCTATTCTCCATACAAAAAAAAATGTCTCCTTTAGTAAATTAATATAGTTCGTACAACATGAAAAGAAAATAAAAAACAAAATACTGTCTAAATCTAAATAACAAGATAAAGTCATACATACTTAATAAATACATTAAATAGAAAGAAGTTCTTTGAGAGTACGTTGTCTCTGTCAATTGTACGAACCTAATCAAACGATGAACAACTTCAGTTTAGCATGTGACAGCCGTCCCGGCATAAATAGGTAGGTATCTCATGGTGGTATTCTGCTGGATTCTGGTAATGGCATACGGACGTCAAGCAGATCAAAAACAATAAGACTTAAGAAAGAAGTTAGTGAAATTATTGTGATTTGCAGTGTATGAACTATTTCATGAATATGCACATTTTTTTCTTTTTTATTTAAATAGCCAAGAGGATCATCGGCAATGATAGGCTCGTTGAGTCGAAGCTCAAAAGCCTTGAGCATAGACGCCGAGTTGCTAGTCTGTCGGTTTTCTATCGGTTACATTTTGGGGAGCGTGTGACGGAATTTCATAATATGATTCCGCCAAGCCCGTTCCATCAACGGACCACAAGACGTACGGCGATGTGCCACCGGTACATGGTGAACATCCCATCCACACGCACAAAACGTTTTGAGAACACATTCATTGTGCGTACAGCTAGGGAGTGGAATTCCCTGCTGAAGTCTGTGTTTCCTGGTAGCTACAACCTGTGAGTCTTTAATTCAAGAGTGAATAGGTTACTTCTAGGCAAGCGTGCTCCATCTTTGACCACATCATCGCTTACCATCAGGTGAGATAGTGGTCAAACGCGTGCCTATCAACAATAATAATAAAAAAAAATTGTATGTTGTAACTTGTTAGACGTGTGTATTTATGCCTAGGGGTAGCGGAAAAATTCTGAAAATGAGTTACGGCACCCCTGGGCACTCAGGCAGGGAAGGAACAGGGGTGGGTTTTAGTCAGTAAGAGTCTGACACGCCCTCCCGCTCCACTCAGAACGGGAGAAGACAATGGATAATTTCCCAACCCAGAAAAAAAAAATTATATTCCAAAACTATTTGTTGTATTATTGTAAAGAACTACAGACTATACATAAACTATTTAAAATGGTAATATTTTCACATAACTTGTAATAAGTGGGTATTTGAAAAATAAATATTCGTATTCATTATAAAGAACTGTGAACTTAAAGTTTTTTAAATTACCCACCCGTTTACAAGATAAGTTAAGGCGAAAATCATATTGGTCGTTCTTTAATATTGCAAGCAATATTGTAGAAATGAAAACAAATTAAAAAAGAAACTGATGTATAGGTGGACTGTGTTTTCGAACCCACATGCTGTTCGTCGTCAATCCAGCATCAAACCGCTAAGCAACAAGAACTTGTTGGGAATACGCGAAATTAAAGATTGGGTTGTAATTATGTAGTGTGACTTAAAAGCTTTTCAACTTTAATGTTAACGAGATAATGATTAAAATAGCTTAACAAAAACATACATAATGGCCGGTGGCTCCGACTATGTTGGGTGGGCTTACCTTAACGTTACGTGTTAAAGATCAAATTTGAGTGTCTGTGTTATTATTGTATTTTTGTTCATCGAGTCTTCGTGCACTTGTGTGATAAGCTCATATAAATTAAATAAACCTTAATGTTACAAGCAGAGGGTCCAAAGTCGTTTGATTTTAGGGTGGGTCAGATAATGTTGACAACAGTCTGTACATTTCTAACATTGTTTTCTCCGAGTTTTGGTTGGTTGGTTCCTTACGGACCCATACGGATACAATGAGAAATTACGTCCATTCTTATGACAATTTTTAGTTGTATCTATCTAGTACGGCTTACATAAGTTAAACGCCGCGAGACATCCTATGTTACAGTTTTACTTTCTCCGTTTAGTGTCTATGTCTCTGCATATTGTTCTTAGGTACTATCTTGGTGGTTTTCTGCCTTGTCATTCGAGTTTCTGTGCTCTACATACTGTTCTGAACATATCAGCAAGCAAATTAAAATTGTTGGTGCTGGTTCTGTCTCCCAAATATTCGTATCATAGAAATGTAATTCTCTTCATTAAAATTTTATTCTTTTAATAGTGTTCTTACGATTAAAATAAATATTATATTTTAGTCGTTTTTTATTTGATGATGTCATATGGATTTGAATACGTCAACTTTAGACGGATAAATGTCGTCTTTATTGTCAGTTCTCGGGAGCACACAGTTCAGCCAACTCGATCACAATTTTCCCTTCCTTGTTAATACAAGGCTATCACCAAAATCTGTAATACCATCTGGAGTACTGTAAGATGGCCAATAGACTGGACATAATCGGTCTTTATAACTTTACATAAGAAAGGCTCTTCAAAAGATTGTGGAAACTTCTCACATGCGAGTAAGATCCTCTTCCTTGTAATTACTACTTTCTAAGCCGACAGTCAGATTTCGTTGAAGACCGAGGAACGTGGGAACAAATACTGAACGTTCGCCAATTCATTGAACTCCAATGTTTGTATGAGTGGCAATATCGGTATTTTTTTTTTTTGTTGATAGGCACGCGTTTTACCACTATATCACCTGATGGTAAGTGATGATGTAGTCGAAGATGGAGTACGCTTGCCTTGAAGTAGCCTATTCACTCTTGACTTAAGGCTGCTCTACACGCCAACGGCCTTGAGCATGTGGGCGGAGCCAACCTCACGTAGCCGCGTGATTTACGCACACATAGAAATGCTTACCGCGCGCGGACTGTGATCAAAGAATATGCGTGGACGCAGAGATGCGACTAGCAGTGGTATAATTCTTGCCTACGATTCCGTAAAATATTTACGTATATTTTACGTTTTTACTAGACATTATTTTTTATCATATTAAGAATATACGTAGGTCAAGTAAAACAAAATAGGTTAGATTAAAATCTACTAACGTACAGATGTTTTAAGTTATTATGTTCGTTTAAAAATACTAAGTAAGTAATTTAAAAATGACAAAAAACACAAACTGGAGTGACAACAATATAGCATAAAGTCAAATCTAGTCATCTAGCCTCTTTCAAATTAAACAAGATCGATTTAGCTTTTTAGAGTAACACTCTCATCCCACCCTCAAAACTATATAAATGATTGAACATTTTTTTTTAGAATAGAAAAGTAGGTACTTACTTCATTTGCCTAGACTACCTACTTGCATAAAAACCGGCAAAGTGCGAGACGGACTTGCGCACCGTGGGTTCCAACTAGGCTTGTATACACGACTATAATGACCTTGTGCATTTGGGCGGAATTAACGACCAGCGACCCCTCTCCGCGCCACTCCGCTACCCGTATGCAACAGAGCGCCGCTGCAGCCTGCGGCGCACCGCCACCGCGCGTCGCCGTGCCTAGTCTCGTCACAGTACAGTATGGAAATCACAGAAGATCAAATCATCGTAAAAGTTTATTCGTAGGTGTACCGCATATGAAGAGGTCCAATTTTGGTTTTATTTATTATCAGTTGATAAGGCTGTACTTTTCGGGCTATAGATAGTTACGAATAAAATTGTTAAAAGCTTTCGAGGTCGCGGGTAAAAACCCCTACCTTTAGTATAATTAATCAGCCTGATGTATCTTTTTAACTAAATTATATCAATTAATTAATCTGCCTAGCCTTATCCCAACTATCTTGGGGTCAGCTGCCAGTCTAACCAGATGCAGCTGAATACCAGTATTTTACATGGAGCGACTGTCTATCTGACCTCCACAGTCCAGTAACTAGGTAATACGACACCCCATGGTAAGACTGGTTGTCAGACTTTCGGGCTTCTGACGACCCGTAACGACTTTAATTTTACTAAATTATACATTTATATATAAACGAATGACTAAATGTGTAGCTAAGCTCAAAACTCAAGAATGGCTGGACCAATTCGGCTAGTATTTTTATCAAATATTCGTTAGTCTCAGGAAGGTGTCTAGGTAGATTAGGTAGGTAGGTAGAGTTTGTAGGTAGGTAGGTAGGGTAGGTTAGGTAGGTAGGTTAGTTAGGTAGGTAGTGTAGGTAGTATTATTAGCACTAGTGTATGACATATTATTTGTTATATTTTTACAACAATAGATTACTTATAACTAAAATTCACTGAAATTTAACTTTCTTTCACCAAGTATTTTTATTCTTTTGGTTGGCTGAACTTCTTCATCCTCACTTATTTCTCCGTATTCACATATATTTACTTTTGGAAATTTCGATTTCCAGAAAAAATCTTGTTCTATGTTTTCTTTGTTTTCTTCTTCGTTCTCGTTTTCTTCATTTTTCTCTTCAACCTCTTTTTCTTCATTTTTTCAGATGTTGTCGGGTCTATCGATTCTGATGATTTCATTCTAGATTTCCTGGAACAATTAATAACGGTCAATATAATTATACATCAGGGGCAGCGGTCCAAATGTATTACCGCCACAGATGAGACATTTTTGACCAAAATCAAATTTTAATTTTCCCACAGTCTAGCGGATTACAATAAATTATATTCTTTTCTACAAAAGCTAAAGCTAAAGAAGTACTTAGGTATACACTATTCGCTGCGGGAAAAAACTTTTTGTAGACAAACAAACGTCAAACGGTTATAAGCCGACTAATTTAAAAAATACAACCTTACAAGGCATAATGGTTACTTTGGTAGTTCTCTTTAATTTGTTATCATAACAGTTGCGATTTACAGGCTTTCTATATGCTTATTAGGTTTCTGTACCCGAATGGTCCAAAGGGAGCCCTATTGTTGTCACTCACGTAGTCCTTCTGTCTGTCCGTCGTCTGTCACAAAAATTTGTTCCGAAGAATGTTTTAATTACCCATTGACTAGTTATAGTGATAATGTTTATTGTTACATAATTATATTTTAATAACAAATACCACTATATTGATAAATAAGATTTTTTCTTTGAAATTTGGTACGGAACCCTAAATGTGCGAAGTCCGCGCACACGCACTGGCCGGTTTTCGACTACTGGTTTTGGTTTTAATAATATTTTATTTTTTGTTGACACCTATAATATTGATATTGTTGTAAAATACAGTTACTTTACGAAAATAATAAATGTTTGAAATGTGTGTATTTGGTTGTTTAATGAAATACAACATATTCTCATAATATTTTACTTTTTTATCGTTTGTTTACCTTTAATTTTTTCTCCCAGCGAATAGAGTGTAGATATTATTATTTTGGTATATTATGTAGGTATGTACTTACTTAACCAGATTCATTGTCTTAGCCCTTAGAACTGCATATTTTCTTGATTTACTTGGTCTTGGCATTATTATTTTACACAATGCACAATATTTACAAAAAGTATTTGCAAATTCAAATAAAAAATCTACGAATATAAAGCGTCCACGCGTACGATCACACTGGGTCCTCTGCGGGAAGTTAGTTTATGAACACACACTAATATAAAAAGTTTGTAAATATTTTGCGCTAACACATACGTATTTGCTTAGTCGGACAACAGCACGGCGAAGCAGCGAACGACACAGCCTTCCCGTTCGAATGCCAGCGCGCGACTGGCTCCGCCCCCGTAGAGAGCGAGAATATATACATTAGACGTTACTTTGTAAGACTTTCTTTGAAAAATATTGATTGATTTAGATAAGCAACATCACATCAAAAGAACCTTTAACGATCAATTAATCTGTGTAAAAATATTTTAAAATATCATAGCCGTTTAGGAGGAGTAGGCAAAATAGTGAATAGAGAAGCGCGTTGTTAAATATTTTTTTATGGCAAAACTATTAGTCACAATGAAAAACCAAACTTCATAAATAAAGTACATGAATCAATAATAAATATATATTTTTTTCAAAACTTTTGCCCTAGCCGTTACCAAGGAGTAAGCTTTAGAAAGTCACCGTTTTACGGCAGTAAAGCGAAGAAGGGCCTTAAAGACTCCCAGGTTGTAGCTATCAGGAAACAGCGAAACATTAAGTGATGATAGTGGCTCAAGCCGGATAGATAACGAATGTCACGTGGCTACCACCATAAATATTGCTGACCACCACATATACCTAGGCTCCCATATCTGCAACGGGACAGCTTTATTATTTCCGAGATAAAAAAATATTGAATAATTTTTTTTAAAAAAACCCGACTGTAAAAAAAAACAACTAAAAAGTGCCAAACAAGTCACTTTTGAAGCAGTCTGATGCAGTTGGTGGTGGTTATTTTAGTTCAATTATTGATTTCATGCCACCAACTGCATCAGACTGCTTGAAAAGTGACTTTTTTGGAACTTTTTAGTTGTTTTTTGCAGTCATGATTTTTGAAAATATTCAAATTTTTAATTTTCTACATTTTAGTGAGTTATATTTTTGGAAACGACTCCTCGAACCCTTTATTTTGATACCCCACTTAATATAGTTCGTCGACTTTCATTTTTTTCTTTTTCACAATATGGCTGGTTGGCGCTATATTGTAGATAACTGTCATGTCTTTAGTAGCACTCGCAAGGTTAAGACAAATCAGTTAACGTAAGAATTATCAAAATCAGCCCACGCGTTTGGTCTCTATAGTGCCACAAAGGAACAAACATACATACATACATATATACATACATACATAGGCTGATAAATACATTACCTTCCCTTGCGTCACGCAGTCGGGTAAAAAGGCGAATCGGGATGCCAAAAGATGCTTTCAACTCTTTGAACAACATCTGGGAAAAAGGGGAATTGGTATCAAACCCAAAATCAGATTGATGCAAGCCCTGGTATTACCTATCTTCCTGTATGGATTGGAAACGTGGTAAATCTTAGCTTGAGAAAGACAAAAGATTGACGCATTCGAGATGTGGTGTTGGAGATGAATGCTTTTTTTTTTTTTTGGGGGGTGGGAAATCATCTTATGACTCTTTCCGCTCTGGGGTGGAGCGGAAGGGCGTGTCAGACTCTTACTGACTAAAACCCACCCCTGTTCCTCCCTGCCCTACGCGCCCGGGGGCGAGGTAACTCTTTCGAATTTATCCTCCACCCCCGGGCAGAATGCTAAGAATATCTTGGACAGCAAAACGCAACAACCCATCGATTCTGACCCAGCTAAGAATAAAAACTGGCTGGTCAACCGTATATAACACATTAATTCGTATTTCGGCATACAATGCGCAAAGGTGGGGAAAATCTGGAGAAACTGAATGTGGGTAAGTATACCGAAGGCAAAAGATCACACTCCCGGTCATCAACAAAATGGACCAATTAAGTGAAAGACTCGTCCTCTTCTAAATTCTATACGGTCGTAAAAGAAGCACTGAACTGAAATTGGTGGAGGTAAATCATCCGCTCCAGATGCAACCCTGATGCTGACCACGATCCCCAGACATGAGGGACCGACCACAGAGATACAGAGAGTTAATAAAAGGAAGACAAAATTGTGATCGAGTTATAAAGAGAATGGCATGTATATCGACAGGATGTGTAAGCGGTTTAAGCTTATTTTAAAACCAAGTCGATACTACCTGATCTGGTTTAAATAGGTCATGTCTTATTTTCAACAAATAAAGTAATAAAAATTTAGTATCGATAAGGGCATAATTTGAATGACTTGATTCTGCCTCTGGTCTCAAGAGAATTTTCGTGAACTACTTATTATAAGTAAGCGGTTTTACGCTAGGAGTCTGTAATAATATTGGTAATTTTTTTTATGTATTTCTATAAACTACAAGTATTTAAGTTTATATTTCTTCTTACATGTGATATTTGCAACACATACTGCAACTTTAAAATAATTAGGTTGTGTTGAAAGTCTCTTCATGTCATAACACTAACCTCTAGCCCCGTCTGTCAATAACATCGTAATATTCTCAAAGATTGATACAAAAAATGCAAATCACGATGTAACTATGTTTTTAGATTGAACAATCGCTGAGAAAGGATCAAAAAGTGATAAAATCAGACAAACTCTCAAAAATGTCAACATATTTACATAGGATTATGGTCGTTATGTAATTCAATGATAATAAAATTAAATATAGAATGCTAGGTAGCTGCTGATTTCAATAATGTAGAATAGGTAGCTAAAAATCTCTAACTATCATTTTGATCTTCGTCTCACGCAAATAATGGTCCATTGATAAAAACGGTTCACTTAACAGTCGTCGTACGCTATATGTTGGGCAATCTGTGAATATACTATGCTACTGTCTTACCATCCCGTCAAGAAAACTTTTTTATAAAAAAAAAACAACAGACTTTAAAAAAAAAATACACAAAAAATTAAAAAATAACTTTAATTTCGGAAGTCGGTGTTTATATTTTACTTATTCGTTATTTGACACCGACTTTCGAAAGTAAAGTTATTTTTTAATTTTTAATGTATTTTTTTTTTTGAAAATTTGGTTGTTTTTTTTTTGTAAAAAGTTTTTTATTTTTCACTTTTTAGGTGTTATATCCCAGAACTAAAAATTGGTATTCAGCTGCATCCGGTTAGACTGGAAGCCGACCCAAAGACAGCTGATGATGATATCCCAGAACTAAAAACCCCAATAACATGGAACGTGGAATTTAAACATTTGGAGAACACCAAAACTTCATCGAGGTATACGTATTTTTCGTTTTGGTTCAGTTTCTCAAAAAGCGCTGAAGCAGTTTCGATAAAATTTATATGGGACCACCTCAGGAGTATATTCTTTCGGGTAAAAAAAATAATTTTGAAAATCGGTCCACAACTGACGGAGAAATCATACATTAAAAAAAAAAACATACAAACAGTCGAATATAGAACCTCCTCCTTTTTCGAAAGTCTGTTAAAAAAAGCAAAATTCGAAGCCACAAATGTTTTAACTGAAATGATAATGAACTAATCATTAAATTTTAATATCCAAGTAATGTTACAGCACTAATACTAAGGAACATCTTCAGCCTACAGTGTTCCCAGACACAAATCCTCCTAAACATGAAAGGGAGCGGGCCGAAATCCCACAAGCTTGCAAGAAAACGCATCCTGCATTAAATTATTATTTTTTAAATTTCAAATTAGGATTATCAGACGTGTGACTAAAATTAATAAATTAATTTTCTTTAACATTGAATTCAAAGTCACTGTCAAAGTTAACAAGTCGAAGATATCCGTTTGTTTGAGCCGACTTTGATGAATGCATAATTAACCGGCTACCTACGTAACAGTGCGTTAAATGGCTATTGTAGTGTTCCTAGACAATTATATTATAGGTACTATAATAAGATGCCTGCAGAATGAGGCAACGTATACGAAATACCTTGACACACAAAAACTTACTAACAAAAAGAAATTCTAAATGTGTCATTCATTACAAATAGTGATGAAACTAATGTAAATTACACTTGCACTTGCAGTGAAAATACTAAACAATTTCAATGTTACTAAACTTGCCAGGTAATCTTGCAGGTACTCTTTATTTTGTTTCATTTAAATATTGATTTCCATGTGTTGTTCCCAATGAAATAATACTATAGGTGCAAAAGCCATCTGTAGCTATAGTGAAACAGTCTTCGAAATTAAGTCATGCAAATTATGAAGATGGCCAGCTGTGTTCTTCAGACAGACCAGTGGTAAATTTGAGATAGTTATTTTTTGCAGGATTCTCGAAGTCGATGTGGCCGAACAGACGGTCTTTATGTCGAAAAGGTGATAACGAATTTATTTGTATCTCAGATGTCGTATGCATAATTTAGTATGTGTTCATCTGAGCTATAGGGTAGTCAGAGAACGCCACATCGTTTTGTTGTCCTTGCATTCCTCTTTTGTTTCGCCTACGTCGATTAAAATCTATTCAATCTCGTAGGTATACCCTTCAATGTGGGTGCTCTTCATTATTATTATGTTAATGTTGGCTATTAACATCTTCAAGTTTATTACAAGAGTCCATTGCGAATATTGTAATAACCACGTAAATATTATCTCATTCTAAAGCTATGCTCATCTTTCTCCTACTAACACGATTATGAAGCAAGTGCATTAGACCGCTCTACTCAACTAGTACAACATTCCAAGGTTAGATGAATCAAATAAAAGGGGGGACCTCACGCACGCCTAGTTTCGTCTTCTAGTAAAGCACCGAGAGATGGTAATGACTAATGAGTGTAAAACATTTAGAATTGGGTGCCCCATGAGCCGTGCGGCACGCAGCAGTGTCAGTAACCTCAAAAGCGCAGCACCTTACGTAACTGACTCATCTCGCGTCCGCCAAAAACGTGCAATTGAAACTATATGACAAAATACTAACTACACGCTAACGATAAGTTACGATATATAATAAGCCATATTGTAAAACATATGAAGTAAATGACACTGACAAAGAGCCACTTTCTCGGCAGAGTTAACTGTAAAGTTCATGGTTAAAACTAAGCGACAAGAAAGTTTATGTTTAGATTTAAATACCTACTATATTATTTCAGCTCACGTTTTCATACAGTAAGTAGTACGGTACTTGAAAAGTTGCGACGCTAAATGAAAAGATTCACACTTGACTCCTATCAGAAATAAAAAATACGAAATGTATGTTTTAATTCAAACGGTATTTTATCATTGCGATACTGATGAAGCAAGTGAATTGCCATTATTACATTTATGATCTAAAATGAAATTTATTATGTTTTTATTATAACTGCACATCCTCATAAACAGTTACATAATAACAAACGATAAACGGGAATCAGATTAATAACTGATCCATATCTGGCATTGTTATGCAGGAAGCTGACGGATACAGAATACTTCTTATATTTATCTACATAATGGAATTAATTTACGCGCATCGGGCGCAAAAATTATCGGAAATGAAGCGCATCGCAGGCGTGCCTGCGTCCACGCACACTCCCTCTTGTGCCCATTGCGCAAGTTGCCTTGATAACTGATAGTAACGTGTTGCTACACTGACAAGCGAAAACAACGCCTACAATTTATGTAACAGCTACTGGCAACACTAGCGATGCCCCTTACACCATGTCTCTTAGGATGAAAACTGAAACACATCTCTCTTTAGACAAATTATAAGCATTAAGGATAGGTGAGGCTGGGTGGAGATTACGACATTATCTTATAATATATTTAATTTTCATTAAAAAGAAGTATGCAACTAGGACTTGTATAAACAAATGTCACAAGGAAGCAATGCGTGTTGCTGCAAACAGCAAATGAGCATCTCACAACACTCGGATGAAACATATGCTTAGGTGCAGTCGTACATTTATGTGTTAATGACCAAGCAAGACTAAGTACCGAAGTACCTAGATGCTACATAAACACTAGCCAGTCGTAAAGGAATCTCACTCTCTAAATGGCCCGTACCTAATACAAACTGATGAATCTTTTTATTACATCGTACTCCAAGGACACCATCCTGGCATACAATAGAAAATAAGAAGAAAAAGATACTATTGCACAAGAATATCTGGCCTCGTAACCTGTGAATACCTATTCTGTTGTTCACATCCTGTTTGTCAGTGTGACAATATGAAAAAAAAAGAACTAGTATGTATTCAATAATATCGATAGGTACTGAAGCATCGATTTGAAGCGATAATATTATGTGAACTTAGCAGCACGCCCGGATCAGGTAGGTAGACAGCAAGAAATGAACTAGTTTTGTTCACAAAAAAACATTACCTAATTTAGGACTTTAATTATCCCCAAAATGGGTTGGCTATACTGGGAATAGATAGCTGTGCCATCTCCATTTATAGATAGGTATCAAAGTGAGTTCAAGAATCTGAAATTCGGAAAGGTGCGCATTTTTAATTCCGATAGCACGCTGAAAATATTTTATACAAGAAAGTTTTATGTTTATGTGAATCGAATCATTACTTGACCAAATTACTATTTTAATCATAACATTCATAAATTGTTCAAAAATATTACCATATTTTTAGAATATTGTTCATCAAATCAAAATTGTTTTAGAAAAGAAGAGCTACAACGAAAAAAAAGATAATAGTTAATTATAAAGCTTTGATGATTGACCGATCCAGGTTTTCTCCAATAAAATAATAATGCGACGGGATGTCAAGTATGATTTATTTACATAATATTAAATCAGGCTGTACACGTATGGTACGCATTGTAGTCACAATCAAAGCTATACAATAGCCTGATCATTGGAAAGCTTTCAGATTACATCTAACGAACCATGACAATCATAGGCATCAAAACACAAATGACCAATGACATGATTTTTATCGAAATTGAAATCGAAAAATCGCGACTTGGTCCGCGTCGATCGTGGCTGCACCGTATTGCAGCGGCAAGTCGGCTATGAAAGTGAGATGGCTCACAGTTCGGATAAGTGGCAGGGGTGCGGTATAAAAGTGAGCGCACTACTACCACTCTGACATAGTTCACGACACTCCACGTGCCACTTCGCTGCTGCACGACACACACACAAACAACAATGAAACTGCTGGTAAGTGGACACATTCATACATTTACATATCCCTCATTTCTTCTTTCTTCACCCCTTTCATTATTTTCTATCCCTAATAATTTTAAAATTACCCCTTTCCCTAAAAGTGAAGCAATCATAGAAGATTGTGGTTATTATAATGATTGGAATATATTAGCATTAAGTTAATTTCCAAGTTCTGTGAAGGATTGGCTGCAGTCGAGTGTTGTGAGCGGCGGCACAGAATAGGGTCGGCAGATATGTCGACGGTTGAACTTTGGCATTTAAATGTCTTCATCTTTAAATTCCTACATTTAATTATACTATTTATCGTTTATCGCGAGTGCAATCGGAACAACTACAGCGACCTTAAGCAAAGGTTTTTGTTTTGTATGTTACCAGGATAACTGAAGAGCTCAAGTGATTTTTTTTTTTGTTTAATTGTGATATGTTATTTTGAATGAAGTAGTTTTACTTTTCTTTTTAATGTAGTGGTTTGAGATGATACTGATCCTGACTAATCATCAATATTACTCGAAATTTTTATTATTTTGATCATTTTATTTCTGATTCAATCCTGCTTGTTTGCCCGTGCCAGTCTCTCTTGTGCCACACTTCTATGTTATTATTGTAGCAAAAAGGAAACTTATCCTCCATCGTTTCGATAACCCATCTTTAAAAAGAACAACCTACACACCTCTTGTGTGGTTCCATAACTCAAGTGAAGTATGTCAGTTTTCTTTTAGTTTTCTGCCCTTGATCTGTTAAAAGTTGCCCTCTTTGAAGCTTCTTTTTCAAGTAAAACCAAGGACAACTTAGTGAAATTTTACGACGGATTTCTCCCAAAATATGACTGATTGAAATTAAGCGTGTTATTATGCATATAGTTTCTTTGTATATAAACAAAACTTTTATAATTTGTATCACATTTCAACAATTAAACCAGTATCAAACGACAAACCCGTTTGTAAATTTTGCTAAGTATAAGTACTTAGCAAAATTTAAAAAAATATTTATGTGCGAGCAAAAATAAATTTAAAAATATGTGAGCATGTCCTATGCTCACATATTTTTGCCCTTGACTGTAGATAACTTTTTTTCAAAACATTTAATTTATCAACCAACCACTTAAGGTACAAATGTAATTATATTACAATCTTATGCACGTGCCGTCCGTTCGTTACGATATATTATTATCTTATAGCTAATAATATAAGCAACCGGTTTACGAGTTTGAACTATAACAATCGATCATATTTAATTTTTTAAGTTATCCGCAAATATCAATCACTTTTTCTAGATCATAACATCCAAAAGTGAAGTGAAATTTAAATCGGTTCAGTTCGTAATCGCTTATGTTTTCATCTGCGTGCGGTAATGTAACATCACGCAATCGAACACATTTACGATATCAAACCAGATATGAACGAAGAAAGAGTCATTAGCATATAAACAAGAAACTATTACTTTTCAATTGACAGTGCAACCTCGTTCTAATGAACTTTCGGTTACACAAATGATCTTGTTTTTGGTAAGTTCATTATATAACAGTTTCCTAGGTCGAATTATTTGAAAAAGTATGTGTAAATAAGATTTCATAGTAAACGTAATGTTACTGTCTAGCTTGACAAATACCTACTTAATAAATGTGCAGCGACCGTAAATATTATTTTTGAACAGTCAAATTCAATCAGTTACTTTAGAAAAACATTTTGGTAAATTATGTGTATCGTGCACATCGACTCAACGTAACACGGCAAAACATTGGTAATAAGCCGATGAACCTATAAAACTAGTCCGTCTAATGCTTGCATGATAAAGTGACCAGCCAGACACAAAGGAACAACTTGTAATTGCTGATCGTAACTACTTACATGAAGATTGTCGAAGTTGCGCTATGATAGTTTATTCCGATGCTCGTTTAGTTAGCCCACCTGCTCTAGTCACCCATATAACGAAATCTTACATAATATGTAATGACATATATGTATGTACATATTAGCACATTTGTCCACCGAAATACGTTAAACATTGAACTAGTCATCTGTTAACCATACTCTATTTACTTACCTTTTGTAATGAAGCATACATTGCATAACTTTAAACAAAAGATGCTCTCTGTTAACGTAGCATTACTAAAAGTTAGTTGATGTGAATGAAAACAATACCATGCTTGTCGACATGTAAGTGCCAATACATGTTGGAGCCCACTTTCGCCCAACCTGCGTGTCGAATGAGCCGGTTTCACAAGATGCTGCCTATTGTATCTGTACCATCTTATCTTGCGACATTCCGAATATGATTAAGCTCTTCTGTCTGACATCATTTCGTTATTTATCAAGTACTTACCTTAAAGTTCAAGTGTGGCATCGTTTAACAAAATGGGAATGTGTGATTTCAGGTCGTTTCTTGTGCGCTGCTGTCCCTGGCGACAGCTCTGCCGCAGAGGAGAGTGTCTCTCAAGCCTGAGCAGCAAGACGTGGAGGACCAGCAGTCCGCAGAGCAGAACTACAACAACTACCAGCAACAACAGGACTACAGACAGCCACCCCAGCAGCAGCAGCAGCAGCAGCAGCAGCAGCAGGAGTACAGACCGGCTAAGCAGATTGATGACTTCAGGCCCAAGGTCTCTTTGGAAACCACCACCTTCATCCCCATCATCAGTTTCGATAAGGAGCAGGGTACTGATGGAAGCTACAAGACATCGTGAGTATTTTTTATCAAATAACAACAGTATCCACACTGCAACAAAAAATAACCATAACCGCCAATGTTCCCATGCTGCGACTTTTATAGTAGTATCAGTAGCTTCCTATTTATAAAAATGTTCTTAAGTTACTGTTCTTTCGTTCATCATTTACTCATGTTTGCGATTCAGTTTTGTTTATTTTTTCTTCTGTAAAAAATGTCAAATCATCACTGCACAGTAGTGATGATTTGACATTTTACCTGTAGTTAAGTCATAATTTATTTTTCTTTGCTCTTCATGCGAGTATCTGTAACCTTGATCCATCACTTTTACCATCTTAGAGATTACGCATAGTCATAAACTTAAGCAAACATGAATAAATTGTCCAGTATTAACATATTTATTGGTTTTCTTAAGAACCGCTCCTCGGTTTTTGTAATTTATGAACGAAAAATTGTAGCTGCAGAGTATTTGATTTAATGAATGAATACCACCATTAGTGGTTACTAATGGTGCTATTCATTCATCATAACACAGTACATATGTATTTACTATATTCTATTGTATACCATACATGATACATAACATAAAGAAACTTAACATTCCGCGATCTCTTGCAGGCCTTCCAACCTAGAATAGAGAGTAATTGCCTGGACAAGATATGAGGCTGTCATTGGTGTGACAATACCAATATTCAATACAATATACCTACTACAATAGATACAAATATACATAAATATGCTGTATAATATATACACAAATACAATATATATATAGAAAGTAAAAATGTACTCACTGTATCATGTTTATTGCTTACATAAAAGTCTTGATCTCGATTTTAGCTTTAGCATTTTTTAAACTTTTGATTCAGTAAGTACTTTAAAGTTTCTTCTCAAATCGTTAGTTTATCTACTTACTGCATGTTTTATCTAGAAATGAGTAATAATTTCATCTTTGAAACTAATTCCAGGTACGAAACTGGCAACAACATCCATGCTTCCGAGGAAGGTTTCTTGAGGCCCGTCGGTGAGGACCACAACGCGTTGGTGCAGCAAGGCTCCTACTCTTACACCGCTCCTGACGGTCAGGTCATCACTGTGGAGTACACCGCTGATGAGTTCGGATTCAGGGTCAAGGGCGACCACATCCCCACTCCTCCTCCCGTTTCTCCTGAAATCCAGAAAGGTCTTGATCTGATCTACGCTGGCATTAAGGCTAACGCTGTAAGTATTGTTTTGGTTGAAAGCTACGAGTATACGTTAGAAACAACTGGACAGATTTCTGGATATATAAGTAGTTTCGGTAATTTGCTTTGGTTTCGGATAAGGGATTGGTTTATCTACTCTTAGAAGCTTATTGTTTAGAGTATTTTCCGTATGCCTCAATTTAAATATAGTTAGGAGGAATCCATGTCTTCGAGAGTTTTACAGTCTTACAAAAAACGAGGTTGTAGGTCGTGCGTTAGTTTTCAAGGAAACAACTTAAGTTTCGTGATCGCGATAAAATTAAGAGCGTTTAATCTTTGAGGATACTTTAAAAAAAAATAGGGCTATCAAGGCCAAAAGCATAATATCTCTGAGAATATTCAAATATTACTCGTAGAAACCGCCATTCTATTATCGTCCTGTGGACGTGCCAGGAGTGCGTGCAATTAATAACCGCTTTACAAAAGAGAAAGGGCCTACCTACGCAGCACCTCCATAACTACACTATTACACATCCGGCAAGACCAAAACAAGTTTTGGTTATTTTTATCGTTAACTCCCACGTTAGTGCATTTTCAAGTTTAAACGATTACGTTTTAATGTTGCGTTGAAGGATAGTTATGTACAAAAAATTAACCATGCTATAAGTTCTAATGAGAACAAAATATGATTTTCCAGGAGCGTGATGCCATTGAAGCCAAGAACAACCCCGAAGAAGCTGCCAGACAACAGACAGACAGAGCAGCCCTCGACTACAAAGGCGCTTACTACCAACAGTAAAGTGACTCACAGTGACTCTCAAGTGTTGATACCGTGAAAGTTCTCATGGCAGGACCTCCAAATGCCATATACATTAAGACTAGATATCGCCTATAACCTACATTATGTCACATACAAAAATCTTAAGACTTGTCACCCAATCATACAATAAACAACTCCAATATTTGGACCAACCGTGACCAATGATTGGATGATAACAAATGTATTCATTGCCGTTTGCAGTATTCACATATTGTGGTCATAGGCTTTAAGTTTAGAGTAAAGAAGAATTGTTATTCTACAAGATAATATAATACTCAATATGTCTTATAATTACTTGGTATGCTATGAGTTTCTTGGTCGATGTTGCTGTTAAGAAACTGATATCATTTTAAAAGACTTGATCTTGAAGCTAACAAACGATGTAGTTACGAGAATCAACGTGTTCTTCAGAAACAGGTATCTTGTGAAATGAAGGAAGCGTTTGATTCTTGTAATGTTGCCAGTGCTCTATTTCTGCTGTACGGGTGGAGATCTGAAATAAAACTCTTTCGGATTACATTCATAATTTTATGAAACACAATAATAGGTACAGACTTGAGATTACTAACATTACACATGGTCTCATAAAGTTATGAATATTATCCTAAATCTAATTTTCTTTTTGTGATACAACACCAACAAGAGAAGTGTTCAATTATATTTTTATACTTTTGTAAATACCTTACCGTAGAAATAACTTATCTTTGTATGTTTGATTTAAATAAAAATGTTGTAAAATATATTTTTAAAAGTCACTTTCCTATTTTAGATCCTATCCAAAGAAGAATGGCCAAAATTAGAGTAGGCAAACGGACACCAAAAAGTCCACCCTCCCTTTTAAAATGCATTCATACAATATTTATCTTAGATATTTCTACTAAAGCTTTTGCTAATAAATGATACGACATAGCTAAACCTCGGTAGTCAGTACGTTAGTGAAACTGAAACAATTGAAGGAAAATTACAATAGAGTAGATATTGAAACCATGACTTCGTCATGAGGAAACGATGCAAAGAGGAGGAATAAGACATTAGGTCGAGAATATATTGTTAAAATTGATTCTGCTGATTGTCTACTACCTACATGATAAGGCTGTTCTACGTCACATCTAGTGGGATTGCAGGTGCTCAACCTACAGCGATAGTTAGCTCCTATGATGTTGTACAGAATATCATAATGCTAAAAAAGAGATAAAAATATATAAAGAACAACTAAGTAAAGAGACAAAAATATATTCTTAGCTACGATTGCAATATTCAGCAGACAGTCGACTTTATGCTGTAACGTAGAGTTATGCGATGTCATTACTACTACAGTTATGAAATTGCCAGGCAAATGACAAATTGTGGCATGACCTGACGTTCGGGCACTACTAATTCCACGTAGAAAGTCGAGTAAAAAGAATTATACAATCGCAGGATTCGAAGTTATATTAGAGGGTTACGTCACACGCGTCTGCGCACGCGCTAGTGCCAGCTATTTTGCTGTCACTCAACCCCAGCCAGTAGAGTGAACCAGTTTTTACTCTACTGGCACAACAATCAGGTGTTGTGATACTACTTTCAATAGCTACGTGTATCTTCTTACGTAGGCACAATTTGCTACCACTTACGCTTCGTTAATCGTTCTTAATTAGAAAATTAGTTATTTTAAACGAACCTGAAATGTTCATTACTTCAGTATTTTTGTAATAACAGCTTTTTATTACGTTTGTTAATTTCTACATTTCTTATATGCCAATGTTTTCAACACGAATGTTACTTAGTACTTAATGAATAATACCTGTCTACTTATTATGTGTTTGCAGCTAGCTAAAATTGATTTAGAATCTGTCATAAGGATTAATATTGTGGTTAAACTCAAATTGTGGTCAGTAAACCGTTGAAAAAAATACAAAATCATTTAATCCAAACCATCACATTAAGGTTAAGCTTTATTAAAAACATCGTGCTCAAATAATAACCCTTCTTTGTGGTCCCTTTAGTCGGGTAAACCGTTGAAAAAAACAAGCCATTACACTCATAATTTCTAAGTACACACAAATATACTAAGTTTTTGTAAAAAACGAATCTAACAAATTAACGCTGTGATGATTTTACCAACTTCTTACGAACGTGTTCACGTACCTTCACTTTAAAGAAGAACCGACTGGTTGCTGTCCTGATGTTCACACTGACATCGTTGTGTGATAATCTATATGGTTAAAGTGGCTACGTTAAATAAGCAAGACGGGAAGGAGCAAATCAGAACCTATTGAATTTTATAGTTTTTTTTTTTTTTTTTTAATCTTTATTTTAAGGGCTTTATCGCTAAGCGATAACGTCGCCCTGTAACATCAACATCCTTTTATTTATTACAGTTAAAATAATTAATCTATTTCAAAACAAAAAATGCCAGTTTGTACAGGATTCTGGCTTGATCCGATAAAGGATAAGCCAGGATAGTATTACACTCTCCAACATCGTAATTATTTGTGGATCCGAGTAAGGTAAATCTTAGAGCTCCATTCCGCACACATTCCATCAAAACATGTTGCACATCTTCGACTACTCCACATTCCTCACAGTTGGGTGACGTAACTTTTTTCATCAGAAAACTAAACTTTTTTGATGGAATGTGACCGGAACGAAGTCTTAATGCCATAACTAAGTCTTTCCTACTTAACACCTTTTGGTCAATCCAATTATACACTGGAAGCTGTGGTTGTATGGTCTTATACCAAATTCCCTTTTCTGTTGACCTCTGGTTGAAGTATTCACTCCACGCATCCAAACACTGGTGTTTAATTACTTTGATGTAATCGGTAAAAAGAGGAAGAATGTTTACAGGAATCCCATCTGTCACGGCTTGGTTAGCTAATAGATCTACTCTTTCGTTATCCTCAATCTGTACGTGAGACGGAATCCACTGTAAAATTACCGAAATTGAGTTCTGACCAAACCTGAACATAGACTCCAAAATCGTGTAGGCTATCGGTACTCCTCGCACAGACGAGGTGCACCGAGCCAAGTGTTGCAGCGAGCTCTTCGAGTCTGTTAGGATGACAAACTTATCATGACTAATTGAGTTAGAATAAGAAAGAGCCTCTGCTATTGCAATTAACTCGATATGCATAATGGAGATATCGGAATCTATAGCAAGCTTGACAGACGTATTTAATTGTGGGTCCCAAACAGCAGCCCCACTGCCTGCACCAGTTTTAGAACCGTCTGTGTAAATCTTATGGTAATCAGCATATTTCTCATCTATAAATTTCGAACAGATCTGACCCAAATGGTTGCAATTATAATCTCGCTTAGGCTTAGTTATAGATGGGATATTATGTTTTATAGTTTGGTGAACATTGATATTGCTGACCTATGTCTCGAGAGAAAACATTTCAACCAACTTAACTGAGTGCACAGCAGAAGATTTAAGTTCGTTGTAAATTGAGACCAATAGGGGATGTTTCCTGCCCCTCCAATATTGAGAATTATTAATGCTTGAAGTTAGCGATTCAATCGAATTTGTTGCAGTCTCCCGAAAAGACATACATTTTAAACAGAACTTGCCTCCTAGAAATTTCCTACGAATATGTAGTGGGGGCAAATTCAATTCACTCTCCATCACGTGAATGGGAGTGCTTCTAATAAAGCCACCAATGACGCGAAGAGCTTTATTTTGCGCTTTGTCCAATTTAGACAAATGGCATTGGTAGCTGCAATCATATAAAAAACTACCATAATCCAATCTGCTACGAATTATAGAAATGTATAGCCTACGTAGATGTTTAGGGTGAACACCCCAACCAGAACCCGCTAGCACTTTTAAAATGTTTATAAATTTTAAAACTTTTTGAACCGACTCATTAATGTGTTTCCCCCACCTAAGCGACCGATCCAACCACATCCCCAGGTATTTAATATTATTTACTGCACAAATATTACTACCATTAATTTCCAAGTTAACAGGTTGTCTACACATTCCTCTCTTAAAAACACAGACCTTAGTCTTAGTAGGAGATATTTCTAACCCTAGATTACCAACTATGTCATTAAAAATATTTAAGGCAACCTGCATTTCTGAGATTACTGTATTGACATTAGAACCTGATTTAAACAGAACCAAATCGTCAGCATACTGAGATATATCAACGTTCGTAATAGCTTCGCAGATATTGTAAGTTGCAATGTTAAATAGTAGTGGAGAAAGAGGGTCCCCTTGAGCCAACCCCCGACCCGTAGATCTGCAATATTCTTTATTATTAATCATAATTTTAAGTGTTCTTTCAGTCAAGAATCTCCATAAATATGAGCATATTTTGCGCCCCACTTTAAGTTTATCAAGTATTTTCAACAGACTCACGATATCAACATTGTTGTATGCGTTATTAATGTCAACAAAACAACCAACTGTGATAAGATTTGAAGTAAAACCAAGTTGGATCTTTGTCGACAAAGTATTAAGACTATCTAAACATGACTTAGACTTACGAAAACCTATAGTATTATCAGAGAATATGCATTTATTTTCGAGATACCATTCTAACCTTTTGTTCAAAATTGAATGAAAAATTTTACAAAGACAAGACATCAAAGAAATAGGCCGAAGAGAAGATGATAGTCCGGAGTCTCGTCCTGGTTTGGGAATAGGAATTATTAGAATATTACGCCACTGTCTTGGAACAAAACCAGAATCGTAAAATATTCTGTACAGAGAAAGTAACAACAGTTTACCAATGTCTGGGAGATTCTTGACCATAGAAAATGAAATTTCATCACAACCAGGTGCAGTATCTTTTGATTTTATGGAATTTTCCAGTTCATGAATAGAAATTGTAGCTTCTAGTTTACTGTTGTAGGATTGAAAGCAGGGTTCAGGGGGAGAAACGTAATCAGGCGTTAGGTCATTAAGGAGCCCTTCTGCTAAACTTGAATCCACGTGCTGATATTTGGATTTACGGCCTTTTACCCATCTCATTTTACGCCACATATCACTAGCAGAAGTAGTTGCATCGATACTTGAACAAAAACTCCTAAAGGAAGCACCTTTTGCCTTACGTGTCAACCTCTGTGATTCCTGAATTTTTTCCTGTAGAAGTGCGTAGTTTAGAGGCGTAGGGTTACGCCTAAACTTTGCTAAGGCTAACCGTCGCGCTGCCACGGATCTAGACAGATCTGGACTCCAATATGGTTTTGGTTTAAATTTAGAGCTGATATGTTGAGGAATAACAATCTGTGGGATGTGGGAATCAGCTGCCTTCTGTAAAGTATTTTCAAAAAAGTCATAACACAACTGAGGGTCTACGGGGGCGGTTGAGTCACGGAGAGTGCTCTCTACGGACGAAGCATACTTTTCCCAGTTAGATTTTTTAAAATTCCTTTTTCTAATAAATTGTTTAGTAACATTAAAATTGGTAGATAATTTAATAATTAGGTGGTCACTCCCTAACGATTCATTAGTAACTTTCCAAGTAAAATTCATAGCCAAATCCAAAGAAATGAAAGAAATGTCGGGAGAGGACTGTTGCATAACATTATTGACTAATCTTATACGAGTAGGACTTCCGTCATTAAATGAAATAAAATCATGATCTATCATGGAATCGAAAATCTGAGACCCGCGCTGATCGGTTTTATATGACCAGTTGGAATGGTGACCGTTAAAGTCACCTAAAATTAAAGTTTTATTATTGGCAATCGAAAATAAATGATCCCAATCTCTTTGTAAAGTACGGACAGTTGAAGTGCAGTAAATAGCAAGTATATTCTCAATACACTGACAATTTAACAATTGAATGCACAAGAGCTCAATACCTGGATTGTAGTTATTTACCTTACGCAATTGCGCTTTAATCGATTTATGTACAATACAAGCTACCCCCCCGTAACCATTATCACGGTCAAGTCTGAAAATGTTGTATTCATTCAAATTAAAGTGACTGTCGGGCTCAAACCACGTTTCGCTGATAACGGCAATATGAATTTTATCTTTAAATAAAAGTTGTTCGAGTAAAATAGCTTTCGGTCTTAGACTTTGTGCATTCCATTGTACAATATTAAATTCAAGAGAATTATTATGAGAATCCATTAATGAGTTTACTTACAATTGAGTTTTCTGGCAGATTATTAACTATAATTAGTATTAACCATTCTACGATTAACTTAACAACTCCGTTTATTTTATTCTTGAACGAACCATTATTCATAAGTCTATTTGTTATTTTACTTAATAAGTTACTAAATGACGTATCTATATTATCACGGTCGCTTGGTGACGTTCTATGATGAGCACTTGATTTGTTTGGTTTAGCCGTTTGCGACGATGTTGTTTCTTGTCCTTCACTCGTAGAAGACGTAGATGATACTTCCGAGTCACAGTCCATACCGTCAGCGGCCGCGGCAGTGGTCGGATGCGAATGCCAACGTTTTTTATGTTGTGATAATTTTTGTTTTGATTCAGTCTTAGAATGGAAAGTTGAAGTCTGCTTTTTCCCATATAAAGTGACAGCTGATTTAGTTTTATCTGCATATGTTGTCTCATTGTGATCGGGTTGTAATGGGTTAATGGTTTCCTGTGAGATTTTAGTATTATTTTCCTCTGTTGCTACAATTTTAATAACTTGAGAGGTGGGGGAAGGAGATGGAGGTACATATAACAACAGTGCTTTACGGTATGTACAGTTAAATTCGTTCATTAACTCTCGTAGCCTTTTTTCTTTCAAGTACATGGGGCATTTCTTGTCTAGGGCTAGATGGTTAGCCTTACAATTAAACACAAACAAATGTAGTTTTATCACAGTTTTCATGTCTACCTCCACATTTAGGACATATAACTTTACTAGACGTACACATCTTTGCAATATGACCATATCTCCAACATTTTGAGCATTGGGTAACGGGCAATGTGTATCTCTCGACTTTGGCTCTCATGCCGAATATATTTACATGTGAGGGTACCTGTGCACCTTTAAAACAAATGCGTATAGTTTCGCTTGCCGTCCATCCATTATAGCTGCCACCTTTATCCGAAGACTCCTTACATCTACGGTTGAGACGTATTGCTGACAAAATTTTCACATCACAGGAAACATTACTAATGAAATCTTCAATTGACAAATCCAATTCTATGTCTCTGATTATACCATATGACACCGCAACTTCCCATGATTTTTGTGAACGCCAACCCATATCGGAGAATTTTTTGCAATTCATCATTTTTTCGGCATGAAATTCAGTGTCAAACGTGATTATTAATTTGTACGGATTAATATATTTCACGCGTAATATACCCACTATCTCATTAGTTTTAAATAGTCTAGCTAACGCAAATTGTTTCGGAAACTTCTCGTTATTGTATATGCATATCTCAACTTTTTCTTCCACATTGCTGCACCTAATATCTTCAATTGGCGTCTGTCTTCTTGCAACTTTCTTTCCTCGTCCATTTACCGTTGTCCAACTTCCCGACGAGTCATCCTCCCTATCCCTTTTTCTCCCCAAATTATCGCCATCTAAACTTCCTTTCTCTTGTTGTGCATCACCCTCCATATCAAAATGTATAATATCCTCTAAGTCCTCTCTTTGTGTATCACTACATTCGTCTATCAACTCGCTATTCAGTGAGTTACTCATGTTTTAAAAGAACGAACGGCCTCACGGCCGGCCGTGGCGGCACCGATCGAAATATTTCTTATCGCAAACCGGTAATTAGTGTTTCGATGTACACACGACTAATTCGCCCGAGGCGCAAATCGACACTGAATTTTATAGTTAAATGTACCTACTTTTGTTGAAAATTATTGTGGTTTTGCTAACCCATATTATAATATTATAAATACGAAAGTAACTCTGTCTATATGTCTGTCTGTTATCTCTTCAAGTATTAACAGCTGAACGGATTTGGATGAAACTTGGCACAAGAGTAGAAAATGACCTGGATTAGGACACAGGATATATTTTTATTCGTTGGTATAATTTCGACTTTCACGCGGGCGAAGCCCCTGCGCCGGCAGAAGTCAGAGTTAGAAAGCTTATAATAATTATCTCTGGATGTACTCGTCTAGATAACGGCGAGTACTTGCACAAGCATACACCAGTAGCCAAAGTTCAGCACACACTAAGTTTATCTCACTTCCAGAGTCAATTAACTTCGCACTCATTCACTAAAATTGTTTTGCAAGCATTTTCAAATCGAAACTGCACCGGCGTTTTCTCTTTGACATAAACATCAGTAAAGTTAGCGTCAGTTCCCACTGGCATCGCCATCTTGTCGCCGTCACTGATGTTGGTACTCCTGTCAATGTCATCAGTTTTACCAACCGCAGGCTCACGAATGTTCGAAGTGAAGTCAGTCACACACATCACTCGTCTATCTTCGTGAATGTTCGGTTTTCCGCCTTGCCATTCCCGTTCTCGGTCATGGGTCTTTTCATTTATTTATTTATTTATTAAAACTTCATGCAACACAAATGTACAAAGGCGGACTTAATGCCTTAGGCATTCTCTACCAGTCAACCAAGGGTGTTTCATTCGTACTATTCGTAGACCGACTGCATTGATTAGAAATGTGTCCAAACTCGTTACACTTAAAACACTTAAAACACTTCAGACCTTTGTCTTTATTTGGGCACTTTGATGATTGATGATTTTTTCACCACAGCTGTAACACCTCTTGATTCCCGAGCCATTTTCATGATCTTCAGGCTTCTTGTATCGACTATAACCACTGTTATCCGTCCTCATTTTCTCTTTGATTGTCTCATAAATTTTAATCTTTTCCTTCAAGTCCGCGTACGTCGTAACTCCGTACAACAACATTTTATTAACTCCCGAGTCGATTATGCCGTCTATTATGTATTTAATGGCGACATAATCGGGCATCCTGCCGCGTTTTCCCATCTCCTTCATGACTAACACGTAGTCTAGTCACCTTTCGTTCTTTTTTTTCTTTCTGGCGGCCATCATCTCGTGGATGGTTTTGCTATCCACTTCATCTGGAAACTCCTTCAGTAATCCAACCTTTAAATCCTCCCAACTTTTAAAAGGTTTTTCAGATCTGAGCCACAGAGCAGCAGTTCCGACCAAAGCCCTTCTGGCTACGATCAGAGTTTGTAGGGGCGACCACTGAAAAATCTCTGCGTTGTCGTCAATGTCCTGCGCCCATTTAGCTACCGCAAACGTCTTGTCTTGTCCACTGAAATTTGGGACAAGGCTCTCATGGAAAATAGCCTGATCTCGGTAAAACCCTTGCTTAGCCGATGTGGATGCGTCATGTTCGTCTTCACCGTCGTTGGCTGGGCGGCGACCTTTCCATATTTCGTCTTTTCCTTTTCTTTTGTAACTATTGTTACCGTCTTCTTTTCGTAATGGCGTCTTAACGTCTTTGGTGCAACACTCGTGCCGTCTTAATTTTTTTTTCTCCTTTTTGCCCCTTTAGCCCGAAAACTGTAAATATTAAGCTATCCCGGACGAGCCCCCAAAAAGTTATGGGATTAGCTCAATTGTATTCCAATAAAATGGCCGATTGCTTCTTAATTATTATATTTATTTCCTGACAAAAAAATACACGTCTTTTCTTCTTAAAACTTCAAGTTCTCCTCTTTCCCTTTACCTTCCTTATTCTACATCTTTAACATCCATTCGCCATCTCTTTCACTCCTTGACTATTTCATACATTCATCTTTGTCACTTGTTTATGCACATCACATTTCACTGTCCGGTCATAACGTTCCATTCCTACATAGATATGGGGCGATAGTTACTAGGCTCAACTTTGTTTCCAGACTTGAAAATAACTGAATGAGAGTTCTAGGCTAATTACGCTAGTTTTTAATTAGTGTAGTATCATGTGTATCAGAAAACGAGGAGTTCTTAGTCCTACCTACTTCTTAACATTTCTTATGATTTTTTTAAACTAAACATTGAAAATTGGTAGAATTCAGCTAATCTTAGTATTCATGCACGCTCTGCTGATACTTGAGTGGGGCTAGTTATGCTTGTTTTTAATTATTATTCAAATAGGTGTATCTGAAAACGAGGAGTTCTCAGTCTTACCTACTTTCTTTTATTTCTTATGATTTTTTTAAATGACAACATAGAAAATCGTTTGAAATTCTGCTAATCTAAATCTTCGACCATGCTCTGCTACTACTTGAAAGAGAGATTTAGGCTAATTATGCTAGTTTTTAATTAGTGCTATATCAGGTGTATAAGAAAACGAGGAGTTCTTAGTCCGAACTACTTTGTAACATTTCTTATGATTTTTTTAAACAAAACATTGAAAATTGTTAGGAATTCAGCTAATCTTAGTATTCATGCATGCTTTGCCTACTGATGCTCTGATACTGGATTGCAAGTTCTAGGCTAGTAATGCTAGTTTTTTATTAGTCTAGTATTATTTGTATCAGAAAACGAGGAGTTCTTGGTCCTTCCTACTTTTTAACATTTCTTATGATTTTTTAAATATGAACATAGACAATTGTTAGGAATTCATCTAATTTAAATCTTCGACCATGCTCTGCTGATACTTGCGTGGAAGTTCTAGGCTAGTTTTGCTAGTTGTTTATTAGTCTCTTATCAGATGTATCAGAAAACGAGGAGTTCTAAATCTTTCCTACTTTCTAACATGTCTTATGAATTTTTGAAGTGATCATAGAAAATTGTTAGGAATTCTGCTAATCTAAATCTTCGACCATGCTCGGCTACTACTTGAATGACAGTTCTAGACTAGTTATGCTAGTTTTTAATTAGTCTAGTATCAGATGTATCAGAAAACGAGGAGTTCGTGGTATTTCCTACTTTGTAACATTTCTTATGATTTTTTTAAACTAAACATTGAAAATTGTTAGGAGTTCAGCTAATTTTAGTATTCATGCAAGCTCTGCTGATACTTGCGTGGGAGTTCTACGCTAGTTATGCCAGTTTTTAATTATTTTTCAATAAGTTATTTTTTTTTAACTAAACATTGAAAATTGTTAGGAATTCAGCTAATTTTAGTATTCATGTATGCTCTGCTGATACTTTCGTGGGAGTTGTAGGCTAGTTATGCCAGTTTTTAATTATTTTTCAATTAGATGTATCAAAAAACGAGGAGTTCTAGCTCTTACCTACTTTCCTAACATTTCTTATGAATTTTTGAAATCATCATAAAAAATTGTTATGAATTCTGCTAATTTAAATCTTCGACCATGCTCTGCTGATACTTGCGTGGGAGTTCTAGGCTAATAATGCTAGTTTTTTATTAGTCTAGTATTAGTTGTATCAGAAAACAAGGAGTTCTTTGTACTACTTACTTTTTAACATTTCTTATGATTTTTTAAATATAAACATTGAAAATTGTTAGGAATTCAGCTAATTTAAATCTTCGACCATGCTCTGATGATACTTGCGTGGAAGTTTTAGGCTAGTTATACTAGTTGTTTATTAGTCTTTTATCCAGAAAAAGAGGAGTTCTTAGCTCTAAGCTGTTTTCTAACATTTCTTATGAATTTTTGAAGTGATCATAGAAAATTGTTAGGAATTCTGCTAATCTAAATCTTCGACCATGCTCTGCCACTCATTGTATGAAAGTTCTAGGCTAATTATGCAAGTTTTTAATTAGTGTAGTATTAGATGTATCAGAAAACGAAGAGTTTTTAGTCCTACCTACTTCTTAACAATTCTTATAATTTTTTTAAACTAAACATTGAAAATTGTTAGGAGTTCAGCTTATCTTAGTATTCAAGCATGCTCTGCTGATACTTGCGTGGGAGTTCTAGGCTAGTTATGCTAGTTTTTTTTTAGTCTTGTGTCATAAATATCAGAAAACCTAGCTCTTTTCAACTCTCTAAAAATTCTTATGAATTTTTAAACTAAACATTGAAAATTGGTAGAATTCAGCTAATCTTAGTATTCATGCATGCTCTCCTGATACTTGAGTGGGAGGTCTAGGCTAGTTGTGCTTGATTTTAATTATTATTCAATTAGTTGTATCTGAAAACGAGAAGTTCCTAGTCCTACCTACTTTCTTTCATTTCTTATGATTTTTTTAAACTAAACATTGAAAATTGTTAGGAATTCAGCTAATTTAAATCTTCGACCATGCTCTGATGACACTTGCGTGGAAGTTTTAGGCTAGTTATACTAGTTGTTTATTAGTCTTTTATCCAGAAAAAGAGGAGTTCTAGCTCTAAGCTGTTTTCTAACATTTCTTATGAATTTTTGAAGTGATCATAGAAAATTGTTAGGAATTCTGCTAATCTAAATCTTCGACCATGCTCTGCCACTCCTTGAATGAAAGTTCTAGGCTAATTATGCAAGTTTTTAATTAGTGTAGTATTAGATGTATCAGAAAACGAAGAGTTTTTAGTCCTACCTACTTCTTAACATTTCTTATAATTTTTTTAAACTAAACATTGAAAATTGTTAGGAGTTCAGCTTATCTTAGTATTCAAGCATGCTCTGCTGATACTTGCGTGGGAGTTCTAGTCTAGTTATGCTAGTTTTTTTTTAGTCTTGTGTCATAAATATCTGAAAACCTAGCTCTTTTCAACTCTCTAAAAATTCTTATGAATTTTTAAACTAAACATTGAAAATTGGTAGAATTCAGCTAATCTTAGTATTCATGCATGCTCTCCTGATACTTGAGTGGGAGGTCTAGGCTAGTTGTGCTTGATTTTAATTATTATTCAATTAGTTGTATCTGAAAACGAGAAGTTCCTAGTCCTACCTACTTTCTTTCATTTCTTATGATTTTTTTAAACTAAACATTGAAAATTGTTAGGAATTCAGCTAATTTAAATCTTCGACCATGCTCTGATGATACTTGCGTGGAAGTTTTAGGCTAGTTATACTAGTTGTTTATTAGTCTTTTATCCAGAAAAAGAGGAGTTCTAGCTCTAAGCTGTTTTCTAACATTTCTTATGAATTTTTGAAGTGATCATAGAAAATTGTTAGGAATTCTGCTAATCTAAATCTTCGACCATGCTCTGCCACTCCTTGAATGAAAGTTCTAGGCTAATTATGCAAGTTTTTAATTAGTGTAGTATTAGATGTATCAGAAAACGAAGAGTTTTTAGTCCTACCTACTTCTTAACATTTCTTATAATTTTTTTAAACTAAACATTGAAAATTGTTAGGAGTTCAGCTTATCTTAGTATTCAAGCATGCTCTGCTGATACTTGCGTGGGAGTTCTAGTCTAGTTATGCTAGTTTTTTTTTAGTCTTGTGTCATAAATATCTGAAAACCTAGCTCTTTTCAACTCTCTAAAAATTCTTATGAATTTTTAAACTAAACATTGAAAATTGGTAGAATTCAGCTAATCTTAGTATTCATGCATGCTCTCCTGATACTTGAGTGGGAGGTCTAGGCTAGTTGTGCTTGATTTTAATTATTATTCAATTAGTTGTATCTGAAAACGAGAAGTTCCTAGTCCTACCTACTTTCTTTCATTTCTTATGATTTTTTTAAACTAAACATTGAAAATTGTTTGGATTTCTGCTAATCTAAATATTCGACCATGCTCTGCTACTACTTGAATTAGAGTTCTAGGCTATTTCTGCTAATTTTTTATTAGTGTGGTATCAGGTGTATCAGAAAATGAGGAGTTCTTAGTCCGACCTACTTTGTAACATTTCTTATAATTTTTTTAAACTAAACATTGAAAATTGTTAGGAATTCAGCTAATCTTAGTATTCATGCATGCTCTGCTGATACTTGAGTGGGAGTTCTAGCCTAGTTATACTAGTTTTATATTATCATATAAATTGGTGTATCTAAAAACGAGGAGTTTTCAGTCCTACCTACTTTCTTTTATTTCTTATGATTTTTTTAAACTAAACATTGAAAATTGTTAGGAATTCTGCTAATCTAAATCTTCGACCATCCTCTGCACTACTTGAATGACAGTTCCAGGCTAGTTATGCTAGTTTTTAATTATTCTAGTACCAGATGTATCAGAAAACGTGGAGTTCGTGGTCTTACCTACTTTGTAACATCTCTTATCATTTTTTTAAACTAAACATTGAAAATTGTTAGGAGTTCAGCTTATCTTAGTATTCAAACATGCTCTGCTGATACTTGCGTTGGAGTTCTAGGCTATAGTTATGCTAGTTTTTGATCATTGTTTAATTAGTTGTATCTGAAAACGAGGAGTTCTCAGTCCTGCCTACTTTCTTTTATTTCTTATGCTTTTTTTAAACTAAACATTGAAAATTGTTAAGAATACAGCTAATTTTAGTATTCATGCACGCTCTGCTGATACTTGAGTGGGAGTTCTAGGCTTATAATGCGAGTTTCTTTGTTATAACTAAATTAGTTGTATCAAAAAACAAGGAGTTTTTGGTCCTACCTACTTTTTAACATTTCTTATGAATTTTTAAATCTAAACATTGAAAATTGTTAGGAATTCTGCTAATTTAAATCTTCGACCATGCTCTGATGATACTTGCGTGAAAGTTCTAGTTATGCTAGTTTTTTATTAGTGTAGTATCAGATGTATCAGAAAACGAGGAGTTTTTAGTCCTACCTACTTTATTTTATTTCTTATGCCTTTTTAAAACAAAACATTGAAAAATGTTAGGAATGCAGCTAATTTTAGTATTCATGCACGCTCTGCTGATACTTTCGTGGGATTTTCAAAAATAATTAAAAACTGGCATAACTAGTATGCCAGTTTTTAATTATTTTTCAATTAGATTTATCAGAAAACGAGGAGTTCTTGCTCTTACCTCCTTTCTAACATTTCTTATGAATTTTTGAAGTCATCATAGAAAATTGTTAGGAATTCTGCTAATCTAAATCTTCGACCATGCTCTGCTGATACTTGCGTGGGAGTTCTAGGCTAGTTATGCTAGTTTTTATTAGTCTAGTATTAGATGTATCAGAAAACGAGCAGTACCTTGTCCTACCTGTTTTGTAACATTTCTTATGATTTTTTTAAACTAAACATTAAAAATTGATAGGAATTCAGCTAATCTTAGTATTGATGCACGCTCTGTTGATACTTGAGTTGAAGTTCTAGGCTAGTTATGCTAGTTTTTTTATGATTTAATTAGGTGTATTTGAAAATGAGGAGGTCTTTGTCCTATCTGCTTTCTTTTATTTCTTATGATTTTTTTAAACTAAACATTGGAAATTGTTAGGAATTCTGCTAATCTAAATCTTCGACCATGCTCTGCTACTACTTCGTTGAGAGTTCTAGGCAGGTTATGCTAGTTGTTTATTAGTCTTTTATTAGATGTATCAGAAAACGAGGAGTTCTAGCTCTTACCTACTTTTTAACATTTCTTATGATTTTTTGAAGTCATCATAGAAAAATGTTAGGAATTCAGCTAATTTAAATTTTCGACCATGCTCTTCTTATACTTGCGTGGAAGTTCTTGGCTAGTTATGCTAGTATTTTATTATAATTCAATTTGATGTATCCGAACACGTGAAGTTCTTAGTCCTACCTACTTTTTTAAATTTCTTATGAATTTTTTAAACTAAACATTGAAAATTGTTAGGAGTTCTGTTAATATAAATTTTCGACCACGCTCTGCTGATATTTGAGTGGATGTTTTAGGCTTCATATGCATATTTATAAATAGCAATTTTATATTTGTATTAGAAACCGAAGAGTTTTTGGTCCTACATTCTTTTAAACATTTCTTATGATTTTTTTTTATTATTTATTCTTAAAATTTTCATGATTTCTAGTAATCTCAGTTTTCAACCATAATCTGTTGATACTTGAGAGTGGTTCGTTGTGTTTTTCAGTTAATTAGAATTCTAAGCTACTGATTTTGGCTACAATAATTAGAACAAACTGTCGTATTTTGGTTTTGACGTGAGTTGTAAGATTAATTTTATTTTATTCGCGGTATCTTACTTTAACATATTTGGGTTTTTTTTTGAGCTTCAATTGACAGAACTATTTCTTATATATATCAGGAACTATAGAACTAGCTCTTGTGCATCCAAAACATATTTTTAATTTTGGTTTTGGTAAAAATAATCTGCTACCGGAAGTTAGCAGATCATATTTTCAATCAACTTTTTTCCGGAAAAAACAACAGAACTATTTCCAAAAAGTATCAGGAACTCCATAACTATGCTGCATGCAAATAGAACTCACATTGTTTCATGCTCTGCTGTAAAATGATCTGCTAAGTTCACGCCGCCCCGGTGTTGATCCTGTTGATCACTGAGACATCTCTGAATATATGCTTTTTATCTGTTATGATGAAATCTATCTCATTTTCCGTCCTAGTATCGGTTCTTCGCCACGTCTACTTCCTTTGCGGCTGTTTCTTAAAGAAGGAGTTCATCAAGAAAAGCCCCTCCTTCTCAAGGAAGTTGACAAGCATTTGCCCCCTATGATTTCTGCTGCCAAACCCGTAGGATCCTACTACCGATTTACTGCAATTTTGTACTCTCACTTTAGCGTTAAAATCCTGCATGAGAACGCTGAAGTGGGCCTTAGTAGTACAATGCAAGGCCCTGGAGAGGTCCTCGAACATTACCTCCACTTCGTCATCCGACTGTGACGAGGTCGGTGCATAAACCTGAATAAACTTGAGTACCTCTCGGTTAACTTCACTACGAGGTACGTTACCCTGTTCAAGACACTAGACACTTCCACAACGTTATCGCAAAGGGATTTATTTACCAGTGACCCGACTCCGCCTTGGGATGGCGGGTCTCCCTTTCTAAAATATAAAAGCTGGCCCGATTCAAGGGTTATTGTGTCCTCCCCCTCTCTTCGGACTTCACTCAACCCAAAAATGTGCCACCTTATTCTTCCGAGCTCTTCTAGCTGCGCTGGGTGTTCGTCGAGCCGTACATAGGTATATACTTATAGACTCAGGATGGCCTATATCAGAATCTTCCATGTTTCACGTGGGTCAGAAACTCGAACAAAGTCACAAATTGATTCTCCAATGATTTATTTCTCCTTAACTTCACAGATTAACAAAATATAACGCTAACACTCTTTAATTAGGCATAGATAACGATACTAATTCAAATCAACTTAGAAACTGTTAAAGATGGCGTCGGAAGTAAGCGATTCGTCGAGCGCGTGGTCCGTTGGCGGTTCTCGATTCCGAAGTGAACAAGATGGCCGCCCCCTCCCACCGGTGTGACGTTCCGCAAGAATGGCAGCTGACAGACAGCTGACATATGTCATGCTGCCATTCTGTTCCGACGTCGTCGACAGCAAACGTCAAATGTCATGTGTCGCGCCGACACGGCCGGACTGACATTCGACCGTCCTCGGGCGTAGAGCTAACGTTGTCCTAAAACAGGCAATTTTATTATTTCATGGTTAGCTGCTCGTCCAGCCTGACAAGCAACACAGCACTAATTCTAACAAATTTCAGAAGCAACATTATGAAACCATGTATCCCTTCTACCATTATGAATAATGGACCGGATGACATCTCACAAGCTGGACAACACAACCCGGACCGGACGAGTGTGTCCTTTCGACCAGCTTCAATGCATGGACCGGACGACACTGTCCCTTCGACCGGTTCAGACAGGGTCTAGACAAGTGTGTCCCTTCGACCAGCCCCAATGGCATGGACCGGACGGCACTGTCCCTTCGACCAAATCACAGACAGAGTTTAGACAAGTGTGTCCCTTCGACCAGCCCCAATGGCTTGGACCGGACGGCACTGTCCTATCGACCAGATCACAGACAGGGTCTAGACAAGTGTGTCCCTTCGACCAGCCCCAATGGCATGGACCGGACGGCACTGTCCTATCGACCAGATCACAGACAGGGTCTAGACAAGTGTGTCCCTTCGACCATTCACTCAAATACAAGTTTTGGACCGGACGGGTGTGTCCTTACGACCATCGCGGATGGACCGGACGACACTGTCCTTTCGACCAATCACTCAAACACAAATTTTGGACCGGACGGGTGTGTCCTTGTGACCATCGCGGATGGACCGGACGACACTGTCCTTTCGACCAATCACTCAAACGCAAATTTTGGACCGGACGGGTGTGTCCTTGCGACCATCGCGGATGGACCGGACGACACTGTCCTTTCGACCAACCAATGAAAATGGATTAGACAGGAAGAGTGCGTCCCTTCGACCAGCCAGTATGGCATGGACCGGACGGCACCATTCCGTCCACTAGCGCACATGATACACAAAAAAATTACACAAGACTCGTACATACCTAATTGTTATGGATTTCGACTTCTACTTCGTGTAGTTGGAACGTTTCGTCATCCGAGAGTATACTTAGAGTATCAGAACCCGCAGTTAAAGTATCTGAGCCAGCTGTATTGGTGTTGGATTCGAGAGTCAAGGTGTCATCGTTATGTAATGAGTGTGTACTTTCTCTACTAGTACTCTCGTGTATCTCTTCCGGCGCCGTCTCGGCCTCCTCATCGTTCAACAAACAGGTAGTGACTTCAAGCAACCCAGCGTGTCCCTGAGGCACTGCGCGCAAACTCTCGTGTGCGTATTTATAAGTGCGGTGTGAACCACTTACACTTTTTAGCTTGTACCGATCATTTTCTAACACGAAGGTAATAACGAACGGTCCCCTAAACTTTCTATCTAGTTTAGTTTGATTTCGTTCACTGTTCTTGATAAAAACATAATCGCCCTGAGCAAATGGTTTAATGGTAGCACGGCCCCGGTTAAACCTTAGAGTATCCGCCGCGGCTGCCTTTTAAATATTTTCCGATGCACTTTCTCGAATGGACTCTAAATCTAAACGGTTATTTCGCTCATCAGAATGTGAAGATATCTGGGACATACCTAATGATTCTGCACGTATCCCGAACATCAGTTCCGTAGGTGAGTACTTAGTAACAGCCGATTTATACTGTTGAGCGCTAGTTGTATATTGCCTAACTCATCGCGCCATGTCTTATTGGGGTCGTTTTCGACTATTGTGAGCAAGCCTTTTAGTGTTCGCATAACTCACTCAACTTGTCCGTTAGCCCTGCTGGAGCCGGTTGCAATGAAATGCAGATCAATTTTATAATTTTTGCAAAAGTTTCTAAATTCACTACTCACATAGCATCGGCCCTGATCAGCAATTACGCGTGCAGGAGCCCCAAAAAGACAAACAGCCTTTTCGAGAGCTCGCACCGCGCTACTTGCATCTAGTGATATTGTGTGTTCTAGCAGGACATACTTAGTAAACGCGTCTATTATGACTGAACAATACTCTTTCCGGTCGCTCTTAGCACTAAGCTTTCCGGTATAGTCTATGTGGATTGTGTGCCATGGCACAGATAGTTTTGGGATCGAATGTAACTGAATGGGTTGAGCGCCTGATGGTCCCTTCGATGCTTTGCAAACTATGCAGGAGTCAATAAACTTACAAACGCACTTGGACATATGCGGGAACCAGTATTGTTCGTAGAGTTTATCTAGTGTCTTATCACTACCAAGGTGTTGAATTTCGTTATGGACGTGGTTGATAAGATTCCAAATCAGAGAGCGTGGAACGACCGGTAACCAAGAAATTGTTTTGTTGCGCCCAACCTTTCTATACAGGATACCATCCCTAACATCGTAAGTATGTGCTACTGTTTCCGGGAAGTCACCGTTGTTATGCTTACTAATCAAGTCTTGGATTTCGCTATCGCGTTTTTGTTCAACTGAGAGCCATTCTTGATGTAACTCAACAAACTGGACACTTTTAGTAGTAGGGGTTTGGGACGAAGACGCGCCAGCATCTGACTGAAGGTTACGGGAAAAGAAGTCTGCATGTTCCATACTACGGCCCTCACGATATACTATCTCAAAGTCGTAGGCTTGTAGGAAAGCCCACCAACGATGCACGCGAGGCGTCAGATCAACCTTAGATTTTGATGCTTTGAGCGAATTGCAATCAGTGTAAACTACAAAATGTCGGCCGTACAAATAATGCCGAAAATGTTCTACTGCTCGTACGACAGCCAAGGTCTCTAATTCGTACGAGTGGTAGCGAGATTCTACCTCAGATGTACGCCGGCTGAAGAACTCCACAACATGGGGCAAGTTATTCGCTCTTTGTACATAATCGCACCATCACCTTCGGCACTCGCGTCTGTGTGCAACTCGACCGGCAATTCAGGATTAAAAATCGTTAAAACTGGTTCTGAAGTTAGTATTTTAACCAGATTTCTACGGATATCTTCATGTTTGTCGGTCCAATTAATGGGGCCTTTTAGTTTAGTTAACGGGTATAACGGTCCAACAACATTTGTAAACCCAGGTATAAATTTCCTAAAATATGACGCGAGTCCGAGAAGCTGGCGAACCTGCGTAGCTGTATGTGGTGATGGTGCTTCGACTAATGCTTGAATTTTGCGGGAATTGGGTCTAATTTCCCCAGACTGTTACGAGTAACCTAGATAGTCTACTTTTTGTTTCATGAATTTGCACTTCCGAAGGTTAAATGAAAAACCTGCCACAGTTAAGGCTTGTAAGGCCTCATCTAGGCGGTCCAAACCCTGCGAAATATTGGAAGAATAACAAAGTACATCGTCCATATAGATGAGAGGCCTGTCATTAAGGTGTTGTAGTTCTTTTGTGATGCAACGCTGGTACACAGATGGTGCGTTGCGTAAACCGAAAGGCATCGCGAGGTACTCATATTGGCCCTCCGGAGTGACGAATGCAGTCATCTCAATTGAATCGGGGTGAATTAAAATTTGGTGAAATTCGCTATCAAATAAAAATGGAAATCTCTCACCAGCTGATGTCTCTAACGTAGATCTGGAAAGTTGGTGGTCGCAAAGGTTGACTTCCTTCCTTTCAGACTTTCCTCCATTCTTCTTTTCTGGACAAGTCGTAGACGCGTGACCAGGTTTGCCACACGTGTAGCAGGTTATAGACGGCTTGTCTTGATTATTTGTAGAACTGGATGCTTCATAAGACTTCAATGATTTGGAGTCATCCTTTCGCTTCTTGCATTCAAACTGTCGATGTCCTGGCACGCCACACCAATGACACTTTCCAGGGAATCTAGAGTAGGAGTTGATGCTTGCGACATCGCAAAAATCCGGGTAAACATTTCCTCCATATTCGACAATATGCTCGTTGCAGGGATGTTTTCTGCAGGCTGCGTGTTCCTTGTTTGTGGCCCGTGGGATCTCACTTCTGATATAGACTCAGGATGGCCTATATCAGAATCTTCCATGTTTCACGTGGGTCAGAAACTCGAACAAAGTCACAAATTGATTCTCCAATGATTTATTTCTCCTTAACTTCACAGATTAACAAAATATAACGCTAACACTCTTTAATTAGGCATAGATAACGATACTAATTCAAATCAACTTAGAAACTGTTAAAGATGGCGTCGGAAGTAAGCGATTCGTCGAGCGCGTGGTCCGTTGGCGGTTCTCGATTCCGAAGTGAACAAGATGGCCGCCCCCTCCCACCGGTGTGACGTTCCGCAAGAATGGCAGCTGACAGACAGCTGACGTATGTCATGCTGCCATTCTGTTCCGACGTCGTCGACAGCAAACGTCAAATGTCATGTGTCGCGCCGACATACTTAATAATAATACATACTTCTAGGCCGCTATGACGAAATGGAAAGATAGTGTTCTTTCACTCTCCTTTTAAAAACTGCATGAGTTTTGCAGACCCTAATGTTAGGTGGCAGAGAATTCTACAGCCGTACTGCGTGCATAATGAAGGAATAGGAGTAGAAGTCGGTTGTGTGGGGAGGGGATTTTAGAAGATTCCTAAGAAGCGATCTGCAAGGCGCATCAAAAGGGCGGGAATAGGAGGAACGTTGCCGCAAGTAGGAGGGCGCTAAATTAGGGTGTTAATATGTGTATTTAAACAAATAAAGGGAATAGCAATGCCAATAAAGCACAGGCACAACATAAAATAATATGAACCCATATCAGTAATTAGTAAATTGCTTAATAATTCCAGAATCGTCGTAGCATACGTCGCATTAACCTTTAAATCCATCATAGACCCTACAAAATGAAAATCAATATGTGTGTGCATTACCAGAGAATTAGATAAATGCAGAAGCTTTAAGTTAATTACTTTATATATTTTATTGCTTTCATCAAATGCCACACGTAGAACTGGCTTCGGTAGGGTCAGTGTGTGTCGACGACGCATGTACCGAATGTACCTTCATGTACATATTTCACAACGGACCCTCGGTCTTTATCGGACATTAGCTCGTCTAGTGTGTGACGGCTTTGTGCAACCTTAGCGTGAACCCACCAACACTCAAACGAAACTTGATCAGTTTGCGCAAACACTTAATTAAACCACTGAACACGAGGCTTTATTTGCGGAAGATGATATTAATGATATTACCTAAAGTTTGTTGCAGAGAAAATTTAAGCAAAATGCACGTTGGCAAAGATGTGAGGTAGTAAACTCACAATCGTGACGGATTAAATCATGATAACTTTAAGTTATGTGGTAACAATTTTGTGATTTTCTCACTGCAGTGTAAAAGCATCTTTGCATACAAAGAGGAAACATGTAACCGACGCTGTTAACAATAATTTATCACGGTAAATACCTACTTGTTAGCGATAAAATTTAGTTCAAAACCGTAACTGCACAGTAGTTGTCAGTGCGTAGGTAAATTTAGTTTTAAGAAAAAAATAGACTGTCATGGAGATAAGGCCGCTTTCACATTAGGGCGTTAGCAGCGCGACAGATCTCGTCGTTAAGCCCAGTCAGAATTTCATATTATAAACAGAAGCATGTGCTTCTGCCGCGCTACTGTCACCCTGCTAACGCCCTAATGTTAAAGCCCACAAACAAAAGTGAAAACTGCGCGTCGCCATTCTAGCGCTACACGTCACTAGCATGTTGGTGACGCGAACCCATAAGTTTTGCCCCTATCAAAAATCGCTCAACGCAGCTAAAAGTGAAAACTTCCACTTCAAAAACGCGTAATCTAAACATAAGTACAGAGTTTTCGAATCAAAAGTTAAGACGTCTGTCAATAATATACTGTGCACAATTTTCCCCTCCACCATATGTGAACTACGAGTATTAACAAAGAAATTAGAGAATTAACATACGGTTATACAGTAGGAGTACCAACATCCCTCTAGCTATTTAATGAATAATGAGTGTGAGAGACAACATTTGAAAAAATAATAAAGAAACACGATTGTGATCAACCATCTAGTGGTGAAAACAATTCATACCCGAATACTGATAATATTAGCCCACCCATGCAGTTAAGTTACCTTTAATAGGCAATGGGCATAATCTTATGGACATATGATCAACTCACCTTTAAAACTAATGTTCATAAAACTCATTCTATTGGATTTACGCTAAGCGATATCTACTTTAATTACCTACCAAACGAGTTTCATATGTAAGGGCGAAGTTTTATGTGACGTCTAAGAAACATCATGTTGGCCACTGGAGAAAATTGGTCTATGAAAGTTCATTTTTGCTCGTCATCGTTCTTTTCTTTACATTTAATTTTCTTATAAATTGTTCTTATATTTACGTTAAAATACAAAATTGAAAGTAAATTTTGTCGATTTCAAGAAAGGAGGAGGTTTTATGTTCAACTGTATGTTCACCGATTTCTCCACCAATTGTGGATAGATTTTCAAATATGTTTATTTTTATTCGTAAAAGTCTTGAAGTGGTCTTGGGGTGGTGGATTTGGCGACGATCTGATGAAAAACTTTGGAGATGAGACAAAGGAACTCTTCAATAAATAATAGCAACTCTTCCGAGATTTCTGCAATCGTTTATCTGTTTATTTTGTACACCATTTCATAACATCACGCTGGTACTCTCCAAAGGGGTACGCAATACGCATACGTGTACAGTTCACCCTGGTTCATCCTAGTTTCGCCAACTATGTCCAAATCTAATGTTTTTGGTGTAATTATATATTATTATAATACTATCATGCCAGTCGCATAGCAAGGCGGGTATTTAACTTTAGGCTCGAATGGACTTGGACTACGAAGGCACAGAACGGAATTCCATTACGTCAAACAGCACCAATCTGTAAATAGAGTCATTATTGGCAGTTTATCATTAGGCTGGTACCTTACCATAGAACTTGTTCACTATTTAGTTTTAGTTATGGTACTCTTACTAAAAGAAGAATGCCAATTTTTCATCTAAAAATCTTAAAATTCGGCTAATTTAATTGTAGATATATTAATTATGCATATCACAATTTTAAAAGAAATGCAGGAAAAAATATTTTTTAATTTTTCTACATGCTTATTCTACGTCAAGAGTACTTGCCCGGGGGTTGAGGTGCCCAGGGGTTGAAGATAAATTCGAAAGAGTTACCTCGCCCCTGGGTATTCAGGGCAGGGAGGAAAAGGGGTGGGTTTTAGTCAGTAAGAGTCTGACACGCCCTTCCACTCCACCCTAGAGCGGGCGAAGTTATAGGATGATTTCCCACCCCCCCAAAAAAAAAAGGGTAAACGTATTACCATGTTTTGAACTTATTTCAACTACATATTTTACAACGTTCCATTTAACACACTGCTACTTGACTTTATTTAACTCTGGTTCTGAGTTTTACATTATTTTACGTTTAATTTAATCAGTAAGTATTTCTTTATCCTTTGTAAAATACAGATTAATTAAAAATAACTTAATCATTTAAAAAAACAAATCATGCAGTCCGTAATTGAGTTCGCACGACTGAAACGGATTTTTTTGACATTTGACAGTTCTTCACTCAATTTATGGTGACAATCATCGAGAGTCTAAGCAGTGACATAGTTATGTAAGTATTCTTATTTTAGGCTAAACTTCGAGAGTTAAAAATTAGTTCTAGCACATTTGTTTCTATGTCACCTATTTGTTGTCGGTAAATCCTAACCTAAAAAGTAACAAATATTTTTTGGTCTTCGTAGCGTTTAAATCGTAAAAAATGCTATTTGACATGATTTTCTTAACGTACAGGTAGTCTTTGTATTATACCTTTTATACATAAACTTTCATTATCAGGTTTATAAATGTATGGGAAGTTGGCTTTGTTCTTTACCAAATTAGTTTAATTTTGGATGTCAAAAAATGTAGAAACAAAACCAGTAACAACGGCTGTACTTTTATTTACAGTGACTTCAATGTTACGAGTACCTTATATTGTTTTCTTTCTTATATGAAAATTACTTTCGATATGACGCTACTCGTTTATACAAAGTTATCCTTACTTATAGTACCAGGCGACAGATCTATGACTGGTTTTCTCAGTACTACTCAACGCTACGCTTCCCATACCATATTTTGCAACTCCCGTCCCGATGAGTGAATTATTACATTAGAATACGACCCGGACATTATTCTCAAACCACCTAACTTGAAGTCGTAAGTCATAGGGCGATCCCCAAGGTTGTCTGGGTCCTTTGGGTCCAATAACTACAAATATTTCGTATAGTCTGATTGTTTGGGATTGACAACAATTTTTTACGACCTACCGATGCAATATTAAAGCCGAAAAGTTCTGGAGTAGCGACCGAAGACGTTGCGTTGGAAGGCATCCCCCAAGGTGGACCGATGACCTGGTGAGGGTCACGGGAATTCGATGAATGTGAGACTCACAGGACAGGTCGTTGTGCCAACACTTAGGGGAGACATAGGTCTCCCCTAAGTGTTGGCAGCAGTTGATATCTTTTGGTTAAAATTATGATGATGATGATGCAATAATAATTTGCTATCATAGGATTGACAAGCAAGGTTTTCGGTTTACGATCAATCTATGCAATTTTTTTATGATTTGCATAGATTTCACACAAATTTTTACAATGCAATTTTATGATTGCCAACAGAATTGTTTCCAACAAATGTCAATGCGGTAAAATCTTATGTAATGCTTCCAATAAAAATATTGTGCCCAATAAATGTCCTTAAAGGCTGTCTCAGAATGGGCCGATTCCAATCTGGTTAGGTTCAATGCTGCTAAGACCCAGGCGTGTCTTTTTTCCGCTAGAATAGAGGCAAAGGCTCAAGTGGCAGCCAAAAAGTTGGGGATCCTCGCAAAGGTGAGACGGTAGTTCACGCCGGAACAGCTGCTGAAACTTTATCAAGCGCAAGTTCGATCGTGTATGGAGTACTGCTCACATCTTTGGGACGGATCTGCCAGATACCAGCTTGATGCCCTTGGGACAATTGAGAAACGGCCAAGAGGATCATCGGCAATGATATGCTCGTCGAGTCGAAGCTCCAAAGTCTTGAGCATAGACGCCGAGTTGCTAGCCTGTCGGTTTTCTATTGGTTATATTTTGGGGAGTGTGCGATGGAATTGCATAATTTAATTCCGCCAAGCCCGTTCCATCAACGGACCACAAGACGTACGGCGATGTGCCACCGGTACTTGGTGAACATCCCATCCACACGCACAAAACGTTGGAATACATTCATTGTGCGTACAGCTAGGGAGTGGAATTCCCTGCCGTAGTCTGTGTTTCCTAATAGTTACAACCCGGGAGTCTTTAAGTCAAGAGTGAATAGGTTACTTCCAGGCAAGCGTGCTCCATCTTCGACCACATCATCGCTTACCATCAGGTGAGATAGTGGTCAAACGCGTGTCTATCAGTAATAAAAAAATAAAAAATATCAGTTATAGAGTTTCCTTTGGTTTCCTTGGATAGAATTAAATCTTTGACCATGATTGTAAGCGTCACTTCCAACGAGGCATTTTGACAAAGAGAAGTACCTGAACCGAACTCATATCATCACTTTGACACGGATTCTACACTGTGAAAACTTACGCATTGTTGTTTCTTGTCTTGTTAACCCGTATAGAAAACAAGGAAGTTAAACAATATAACCTTTCCATGGTTCGATAGCTAGTTGAAAAGGCAGATTTTTCATGCCTTCATAAGAACATTGTTGTACCCATAGTAAGTTAATTCATACATTCGCCTAAGTGCATTGTTATAGCGTCTTTGTGCCATTATGTAAAAGGATCTTTTATTTTCTCTTCTGTAAAAAAAGATTTCTCAAGCATAATCATGGGTGTGTCATCAAAATTTAATATCATAAAATGCTTTCATGGTCCTTTTACGTTTTTGAAGCAAGTAATTACGTGTTAATATGCTTAGTAACATCCCAAAATATGCATTTTTTTTTAATTTTTATCTAAAAACTATCGTTTGACCACTATCGCACCTTTTTTTTCTTTTTTTTTCGCATCTGATGATAAGTAATGATGTGGTCGACGTTGAAGCAAAGTTACCTAGAAATAACCAATCCATTCTTAACTTAAATACACTTTGGTTTATAATAATTATCAAAAAACTGACGAGGTAGGTACATAAACTACTACCCAGGGGTCGTGGATCACTGTGGAGCATACGGTGGAGATCTGCCCCGCTAGGGCGGAGCCCCGCCGTGTCCTCGTGGAGGCGATCGGCGGCAGCGACCTCTCGCGCCCGGCCCTAGTCCAGGCCATGGTACGGGGTGAGTTACCGCGCCCCTGGGCACTCAAGGCAGGGAAGCAAAAGGGGTGGGTTTTGGTCAGTAAGAGTCTGACACGCCCTCCCGCTCCACCCAGAGCGGGAGATGTCATTGGATGATTTCCCACTCCAAAAAAAAAAACAAAAAAAAAGTTATGTAAACGTATACTCGAATCTCGAGTTATACAAGTTACTTCTAAAAAACCCGGCCAAGTGCGAGTCAAACTCGCACACAAAGGGTTCCGTACCATTATCTATAAAAACGGCAAAAAAGTCGTTGTATAGTGGTTGTATGCCCCCTTAAATATCTATTTTACTCTGTTTTTTAGGATTTGTTGTTATATTCTATTTTATCACGGTTCATGAGATACAGTCTGGTGACAGACGGACAGACAGACAGACAGACAAACAGATGGACGCACATTGAAGTTTTAGTAATAGGGTCCCGTTTTACCCTTTGGGTACGGAACTCTAAAAAGCAAATTTACAGAATCGTTATCCCAAAAAAAAGGCTTGACTAGTAATCAGATATAATAGAGACCAAAGCGAGCCTGTAAGCGTTGCCGTGGTGATGAACCTTTTTTTTTTTTTTTTTTGTTGCCGGGGTGGACCCCGCCCGCCCCGGGCGAAGGGGTCTGTCAGACTCTTACTGACTAAAAACCACCCCGGTGTTCCGTCCCACACTTGGACCGGGGATCGTGAGAGCTAGTACGACTTCCATGATCCCCGGCTAGTGCCGGCCCGCCTATGCGGGCCACATCTGGCTCGCGGGGAGAGTGAGGTGTCCTCTCCCCGCGACGTCTAATAGGGGCGCGCGTGGAACACTACGCGCCACCACCTCGGGTCCTGCTGGATGGGGGGCGGCGGACGACCCCAAATCCGCCGGCCCTCTGGACCTATTTAGGGGGGCTGGAAGAGGGCGTTGCCCGCCCTCCGCCGACGCCCGGTACGCCTGCTGCGGATCGGGAGAGTGGCCACGGCCACTCTCTCCCTCTCCGCAGCCTCCTTCTGTGAAATTACGGCTTCACAGAAGGAGATCACCGCATCCCACGACTCAGCGCTCCCGACCATCGAACGTGCGACGGCCGGCAGCGACAGGTCGGGGCCCACTTCGTATACGAGGGCACGGCGCTGCTCCTCCCATGCGGCACACTCTGCCAGTGTGTGCTGCGCCGTATCCTCCCGACAGTCGATGAAGAACCTACGCCAAGTTCTAATACACTGACAAACACGTTGCGACTATATGTATTACATGTAGAAGCTTATACTTATGTAATCATGACTACCCAATTTATCCTGTCTGAATTCAAACAAAACTAGACACAAAAGCTCGGTTCTTACACAAACCGATTTGTTAAAGTCATAGGCAAAATAAGCTTACAAGTTTATTTGGAAATCTAGCAATAATAAATTATTATCATTTTTAAATAATATTTATTGCTCTAAAGGATTTTTTTGGTTAGTGTAAATAATATGTGCTCCATTGTTATAGTTGCTGCAAGGCGTTTCAATGTGAGGATAAACTAATAAATAAATAAATAATAAGCAATAATCAGCTTTTTGTACAGTTCTCACTGTTGGGACACAGGCTTCCTCTCTGCGTGAGGGAGTGAGCTGTAATCCACCACGTAGGTCAATCAATCTGCCTAACCTTTGCTAACTATCTTGGGGTCGGTTTTCAGTGTAACCGTATGCAGCTGCATACCAATATTTTACATGGAGTGACTGCCTATCTGACCTCCATAACCCAGTTACTGGGTAATCGATACCCCTTGGTAAGACTGGTTGTCAGTCTTTTGGGCTTCTGACGACCCGTAACGACAGACAAAGATCCACGATTGACAGCCGGGACCAACGGCCAAACGTGCTTTCCGAGGCAGGGAAGAGTCTCGGTATGTAAAGATCCATCCATGGACCAACTCCGGCAAGCGTAGCTTAACCTAATGGATCGACCCGTGCGGCTGTTATTAATTTAGCCACGAGCTCCTCCACCACGTAGGTCGAGAGCGGATTGGTAAATGTCATACGTCTCCGAATTTTTGGTTCTAGGCCGTGCCGGTTTCCTGACGATGTTTTCCTTCACCAACCACCTAGGTAAGATACGTCCCAGTATTTTATGAAGGGGTAAGTAAAGCTGTACTGTACAGTACCTACATCGAAATGTCCCTACCTATCTTTTTAGTCCCTTTTAAAATAGGACAAGGTGATCGTCATAAAACATACGAATCGTGACTCCGGGTTGCTACTGATTTCTTTTTACAATAGTAACAAAGCCCAATTGTTTTGGCAAGGGCTTTGGACATGTGATGCGGAGGAATGAGACACATATCGCGCAGAAAGTTATTACAAGGGTATTAGAAGACCAAAGAAACTATGAATGAATATGTGAAAGATGAAATAGTGAGGAAGGCTCTAGGACTATATTGAGATGATGGCGAATAAAAATGTATGGAAATAGAAGACATACTGCGCCAATTCAAATGTATTGAGATAAGATGATGAATAACAAAACCCAATAACATTTGTTCAAACCAGGCATCAAACTCTCGACCTCACGCTCCTCCGTCACTTATTGTCACTTGCAAGTTCTACGAAGCCATTGAATTGGACGAAACTATTATTTGCGTAATAGGAAGATTGCTTTGATTTTGTCTTCTCGCATTACCAATGTAATCATTACGAATCTGGGAGTGAACTTTAGACTGAAAAGAGGATGTACCTACTGTACGTTTCCACCATACCCGGCGAACTTCAGTTATTAGAAGCCTGTGATCCTTAGGGTGATTCTGATGCAGAAGTTTAATTGTACTTATAAAACCATGTGATACACTTTGAGGATATTAGACACTGGGATTAGGTTAAGACCTTTGTTCCCATGTTCTTCTGGCTGAATACGACAGAAATAGAAGACGAGTTCACCATGTATTTTTGTCACATGACTCATAATGCCCTGATTACATTAAACCTGCTGAATAACTAGATAAATCAAAAACATCCATCATACTTTAATGGCTTCTAAACAGTCGCTTGCCATTTTATTGCTGCTAACGAGAATTCAGTGGAGTAATAATTTAAAAAAACTTAATTATTATTAACTGGTAAACCTATTTAAGTCTGTTATTAAAATTTGTTTGTCTTAAAGGGCAAAAATTGCCTATTTTACATATAAATAAATGAGCCTTATGATGAGGCTTAACGGACATTCCGATATGAAAATTTTATAAAGTTCAATCGTACAACGGCGACGAAAATTGTGAAATATAATTGAATAAAATAATTTGATAAGCATTCCGATCTTCAAAATTGTTAAGATAATTTGGTTTCCATTGGTATCTGATTGTTTAGCATGCGTACAGGCACGTTTGTAAGTGAGCGTGGCGTCGCGGAGATGTACCGCCACGCCGGGATGCGCCTGCGCCAGCGTCGGGTCGCACGAAGTTCATAGGTAAACACGCCGGTATATAAACTCCATGCAGTGTCAACGAGCACACATTTGTGTCTGTGATTGCATCCAGTCCCTTTGTACTGACGTCCTCTTCCCTACATCCTAACACAATGGTGAGGAAACATACTTAGTTATTTTTAAAAAATCGCCGAAATTGTTCTGATAGTTTTTTTAAATCGATAGTGACAGATTGTCTATCAATATTTCGTGATCCCTGTCAAGAAAGCTTTTCTAAAAACTATGGTCCTTTGTAGTTAAGCGTATAATAATGACTAATACACATCGATTATAGTCTATCTTATTCATCAAGTGTCTGTGAGAGCTCTATGACTGACCCACATAACAAGGACTTACAATATCACCCTTTTATGTCTGCATTAGAAATGTAATCTATATTTCCTGATGCATAAGACTGATGACTGATCGTATTTTGCTTCCTGTTTATATATATATATATATATATATATATATATATATATATATATATATATATATATATGGATATACCTTCCAAATTAATATCACCAGTTAATTGGAGATTCTGGATATAGCAGATTCATAGTTAATCTAAAAAATCTCTAAATAGTATTATTCCGCTTACTACTTCTAAACCAAGCGGATTTTGATACGGTTTCCTTAAGGCCCTTCTTGCGGTCCAGTGGCGCCCTCATTGAATAAAAAATCGTAGCATAGCACAGAAAAAAAATATTAAAAAATCCAACTTCACGTTTGTTACAATAAAATTTTAATATTTATTTTCTGTGCTATGCTACGATTTTTTATTCAATGAGGGCGCCACTGGACCGCGAGAAGGGCCTTAATAGAAAGAACTATAAACAAGTAAGGTTTGTGTAGGTATATAATTTTCACTCGTTCATTGCAGCCGGGGCGGGTCACTAGTGTAAATTATAGTTGGGTTTAATATTTATAAGTCGTGATGGTACAGTAAAAAAAGTAACTAAGTAAACAATTTTCTCCAGTTTTTATTATACAGTAAAAAACTGAGGAAAATTGTTTTGTGAAGTGTTATTAATACCTGACAACTAGAAACAGACAGTAAAATTAACTGAAGGTTTTTAATTTCAGTCCTCTAAATATTGAAATCCAATTAAAAGGGGCGGTAGGTACGGTAACTATGTGTAGTAGATATTCATATTTTGTGTTTATTACATTTATAAACAAAAATTATCCATTTAAAAACCATGAAAACGGTTGTAGTTATCTACATAAGGACTATCGCAAGCTCATGAATTATTCGGTTATAAACAAAACTTAATGTCGATTGTACACAGATAAAAAAATTATGATTGATTGTCAATTTGTGTACGAAACACTATGAATCTTATAATTAACGCGTCAGGCCCCTGCGTCGCCACCAACAATAGGTTTTTAGTTGTGTCTGCTAATGAGGAACTTGACGCGTTAAATTTATTATTAACTAGCTGACCCGACAGAAGTTGTCCTGTCTTAGCTATGAACTGCCAAACGCGCGAAGTTTAAACAGTCGTTCAGTTTTCTGAAATTTTCTAATTTTCCGCGCAACTTTCTTAATTTTTTCTTCCATAAGAACCTTCTCCTGACAATAAAAAACAACAAAAAAAGAATTAGCTAAATCGGTACAAACGTTCACGCCTAATGCCGTGACGAAGGGTCCAAACGGAGCCCTATTGTTGTCACTCACGTGTCCGTCTGTCTGTCCGTCCGCCGTCTGTCACAAAATTTTGTTACGAAGAATTTTTTAACTTCCCATTGACCTATAAACTTGAAATTTGGTGATAATATTTATTATTACGTATACTTTAGTAACAAATACCAATATTTGGTACGGAACCCTAACGTGCGAAATCCAACAAGCACTTGGCCAGTTCTTTAGGGTTCCGTACCCGAAGGGTCCAAAACGGAGCCCTATTGTTGTCACTTACGTGTTCGTCTGTCTGTCGGTCCGTCGTCTGTCACAAATTTTTGTTCTGAAGATTTTTTTAACTTCCCATTGACCTATGAACTTAAAATTTGGTGAAAATGTTTATTATTACGTATACTTTAATAATAAATATTAAGGGTGCCGTACCGAATATAAGATTCGGTACGGAACCCTTAATGTGCGAAATCCGATACGCACTTGGCCAGTTTTTTATATAGATGGGAAAGCACGGGCTTGTAGAGGTATATTTTTCAGAATCATTTCAGTATTTGCATCCATCGATTCTTGTTGTATTTTTATTACTATTTTTAATTAATTGTTTTTAAAATTAGGGATTCAGTACATTTATGTTCACTTATATCTATCAGATTTTTTCTGAGCAGCAGATTTTTTTTCAAATTTCTGTGTTGAACCCATAATATTGTTTTTTTTAGGTATATTGAAAAGTACGGTCACCCCAAAAACTAATAAAATATCGTTCTAGTCACAGTACCTTTCTAGTTTCATGTTTATGTTACCGTTTGAATGCGGAATACGTTAATATGCGCATTAACTAGGTAATCTGCAAATGATAACAAATAATTTGCAGATTACCTAGTTAATGAAAGTAGTAGTATAAAAAAGTAGTGCGATATTTTAATGAAAGTAGCAAATATCTGCACTCTACCTACTTAATCTGCATATCAACGGATGCTACACCCTTAAAGCACGGCAGACAGTAAACGCATCTCTTTCAACTTATTTTTTTCTTTTTTGGCCTAGGCGGAACTGAAATATTATTTATTCTATACTTTTCTTACATTATATACAATGGCGGATGTTCAGCCAGCGATACGCTAACGACGGTCGTAAGTAAGATAAGTCGACGACCTATTTCTGTCACTCAGGCAAGGAAGGAACAGGGGTGGGTTGTAGTCAGTAAAAGTCTGACACGCTCTCCCACTCCACACAGATTTTGGAGAAGTCATAGAATGATTTTCCAACCCCCAAAAAATAAAAACAAAAAAGGGTTTAAAGTAACCTAGCACGAAGGAGATGACGGGGGCTTCGTTCGCTCACTTTACTCGTTCACTCTAGCCCGCTTCATTCTCTTCATGTTAAAGTTAACCTAACCTGTCCGTATCGGAGTGCCCTAAGTTGCCGAGCTCGCTTTGCACGCTCGTGGGCTTCTTAGTTACTCAATAACACTTTAACAAATTATATAACTTCTTTCAATGAATCTGAATGTTCAATTAAAGAACCTGTTTTATTAACTTTATCGTATACTTGGTCGTTGGTCATTAACTATTTAATGTAAGAACTAAAACAATTTTTTCCACTTTAACGGACTCAGCCAGTTAATCTGCACTCTAACTGATTTACGCACATTAGCGGTAACATTTAGGTATACCACAGTAGATTAGCAATGTTACAATGTTCTCTGTAAGTTATGAAAGCTTCAGCTTTCTCTTGCTACACATAACGTTTACCTGTCTTAAAAGAATTTTAGTATGTAAATTTACTACCGTTACGTTGTCACGGGTCAGAAGTCATCACGTGTCTCATAAACAGGAGTTCACAATGCTGTTTTAGATCGTTGTCGAATCACGGAATCCTTACTTTCCTCAAACCGACAATTTCTACCAACCTACCGCACGTTTTTGAGATGAGCCACTTCCTCTATGTGTAAAGTTTGCACAATATCAATCGTAAAATATAATGAAGTCGTTTTCCAACAAAGGACTTTTGTAACTGACAAACGAAACGTATGTATTGCCTTGTGAGGCAGTGCGTGCCAGATGTGCTAGTAGAGTGGACCACCTCTACTTCACGTTTCGGGACATTATCTTACACAATTCTATAACCGTAGGTAAATCTGTTAATTCTTCCATTAGTTTCCCGATACAGCCATAAAACGGTAAAGTAAGTTCCCAATTGTAATTTTCCAAAAAATTATTGCAAGCTACAGAGTTGATAGATATATTCTAATTTATTACACAAAATCAACAAAAACAAAGTCAGCTTGATTTGCCACGGCAAGGACTCAAAACGTTCAAAGCTCATTAGTAAATCTATTAGCTATATGGCATAAATATAATTTATCAATAGATTTTGTCATAAAACGCAAAATACTAATAATTTCAACATGCGCTAATGTTCATCCTTGCATACATTTTATTGCGCCTATTTGTAACTCGGATATATCCAAGGGAACCCGAATTGATAGTTACCCATGCAACACAAGGAAATGCCAGAAGTGATTAGACCATTCATCTTGATAACAAAGAGATCAATAAATGTTTAATATATCACCTTTGTGATAGCCATTTCTACAGAGCCTATTGCAAAGCTCATTCGTATAGGTTTCTGACAGACGATTGCAACCAACGGCAACGGTCATATTGTAATTGCAATGACCGCGTGAAACTGATCGTGTGATAGGTCTGTGTGAAATAATTAGCACTCTAGTTGATTACGATAGGCTTCAATTTAAGCAAGATTTTTAGTCTTATCTAGTACCAAGAGTAGTCTGCTGATTTCATTAATTATCGGGAAAATAACAGTTCATTGTGAATCAGAACCATATAATTTAGTAATGCAATTACGCTGAATGACTATAATATGCGTCAGCCACTATAACATTCAAATAACAGATCCACGAAACTTTTTAACTTTGTAACAAGATCATCTAGAGGCTGGAGTTCCATGTGTTTTAAATAGCACACTCACTGACGTACATAACAATGTTATACATACATGAAACATGAAAGTTATCTGAGAAGAAAACCTATGATTGTTTTACTCTTTTTGACTTAGGTACCCACTGAAGATTCACCTATGTATACTTGAACCTTCATGGATTTCAGACGTGACGTTAAGTTATGCTATTTTCGTTTTTTGCGAAATCTCTCATAACTTTCTCTCTTTTACTTAAATAAAAACCCTGCCGTTATGGTTTGTGGTGTTACTCCGATGCATGTGCACGATATAAAACTGTCGGTGCATATAAATCACTGAGTGCGGTTAGCGGTTTCAACACACGATTTCTATAAACTTATTTTCATTGTTCACGAAGAAAGCACTTTCAACCTTTGTGTCTTCCGGCACGAGATGGATATGCGATACATACCTACATTATGGACAATTTGCAAGTTCGTGTGAATGTTAGGATGATAGCCATAATGGTGTCAACAGTATCTGAGCAATCCTTTGATTGTCGCTTAAGGATTAGATTTACGTACCCTAAACTCACGACTTTTTCCTAAGAAGGTAGGCAGCAACTATAGAATGCTACTTGCTACTACGATAGTTGTAAGTAAGTGTTTAATTGATTTATTTATTTATTCTCTACTTTTTCCATCAATCGTGTAAACAGGCGGATGTTATGTTATCTTTTTTTTATCTTGGTTATTTATTTGTATGTGTGTACATTTAAGACGCCTACAAGATTGACAAACAAAATAGAAAATATGCTTTTAAAAAAAATGCTCGTCGTAGCTGTCAGGCGTTCGCCTTCAGTTTGGCAATTATTTCTTTATCAAACACAAACTTATGAAAGTTTGCTATGAAAAAAGTGGTGTGACTGTACTAAAATAAATCAGACTTGAAAGACCAAACGATAAGAAACGACGCCCATAGAAATGAACAATTCCGAAAAAGAGATTTGGACTACTATACTTATTTTGATCAGCTGATGATAATTTTGTACGACAATATTTTTTTGAGAATTCGCTATAGCTTCCTTGAAGACAGCTGTTTATTTTCATGGGCAGAAGCGGTATGTAAAAAAAAAAAACAAAATGAGAACCTCCTCCTTTTTTTGATGTCGGTTATGACCACGCATTTTCGTTACACTGTGATTAGCACATATCGAATACATACAGGGCTTATTTAATTAATTACTAGATTTTTTGTTTCAATATCGACCAAAGAGAAATAATTAAAGCGCCATTCCCACAAACACCGTGCATTTTTCCCGTACAAAAATATTACGGCTCTGGAGCGATGTTGTATATTTTTATTGGTGACAGTATTTTCGAAATCGGATCAATACTTTCATATATCCCTCTAACTCCCCCAACTAACCCCTCTTTACTTTTAGTTCTTTCAGTCCATTCTATGGTTGTCTGGTAGATATTCTTGGCAGCAATAAAACTGCCTATACATTTAAGCTCGAGTAGGTATAAAGTTACGTAACTTTTTTGGTGTACAAGAAAGTTTATTCTATATAACTATAAAATCTTTAGTTCTTTCGTTTTGGTTTAGATTTGATCTGTCAAATTATTTAAGATACTATATAACTTCATACTCAACTCACTCAACAACGCAGCATCCTGCGTCGTCTTTGTTGACATTTGCACTTAACTCGCTTACGCACCTTCTGTAGAGTACTTAGCACAAATATTGACAGATCTTGCTTCAAACAAGAGCTGTTCTTATCCTTCATATTTTGGTCCTTGGGGTCGAAGTCAAGCAGATATACACATAAAGGTAGGGACACGACAGAGGAATTTAATGTACTGTTTCAGATATTGGTGCGGATTCTGTTGTGCAAAAACTAAACTAATTTAGGCTATTCATTTATCTTTTTCTCTCTAATAAAACAAGAAAGAGACGGAAAACGTAAATTAGAGCTGACAAATTTAGTTGAAATAATATTTACATACAAATTAAGGGTACATGTAAAAACATGTCAACTAAAAACACGGTGCCTTTTCTCACACTACCTTTTAGTAAAAGATAGCGATTCTCTAATTTTAGTTAAGTTATTGAACAAGAGAATCGGCACTATTGTGTGATATATAAGGATATATGTATTCTATCCTGGTGTTTAAAATTATTCAGTAATAACCCGTATTTTGTGAATTTTATTTGGTTAATAAAATAATAATTTATAAATTATATAGTATCTAATCTTATTAGGTACGTAACGTAACGTAGTCCGTAACTAGTAATGTATCGTAGGTCGTAACAGGTCACGTATCGACGGATGTGACTAGTAACAAAACGTAGTTTGGAGTTATTGGCGAGATTTTTTCGAGTGAAGTGGCTGTTTAAAGGTATACGCCAATTGTTTCCTAGTGGATATTATGACGTAAAATTGGTGTATTTTTTGTGTCTTAAGTGTCTAAACAACTGAACAGTATGTGGAAACAGGCGCGATCTCGGTAAAATAAGACTGAAAATTTTATTGTAGTATTGACTGCCTCAGCGAAGCTTGCCTAGAAGGCTAATTAGATACATTTGCTGCCAAATACTGAAAAAACATAAGAATGCGTTACATCCGCATGCTAATGGAAATCAAAGTATTCTGTATCAAAAATCTAAATATTTTCTAAACTGGACACAAACCGTGCAAAGTGAAAAAAAAAATTGTTCGTAACTATTAACGCATCGTAAGTTAACCTTTAACTTACATATCATGGTAGATTTTTAAATAATTACGTATAGTAGTTTGTGAGTAGTAACGTACCGTAATTTTAACATCCCGTACCTACTCCGTTATTAGTGATAAATCTATATTGTATCGTAAATATTACTAGTAACGAATCGTAGTAACTAATTGTCTTATTATTTGTCGTAATACGTGAGTAATATACTCGTATTTAAGTTTGTATTCGCTATCGTTTCTAAATTCGTAAGAAGTAAAGTCTCGTTTTTCGAAACAAGAAATAAGTTCTGTTTGTGAATTAATTAATTTCTATGTTTTTTTAGTGAAAACTTCTTTAATTTCGTTGAGCGATTTTTGAGGAGGACAAAACTTCTGGGTTCACATCACCGACATGCTAGTGGCGTGTTACGCCAGACTGGTGACGCGCAGTTTTCCCTTCTTTTGGCAGTCCCTATAACTGCATATTTTGTTCAAATAAGTAAATTGTTTCAGTCAGTTTTCTAAACCTCAGACGTTAATTTATCGTTTTTGTCATTTACAGATCTCCTTATTCTTCGTACTCCTTGTAGCTGTGACATATACCGTAGCGCAAGGGCAGTCGACTCCTCCGATACCAATCATTCGCTACGAATCAGAAGGACCCAATGTTGACGGCTCATATAAATGGCTGTAAGACTTTATACCGTTTTATTATTTTTTCAACAAATTATTTTAACTTTGAACTACAGCTCACTTGATTGTATTCAAAGCTTTTCTCATGAATGTCTACGGCTTCGATTGTATATTCTTATGAAACATGAAAAATCATTTGGTATGCAAATAAGTTATTCTTACAATCTGTCTTTAAATCACTTTGACGATGTTTAAGGCGCTTAGACGAAGGTGAAGACCCTTTTAAAATTAGCATTATAATTTAACAGCCATGTAAAATCTGCCACTTACTACATTGTCTACGTTTGCATACAAGATTGTAAGGTAAACACATGTCCGTGAAGCACATAAGCCATCCATATCATAATGTACGTCAACACGTCATCTTTTGAATAAAATATAAAATGTTAAGAAATAAGGATCACTCCTTTGGGGATTGCAAGGTAAGATAATATTTCTCACCGTCTCTTCTGTACAAGTTGGTTATAATATTATTTTTGGTAACGCGTGGTTTGAATGGATTATGGGCATTACTACCATAACAAAATTCAGGGACACTCAATAATTTTTTGTTACCGCTTTTACCTTACGTACCTAAAGTGTTAACAAGTTTTAACATAGTTTGCAACGAACCAGTTCCATTTGATAAAAATCAATTCAAAGTCTAAGTTAAAAATAAAATCGGTGAATAAAAATAAGTTTTCTGACTTTTAGTTACGAGACAGGCAACGAGATCAACGCTGAAGAGTCAGGCTACGTGAAGAACTTTGGACAAGGCGAAGGCAAAGAGATCCAGACCGCGGAAGGCAAGTTCAGCTACAAAGCTCCGGATGGCACACTCATCGCGCTCACGTACATCGCCGACGAAAACGGATTCCAACCACAGGTAACTCCATATTTATGTTAATGTTCCCGCTTCCAAGAAATAGTTACAGTAGATAGTTACGTTTTCCTCCTTTTCAATCTGATAATGCAGGCATACCAGAAATACAGAAATGATAAAACGATATACGTACAATTGTTTTTCGCAACAAAACTTAAGGGATATAAAATTCTTGCGAAAAAGTTACTTATAACTCAAAGGCTCTCAACAATTTAACAAATTAAACACTGCTGGTTACGCCTTTAACCATAAAAGGATGCGAGAATATTGAAGCATCGTTTCAACAATTGCGTAATAATGCATAAAATAAAATGACGACTTAACACCTGCTAAATTGCAATTATATTTATATACTGCTGATGCCGCCGGCGAATAGAAGCCTTGACATCTTTCCGTTGGAATCACAATAAGTTGTATAATCCTCCGCAGACACTTCACGGAATCCGGTATAGTGGACAAGTTAAAGCAAGACCAAGTAGGTAATTAAATAAAATAGTTGACGATAACATCGATACGCAGGTTTAACGGACCGGTTCGAAGTAAATTATGCATTTTATTTTCGGTAACGTGACGTAATATATTCATTAATCGTGGTTAAATTGATTCATATGTATAACGGATCCCAATGCAAAAACAAATTTCACGGTCGTGTCATAGTTCGGTCTTTGTTTTAGCTGAAGAACCTCGAACGACACTAGTATTGTCTAGATTTAGAGTGATCTAAATCTAGACAATACCAGTGAAATCAGCATTGACCTACAAAAGCGATTCCAGCAGCTTTTATTTACACTATATTTCTTTAACCACTAAAACACATCACTTCGTCAGGAGACAGCAATTGTCCATTTGCGTTATGTAATAAACGCCTACAAAGGTGCCCAAAGACAGTGATACATCTCTGTTACTGTTACTTGTAGATTGATTATATTTGTGTATTCAAAATGTCAGCTTTACGATTAAGGTCTTCGTTATTTTGCGCTTTTGATGATGGAATACCTAGTCAGAGTTAACTCACCCGCAAGTATTCTATCCTGTTGTAATTTTATTAGCTGGGTGTCCTTGTACAGTTTTGAGAATACTTAAGAATATACGAACCCTAGTAAGGAAAATGTTTAAGTGTTAAGTTTAATAGTTCAACGATGCGGTTGCCATCAAAACTATCAAAATGTAGGCAAAAATATAAAGAGTAATGCCAAGATAAAGCAAGGAGTGGTTCGTGTGAAGGCATAGGTTGTAAATACTCGTAAAACGTCTCGAGCCTGAATCATCATTGCGTAAAGCTTGAGGAAGATGTCTACAAGGCACTGCAGTGGCGTGGATGTGGGTCTTAGTTAGCCAACGTGTGCGCAAATGTCGTTGTAAAATATCAAACGTCGACCCGTGACCCGCTCTTGGGAAATGGGAAGCCTTCTGGTGTCGACATTGAATATCGACAACTGGCTTCTGACTCGCCTACCTAACAGATAACGTGACTCATTAGTGATCCACTATCGTCGCCTGTGCAACCTTTGTCAAACTATTAGTGGCGGTTACATAAGTAATACCTACAACACCTATGGACACATGTTTGCTGAAATGGTGCAACGCAAACACGATAATTTTAAATGACTGCCGCACCACGCATAATTTGATTGGGTGGTTTGCGTACAAAATTATCCGCAAGATGTAAAAGTAAATATGAAAGTATTGAATCTGTCAATATTTCAATTTAATTAATTAAATCTTCCGAAAGAATTTTGTAAGAACAACAAATCGATCGATTGTGTCCACAAATGTTAGAATTCAAATAAATTAATAACTTACTATCCATATTTGCTGAGCTTTCTCAACGATGCCGCGATGTGTAAAATTTATGGACTTGACTTTGGTGTTGAAAGTAATCTAATTCAAACGTTACGTCAAAGCTAGTCCGTGAATTATGTATCGGCTCTAGCGTGATATTTAAACATAAATGAAGTAAAGCCATGTGTATCACGCTAAGCATTGATGCTTAACCTGATACAGATTTGACAGTTTAGTTTATTCATTTATTGATAGAAATCAAACATTATAAATAGGCTTAGGATAGTTTTAAAAAATAAAACCCGAAACAAAAGTCCGAATGAAAAAACGGAACTCTTATAGGATCTCTCGTGTGTCTGTCAGTCTGTCCGTGTCCGCCCGTTCGTATGTCACAGTCAATTTGCTTCGAATTTACTGGACCGATTGAGTTGAAATTTGGTATACATTCACATGAATGTGTACCAAATTTCAACTACAATACCTATGTGTACCAAATTTCAACTTTATAATTAATGACCTAAATACAGACATTTAAAGGAAATAAATGCATTTGGAGTATGGGGGTCATTTTTAGGGGCAAATCGGCAAATAAATGGGTTTATTTTGCAATACGTAAGAGTTTCAAATAGCCCTTTTTCGGAAACCTTTGCGCGCGATTCCGACTCACACTTGGCTGTTTTTTTTTTATAAAGTGCAAAATTGCAATGATAGTGCATACCTAAAGGTCTTGTCTGTCGTGCACAATACAAATTAACAAATTTTATTTTGTCAAAAGGTTGACGAACAAACAAAATCGTTAAATGTTAAACTAAAGTCAAACATCAGTATCATGTTTTATTCAAAAAATATTGTTTGACAGGTTGTTAATTGCATCCATTTTTCATAAACTCAACATATTCAGTCGATATACGACAAATGATTATCAATGTAGTATTTGACAGGCTCTTTGTAAGCTTCTACACGTTAGTGACCTTATGACCTCTGGCTATTTTAAGCCAAAACCGTAGTTTGAGACAGATCTTCCTATATGATGCCAATCCGTCAACTGCCGTGAAATGTCAATAGCTACACTGTATTTTGAGATGCAGTGTAATTAATAAATAAATCCTCGGGCAGACTTATATTTATATTATTATTACTTTTGTTTACAAAAATTTGGATAAGTCTTAAATATACTTGAGAAACATCATAGGAACCAATGGCAAACCGTAAATCAGTATTTCTGAACAAATGAAACTTTTTTTTTATCAATCCTCGAGGCTTGAAAATCTCCGAAGGTTTTGCCTTTATTAAGTTGACAGGAAATCAATATTTTGCAATTAATAACGTGGGTTACAATGTAATAATCTAACATTATTTATTATAATGACATGACGTTATGAGAATTATTTTGAAACTAGAGCAATCATGTAAGCATATCATGTCAAAAAATATTCCATAATTTATAATGAAGGTTAGAAAAACCAGGTGTGTGATAAAGTTGCAAACGGTTATGATTTGCATTGAATTTATTATGATAAAAAACAATTTAATAAAATTATTAGTGACTTATAAAGTATTAATGAGATTGTTGTCAATTAATCAATGTATTTTCATTACAAGCAATCCCGCCTTATTTTAATTTTGCAAGTCAGATTATTCAAACTTGGGTCGCGGCGCGGATAAATTCGTAACAGAGTTACCGCGCCCTTGGGTACTCAGGCAAGGAAGGATCAGGGGTGGGTTTTAGTCAGTAAAAGTCTGCGCTCCACCCAGAGCGGCAGAAGTCATAGGTTGATTTCCCACCCCCCAAAAAAAAAGGTTATTCAAACTTGCCTTTTTATTAATGGCAAGTTTTGTTCTAAGTATTTGGTAATTTATGCCATTAAACCTAACTCAATCTTGTTTATATTTTCAGGGAGATCATCTGCCAACTCCTCCACCAATCCCGCCAGCAATCGCGAAAGCTCTTGAATACTTGAAGACTCTTCCTCCTGGTAACAACGACGGTGCTTCATCCAACATCAAGCCACAGTATCAAGCCGCACCCTTCACGGCAAGACGATTCTAACATTCACGTCACACACATAATCTAGTTATGTATGTATAAAAAACAGCGTAACATTTAAAAGGAGCGAATTTTGCACATTACCATAATTATTGTGTAAATATAGAAAGTCTAATATATTATAGATAAAAGGTCTGAAGTATTAAATCATTTATTAATTAGTTGCATGGAGTGTTCTATTCTTTTAATTTGTTTAATTAAAAGGTTAGGATTTGGTTTTTAGATTTTTAAGATATATCAGTTTTGTAAAACTTTGCTCAAATGTATGCTTTGGATTTATACATAACCATTTTGGATTATTACTCAAAAGATACTCAAATTTTGCTACATTAATTTTAATGTTTATAAGATTTCAGGGGCCGATATGATGTGCCAATGCCATAATGATTCCATTGTGAAAAAAGAATAGTGTTCCATTATAGCTCTATCTCTCTCTCACACACTGGAACCGTAATGGCACGTGATATTCGGCCCCTGGTATTATTTAGAAAAATCACCTGAATATCGTTTAAATTAGACTAGATTGCGGACGCATGTAAGTAAATTTTCTTAGCCAATAAAAGTCATTTTATATTTTAAGTGATAATGGAATGTAATTAATTTCAATAAAGCTATTGAATGTATCATCAGTCGTTTCTATTAAGGAACTTTTAAATATCCTTGTCATATTCTATTATTGTGCAACCTTTTTTATTGTCACCTGAAACATTAAAACTCAATTGAACTAAACAATAAACTCTTTGGAATACCCAATGTTACTATGTAGTAAATGTTACTGCATAGTAATATTGATTTTTCAATAAGAGTGTTCAATTGCATTGAAATCTTGAATGTCGACCTTATAATAACAACTAAACTTAAACTTATGCAGGATCCTACCTAACACACTGTATTACAAATATACACCAAGAGTCGTATTAGAAAATAATTTTTACAAAATATATTATGACCGCACTATAATTACAGATCACACTATACAGCATGTAACAAAAACACTGTCCGATCCTAGAAAAAGTTGTAAAAAAAATGTAACTCTTAAAAAGCATAAGTTATAGATTTTTTATTTTTATAACATTTGCGAATTTTATCACTAAATATGGCAAATTTTCATAAGTTGACAACACTCCACTAGCCGGCAAAATCTTTTCATTTTTACCTATTTTTATTTCAAATGATACCGCCCTGCACTAGCCGCGCTGTAGGCACTCTGTCTCGCTCAGGCGGCAACTTTGAAACGAAGCAGTAAGTGAACTTTGCCGAGCGCTCAGTGTTACCTTTAATAAGTTTTTCTTTTTTTAAATTAATTATTTTCATTGGGAAAAAATATCATCATTCTCCTGCCCTTATCCCAATTTATTTGGGGTCGGCGCAACATGTCTTTTTCTTCCATACTCCTCTATTAGTCGTCATCTCTGTAGTCACCCCTTTTTTATCCATATCCTCTTTCACACAGTCCAACCATCGTTTCTATTATTATTTTATTATTGGGAAAAAATAATTATCTCGTATCCATTAAATGATTACCTATATGTGTACGCAGTACCAAGTAATACCCTTTCGGATCGGACAGGGTTTTTGTTACATGCTGTATATGACAACAGACCCGATATAACACTTGTTGATATAGAAAACAAACACATTTATATAATAGATACAGCTGTCCCAAACACTAATAACATCCAGGAAACTATCACAGAAAAAATTAGGAAGTACACAGAACTACAAGAAGAAATCACTAGAGTTTGGAAAATAAGTAGAGTTACAATATGGGATTATTGTAACTCTACTTATTTTACAAACTATGACTAGTTTGGAAAATAAGTAGATATGACTATCAACAATAGGTGTTATCCGAAACAAATATTTAATAGTTTTAATGCACTCAATTAATCCATATACACATACATAACACTACAAAAAGCTGCCATATTAAACACTTGCTGAATAGTTCAAAAATTTTTACAATTGATTTATATAACAATGTCACTGCAGTACAAACCAATTTACCATCTGAAAGAAATAACTAGAATCACACCTTGGTTCACACCTGTAAGATTCTAGCAAATTATCAGGTTTTACCCCGAAAAAAAAATTAAAACACAATAATAATAATAAATGTCTTTATTTCCCACAAATATAGGTAATTCTCTTATGACTTATTCAGACAAGAAGAATCTTCAAGTTAAAAACTAATGTTCAAGATAAATTTAATAAACGTACCTATCTGAGATTCGAGCAGTCAAAGGAAAGCTAGCGAAGAAGTTGTACCTACATCCTAATGGCAGATTTTAAAACTTCGCTTCCATTAAGTAATGAGAAATATATATAGATACGAGTATATATCTGTTTTTTTATGTGCCATCTCGTAGAGATTTACCTTACCTTGTCCTTGTATTAACATTGAGAAGAGTGAGCTCACACATCCCGTTGGCGTTTCCTCGTATGACAGACAAGTATCAAAACTATACTGAAATACGACCATCTTGATCTCAAAGGCTGCCTAAGAATAGGAATACCCTCAAATACTTATACAGGGTGTAATGGAAATGCGATTGTTTCTGCTTATAGAAATGAACAACTTTCTTCAAGAAAGTAATAGTCAATACCGAAAAATAGTTTTGGACTTCTTCTTCTAGTTTTTATCAACTGATGATAGTTTGTACGGGAAGTCCAATTTTTGTTGGAAATTGATTTCCTTGAAGAAAGTCATTCATTTCCATGGGCAGAAGCGGTAACTTAAATATGCTCAACAGTAGATAGGATTATGCCACAGTTTAACCAGCAGTAAAGCCATCACCATTTTCCTGTCTCCAAAGGTCATTTAAGCGCAAGATCGTCCTACATTAGGATCGCAAAAGAGATGATTGTCAGCCACCACTGACCGGGCCCATCGTGGCCGGTGCCTGTATGACTAGGGGTAGCGGATAAATTCTGAAAATAAGTTACCGCACCCCTGGGCACTCAGGCAGGGAAGGAACAGGGGTGGGTTTTAGTCAGTAAGAGTCTGACACGCCCTCCCGCTCCACCCAGAACGGGAGAAGTCATTGAATGATTTGATGATTGGATCGCAATGTTGACAATTTGATATCACAGCAAAGTGCCAAAGGTTAAGGGACATATATATTGTTTGCCGATTTCGCTGATTTACGTGATTTTACAGTTAAAACAATGTAGGTAGGTATTCCTATCAGTTATAATGCAAAACATGAGAGATCATTTCAATTATGTGTGTGTGTTTTGTGTGTTATTATATTGTTTTAATATTTTGTATGAGCAAGTTTTTTATTTTTATTGTAACTACGATTAATCGAACACAAACCGATGACGGTTTTGTAAATTTTTGTTGAAAGAGGTTTAGAATATCACATAATTACGAACCGTTTTGACGTCTAAACGGTATGAAAAAATTGGAATGTATTGTTGTAAAAACGTCTATACAGTGTATGCATCACTATAAACCAATTTAATATAAAATTTTTGAGTAAAAACATATTAAACTTAGTAAGTAAAATTTAAGAGAAAATGGTCAAAGAATTGCTATTGATTTTGACTATTTTGAACTCTTGTTCATAAAATTATCATAGAAAAAAAAATGCAGTTCAAAATTACTAATTCTCAATTCCTGATTTTCATTCCTGTTATAGAAACTGAGGTTCCATTACCTCAGACAAAAATGTAAAAATTACAAAAATTTTGCTATAAAAATCTTATAAAACAACCCAAATCTCGATAGTATAATACGCGACGCCAGCTTCGAGTCTAGCTCATTCATAAGATCATAATTGAAATGGTCATTCATATTGTGCAATAAAGCTAATAGAAATACATTATTTTAACTGTAAAAGCGCGTCTGTCGGCAAAATTTCGTATATGACCTCTTAAATATACTTATAACCATTTCTTATTCAGAAATATATGTGTATTAATCAAAGTTGTGAATGTTTTTGTACCCATCGATGGGTGATCAGAAGGGAGTGACAGTTTCAACATGATAGCATAAGAATTAATCTTATTGACACATTTGTGCCTATCTTGCTGACCTTGTTTTTAATAAAATTTCTTAACGGATAGCTATACGTTATGGAGGCTAATGGCAACTTTTATTTCCCTTAACCCACCGGACTGACAAGAAAAGTGAAAATTACTGACATACATGTCGAAATTAACCATTGATCGGTTACTAATGACAATATATATTAATGTAATGACCATTAAATATTACAAAAACGCCTCAGGTAGGAAATACTATTTACATACGATGTCTTAAAATTTAAATCACAATAAACAGTCTCAACTCAAGTCAATAGTAGTACTTAATGTTTTGTAAAGCAAACAACTTTAAAAAAAAATAGGTGTATAAAATCATCTTACCTTAGAAGTCTTTATTGTTGATTTATTCAGTAACAATGAAGTGCATTGTAAGAATACATTCTAATGAACTTACACGTCTTCCATACACATGGGTATCTTATAATCTCTTCCTGTGTTTCTGTCTCTTCATACTAGAGACAACATTGCATTCCAAACTGACGTCTTTACATTCTTTCACGTTTGCATTAGTCATCTAACGACATAGTTTCTTTACGATTTGCCCCATTGCAAAAATTATAATTTAAAATTATAATTTGTTTCTTGGCGATTTGTCTTAGAGCTTATAATTTAAAAAAAAATTAGTTTAAAAAACTTGAAAACACACTTTTGAGTGACGTCATTTTATTTTTAGTATTTTTCTCAGCAAACCTTTTCATTTTATTAAATGAAAGGGTTTGCTAAGAAAAATTCCTTGACAATGAGAATGCATAAAAAATAACTAGTCCGTAGTCATCTGTGGGTGTCCACCATATTGAAAATAGAATGACGTCACTAAGCTAACCATGTATTGTCATCCAAACTAAACATGTATGCAAAATTTCAGCTCAATCGGATACCGGAAAGTGGGTCAAATATAGCTTCTAAGATTTTATTAGATACATAGTTATATCTGAAGCTAATAAAAGCGTGTTAATAGTCCTTATGCTTATGAAATACCTATTAAATTATGACTAGCTGAGTCGCATAGGACCGGCTCAGTGTAACGTTTGGTATTTTCCACGGTGAAATGTCGCTGTGGAAAATTACAGTTGTCCAAGTACCAAGCTACTGATCAAACTTTGTCCAAAAGCCAAGACAAACTGAAGCCGGTATAATAATATAACCTATAATGGAAATAGGTATGTAGAATAGCCCACAAAAAAAAAAGAAATCCTGATAGGATCAGTTTGTTGTCTGTCCGTCCGTCTGTCAAGGCCCGTTTTCTCAGGAACGCGTGTCGATATCAAGTTGAAATTAAAATTGAATACTGAAATCTGTAGTCCCTTGGAACTGTAAAAAAATCAAACTTCTAAGTTAACGCTATCTGAAGATACTGGTAATGCCACATATTGCCACATATTTTGACATTCGCAAGGGAATCAAAACCAATAGAGTACTTTCCGTTAGCCTACAATTATGAAATTTTGCAAGAAGCAATATCTTATAACACAAGTTAAGGAAAAATTCAGAAATTTTAAATTTTGATTACCTACAAAACAAAAAAAAATTGGGTCAAAATTTTAAAGTGAGGCGATCGTATAGTGCGTGGTATTGTATGAAAGGGCTTTATTATTGTGCATGTGAATTGAGTTATCCTCTCTTCAATCTTAACATAAATCAAGAAAATTAAGTAAAAAATAGTTAAAACTGTTAAAACATTATGGCGAAGTTAAAAATTTGGTAAACCTGATATTAAAATGATAATATTATGGTCAATGAAGTGGATCTCTACAAAAGAAAAAAAAAATAGGGTCAAAATTTTAAAGTGAGGCGATCGTATCGTGCGTGGTATTGTACGAAAGGGCTTTATTAATGTGCATGTGAATTGAGTTATCCTCTCTTCAATCTTAACATAAATCAAGAAAATTAAGTAAAAAATAGTTAAAACTGTTAAAACATTATGGCGAAGTTAAAAATTTGGTAAACCTGATATTAAAATGATAATATTATGGTCAATGAAGTGGATCTCTTGTAACGTAGTGGCGTTACAATTCTAATAAAACATAAACATACGGAATAAATCCAGAGACCAAAAGCCACAAAGCAAGCATAGACAATTTTAGTTGGCTGACAACACTATTGTCTTTGAATTCTATGACACCTGTCAATGACGGCGTAGATATAAAAACCCGATACACGCCAGGTGGTTCCTTTTTGAATCTTAATCCAGCTGTTGGCGTTAGACTCACCATCACCTTGTTCTGTCGAACACCCTTGAGCCGTGAAGCGATCGCCAAGTCCTAGCAGTTGTAGTTTGCATTGGCAAATATTTGCCAACTTATTACGCAATTTCAACCCCTGTAATTGGGTGAGTGTTTGAACAGCATACAGGTAGCTTTGTGCATTCTGTGTTCCTAATCTTGTGTAATTCTTTCCAGAACATGTCTTTCCTAATTTCTTTTCTTAGCATTGTATAATCAAGGCTCATAACCTACAAAAGATCTGTCGCACATTGTAATCACGCCTTCCGCGTGATCAGCTTTACTATGCACATACATATAGCCTTAGCTATGTACATGCTGACTTGCGCGTGGCTGCTGCTGCTCTTGAATGTCATCATGCTTTTCCTCCTCACCTTTGTAAACTCCGTCTGATTTTGACAACCACACAAATTAGCGCACTTACGGCCGCTTTGCTCATGCTTAGGTGTCAAAATCAGCGGAGAAGCTCATTCAGCCATCATTGACACGCTGGACATTGTTCCCAGGGTCCCAGATCCGGATTCCCACATCTGGATTCCTACCACCGGAGGAAAGATTTGGAGCCCTAAGCTCCGAGCACCACCTACATCGTACCCTATCGCAGCCATCCCGCCGCAAAACATCGTGCCGCCGCCACCAGGCTGCTCGCCACGTTGGCTCGCACTACGCCGGTTGCTGATTTGCCCGCGTGGTACCTGCCGGCCGTCGCCTTCCGGGCCCTGACGACCTACTAGTCGGCGGCACTCTCCACGCCGGGTATCCAGTTACCCGCGTGGCCTCAGCAGGCCGTCTCCGAGCCGGCTAGACCAGCTGCCGGCCGGCCCATCCTGGTTCCTGTCGACCCTGCGAGCCGGCGCTGCCACCTGTCGGCCAACACCTCCGGGGCAAACGCATCGTGGCTTCCCTGAGACACCAAGGCTGAGCCAGGGCAGTAGCGTGCTATCTCCAGATTCGTAGTAGTAGAGCTATTAGTGAACGGCTCGCCCCGGGGAAGTACTACCACCAATCTTATTTCTATCGGTTAGCAACTAGCGGTGTGCCGGTAGAAGAGATTGGGTGCCGGGTATAAATTACAGGCACAACCAGACTAAACAACTAGTCTTGGAAGGAAGACAAATTCTAGCAACTTCTATAATCTTTGCACATAAATTGTCAACCTACCTTCTTTTTATTTTTTTTTTAATTTACAATGTTACCTTCAAATTTAAAATCAAACTATAAATAACTTAACTTTTCATAACTTCATAATAATTTAATAGAACAAACTTTTGATAATTCAGTATCATAATTATATCCTGTACAATAACCTAGAATACTACAAGATCATAACAAACATATTTTTGTATAGAACTTAGTAAGGTTATCATTTAAAGTACAGTCAACAACAAATTTTGGTTGAAACATTTTAATGTTCAACAAAATAAAAATTTTAAAACTAGATTTCTTAAAAATTGATATTCACAATAACTTTTAATATTAATGTATGAACACTTAGATTTTGAACAAAATTTTATTTTTTTAGAGAAAGAAAAAAAATTTTTTTTTTTTTTTAACATTTTCTCATAAGAGAAATTAAACTTTTAAAAGAAACTTAGCCAGTGTACACACCAGTTGTACCAGTTACTTTTTAAACAAAATTTTATTTTTTTCAAAAACTTTACTTTTTTTTCTCTTCTCACTCAGTTTCTCACTTGAGAATTTAACTTTCATAAATTACTTAGCCTGTGTACACACTAGTTGCACCAGTTGCTTAACAACCATTTGATTTATAATACTTTTTTTTTCTTTTAAAACAAATCATAACTTTAGGAATTCAACCAGAACGTTCAATAGTTAGAATATTTTGTAACAGACGGAGTACTTCACATTACTTTTGTATTGCTGTTTCAACACTCACCATTTTGCATAATATTACCTTATAATACAATTGATTAAACTTGTTTACATATGTTAAACACATTACAGTTTGATCAATAATCCAATGAAATTTTTGTCCGCTCAATAAGCAGCGACATAATTTTTTTTTTTTAGTGGTTCAGAAATTGGTCTCGTAACTCGTTGTGGGTTCGATTTGTGATTCCGTTTATATTAAGGCCCTACCTTTTCTACAATGTTTTTTGCTTTGAACCAAGTTTTTTTTTTTCCTTATATACAACTATGGGTCCTTTTTATCCATAGTTTTAATTTATTTTGCTATCTGAGCGGTTTGCAACTCAATAAATAAGCCATTGCAGGGGTGGTATAGTTACTCCTTAATCAAAATTTTATTTAATTAGTTAGTAAACCAGCTGACGTAGCTCAGGCATTTAATGAGTTTTTTGCCCACATACCTATAACTACAACTCGCTTCTTAAATTCATCCCCGTCTAAAGCTGAAAGTCTTTTGAACGGTAGTGTACCTAAGTGCAATCAATCATTTAGTTTTGAGCATGTAACACCACTTGACGTAGTTAACGTTTTTAACTCTCTAAAATCAAAAAACACAGGGGATTACTGGGGCATCTCAATTAAACTTTTGAGTGATATAATAGGCATCGTAGCGCCTTATCTTGCTGTAACTTTTAATAAATGCGTGGACTCAGGAACTTTTCCTGATCTCATGAAGTGTAGTAAAGTCATACCTCTATTTAAATCAGGCAATAAAAATGATATAGGCAACTTCAGGCCTATTTCCATCCTGCCTGCATTTAGCAAAATTTTTGAAAAGTTAATACTGAAGCAGTTGCTAACATATTTTAATGTAAATAGCCTCCTTCATAATGATCAATATGGCTTTACAAAAGGTCGATCGACTACAGATGCGGGTGTTGCTCTCCTAAAACACATATTCAACGCATGGGAGAACTCGCAAAATGCAATCGGAGTTTTCTGTGACCTCTCCAAAGCTTTTGATTGCGTACACCATGACACGCTTTTGCGTAAGCTGCGTCATTATGGTCTCCAAAACGAAGCTCTAAATGTAATTGATTCATATTTATGTAATAGGTTCCAATGTGTAGATATCAATGGTGTTAAGTCTTCCGGGCTACCAGTTTATTTAGGTGTGCCTCAAGGCTCGATATTGGGACCATTCTTGTTTTTGGTGTATATTAATGATTTACCATATTTTTTAAAGGGTATCTGTGACGTAGTACTGTTTGCAGATGATACCTCTCTTATCTTTAAAGTAGATAGGAATAGAAATGATTTTGATAACGTAGATAGCGCTCTCTCAATGGTTACGGATTGGTTTACGACAAATAACTTAGTTCTTAATGCTAAGAAAACTAAATGTATAAAGTTTGCCTTACCTAATGTTATAAATCTAGGACCTAATGTCATCTTAAATAAAGAAGTGCTTGAAACTGTGGACTCGGCAGTTTTTTTGGGTATAACTGTTGATTCCAAACTTCAATGGGGCGCACATATATCAGGCCTATCAGGAAGGCTCAGCTCTGCCGCCTACGCCGTCAGAAAAGTTAGACAATATACTGACGTTGACACAGCACGGTTAGTCTATTTTAGTTATTTCCATAGTGTTATGTCTTATGGTATTCTTTTGTGGGGTAAAGCTGCGGACATACAAAATATATTTGTTTTACAAAAACGTGCTGTACGAGCAATCTATAGGTTAGGGTCAAGAGTTTCTTTACGAGAAATTTTCAAAGAGATTGGAATTCTCACGGTGGCATCTCAATTCATTTTTGCAAACATATTAATTAAATAAGTATAAACTTCATGTTCCTTCCCACCGTGTTCGTAGGGTTCATGGTTCGTTTGAGGGTCTCGGTATCGAATTTTACAATAAGCTACCCCGTTCTTTTCTTGACTTGCCTTTTAATTCATTTAAAACTAAAGTTAAATCTAGTCTCTGTTCGAAAGCATACTATTCCATCAACGACTACTTAGAAGATAATAATAGTTGGTCGCTGTGTTGAACGCAAGACAATGTTACACTTGATGTTCTTTCTCCATATTTAGCTTATGGTTATAACAAATTATATGAGTTCATATAATAATTGTCTACCAAATTTAGTGTGATGGCCCTAGTTCATCACTTGTGGCTTCGAATCACAGCCCTTTGATAGTTTCAATCTTTGTTCTTGTAAGCAGGCACACCAGTTATGTATGGAGGCTTCTTTAATTTGGTTTAGTGTTTATGCTTGAGTTGGTTTTTAATGGCATGATTGAGTGTGCTAGCTGGCAAGTGGCGGATTATTTAATTTTATGATTATATTTTAGACGACATATATTTATTTTTCTGTTTTACATAATGTTGAGATTGTTGCTTAGAATTATATAGATTCAAGTTCTTAAAACTTAACAGACAGATGTGTTGCTGGGGAGTTTGTTGGCCACTTCTTCTTCACAGCTAAAACACTAGGAAGTGGTGACGGGCGGGCGTTTTTTGGGGGACTGTCTTTATGTAGAACTTTGACGTTCAAAAAGTGCTGGTTCTCAGCCTAGTTTGAATAAATGACTTTTGATTTTGATTTTTAAAACCTAAACTAGAAAAAACTTTACTTCTTGATTTTATATATCTATTTGAGCGGTTTGCAACTCAGTAAAATAAGCCTCTGCAGGAGCGGGCGGAGACTCCTTAAACAAGCCTTAATCCAAAACAATATTTTATTTATTTCTTTATTAACTTTGATATATATATATTGGTTCATAGAAATAAACATTCACTGACTAAGTCTGATTTACGCGAGTATTTAGTCAAATAAGGACGATCTACTCTTACATACTTGCTAGGAAGCGGACTCACTTCTTTAATAAGTGGTCTGCTGGTATGATAGGTTTATGAAAGGATGAAATGAGCTAATGATGAATGAATGAAGATGAATAAAAGGGTCGTATTTCAGATGGTGGCTAGTGCAACACCATAAGGATTTTTACCCAGGTAAAAATCCTACCTTTTTTGGGGGGTACTGTAACGTAGTGGCGTTACAATTCTAATAAAACATAAACATACGGAATAAATCCAGAGACCAAAAGCCACAAAGCAAGCATAGACAATTTTAGTTGGCTGACAACACTATTGTCTTTGAATTCTATGACACCTGTCAATGACGGCGTAGATATAAAACCCCGATACACGCCAGGTGGTTCCTTTTTGAATCTTAATCCAGCTGTTGGCGTTAGACTCACCATCACCTTGTTCTGTCGAACACCCTTGAGCCGTGAAGCGATCGCCAAGTCCTAGCAGTTGTAGTTTGCATTGGCAAATATTTGCCAACTTATTACGCAATTTCAACCCCTGTAATTGGGTGAGTGTTTGAACAGCATACAGGTAGCTTTGTGCATTCTGTGTTCCTAATCTTGTGTAATTCTTTCCAGAACATGTCTTTCCTAATTTCTTTTCTTAGCATTGTATAATCAAGGCTCATAACCTACAAAAGATCTGTCGCACATTGTAATCACGCCTTCCGCGTGATCAGCTTTACTATGCACATACATATAGCCTTAGCTATGTACATGCTGACTTGCGCGTGGCTGCTGCTGCTCTTGAATGTCATCATGCTTTTCCTCCTCACCTTTGTAAACTCCGTCTGATTTTGACAACCACACAAATTAGCGCACTTACGGCCGCTTTGCTCATGCTTAGGTGTCAAAATCAGCGGAGAAGCTCATTCAGCCATCATTGACACGCTGGACATTGTTCCCAGGGTCCCAGATCCGGATTCCCACATCTGGATTCCTACCACCGGAGGAAAGATTTGGAGCCCTAAGCTCCGAGCACCACCTACATCGTACCCTATCGCAGCCATCCCGCCGCAAAACATCGTGCCGCCGCCACCAGGCTGCTCGCCACGTTGGCTCGCACTACGCCGGTTGCTGATTTGCCCGCGTGGTACCTGCCGGCCGTCGCCTTCCGGGCCCTGACGACCTACGAGTCGGCGGCACTCTCCACGCCGGGTATCCAGTTACTCGCGTGGCCTCAGCAGGCCGTCTCCGAGCCGGCTAGACCAGCTGCCGGCCGGCCCATCCTGGTTCCTGTCGACCCTGCGAGCCGGCGCTGCCACCTGTCGGCCAACACCTCCGGGGCAAACGCATCGTGGCTTCCCTGAGACACCAAGGCTGAGCCAGGGCAGTAGCGTGCTATCTCCCGGGGAATAATAGAATCACATGTGACTGCAAACCTCCCCACACCCTTTCTCTATTTAAAATATATTTATTTAACGTTGACCGAGTTACGTGTTGTTCTTTTTTCGATCCCACGTAGGCTCCCTACGTCACACTCTACAAAACAAAAAAAAATAGGGTCAAAATTTTAAAGTGAGGCGATCGTATCGTGCGTGGTATTGTACGAAAGGGCTTTATTAATGTGCATGTGAATTGAGTTATCCTCTCTTCAATCTTAACATAAATCAAGAAAATTAAGTAAAAAATAGTTAAAACTGTTAAAACATTATAGCGAAGTTAAAAATTTGGTAATTAAAATGATAATATTATGGTCAATAAAGTTGATCTCTAAAACCGCGCGCTTTAAGAGAATGTTATAATGTATATCTCAGAATATATAGCATTTGGACTTCTTATTTCAATATTTTAAAAAATAGGCTCGCGTTCGACCACTAATTCACCTGATGGTAAGTGATTGCTATGCAAAGATTAGCCTTATAAAAAATATTTCTTCTTAGGTCCTTTAAAGTTTTATTGCGAGGTTCTTATCCAACATTCCTAATACAGAGTCAAAGATTTAGACAGTTTAAGTTTTTGCGAATGGTTCCACCAACTACATCCTTGTTCCACTCTTAACGTATTTTCCTATTAGGGTTTGAATAAGGTCTAAGGTTAAGCAGTAAGAATTCCTATAAGGTCCTTAACGGTTTTTTTTCTTTAACTATGTATAGGCAGGTAATCCAAAACACGTTGAATAAAAATTGGCTTATTTTTAGAGAATGCATGCCAGGGTTAAAGCTTCCAAGATGAAGTATGTTAATTTATTTGTATTTTTATAAACGACGCCGGTACTTAACTACATCCATTACGCATAATTCCTATATAAAAATTACCTTCACGGTTTTATGTTTTGCAAAGGTTTGAGTAACAGCCCCAGGTTCGTTGATATGTTCCGTAGCATATCCTTTACTTTTTTTTTGTGGGGTGGGAAATCATCCAGTGACATCTCCCGCTCTGGGTGGAGCGGGAGGGCGTGTCAGACTCTTACTGACTAAAACCCATCCCTGTTTCTTCCCTGCCTGAGTGCCCAGGGGAGTGGTAACTCTGTTAAGAATTTAACCGCTACCCCTAGGCATGCAGGCACCGGCCACGACGGGTCCCGTCAGTGGTGGCTGACAATCATCTCTTTGAGGCGCGCGTGCAACACTACTCGCCGTCGACTCACGGGCCTGTTGCTGATCGAACGGCGAGCTACCCATTACTCGCCGTCCGCAGGCCCGGGTAGCTTTAAAACAAAACAGAGGGGAAGACCGGGCAACATGAACTAGTCTAAGTTAAACGTATATTAGACACTATTTAGTAATGTCCTTAAAAGATTAAACATAGTACAAAATAAGCTTTAAGAGTTCTTTCTATTCACGGAAACCTTTGGTTTTATTAATTTTCAGGCTGTGAACAAAGATATGCGTTTTACCAGGGCTTTCCCTGTTGCCATAATCGCGCACGGTATTCAGTATTCTGTAACAAGTTTAATATTATACCATCGGCTAAGGCTTCAAATGGTAACGAGATCGTGAGTTCAAATCCGCCTGATGCACAGTAGGTAAACAATAACGTTTAAGCAATTCTTTTGTCTTTTAACTAACCAGGATTAAATATAGCAGTAAATAGGATTACAGTATTTCGCAACTCACTTTACTAGTAATCTTCTTGTGAGCATAGCAGTCAGTGAAAATTACTTTAATGTTGTTTACTTAGAAAACCATTATCAACTCAGAGCTAAAGGTTAGTTGCGTCCATAAACATCAATATTCAATAATGGGTATAGAATGTCTGGTAAATTAGATGGTCATCAGCCAGAACAAGTCCCGAAGCATTGCGAAACAAATTGCTATAATTTTCAACTACTAAACTGCTAGAATGCAGCATTTTAGTTTTGTTTTATTGATTGAATTAGACACGCACCATGGCGCAAATTTACTATCAGAGCCTATCTTTTATTGTATCCAAATCTTCGTAGTTTAGAGTTACAGCTATAAAATAGGTTCATTTTAAAAATAACGAACAATATTAATATATACCTCCCTAGCCTTTTCCCAACTATCTTGGGGTCGGCTTCCAGACTAACCGGATGCAGTTGTATACCAGTATTTTACATGGAGCGACTGCCTATCTGACCTCCACAACCCAGTTACTAGGTAATACAATACCCCATGGTAAGACTGGATGTCAGACTTGAGCAATATTAATACAAATATCAAATCATAAATAGGTAAGTTGAGCTTTAGAGTTAGCAAAACGATAAAAAGGCCATGACCAAGATAAATAACAAAAATAAAAGAAACAGCAGACGTGCAATTTATCAACTTATCTGAAGGACGGGCCGCAACAATGCGGAACATCTTGGCGTTTTGATAACATCTGCTACAGAGTAGGAATACTGGTCTGCTCGTCTACTGAATACCAAAATTTAAACGTCATTTATCTTAACTTACAGTGTATCTAGTATATTGTCTTCTACATAACATCCGGGAGCTGGAACGCAATGGATTCTGAGGTTTATTAATTAGGTTATAACTGCACATTTCCAGTCAGGTTCCCGTCAGTGCTTTGTTTTCGTCACAGCATCACAGAGTCCGTCACAAAGGCCCGGTGAAACCTTTTTTCTTAGGGTGCGCTCACGCGCACCCTAAGAAAAAAAACGGTCACTCCTGGCAGGCATCGGTCCTAACGGCCCCTTCAATTGACGCCACCTCTCTTGGTCCACAGTCTGATGTAGTTGGTGGTTTTTATTTTAGTTCAATCGCAAATTTAATGTCACTAACTGCATCAGACTGCTTGAAAAGTAACTTGGAACCTTTTGGTTATTTTTGGTGTCGGGAATTTAATTTTTTTTTTTTTTTTTATTCCCTGGCGGTCAAGACCAATCCAATGATACCTCATTTGTTGAAATCCATCCAGCCGCTTAGGTTGTAAGGCGTGCCAAGAAATAGACAGACCCACATACATAACATACCTACATACATACTCACGAAAAACATCATCCTCCTTTTGAGGCAGTCGGGTGAAAAGAATTTAATAAAGTGATATATGTACATAATATATTATGCTTACACGTTTTGTTATGTAGCGTGACGGTTTACATGGCTGTTATGTCAAGCCTTGTAACAAAATTATGTAAATATCTAACATAATACATGTATTTATGTAAGAAACCGTTGTTTTCACACATTATTCAAAGCCTACGAATGAAGCTTGGTAAAGATAAAGCGATTGATTGAAAAACAAATTGTATTCTTAATAAATTAAACTGGTTAGTCGCGATTGATATCACAAATGATTTATACCTGATATAAGATTAAAGATGCAGATTTCGTGACAGTGGCTTGTAGCATTTTTTTTTTTAATTCGTTTAATAGGATTCTTATGATAGGTAAATTTAAATGCGATATTAATAAATTGGCTAAAACTTTATGCCAGTTACCTCGACATCAGTTCATATAATATGAAAAGATTATCATTTAAAATATAAGATAAGATGTATTGAAACATCTGGAACAGCTCTGAACTGCAGAAATGTTACAACCAAAACTAGGCCAATTCAACAAATTGTTTTGGTAAAAAAATATAATAGTAACACGTGTCCATTTATAAGGTTTTAAGAAGAAGACAAAAGAGATTGTAAAATTTATTTTAGAACGGACACTAACTTACCTATACTAGACATGCTGCGCCAACCCTAAATTCTTTGTAATAGAGGCGGGACAATTATGCATGACCTTACTATTGAACCTATGCATTCTTTGCCATCTATTTATTCAAAGACTGCTAACTGATTAGCAACTATAAACATGAACACTATGCAATTAAGTAAATATTGTAATATTTGTCATGAGTATTTAGAACACGAAGATCACTGATGCCGCCTTCTTAACTTATTATGGGAACGATAGCAACAAAGTCTTCCACTTAATAAAATTTAACGCTTCTAAGTTACAGTAATTTAGACGTGAACATAAAGGTTACAGTTATAATTAAAGTCTAGCAATAGAACATTATAATTAAAAATGATTCAACTTGGTGTTGTCTTGTTACATATTAGAAGGTTACAACATTATTGCATTGTTGACTAGCTTTTGATGAGATACCTTAATAGTTTTTTTTAGGAATACAGGCAGTCAGCCCATCCAATAGTTAATGTTTACCGACGTCCTTTTAGGGGTCCGTAGACTTAGCAAGAACAAGGAACCCTTATAGTTTCGGTCTGTCGTCCGAGGCATAGTAGCGTAGAGACTGTTAGTGCTAGAACGCTGCAATTTTGAACGGGTTATACATACAGGGTGCAAAAGACACATCAAATAGCCGTCAACTACGCATTCTGTACATCTAACAAAGTATTGCTGGGAATTGACTTTTATTTTTAGGTATAAAAAAAAAACTATTTTTTATTGCGCGCAATGTAACGCGAACCCAGTCAATTGGAGGTAAGCCCCCCTAAACAAAAATTGCGACTTTGACCTTCAATATCTCCAGAACCAGTGGATTTCCAGGTATGGGCTAGTGGAAAAAAAATATCCAAATAATGGGTAGAATATGTGGCTTTCGGCTTCCAAAACTGTCTTTTTACACCCGATATATTAATCACGCCAAGAAAACGAAACAATAAAATTTTGAAAAATGTTTTTTATGGTTGCTCACGTATGGAAAGCGGTAATGACTTTATTTTCTCGCCTATTCTATAGTGTAGGGTATCGTTGGATAGGTGTTTCAAAAACACTAAGGGGTTCGAAACCCTACACTGCGTGTGGCCCGACACGCACTTGGCCGATTTTTACCTCACTAAAACTACCCGAGTGATCATCAACAGCACATTGAAGGGATCTCGTGACCTCCTAATAAAACTACTCCGGAATTCCTTACGCCTGTTATGGCACATGACTAGGGAGACTGTAAACGGGTCTCCCTTACGCCTCGCTATGCACGGCAGCACGTGATCACTGTGCCACCGTCTTTTCTGGGATCACTCGGTGGGTGGACGGAGTCCCCACTCGGAGCACTGGCGACCCCGGAGTCCCGTTTGCCTTAAATGGTGCCGGTGGGGTTTCGGCGTTTTAGGTGTTTAGGCGTCGTCCGACTTATTGACAGACATTTGCATTACTCTATGCAATTCAGAAGGCTTAGACAAAGTGACATTGTGTTAACAATATTATCGATTGTCAAAAAAAAAAAACAAAATATTCGTTAATATACATAACCGAAATGTTATGTGGTCAATTCCCTAGGGTTAGCAGATAAATTCTGTAAATGAGTTACCGCACCCCTGGGCACTCAGGCAGGGAAGGAACAGAGGTGGGTTTTAGACAGTAAGAGTCTGACACGCCCTTCCGCTCCATCCAGAGCGGGAGAAGTCATTGGTTGATTTCGCACCCCACAATAAAAAAATATGTGGTCAATTCCAATCTTCCAAGACTTTTCATAATCGTGATCGCTGATGCCACTTTGTTTAGAACCCCAAGTGCTTTCCCAGAGACGTACTAATTAAAATGTGTCATGTGTCTGTCATAACTTCAGCACTCAGAAAAAAATATCCTTATTTCCTTCAAACCATCCGAAAATACTAGACCTCACGCAGCTAGGCGGACAAATAGCTCTACCAAATTTGAAAAAGCTCAGGATTGATATAAGTAATTGTACCATTATGTGCCTCAGGTTTTAATAATGCAATAGACCACGATTGATAAAGTTCACCTATTCTAAACGAGCATAATGAGCGGCTTTCTTCAAACAATTTATCTACGCATGGGAAGATTAAACCGTTATTTCCAAACCGGGAAAGAATTAAAGCTTTAATATTCTCAAGTATAAGTGCATGATCGTATTTGGAATTTGATTGAATTGCATTACGTCTCTCACACAAAATCACCCGGAGAAACTTGCAAATTACCAACGAGTAATGAAGAGAAGTATGTTAGGAAAAAACTTCGGGATAGAGTTAGTACCTCAAAAATAAGGAATAGGTAAAACGAAGGTTGCGGACATTCTGACCCGAACTGACTATCTGAAATGGGGCTGAACAGGTCACACGATACGTTGCAAGACCAAAAAATGGAGCAAACGATTAACCCTATGGTACCCAAGAGGTGGCGTTAGAAAACAGGGTCACCCAACGAGAAGATGGGAAGATTCACCTCACCTTGGGACCATATTGGACAAAGGTAGCAACGCACACAGTCCGATGGAACAAGTTGGAGGAAACTTATGCCAAAAGATACACCAAACTGAGATACTAACTTGTACTACAAGTCAAACAGAATAATGTACGACTCCTAAGTTCGTTTATATGTCCTTACAAAACAAGGGCAAATTTACATAAAGTAAATTCTTTTGTAAAAAATATTTCTTGTCTTAAAAAGTTAACTTCTTAACACCACGCATGACGGTTTTACATCATTGTTAAAATTGGCAAAACGATAGCACAGAATTGTGACTGATGGAAATAATTGATTAAAACTTTTGACCTACACTGGGTCCACCAAAAAAAAGAACTTCTTATTACTAATGACTTATTGAGAGAGACACATCTGTCAGAATTATCTGAACAAGATTAGTAATTCACAAAACAATTACTGTCTAATACATGTCTGATTAAAAAGCAATTTGTTTAATATCTGCATATACTTGCATTATTATTTAATTCTTAGATGCTGAATGAATTATTCTGTTAATATTATGACAGGAACATTCCAAGAGCTTACACATTAACAAGCAATAATAACAAATTGCATTGTAATTGGATTCTATTGTGGATGCAGTAAGCTTTATGTATTAAACGTTGCCCTAAGGCCTCATGGTCTGCTGAGCTAAAGTTTAGAGATGATGGGCAATTTGTTGCTCCGCACAATCTGTTAGACGAGATACGTGAATTAACGTTTACATAATGTTTCGTATAAATTTTTTATTGTTATATCCATGAGTAGATATAGCAAATTAAATGTTCACCTATCACATTGAACTTGCAAAACCACAGATAAAGGTTTTTACTTATTATTATTATGACCAATTAAGTTTAACTATCAAACTTCGACATTTCCTTTCTATTTCTCAATTTCGTCTCAAATCGCATTACGTTGATTGTGCATTCTTTACTGTAATCGAAAATTTTAAAGATCCATAAAGTAAAGCCTGTTTTCCTACAAAATATTTCAGTGAACAATTAATTTTAATTACAATTTCGGATGTGCCTAAAGGTTTACCTATAATAAAATAACTTTGTCGGTAGTTTTAAATACCAAATCAACGATTTTAGGATATTGCCAGGCTAATGAAGCAGATCGCGGGAGTGTTTGAAAAAGTCAATGTGGCCCTTGGAACGCCAAAAGTCAATGTGGCCCTTGGAACGCCAAAAGTCAATGTGGCCCTTGGAACGCCAAAAGCAGCTGAAAGGGCACGGGTGGGTTTTAGTCATTAAGAGTCTGACATTCCCGCTCCACCCAGAGCGGGAGAAGTCACTTAAAGATTTTCCACTCTCAAAAATAGGAAAATGTAGCAATCAATTCTTTGTAAGTACCTAGGTACTAACCGTCTGAAATGAAAACACAGTACGTGATCGTGTTAACAAAAAAACTTTTTTACAAAAAAAACAAAGGTGTTTGTATTTTATTTCTTCGATATTTGCCACCGACTTCCGAAATCAAAGTTATTTTTAAATTTTTAGTGTATTTTTTTTGGAAATCGGTTTTTTTTTTGGTAAAAAAGTTTTTTATTTTTCGTTTTTTAGTTGTTATACCCCAGAACTACCCCCAACACCCCAACCCCAACCCAATAACATGGAACGTGGAATTTAAACATTTGGAGAACACAAAAACGTCATTAAGATATGCGTATTTCTCGTTTTTGTTCAGTTTCTCAAAAAGCGCTAAAGCAATTTCGATAAAATTTATATGGGACCACCTCGGGAGTATATTCTTTCGGATAAAAAAATAATTTTGAAAATCGGTCCACAACTGACGCAGAAATGCGCGGACATACACAAAAAAAAAAACATACATACAGTCGAACATAGAACCTCCTCCTTTTTCGAAAGTCGGTTAAAAAGACAAAATATCACACTTACACCCCAAGCTACCAGGAAATCGTCTAATTTAAATAAAAAAAATAAAAAGAATGGCTGCTGCCTAATCAGCTGGCCGCACAGGATGGAGAAGAGAATCTTCTAATATTTTTTTTTTTGGCACCTAAACTAGTGATGAAACTTTTTGTAATTTTAATGAAAAACGAGTTTTCTCTTACCAGAAGATGCTTTATGCTTCATATTTTAGTAGAACAATACAAAGTTGGGTAAATAAATTAGACACACTTATTTGATCAAAATACAATTGACACACTTTGTTTGCATTATAACAATGATATCGAGTTGTGAGACTCCTAATAAAACAAAAGATATCTCTATCAATCGCCAAGCCAAAATGTGAACCTATAATAAAGTAGGTGCTTGCCTTCCCACGCAATTTAAGTAAAGTGAATATATCACTTAGATGCTTACAAGTAAGAAGTTTTAATGAGCGAGCAAGTTATTGCCCATGTGTTACGGCTATCTTTATTTCTGAAACATTGTTGTTTGGTACTTGTAGTTTACACAATATTAATTATTGAACTTTGCGGTTAGGCCAAAGTTTGCACTGTGAAGATAGATTTCAAAACCGTGCTTAAGTAGATGTTTGTGTTTTTGAAACAGACAGTAGAAATGAATTGCATACATATTTTGTACATTTTAGTAGTTGATTCATTGTAATGAGCATTACCTATTATGTAGAAAAAAACCGGACAACTGCGTGTCGGGCCACACGCATGGTAGGGTTCCGTATACGCCCGTTATCACATGTGGACATAGGAGTTCACGGTTTAACGGACAATAAAACGAAAAAATGATTTTATTCTTCCAAAATTTTACTACCCGTTTTAAATATTAAATAAGTATCAACCTATGACTTTCGTTTCTCAGGTTTTTGTGTTTTGTGACAAATTTCCCAGGTAGGTAAATTTTATATGTTGGGCGATTATTACTCTTAAACTAACAGAGCTAACTTAGCCGTGATAGTTTTCCTTCAAAGTTCGTTATATATAGTAACAGTATATAGAAATAGTAACGTAGTGGATTGTACATTTATTTATAGCATACTGTGTATCTAGACATAATATATAATGTATGATTGTTTGTTTTGCCAAATAAAATAAAATAAAAATAAAAACATCACGATATTTTCCAGATTTTTTTAGCTTCGGTCGGACACTTAATGTTTAATTATCACTTTAAGCTTTAATATTTCGCAAACGAATAACTAAATCGAAAAATAATTGTCTCAACCCTACAATGATTTTGAAAGACCTATTTAACGACACCCCATAATATAGGATAGGCGAGAAAAAATAATTATACCCACTTTACATGTATGGCAGGTACAAAGAAAAAAACTTTTCCAAGATTTTATTGCTTTGTTTTCTTGGCGTAATTAATATAAATACCCTTGCAAAATTTTAGATTTCTAGTGCTAATAGTTTCTAAGCTATGCCTCAGACGGACATAGGGACAGACTGAAACTGGGTTCATTGTCCTTGGTAAGACTACGAAACCCTAAAAAAAGCTTTAAAATGCATTTTTAACAGACTTCAAAAAGGAGGAGGTTATGAATTCGGATGTTTACATATTTTTTTATGTACCTATGTTCTGGCATAACTTTATATTATAATAGACGGATTTGCAAAATTATTTTTTTGGTCGAAAGGGTTTTATTCCGAAATGGTCCCATTTAAATTTCATATAGATTTGATGATGAGTTTCGGAGCCAGATAACGGAACTCTTCAAAAAATGACAGCTAATCAACCGCGATTGCTGTTATCGCATAAATATACATTCGTAACACAATTTAATGGGGAATCACAATTAAAAAGTGAAAAATAAAAACTTTTTTACAAAAAAATAAAACCGTCCAAAAGAAAACAAAAAATGTGCAAAATAACTTTAATTTCGGAAGTTGGTGTTGGTTGGAGTCGCGCCACAAGATTAACTTCAAACCTTTTGTGGTGCGGGTACCGACTCACCGTCTAGAGACTTTCTTGAAGAAGGAGTTTTGGCCGACGGGTGTCGTGTTTCGGCGTTTTCGCGGACGGCTACATGACACCACGACTCAGCGTAATACGTCGCCGACCTAACGTAGTTAAATACTCGTAGGTTAGATTTTATGTTTTTTTCAATATTATGTATTAGTTTATTATTTTTAAGGTTACTTAGGTTGTGTATTTTATCTATGGGTCTTGAATGCCTGAAAATAAAGGATGTTATTATTTTTATTATTATAAAAAACGAAGAAACAAAACCAGAAGCACCGACGACTTCCGAAATTAAAGTTATATTGAACTTTTTTTTTGGAAGTCGGTTCTATTTTTTTGTAAAAAAGTTTTTTCAAAGAAGAAAAGCTTGCTGCGGATAACCTATAGCATTTAGTCGTTCTAGTCCATGGTCAGAAATGAGGGACACCATCACCTTCCACAAAGACGCCATGGTTCGCGCGTGCTTTTCAAGTGGAACTGCGACCGTATGCCACCGCAGAGGATGACAGGGTCGCACGAGTTCATGACCAAATACTGCTCGGGAAAGCGTGACGAACTGCGCAAGTATTCCAGCGCCCCGGCCAGCTGCAGTCAGTAGGAGTCTGACAGAAACCTACCCCGCCCTTAAGGCGCTATTAACTGCCAGTGACCTTGAGTGGTTAGCTTGCGTGTTCTGTCCTGAGCTCACGTAACGCGTCGTTTGTCCACCCAGTAATAGGACACGCCCATCAAGGAGCGCTGTCCGAAATAAGACGCTTATTAATTTATTACAACATAAAACAACAGGTATTAAACTAAAACACTGAGACAAAATTATAAATAATTAAATAATCTTTAAAATGGTGAAGGTTTCATAAAAATACGCTTTATAGTTTTTGCGTGATTCTCAATTTTTTATCCGCGTGAGACATAACTTTACAAATTAATTACACTAGGTTATAAAAATATAATATGAAATATTGTCAGATCAAATTTTGACGTAAATTGTCTAGAGTAACATATATTGTTTTCAATTAAATAAGACGAGTCGTTTAGACGTGATGTTCAATTAAAAACCATTAAAAGTCGTATAACTGCGCCTTAAGCGGAGGATATCCATGAGAAATTCCACACGAAAATAAAAATCTTTTAAATTCTTGCTAACTACTAATCTGGAATTGTTCCTATAATATTATGATTTTTATGGGCAAATACTAAACTGGAGATTTAAAAAGTTCCCTTGTCTTCGGTCTAAGCTTTTCTACTTCGGTGGCTCATGTTGGGCGACAAGAACAAGAATAAGAATATCGCATTACTTGCTCATCATCTCATCAGTAAAAAATAGCAAGATCTCTTGGGAGACATATTTATTACAATTTAACGCCCCTTACACGAGTTCAATGGGTTCAACCTTGGTTACGACTGTATTATTGGATAAAAACTATCATCAAAGGAAATAAAATATTCGTAACCAGATAGTTTTGACAGCTACATTATTTTAATCTCGGTATTTAATCTTTTATTGGACTCTTGTGAAAAAGGGATGTTACATAAAGGTAATTATGGGCTGTGCTAATTGACTTAGAAATTAATTACAATTTCTGTTACAATTTCGGCACACTCCTATGGCTATTTAACATAAAGAACTTGTTTAAATATGTACATTACATTGAAGTGTGCCTTATAAACAATGTCAATAAAAACAACACCCAATTATGAACCAATCTATTGCGAAAACACCTGTAGCTTGAATGCAAACATATTAATTACAAATTATAATTTATTTCAATGAGTTAGTGATAAGATACTTAGAGATCAATAAAATGATTAAATGAATGGGTTCATTAAAGTTATAACGTGATAACCTATACCAAGCAATTGATCTGCTTAGCGTTTTCACAAATAAGGGGGGATTGTCTTCCAGTCTAATAGGATGTAGCTGAATACCAGTATTTTACATGAAGCGACTGGCTACCTGACCTGCCCTAACTGAGTAACACGATACCCAGTACCCATGGCAAGATTAAAAGGAAATAAATTACAGAAAGTAAGGTGCATGCCTTTTTTTTTTGGTGGTTAGAAATCATCCTATGACTTCACCTCTACTTCAGTGGAGCGGGAGGGCGTGTCCGACTCTTATTGACTAAAACCCACCCCTGTTCCTTCCCTGCCCTGAGTACCCAGGGGCGCGATTTTCTGTTTCGAATTTATCCACGATCCCTGGGCAGGCATTAGCCATCGCGGACTCTCCGTCCGCTTACCGGCCCATTGTGCTGCTCGACGAGGTGGGCAAGCTATTTGAAAGAGTAATTGCAGACCGCCTCGTCGGGCAGCTGACGCGGGTGGGGCCGGATCTGGTGGAGAGCCAGTACGGCTTCCGCAGGGGGCGCTCTACGGTGGACGCCATCATGCGCGTACGAGCCCTCACGACGGGGGATGCAGTAGCCCGGGGTAGGGTCGTCTTGGCGGTGTCTCTGGACATCGCCAATGCCTTCAACACCCTGCCCTGGAGTTACATAGTGGAGGCACTCCGGTATCACCGGGTGCCGCCCTACCTCCGTCGCGTAGTCGAGGCATATTTGACGGACAGGGCCGTCATCTACCGCGGTCACCAGGGAGAATAGAACCGGCGAGAGATGTCGTACGGTGTTCCACAGGGATCGGTCCTGTGGCCGCCTCTGTGGAACATCGGATACGACTGGGTGCTGCGCGCCGACCTCCCTAGCGCCGTCAGCGTAGTATGCTACACTGACGACACCCTGGTCCTGGCGCAGGGGTGGTCGCACGAGGTGGCGGCCAACATTATGACACGCGGGGTTGCGACAATCGTGGACAGGATCCGGCAACTGGGACTCGAGGTGGCATTGCACAAGGACGAGGCCATGTGTTTTCATGGTCCTCGGAATGCGCCATCGGCGGGTTCCCAGATAACGGTAGGAGGGGTTCACATCGGCGTCGAGGGGACGATGAAGTACCTGGGACTCGTCCTCAACAGCCGGTGGAACTTCGTCGAGCATTTCCGACGTTTGACTCCCAGACTGGACAGGGCCGGGGCTGCTTTGAGGCGGCTCCTGCCCAATCTGAAGGGCCAAACGCCTCCTGCCGGAGGCTCTACGCGGGGATCGTGCGGTCCATGGCCCTTTACGGGGCACCGGTGTGGGTGCGTTCTTTAAGCCAGCGATCGACTCGCTGTCTGAACGCGATCCGAATGATCCGAGGATACCGTACGATCTCCTGCGAGGCGGCGAGCCTCCTTGCCGGATTGTCGCCATGGGATCTGGAGGCAAGAATCCTCGCGAACCTCTATGAGGAGCGCGAGGAGGCAAAACGCCGGGGCGAAACTCCGCTGCCGCGACAACTCGCGGCTCGGCGGACAGAGCTCCGGCAAGATCTCATGGCGACATGGACACAGCGATTGTCGCAACCCAGCGCTGGGTACGCCACCATTGCGGCGGTAGTGCTCCTCTTTGAGGAGCGGCTGGAGAGGCCCCACGGCGCCCTCACCTTCCACATGACGCAGGTCCTCACCGGACATGGTGGTTTCGGGAGGTTCCTGTGTCGGATAAGGCGGGAGGAGATGCCCGGGTGTTTCCATTGCGCGGATCGTCCCGAGGACACGGTGGAGCATACGGTGGAGGTCTGCCCCGCTTGGGCGCAGCCCCGCCGTTTCCTCGTGGATGCGATAGGCGGCAGCGACCTCTCGCGCCCTGCCCTGGTTCAGGCCATGGTACGGAGTGAGAGGGAATGGGAAGTCGTCTCCTCCTTCTGCGAAGCAGTAATGCTCGCGAAGGCGGAGGCGGGATGCGTGAGGGAGGCTCATCAACGGAGACGCCCTCACGCCCTCAGCAGCAGCCGCTTTAGGAGACGCCTGGGACTTCCGGCGCCGTGAGACGATCTCCGGCCACTGTAGACTCGGGCCTGCGGACGACGAGTAATGGGTAGCTCGCCGTCCGATCAGCACCAGGCCCGAGAGTCGACGGCGCGTAGTGTTCCACGCGCGCCTCAAAGAGTTGTTAGCAATTAGGACGGGGCCCGTCATGGCCGATGCCTGCCCGGGGGTTGAGGATAAATTCGAAACAGAGTTACCTCGCCCCCGGGCACTAAGGGCAGGAAGGAACAGGGGTGGGTTTTAGTCAGTAAGAGTCTGACACGCCCTCCCGCTCCACCCAGAGCGGGAGAAGTCGTTGGATGATTTCCTACCCCACAAAAAATAAAATGCATCAGCCATGACGGGCCCCGTCATGTATTGCTGACAAAATTTAAGGCGCGCATGGAACACTAAGCGCCATCGACTATCGGGCCTGGTGCTGATCGGACGGCGAACTACCCACTACTCGCCATCCGCAGGCCCGGGAAGGTGAATGCCTGGGTTGAAGTCCCGACTCGTAAGTCATTGCGAGGGTCGCGGGAGTGTTGAAAGAGTCACCGCGACCCTGACACCGGTAACTGAAGGAACACGGGTGGGCTTTTTGTCTGTAAGAGTCTGACACGCCCTTCAGCTCCAACCAGAGCGTGAGAAGGTATTGGATGATTTTCCACCCCAAAAAAAAAGGACCGTTTATTCATTATCCTATTTACCTAGTTCGATGAGCTTGTCGGAAAGACTTTTGGGTGCGACAGGTTAAGTCTAGCGTAACTGGTGCCTGACTATTAATTTGTGCAGCCCAATTACGAATAACTAAAGTTTAAAAATTTCAGGTTTTTCTGTAATGACTGTCATTGCCATTATTTGATTTAATTTTAACGTGTGATTATCCACTATAAAACACGATGGAATTTCGATCTACAAAACCCACCGTGATAGATGGTCAGGTCCTTAATTTTACTAACATTATTATAATTATAGTAACTAACTCATTCGTTCAAGTTGTGACACCCCTCAATGATAGATGAGCTTCCACACTAGGCAGCGTTGATACATTCATATTCAAGATGTTACGATTATAACCGCTGCGAGGAAGCGGCTTTAATTAAACGTTAAAAATAAGTTATAAAAAAGAAGAAGTCAATTACACCTGATTGATTAGTTGGTGGTTCATTTCTTTTTAATATAGGCAAGCATGGATTTTATTTGCTGTGTATTTTTTTCTTCAGCAGTTGGCTTAATTTTTCAATTCTGTTAACTGAACTAGCAAATTCTTAATTATTTATTGTATACTAGTTTATGTACAATAGCGAGCTTAACTCACAGTTAAGTTTTCTCCCAGCAATGCTTTGACGGACAGAGAAAAATTACAAAGGAGGGTCTCGTTATACTTATGTAATGTCATATTTAAACTGTCCTTAAGGCCCTGCTGGAAACTATATTTTTAAGCTCTTTAAAGCAATACCATAGCCCTTCGGGAATACGGGTGCTGTATTATGTATAAAAAATCCATTTAAACCGGTCACACAAAACAATTCATTTTAATTGAACTTACCTACTCGTACCTAGTGATTAAGAGTAAATTTCATCCCATTGTAACTCAGTTGAGGTGTGCTGATCGTGTTCAGTTTTATTGGTAAAATTCGCCCTTAGCCTGCTTTCTACCTCATTACTTACTAAAGTTATCGATGAAGCATGAATGTAATCTTTTCCAAGAACTATAGGTACACAGTCATGAATCTGTCGCACTCTGTAAAGTACCTACTCAACATTCTAGCAATGAACAGGAAAATGCCAAATTCAGTTACCTAGTAACCTGAACTTAGCAAGTATGTAGGTGTGTATGGAAAGTGAGTATTATTAAATCACTTGCACCTTTTGCGCCTACGCTCACAAATAAGATGGTGTTTGCGCAATCAATGAGCACATACGTGGTCTAGAAAAAGCTTGAAGAAATTCCATTCACTGTGTCTGTTGTACAATAGGTATTAATGTTGAGCCTAAATCACGCTGTTTCAAGGTTAAACTTCAACCTCCTATTTTTTTTTCTCCTTAACCCAAACCAGGATATCTATTGAAAATAGTTTCTTCTGCAGGTATCTTATTTTCGGTACTCTGTCATTACTAAATTGAGAGTTCTTAGTTTGAATTGCACTGACCGTTCACAGACTAAAACATTTTTTTATAATTGTTTCTGACTGATAAGATTGGCTGCTCAATCCCCGATGTATTTCTTTGGTGACGTCTTGAATCCTCGGTTGTATAATCTTTCTATCGCAATCCCTATTGGCTGAATCCAAAACCCATTATATAATAATAATATAATGTATCCCACGATACAGGAGTAATTTCTAGTGTGGGGCAACGTTATAAAAAACAAAAAACCTCTGATAAGAGCGTTGAATGGTGATCACTGTAGTCAGAGAAAAACCATTAGGTATTCGGTAACTGACAAGTATATTATGATATGAGTTGAGGTCAATATTGCAACGCGTTTGATTCGAACTCATGACATCTAGCTCACTATTGCGCAAATGTCGTCTAGTACGTAGTAGTAGTCTACATAATCTCTTATTTTAATTAAGGAACAACATAGGGTCAATTTACATTGCGGCGGAAGAGAGGGCCCTTCCTTTCTCATTGTGAATCGTTTTATTTAATAGTTAAATTTTGAACTTTATCTCCATTTGTAATGCACAAATTAGATAAGACCAAAGACGGGTACTGTGTCTTCTGAAGTATTCTCAAGCATTCTTAATTGTTCTAAATTAACCCTTATTATCTATACGATAGGTTCGTGACATCAAAAAAAAAAAAAAACAAAAATCAAAAGTCATTTATTCAAACTAGGCTGAGAACCAGCACTTTTTGAACGTCAAAGTTCTACATAAAGACAGTCCCCCAAAAAACGCCCACCCGTCACCACTTCCTAGTGTTTTAGCTGTGAAGAAGAAGTGGCCAACAAACTCCCCAGCAACACATCTGTCTGTTAAGTTTTAAGAACTTGAATCTATATAATTCTAAGCAACAATCTTAACATTATGTAAAACAGAAAAATAAATATATGCCGTCTAAAATATAATCATAAAATTAAATAAAATAATCCGCCACTTGCCAGCTAGCACACTCAATCATGCCATTAAAAACCAACTCAAGCATAAACACTAAACCAAATTAAAGAAGCCTCCATACATAACTGGTGTGCCTGCTTACAAGAACAAAGATTGAAACTATCAAAGGGACAGAATCGTCAACTCTCCTGAACTCGAGATTATCATTTAAAATAAAGTGTAGGTAAATTATATGGATTGATTACTTCCTGATATAAATTTTTAGACCAAACATGATAATTATATTATTGTTATGATCAAATTAGAATCGATAAATCCGATTCTGAGCTATAGTTCAATGGCAATTATCTAACAAAAGGTTAATAATACGAATATAGTGCATAAAAAACTTATTATGTTTTGTAACACACCTAACCTTGTACCATCAATCTTTAAATATGTTGAACTTCTTTAAGTGGAAGGCCTAGCCATATTTTATGAATCTGACATTAATATGAAAATACCGGTATGTTAAAATCGAATCCAAATCTTACTTTCGACACCACTCTCTTCTAAGATACGTTTCAAGGACCAAATTGTCACTCAATGATCTCTTTTAAGAAACAGGAACCAACCTTGTTAAGGATTGGGCTCAAATTGCTTAGCACAGAAAAAAATGGGAAGAAGTAAGAGATACAAAAGGCTCATAATAATAAAGTAAGATAAGAAAAGAACCAGTGACACGGGGTCGCGGCAGGCCACGAAGAAACGGCGGGACCACCTGGATTACTTCCGTAAGACTATCTCCTGAATAATCGTGATCATTGGAAGAAATGGAGGGAGGCTTTTGTCACAGCCTTTGACCTTTGGACAGTACGAGCTGGTAAATAATATTAATAAAAAAAAACAACCCTTGTAATAGGAAATAAACGAATATTAACCTACATCGTGATTCACAAGTCCACTTGTTGTGTTGCACTTATACAGCTTAGTTCTAAATATTTTGTGTCTCCGGGTGGTCATGGCTGTGTTATGTCTGGGAAGTACCAGCGAATCGCATTGGTCAGTGGTTTTCCTAAAATGTCGTCTGTCTGGTTTGCGGTTTAAAGATCTATCGTAACATCTTTTGATAGGCAAAAAATGGCTCTTGTTTCTTTTATCATACTTCTGGTAAATGAAAAAACTTGAAAACGAATAATGTAATCGAGTAAGCTTAAAAAATTTGGGTTACCTCCTAGATATAACAGTGTTTGTCTATATTGGTTTCTTGTGTTTTTTCTAAATCTAGTTATATACTTCGAAACCTGAAAGATGTTTAGAGTTTATAATAAGGCTATAATCTTATTCTGTGCCTAACTGCATATTTTATGTTGTATTCCCTAACTGGGAATAGAAACAGAAAATTATAAAAATGCTAATATTAAATTACCTAATGCGGATTGATATCCAAATGTCAATGATAAATCTGTGCCCAGTAACAATTAATGAGTTTCTCATCTCCACAAAACTTAATTAGATGTTTGTAACTGAATATTACTTTAATAGGATAATAATAGACATGATTAGAAAATTAACAGAGCTTCAAGATTTTATTGCTGTCGTAAAACTGGTGGAGTAAAAACATGCAGGTGTAGCAGGGGTTTGGCAAGGAACGGCTTGAAGATATGGGCATAAAGTGAAATATATTGTTACATGGCTGATATGTCAATAAAACAATAAGATATGTGTAGTAGAGGACAGAGTGTGTCAGGGCGGGCGGCTACGCTCGCTTTGAAGTCTCCGTACGGGCCGCGTTGCGCCCGAGCTATCGTACTCCAATTTCACGAGGTGCGTTGACGCCGGTTTGTATAAAAGCCGCTGCGGTCGATCTCAATAATCATTCCAGCCTCACACATCCACCGCAGATCATCACCTGCACATCCACCCACATTAAAAAAACACACAAAATGAGATCGGTAAGTGACCTAAGTGTAAATATTGTGTTACGGGTCATTTAATCAATTAAATCTTCGAAAAGTGATATATAACAAAAAAAAATAACATCATCGCTCTAATTGAAAAATTCGGTAAATAATCAGTGTTAAAATCAAATTAAATAAAAATGTAATCAGTGAGAAAAGTTCAACAATGTCGCATTACGCTTTAAACAGATTAAGATCTTTCTCGTCTATTTGTCAACAATATGCCATTGTCTAATTGATTTTTTTCAGTGTGCAAAATTCTGTCATATTTCCTACAATGTATCATTCCCGTAGTTTGTGGTTACTTGAACAATGCTCGGCGATATGATACACCTCGTTAGTATGATAATTCCTGACATACATAAAGCATTTATCTTGATTCACATTTCCCACACGTAATTGATGTTTGACGAATATGAGAATAGTTTTGTTTTCATACCAAAATAGAATAGCTACAAAATTCATGCCGTAGTAAGTTTTTTGTCTTGTCTAATAAGAATAAAGTTATGCTAATATTACATTAACGGTCGATGAAAATTCTTAAATGCGGGTATTATCTTCAGGAAGCAATGGATTCTGTATTAGCTAGTTTATTTTTTTTTCGTTTTTGGGTTTGCTTGTCTTATTTTAATATCATTGAGGAAGGCAAAAACCTAGCTCGTGATAAATATTTTGTGACCACAAGGTTCTACTTTTTTCATTTAGAACTTCATCAAAAAGTGATATCTTCTTCTTAAGTAGCTTTTCTCTTAAAGCGTAAGAAGTTTTAACACCATAAGTAATCACTTATCGGTACCTACTCGGTAAACTTTTCATTTCATAAGGAATCCCTTACGAAATGAAAAGTTTACCGAGTAGGTACTTAAATTTTATTCGAACACAAAAACGTGAAATCGATCAAATAAACATAATACCGTTTGTAACGGTCATCTATCACTTTTAATTTCTGATTAAGATTCGTCATAAGCTAAGCATCAAGGCTAAAGAAACACTTTCGATGAAAATGGTCACTTTAGAGTTACGAAACCCATCAAAAATAGTGTTTCATATATTCGGACATACTCGTAAATATGTAAATGACCTATTCTGTTGTAATGTAAGATCTTTGAGATACATTTTGTAAGCAAAAGGTCACTGTCGTATGAACTTTGCTTAACGATTTGAAATACAATTCATCTGAAATTTCAAAGAAAGAACTAAAATTGCAGAACGAAACTGATTTCGTTGCATTGAAATGCGTAACTATGCCAAAGTAAAACCTATAGTTAAAGCTCATCATAATTCTAACCTCTATAATTTCGTGGCGAAATGTGCTAAATAACAAAGATAACATTGTTGTATTTTTCCCGCAGTTCGTCGTCTTGTCCGTCCTCGTGGCTGCCGCGTGCGCCGCTCCTCAATTCCAGCCTCAGTACCAGCAGCAGCAGCAGTACCAAGGCAACGCCGTCATTCCCATCGTCAAACAACAACAAGAGATCAACCCTGATGGCTCCTACCAATACAGGTAAATTATGTTCAAACTTATTCAAAAGGCACAACACAAATTCTGAACGGCGAACATCTGTTATGTTCCATTCTTCATGCAGTCAAACCCCATTGTTGTGAAATTAAATGATCTCCAGTGAAACAATAAAAATATATCTTTACTGGATCTGCCGTCAAGATTTATGGCGGACATAAAATTAGTCATGACCTATCTATCATAATAAATATGTCAGCTTTGACCTTAAAAGTGCATGAAAGGTTTTTAAAAGATGTTCTTTAAAAGTGCATCAGCCAAATACAATACGCATATTATTGTTTTAAATGTCGCAATGAACACGACTTGCAAATGTTATTACCATAACGCCATCGACGAACCACGCCATGCCACTTTGACATATAGGTTAATATAACAATTAATATTATAATTGATGAAATTTTTAAGGTTAATTAGGACCATTTCATTAATATCCTCCATAAATCGATGGTTAAAAGTAATTTTGTAAAATTTACATACTGATGAGACCTAAATATGTAACCATATCAGTCAAAGGATTGCCAAATAGGATGAGATCATACATGGATTCCTTAAGTGTCAGCTGTATTAAATGCTTAATTTGTGAGATGCATCTGTGCAAGCGCTCGCAGCCAAGCCCTGATTATGCAACAAATTGGCTCAGGTGTTATAGCAGTGCATAAATATGTTGATAATTTCTGATTCACCTGATACATGCTCTTGCAAGACGATTAGCAACACAATATAGCAGGGTACCATCTATCAAATCTAATTTCATACTAAAATGAGTTTTATAATATTTTTTTTTTCACACAAAAAGAAACGTCACATAATGTGACGTTGTTAGGAAATGCGTGTTTTATTACACAGAAATCAAATGCAGAATTAATTTGAAAACTTTCAAATGACATAATAATTAAATTCATTAGGTATCTATTTTTGGCAAATGCCAGTTTCAAGTCAATATGCAACAAACAACCTAAAAAAGGATTTTGTAATAAAAATCACCATCAGGTAAGCTAACAAAATATTCCCAAGAGCAATAGATTGACAATGAGTCATGATTGCACGACCTGAAAACGTTTTGGTGAAACAAATCATTAGATTTGATCTTTTCGAGCGTGTGGCAGTGCCTTGAGCATTGCCTGATTCTTATTTGTTCTAACTCAAATGATTTATGAAATCCCTAAAGTTAACAGGAAAAACTATAAATTATCTGATAAAAGGATAAGATAGCATATTTCGTAGAAGTATGGTCATCTTATTTGAGCTTGCATTCATAATTTTATGTCTGTTGGCCATAAGTACATTATAAATTATGCATTTAGTGTAGATTAGCGTTGACACTACCGAGATGTTCTCAACAGTTAACCTTTTTCAACGGATATTTGTACTTTCTGCAACATCAACATTAAAGTTTAAATACCATGTACTTAGTGTTGCAGAAATTACTATGTAATAGGCACTTATTTAATTGCTTGGTAATAACAAAGTCTATCACAATTTCCTATGTCAGTATTGTCAGCAAAAGAATTCACATTTTCCTAAACCGTCGTTTATTTTTTCCTTCTCGATCTGCGTTAACTACAGCAGTAAGTTTTAAAGGTATTATCTTATTTTTTTTTCATCTTAGCTACGAGACCGGCAACGGCATCGCAGCCCAGGAACAGGGATACCTGAAGAACGCTGGACAAAAGGACGCCGAAGCCCAGGTCGCCCAGGGAAGCTTCACTTACACCTCACCTGAGGGCATACCCATCTCTCTGACCTACACTGCTGATGAGAACGGTAAATATAGTTCGCATTACTAGATCCTGCATTAAAAAAGATTAATTGTGGTTCTTTGTTCAAAAGATTCTGTAGAGGCTTGTCTGAATAATTCCTCTTTAGAATCTTTGGTCAGAATAATTTCACACAACGAATGGTTCTAATAGCATTATAGCGTTTTTAGACAGTACAGATGTTTAGAGAATCACTTGCAATCAGAGACAACATGAAATGTTTCGGTTATTTACAAAACATTCCAAATGTTGCGTAGACTTTTCAAAAGCTCTAAGGTACTATTTAAATGTCCTTTTAAAGTATAAAATTAATTGAAAACTCTAGCCAAGTGTTGCGTCTATTCTTTATAAGGTATTGTTTTATTGTAGCTTTAGTAGCTAATCCGTAGGTGGTCCACACCCAACTGTAATTCGTGCCTATTTGGGGAAACATACCTCTACGCTACATCTATATCTTTATGTTACTTTTGATAAGGTTAACTACAGTGACCATCTTTGATGACTACATCTTCACAATCGAGGGTAATTTCATTAAAATAGTTTAAAACTCATTGACCGAAACTACAAGTTAAATGCTTAATTTCAGTCTCAGTGTTCACAGCTGGAACATTTAATTGACCGTTAAAACAATAATGATGTAATTGTGAAACTTAACGCTTAAAACACACACATTTTGAGATGAGTGTTACACCTGCACTTAGGCTTATTTGATCATTCATTTAGATATGAATATTATATTACAGTCTTATGAACTCTGCAACTTGTAAAGTTTGTTACGGTAAAATGCGTGTAACGCAAATTGCAGCATCCAAACAAGTGTTATGGGCAACTAAGTAAAATATAGTGTTTTTGTTCATGCTACATACACCAAATGAATTGACAAACTGCTTACTAAAAGATTTGTACTAATACCAAACATTTTATTTGCTTACAGGATTCGTGCCCCAGGGCGCTCATCTCCCTACTCCTCCCCCAATCCCAGAGGCTATCCTCCGCGCTCTCCAGTACATCGAGTCCCAGCCCAAGCAGCCCCAGCAGCCCCAGCAACCCATCTACCAACAACAGGGCTTCCAGCAACAGGGGGGCTTCCGCGGTTAAGTGATACCAACCCAACAACATGACGATATCGAACGATACTCATGCACGACTGTACCTATCACCATATAGTTAAGGTGTACACGTAGAATAAGTATCTATAACGATTGTTACTGTGATTTATAATAATTAAGAACGATAAGTAAAAAACATTTTCTAAGTTGACTGTTTTATTTCCTCTAAAACAAAAAATGATGATAAAACAAAATATGTTGAATTCTTTCGTTCAAAAATACTCGTATGTTTAGGAAACTATCATGGTTTGAAAAAATATATTATTTATTTACAAAATTTTGGGCCGTTATGTTGGTAAACCATAGTAAGACACTTAACATACTTGCTAAAAACACGATTATGGTTTTAAAAAAGATATCATCAGCTTGCATTATTACAATTTATTTTCCATTAAATCAATTAACTAACTATATCTTCTTCCAATCTTCTCTTATCTTTGCCATATCATCAGTAGTAACCCCTTTCTAGCCATATAATTTTTCACTAAGTCCATCCATCGATTTTTGGTATTTCCCTAATTTTATAACCATATTATTCCGGTTATTCACATATTAAGCTCTAAATGAAATGAGTAACTATTGAATTGAATAACGAAGTCCAAGATAGTTTTCAATCCAATAATTACTCATTAGATAATATATATAATAATCCACATTTAGATATTATTTATTAAATATTTCTGTAAGTTACTTATATATTACTATATAAGTAACTTACAGAAATATTTAATTAAATTACTGATTTGATACATTTGTATGCTTGCTACATGGGTCATTGGGTCGGCTCACACACCTATCATGACGCGTAGCTTTAGAGTTGATACACCCAATGTATTTCATTACTAGGCATCTTACAACATAATCAGAGGATATGGTTAAAATTATTTTAATAAGAAGAAAATATCTAAAATCATCTTCATAATTCTACTAAGTGCACTTACTGCCTTCTTTATTTTAAAGAATAATTAACATACAAAAAGCAGAAAACTTTACATCGGTAAGCTAAACCTAAATTTATATGTATCAGTGTCAAATAAGCTATATGTTATCCCATAGTAATGCAAAGTTCCTGAAGGATATATGGACATACACGGTAGCAAAGCTGCATGAAGACTGTAGTCACGTTAGTGGTTCTAAATATCACCAATTGTTATTGACTGTTAGTCAGTTATTACTGTTACTGTTACCCAAGTTATTACCGGTGAACTTTTTTTTTTTCAAGTAAATTCACACGCATAAAATGTTTTGGGAACGTTCTTTGTACGTACAGCTAAGGAGTGGAATTCCCTGCCGGAATCTGTGTTTCCTGATAACTACAACCTGGGGGTCTTAAAGTGAAGAGTGAATAATGTGTTACTTTTAGGCGAGTACACTCTATCGTCGACCACATCATTGCTTTTTTGACTGTCCCTAATTTAAATAAGAATAAAAAATAAAAAAAATCATTGCTTTTTTTTGTGGGGCGGGCAATCATCCAATGACTTCTCCCGCTCTGGATGGAGCGGGAGGGCGTGTCAGACTCTTACTGACTAAAACCCACCCCTACCGCTTCCCTGCATGAGTGCCTAGGGGTGCGGTAACTCATTTTCAGAATTTATCCGCTACCTCTAGGCATGCATGCACCGGCCACGATGGGCCCCGTCAGTGGTGGCTGACAGTCATCTCTTTTTGAGGCGCGTGTGGAACACTAGGCGCCGTCGACTCACGGGCCTGGTGCTGATCGGACGGCGAGCTACTCACTGCTCACCGTCCGCAGGCCCAACCACATCATTGCTTACCATTAAAAAAAAAGGTGGGATAGTGAACAAGCGCGAGTCTGTCAACAATAAAAAAGAGCCAACTGAACATTTTACAAAAAATAATAATATTGTTACTATCTAACTACTATAATTTTAGCTGTAAACCCAGTTGAATATGTACATATTATGAGTAAGTGGGCTACTTCTAGATACCCATTGGATTAATTGATGCTGCCAACATGACTTGATAAACTGAGAGGATGACACATCAACCATTGCGACCTAAGTTTCAGTACAAACCATAACGCGTCTAAGCACAATCCGAAGAACTTGTACGCAATGTTGCTGTCATTTATTACCATAACAAATAAATCATACGGCAATATACACACTGTTGACCAATGAATTATTCGTGTTTATTTCATTATTCGACAGGCTTTTAATATACTTCTGGTTATGTAATATGTTTAGTTAAAGCTTTACATAAGAATTGACATGTAATCCGGACCCTAGTAGTAGGCAAGAAAATGGGGCGATGGCTGTCAATTCAATGTGACAACATTTTATTGTTGTTAGGAAAGAAGAAATATCGATGTTTCTTTATTGTAATCTAGCGACCAGCCACAGCTTTACACGAGTGTAGTTTAATTTTCAGATTATCCAAAACAAACATTTTATAAAAACCTTGTCTTAACAATTACGAACAAAACAAGAAGAAAATCATTCGGTCGAACCGTCCTCAAGTGATCATCTTCCATACATGCGGCAATTCATTTTAATTTAAATAAGGTAACGGCTAAAAACACCGTTAGTTTATGATTAATCATAAACTAACACCTACACCTAATATACCTAACCAATACATTTTAAATGATCTTAAATGATTTTGAATGATGATGATGACGAGATTTTGATTTTTTTATGGTGGCCGGAGATCGGCTTGCTACCCCCGACGCCCAGGGAGTCTCCTGCGGTAGCTGCTGGGGGCGTGAGGGCGCCACGCGTTTCACCTCCTCTTTCGTGAGCATTACTGCTTCGCAGAAGGAAGCGACTGCTTCCCATTCCCTATCGCTCCGTACCATGGCCTGGACCGGTGCCACATGGTTGATGTCGCTGCCGCCGATCGCCTCCACGAGGATATGAGGACCAACCGGGGCAAAAATCTACCGTATGCTCCACTGTGTCCTCTGTGCGATCCACACAGTGGTGACACGCGCGCGTTTCCTCGCTGCTTATTCAACACTTGAACCCCCCGAAACAGCCGTGTCCGGTGAGGACCTGCGACAGGCGGAAAGTGAGGATGCCGTGGCGCCTCTCCAGTCACTCCTTAAAGAGGGGCCTTACCGCCGCAATTGTGGCGTGCTCAAGGGCAATGACCTGAGACTTGTATACTTTATCATATAAACTGACGTTTTAAGAGAATTACTTAAAGCATCATAAAGGTTACAAGATTGGCATCTCGTAAGTAACGTACTTTGAATAATCGTTGACCTTAATAACATCACAATTGGACAGCTCAACTTATTCCTGTCTATTTGATTTCTTATTCATATGCTTATTTATTTTATTAAACCATTACTCAAATGCACACGTTGAGTTAATTTTACTAAGTGATGGACAGATAAACCCAGGATTGAGAAACTGTTTAGTATATTTTTTGATTAAATGTAATAAGATGTTTTGGGAAATCAAGCTATTAGTAGAGTTTTATTGAAAACGCCTTTCCATACAAAGTTATAATATAAATGAATACGAGATGAGATTACCACCATATTAGTTGATTATTACCCACTCTATGCTAATATTATCTAATTAGGCCTGACCCAGTGCTCACCGTTTCCTGCTCCTTACCGGGTCTTAATGTTTTGGATCAAAGTTCAAACGTAATTCCGATTCATGGTGGCAATAGAAAGAAATTACGTAGGTTTACGCTAAAAATTATATTCATTTGAAATTCATTCAGTATACACTTTTTTACAAAAAAATACGTACGTGCGTTTCAGCGTGACGTTATAAATTATGGAGTGGTGTAAACAATAAATAGACATGCGATTGCAGAAATTCCGGGTGGTTTAATAAAATTTAATGTAGAGTTCCGTTGTCTGTCTCCGAAACTCATCATCAGATCTACATGAAATTTAAACGGAACCATTTCGAAATACACCACTTTCGAACAAAAACATAATTTTTAGTTAGAGTTATGCCCGAACATACATTAAAAAAAAACATACAGACGAATTGAGAACCTCCTCTTTTTGGAAGTCGGTTAAAAATAAAAAAAAATATGTAAACATCCGATTTGCCTTTTTGAAGTCGGTTAAAAACAACTAACTTGAAATTATATGCCATTTCGAATTTTAAGTAAAAAAAATATTTCGATTTGCGATGGCAAATCGACGAAAAAAAACAACATAATTTGATACATTATTTTGTGATCTCGTTTATTTAAACCATCAATCGTTCTGAAAACTTGGCATACATACAGAGCCATCTATCCAGAGACGTAAGAACTTGCTACAAAGTAAGGGTCATGTTTGTAAAGATGTAGCCTCTAAAAAATCGATGAACGAAAAGAATTTTTACTGTACAGTGATCAATGCCGCTACAATGCCTGAGTATACCGATAGATGGTAGCAAAATAAAGCCATGCATAGTGAATCATATTAACTAAACAAATGTTTTTCTCTCTTCAATAACTTATGAATCTTGTTGTACTTGAAACAAAAGTTCAAAGTTACAGCAATTTATTATACTTGCTAAATATATATCTTATATGTTGCTGTCCTTTTCCAAATTCACATCTGGGAAACAGCTTCCGACTTGCAAGCATTTTGGCTACCTATCTTGATTAGGATTCAGTGTGCATCTACTAAGTTGTTCCAAAAATTGTTAGCCACAGACTAACTGACGGCAAATTTTATTACAAATCTCCTTGATGAAAATCATTGTCCATATGTGTAGTTCTTTTTTTAAATATTTTTAAAGACGTGGGCTGTTCCAAAAATTGTTAGTGAAATTAAAAATAGTTAGAATATGAAAAACGGTTACCTCCACAAGATACATTTTTTAAATGTTTCGAAAGCTGGTTCACCGGAATTCATAAGTGCATTAGGTTTGGAGGGCTTTAAAAAACATTTTTCATATTTCATATATTTTTTATTTCACTAACAATTTTTAGAACAGCCCGCGTATATAATGTCAATTGGCAACTACAAATATTTAATAATTCAATTTCGTGAAACAATAATGCAAGTCAAAACAAAAGCCGCACATTCGATATTTTCTTGGTCACGGCATCACACGTGAACGGCTGAGCCGATTTCGCTAATTCTTTTTTGTTGTATTTGTTATTGTCAGTAGAAAGTTTTTTGAAAGAAAAAAAAAGAAAGTTGCGCGGGAAATTACAAAATTTCAGAAACTTTGTGCGTTGGCAGTTCTTATCTAAGACAGGACAACATCTGTCGGGTCAGCTAGTCTCATATAAACATACGCGTGCTGCAACGATTTTTATAACAACAGCAATAACACAACGACTTATTTCAATATATATAATAACCATAATGACATCTTACCGACAATATATCTCAGATTAGAAAAGAAGCGGACAGCATAATTACCATACACTATAATTGATACCCTTTACAAAGCCAGTCGTGTGTGCAATACCGGCGTGTAATCCAATCATAGGATGCATTCACGATGGGCCAGTTACCTTTGGTCTGATGTCCCATCTGTCACCTTACATAACTATTGAAATCTAAGTCCGACAATGCGAGACACGGTTTCTCCATCATTATGTGACACATCATAAATCAATTGTTGGACATCACGCTAAACAATGACACCTGAACTTTACTAGGTTTGTTATATAATTAACTAGCTATCCGCCCCAGCTTTGCACGGGTACAAATTATACACTTAAACCTTCCTCATTAATTACTCTGTTTATTGGTGAAGCCAGCATGAAAATCAGTTCAGTAGTTTTTGAATTTATCGCCAACAGACAGACAGACTCGGCAGGACTTTGTTTTAAGATTTGTAGTGTTATTGATTGTGACCCAGAATAGATGCAGCTAGGTGTAAAAACATGTGGATAAATCAAAACTTTAATAAGAAGTTTTCGGTATTTTTGTATGTCTTTGTTGTCCAATCAACTTCAAAAATTGACAGGTCCTACAAGGGTTTAGACTCAATAATATTCTGTAACACTTGGGCGGTTAATGTAATGATAGCCCGTGGAAATTACCGAAAATTTTGAACTTAGCTCCAGTAATTTGCTAGTTTATAACAGGCAATTTCCGAGGCGACAAAAGTGTAGGTCTATTTTACACTCTTTCGAGTAATTCCAGGATAGTGTTGGAGACAAAACGTAGCACCACCCGCCACTGCGACTACGGGAGCGGGACGGCAGCGAGCGGGGAACGGGGGATGAGGTGCTGACAGCCGCTGACCTGCCTTCACTTCCAAAATAACGACGAACCAAGAGGCGCGCATCCTTATGTTCAATATACGAACCAACCTATTTTATTACAGTCCGCTATTTTATTTATAACACCTCTGAGAATCACCAACAGATAGGATTAAGTATATCATGCCTATACCAATGTGTTATGCTACTCAAACAATAAACTGCCTGCTCATCGAAGATTATCTTCATAAGTAGCTAAAACTAGGAAGTATTTTGAAGAAGCTAATAGATGGGTAGGTACTATTTTAGTACCTTTTTTTTTGGAATGACCTTATAACACAGAGCGTGACCTTCAATTAGTAGAATATAATAAAAATAGGTTAAAACTAATTGAGTAACAAGTGTATGTGTAGTGTGGTTTCTATACGATAAACAAAAATATCGGGTTATTCCCTGAGTATCTCGATCCCCGAGGTCCCCCTCCTGGAGGACCCCGATTTGTTTTTCATTTCAGCCGAAAGACGTCCACTGCTGGACATAGGCCTCCCCCAAGTGTCGCCAATATGATCGATCCTGTGCGCCTCGCATCCATCGGCTACCCGTGACCCTCACCAGGTCATTGGTCCACCTTGTGGGAGGCCTTCCAACGCTGCGTCTTCCGGTACGCGGTCGCCATTCCAGAACTTTTCGGCCCCATCGACCATCTGTTCTGCGAGCATTGTGCCCTGCCCACAGTCACTGACGGTTGACCTCTTTCTCGAAGTTAGCCCTACCTAACTGGACCGTTTGTCCCAGGTAGACGTACTCGTCTACAACTTCGAGTGTAGAGTCTCCGATCTTGATAGGAGTAGGTGCTACATGGGTATTTACCACGACCTTGGTTTTGTCCATGTTCATTTTAAGACCCACTCTTTCGGAAGCTCTATTGAGGTCATCGAGCATTGTACTGCGGTCCTCCATAGTCTCAGCCATGACGACTATATCGTCGGCAAATCGAAGATGATTGATGTCTGACTGACTCGCCGTTGATATTAATGCCTAGCCCTCTCCAGTCCAGAACCTTGAAGACATCCTATATTGCGGCCGTGAACAGTTTCGGAGAAATGACGTCTCCCTGCCTCACACCCCGCTGTAGGAGGATAGGTTTCGAGGTCTGATCCTGAAGTCGGACTGACATGGTGGCGTTTTCGTACAAACATTTCAACACCTCGATGTACCGATAGTCGATCTGGCACCTTTGGAGAGACTGCAGCACAGCCCTAGTCTCAATCGAATCGAAGGTTTCCTCGTAGTCCATAAACGTTAAGCAGAGGGGCAGATTATATTCTTCGGTCTTCTGTATAACCTGCCGCAGCGTATGTATGTGGTCTACGGTGCTGAAGCCTTTTCGGAATCCGGCTTGCTCGGGAGGCTGGAAGTTGTCAAAGTTTGTAAACATGGCTCAGAAGTGAGATGGGCCTGTAATTCTTGAGCAGGCATTGTCGCCCTTCTTAAAGAAAAGTACCACCACATCTCTGCTCTAAGCCTGTGGCGTTTTCCCCTTGAGTATGCCGGAATCGAACAGTTTTTGAAGGGCCTTAAGGACCAGTTTTCCACCCAACTTCAGAAGTTCGGCCGTGATTCCGTCATCACTCGACGCCTTGTTGTTCTTAAGCTGGTTCAGAGCCATCCTAGTCTCATACAGGCTGACGTCCGGGATTTCTTCGGTATAGTGTCGGGTCAATCTAGCTCTTGGGTCGTTAGCTAGATTCGCAGCGGGTTTAGTCGTTGGCGTGTATAACTGTCCATAGAACGTCTCGATCTCTCTAAGAAGCTCCAATTTGGTGGATATGGTTCTGCCATCGTCGGTCTTCAGTTTCGTGAGCTGGCTTTGCCCAATAGACAGATCTCTTGACCTTAAAGACCTTGGAGCCCTTATTCCGCTCTATCGCGTCTTTAATTCTTTCGGTATTAAAGCGGCGAAGGTCGCTTTTCAAGGACTTTGAGATCCGTCTATTGAGCTGCCGGTATTTACACGCATCGTCTGAAGACTACAGAATCATCCCCCGCCTCTCTTTCATGAGCTTGAGAGTAGGATCAGGGAGGTTCCTGATCTTATCGGTGCGGCAAATCTTGAAGAACTTAGACCCGACTGTATGGACAGTTTCCACGAACCCCACATTGTATTCGTCCACGGAGCTCACTAGGCACTCGAAACGATTTTGAAGTTCGAGCTGAAAGCTTTCGAGGTTTTGGATCTGGATCTGTGCTGGACGGAGCGTAGACTTCATCAGTCGAGACCTTTCCAGCTTGATATTTAGATTCAATGTGCCCCTTACCATGCGTTGATCACTTCCAGTTTTCACCGCGATGATCACAGAGACATCATTGAATATCTGCTTCTTCGTCGACATGATGAAGTCAATCTCATTTTTAGTTACACCGTCGGGGCTCTGCCAGGTTTACTTCCTATGCTCACGCTTTCTGAAGAAGGAGTTAATCATATAGAGGCCCTCCTTCTCCATAAAACTGGCCAGTATGTGTCCCCGGTGGTTCCGACCTCCAAATCCAAATTGTCCCACTCGCAGCTCGTCACCGTCTCGATTGCCCAGTTTCGCGTTGAAGTCCCCCATGACCACGGTGATGTAAGTTTATTTGTAACCATGCATGGCTCTGGATAAATCCTCATAAATGGCCTCAACTTCGTCGTCGGGGTGTATCGAGGTCGGGGCGTAAACCTGTACGACCTTCAACGAATATCTAGACGATATTCTGAGTATAAGGTACGCCACCCTGGTCGACACACTCTCGATCTTCACCACATTGTTCACGAGGGGCCTGTGGACGATAAACCTGACACCACCCTGGGACTGCAGGTCGCCCTCCCGGAAATAAAACAGGTTACCGGATTCAAGGATTATCGAGTCCTCCCTCTCTCTTCGGACTTCAGATAATCCTACAATACTCCATCGCAACCTGCTCAATTCTTCCTCAAGTTCGGATATCATCTCGTCAGTCCGAAGTGTTCTTGAGTTAAATGTTGCCAGGTCCAGTCATCGGTGTTTTTGCCGGGATATTCTTCGCACCGCTTGCCTCGCCATTGCCTTGACCGCTACCGGAGTCAAGGGTAGGCAGGCTGCCGGGCACTAGGGGCCATCTTTTTTGTGTGCCTTTCTTTGGGGAGGTTTGCCGTAATCGCCACGCTTGGCAGGCGGGTTGGCGATCGCAGTGTAGCTCTTATAATGCACGGAGAATGCTGCTGCCCATTCTCTGGTGAGTCCCTTAGTCGCCTCTTACGACACCCTCGGGAAATGATTTGTTTTTATCTAAACTCAATTATGTATGTGTTTGAAACACATTGGGTGTTTCTTTTTATTTTGACTTACAATTTTAAAATCAGAGATTCCTATTTTTATATCTTCTTACCTTATTTGAGGTTAACACCTCGGCATAGCATGGCTTTAAATAATAGAAAATCGAAATACCAACTTCCAAACTCTAGACTGCTGCTGCGAAATTCCCAATAGAAGAAAACCAATAGAGCTTTGTCTGACAAAGGAATCCCAGTACCCCAGACTCACTTGGCGCTTGCTACCACGAATACTTGGCAGTCAGTCGGACTTGATGTTGTGACACCCCCATGAACTCCGGCAGCAACTAAACTTGGTCCTGCATCTGATCTCTCCCCGGTCGTGTTGGATTGCGGTCCCGTCGGACTATGAGAGTAAAGGAACAGACAGTAGGTACACTAAAAATATCATAGAACGCAGGAGCGTTCTTAAATTCGGCCGGGCGGATTATTTGGTTAAACAAGCCCCTTCCATGTGCTGATAGTGATCACCGGGGTGGTTTTGATGGGGTAAGAATCTCACACTCTCTGGAAGATAACTGTCATGCGAGTACTTATATGATTTGTAACCAGGATAGCCTATTCCCAACTATTTTACCAGTGCTTATCCTTCCTCTACAATCCAGTTTTCTGGTGATATGACAATACTAGTTGTGAGACTTCTGATCTTCTGACTACCCGTCACGACTGCCAAAGCCGTCCAAAAGACAAAATATAAATCTTTTATTCTAGTTAGACTGAAAATCAACACGTTGAACGTCACAGCCAGCCGCGACCAGTACCTTAATGTGCTTTCTGAGGCACGAAGAGATCTCGGAAATCAGTATATCTATAATAAATGAATGGTCACGGACTGACCTGTCAAGGTCACTTATCAAAGCTGTGGCGGATAATATTTCTAAAGCCCCATGTGTTAATTCTTACAAAAAATTATGATTAATTTGCTATTAATCATTATTATGAGGTTCTTTCAGTGCCTTCAGAATTGTATAAATAGGTTTTAAGTTCATAAAGATGTTGCACTTGTGGTTTGTATGTGAGTTGATATAATTATCTTGAGATATTTTTTGATAATCTTTATGTTTTTAAGTTTAAATTATAGCTCACGTACCGACCTTGCATATAATTACAAGCCAGTCTTGTTCTCAGGGTAAAGAAGATAGACAACGTTCAAAATGATTCGAATAATCATCGCGTGCGCACTGGTCTCGCTGGCTGCTGCTGCAGCCATCCCCGATGATGCTCAAGCTCAGATTATAAACTACCATAACGAAAATGACGGCTCTGGCAACTACGATTTCAGGTTAGTGAGTGTAGGTTAAATGTCAGGGACATTACTTCTAGAACATCAATATGAATAAATTAAAGTGATACAAAATAAAAGAAGTTCTTTAAGTTTTAAAAGCCAAATGACATACTCGTAAAGGAAATTCTACACAATATTTTGGTCTACAGTTTTATTCTCTAAAAGTGAAGTTGCATGCCTATTGTATGATTTTGTAACGGTGTATTTTATTGCAGCTTCGAGACGTCCAATGGCATAATACGTAAAGAAACCGGACGCGTGATCAACGCCGGGGCTGAGAACCAATTTGTGGCTGTCAACGGCTCGTTCTCCTACAAAGATGCTGATGGAAAACTAGTTGAAGTTTTTTACCATGCTGACGAAAATGGTTATCATGTGCAAGACCAGCCTGTAAGTTGATTTTAACTGTCCTTAATTCATTTCTAACCCACTATAAACAAAAGTTATCATTATGAGACCAGACCACTATAAAGGCATTAAGTCCGCCTATGATCCTACAAAGGTGGCAACTTCATCTACACGATAAAGTTTAAATATAAATAAGCCGTAGGAACCCACACTATTATCGGTTCAGCTTAGAATTGATTTTAATACAAGGCAGTGGCATAAAACTAATTAAGACAATTTATTTTTAACTAACATACCGATTTTCTAGAAGTTATGTTAATACATTATGTTACAACCCTTTCTTTCCGGAAAAACATGGATTTTACTTGATATAATATTTATTTGTGAAGAATTTTCATGTATAATTTCTGTCATATTCATGTTCTTAGTCAAAAACATATTGAGTTTTCTTTTAACCCGTTGCACGCCCAATTACCAGACACAATAGATTTTAATTGTAATCTTCGCACTTGGTGTGCAATCGACGTGTGAAGAGTTTATATTCAAAAGAGCAAAATGTGATAATTTTACTCTGTATTGGGTTGTTCGTAAGAGTTTGAGAGATTGATTATAAAATTTAAAATTTTGATTAACCCCCGACACAAAAAAAAACGCCTGAACATATTATGCCTGAACTTCATAAATTAAAGCTAAGAACCATCTCTATTACGTCAGCTTTCAAACAAAAAAAAAGCATCATAATCGGTTCATTCGTTTAGAAGCTACGACCTACAGACAGACACCTCAAACTTATAACACCCCTCTTTTTACGTCGGAGTTTAAAAATTATTGCTTAAGATAAAAAAAAAAACACCAAAATATCGTTACGCCATCAAGAGATCTGAAAGCAAAGAAGTTTCACTGTGTAAGTATATGAAATAAATTATTCCCATACCTAGTATGAGTCGCTTATTATTCTATTCCCTTACTTGCTAATTTGATTTTTCTTGAATTTTGGATGTAGGCAAATAGAGATGTATAAAAACAAACAGATTGGGATAAGGGAAGGAAGATGACATTCAGCTAATTGGACTTTTTAAATGAGATTCTTTTGAGGATGGTTAAGTTGATATTCGATTATTGTGTGAGTTATTAATTTTAAACTGAAACACACACTTAAAAGATGGTAGTACCAGTACTTACGGTTTTATGAAAAACCTAAAAAAAAAACTTATCTAGCATACTTAAACATAATTATACTTACATAGTTTTACATATCTATGTTTATCGTGTGTCTAGTGTTATTGTCTTTATCAATTTTTCGGGAATGTAGACTCTGCTTGGGTAAAAACCTCCACTTTGTCCTTCCATAATTCAGTCTTTGCCTAGGGCCATACAGTCTTGCCCTGCTTTTTCAACGATATCACCGTCTAGCTGAATTGCCAACATTTCTTTTCTTAATGGTCCTCTCCAACGTTTCGTTTTTAGTTCATCTATCGTCTTTGTACTCGAGATATTTTCCACTATGATCACTTGAAATATCTATACACTCTCTATCTCTATTTTCTATACTATCTTGTTAGCCTAGCCTAATCTAATATTTTTTTTTCAACCTTTTTCATCCCACTTCTAGGAAAAGGTCTCCTCCTCAGTCCTCATAGCATTCCTCTCTTCCCAGTTTGTTGCCTTTTCTGTCCAATCTCAGGCAGTAATATTTAACCAAATAGTCTTCCTAGATATTTTTTCTTCAACTAAGTTGGTATACCAACTAACTTATATTTTTGTTATTGCTTTCAGTATGTGCATGGTTGGTTGGGGGGCGTATCGATTAGCGTGTTGGCAGCTTTATCGGGAAAATCAAAGAATGAAATCAAAAATAGTACCTAGTCACATAGAGACTAGACACTTAAGACTCCAATGCTAGATTTAAAAAAAAAAAATCGTCAGATATAAAACCCGATCCTGTTTTATAATTAACATAAAATTATTAGCATGAATTAAGTTTATTTCATTGATTCAATCGTGTCGCAGTCATCGTTTATCGTTATTAAGATATTTGTAGGAAAAAAAAATATCACATCACAAATTAAACACAACTTAATGTTATGTTTTTGAGACCGCGCTTTGCGTCTATTCTCGGACTTTACCTAATATACCTACTTACATACTTTCTTTAATTGAGTCGATATACGCGCTTACTAATATATTTTGTTGTCGATTTCAGTCGCAAGCACCAGGTGGGGCTGTACCAATCAAAGTGCTGGAAATGTTATTAGGATTAAAATGGGATGAGATCAAAAAAATGTTCATATAACTTATGACTCAGCTACTACAAAAATAAATACACGACAGTTTAAAAAAAACAGCTGTTTAAAGGTGATAAATATAAATTTTAGCATGCTTCTTAAACTTGAGAGATAGATCTAGCGTTCTTTGAATTGTTTGACATTTATCGTAGGTTATTAATACTACTTATATTCTTATAAGATACTAACCCCTGGTTTATGGAAAAAATATTGACACATCACAAATTAAACGCAAGTTCTTCGCGTCACTGCCATGAATGTTTTTTATTTGCTTGGCTCAAAACTTTGACACATCCAGGTCATCGTCTATAGTGGAGGTAGAGGCTATTACTGGTGACTACTGCATGTTTTGGGGCAAAGTTATATAAATAGTAGTCTATGGGGCACAGAGGTACATAGTTTACAACTCGGCCCCACAATCACACCCTGCTGCCGTGCCGTCAAAATAGTCAAGTGACACGATTGGTTATTGAAAATTTGATTAGTTTGATAATTCGTCATATTTGAAATTTGCAAAAACATTGCTCTAACATTAAAACAGACGCGTGTTTGCGGACCAGCCTGTCAAATTATGTCGTCCAGTCGTTTATCACCCTACTCTTCTATGGGAGGTCTGCTGGAAAAAAAATTGAAATAAGCAGCCCCTATGTGCCCTTCTCTCTAAGTAGGTATATATAATTTTCTTTTCCAAAGGTTTTGTGTGAACAAATAAATAATAACACAATAAAATCATGTTTAATCTTAAGCAGATTATTTTCATGGCTTCTTCTATTTCGGGACTTCCACCGGCAGCTTTAACATCGCTTTTGGGAAAGTAAGCAGTGCGCAGATAAATTTTAGTATCTCTTGAAAACACACAATGAGGCTTGTTAGCAAAATGTTACAATGTACACAAAATAATTAATAAATGATCTTCAAAATCTAAATATATCGTTGCTAACTAGCGACCTATCCCCGGCTTCGTACATCTGCAGTATTTTTTTTTCGATTATCAAAATTTTCTTTCAAACAAACCTTATCCTGACAACTACGAATACAACAAAAAACCGGCCAAGTGCGTGCCAGACTTACCAGGTTCCGTACCAAATGATTATCACCAAATTTCAAGTTCATAAGTCAATGGGAAGTTAAAAAATTCTTCGAAACAAAATTTTGTGACAGACGATGGAGAGACAGACGGACACATGAGTGACAGCAATAGGGGTCCGATTGGACCCTTCGGGTACGGAGCCCTAAAAAACGAGTGAGCCTTACAGTAATCGCATTGTGTAACATTTGACATCTCACCTTGGCAACATTAACATTTTATCCTAAAATATAAAATTAAAACTTCTAGTTCCGATTTCGATCGTGCGCAGACTTAACGTGCGCGCGCTCTTCCACCTGACGGCCAGCTATTGTTACACGCATCCGTACCATTTCACGAAATCACTCCCACAAATTACAGAAAAGCGAGTGGAATGATGTGACACATCAAAAAGGAATTAGCCAAATAGGTGCAGCCGTTCTGAAGTGATACGCTTATATACAGGCAATTGATTTTCAGGGTTCCGAACGTCCGAATGAAAAAACCGAACCCTTATAGAATCACTCGTATGTTTGTCTGTCTGGCCCTCTGTCACAGCCAATTTGCTCCAAATCTACTGCACCGACTGAGTTGAAATTTGGAGCACACATGAATATTTATGACCCAAGCACGGACATCTAACGGACGTCTTTTGGAACTCGGAGGTAATTTTTAGGGTGCAATTTAGTTTTCAAACTGTTCCATGCGACTTATGAAATGAAAGGGCTTTTTACAAGGGTCTCAAGTGTAATCTTTTCATAATTTTAAAATAAACAGTTTTAATGTTACCTACATAATTTAAGAAAATAGACGAAAATTGACAATTTCTGGACCTTATATCCGAAACCACTGCTCATATATGTGAGCAGTGGTGGCCCAGTGGTATTGGCCGCGACTTACAAGTTGTAGGTCGTGAGTTCAAACCCAGGCAGGCACTTTACTTTGTGTAAATTATTTTATCACCACTGCTCTCAAAACGGTGAAGGAAAACATCGTGAGGAAACCGGCATGTCCTAGAACCAAAAATTCGGAGACATGTGACATCCACCAACCCGCACTGGGCCCGCGTGGTGGATTACGGCCCACACCCTCTCACAGAGAGGAGGCCTGTGCCCCAGCAGTGGGTACAATAAAAGGCTGATGATTTTTTTATCTCCGAAACTACGGAATCTAAAATTTTAATATATATATAAAAAATTTACATATACATTACAGGAAAACATTAGAAGTTTAGGATTTTTATAAAGAATGCAAAAAAAATCGGAACCCTTTGCGCGCCAGTCTGACTCGCACTTGGCCGGTTTTTATTTACATAGATGATTTATATTAGTATAGGATCCCGCTATAAAACGACCTTCACCGAGATGTTTATTTAATAAAACGTATTTTATATTATATTTAATATGCCAATAAATATATTGTATATGGGTTGCCTATCAAATTTCAGTCCAGGATATGATAAATAAATAATTAAAAAAAAATTTTTTTTTAAACATTTCACCGGTTTGATTATTAGACAAATTCCATACCAATCGAAAGTATGAAGCCCATAGAATATGCAAACATTAGGTTGCCTATTCTTTTCCCGTCACAACTCTCGGGTTGCCAGGTATAAACAGGTAAATCGATACTAGCATTTTGCACCGGTCTGATTATTTAATTAAAGTTAAATGAAAATAAAGTTTATTTCATTATGAACACGGTGGTATAGGGTTGCCTGCGAAAAATCAGTCCCGAATTGCGGTTGTCGAATTTGAAAAGTAAAATATTGCTGCGAGTGAATATGTGCGACTGAGAGATCCCAACCAACTTTCCCATGCGATAGAAGAGGACACAGCATAGCAGCTGTTTGAAGTCTGTCCAGAAAGAGAGTGCGCTTGCTATTTGTTATTAAATAAAAAAGATATCGATAGACTCGTATATGCTGTGCATCATTTTGGAGCAGTTTATTAATAAAATAGAGGAATAGTTTTTTAATTTTATTTTTATTCAATTAATTATATAATACTTTTATCTTTAGAAGACAAACTAAAAACAACAATTTAAAAAGAAACTTATGTTTATTGTCAAAAATTATAAAGTATATATTTTTTTTTAAATTATTCAGGTTCCGAGTCATCGGACATAAAACTGTGATCTCCAACTTCTGAACCTTCTTCGTCATCACTCTCCTTTTCGGTTGTTTCGACAATGTCTTCTATTCTCAAAGGTGTATGATCCCCAATAAATCCTATTGGATGTAAATATTCATCTAAGAACCAATCGCAGTTCTCAGGTTGAAGTTTCACGCATAATGGATTCGTTGCATTCAGCCACATGGAATTTACGAATATAGTTCGTAAATTATTTTGAGTCAATGATATCCAGCATGGTGGTATGGAGTTGGAGTCAAAGCCTTTTATTTTTTAACCGACTTTCGAAAAAGGAGGAGGTGTCAAATAACGAAGAAGTAAAATACAAACACCGACTTCCGAAATGAAAGATATTTTTTAATTTTTAGTGTATTTTTTTTTGAAAGTCGGTTAATTTTTTTGTAAAATAGTTTTTTGATTTTTCACTTTTTAGTTGTTATACCCCACAACTAAAAACCCCAATAACATTGAACGTGGGATTTAAACATTTGAAGTACACCAAAACGTCATCGAGGTAAACGTATTTTTCGTTTTTGTCCAGTTTCTCAAAAAGCGCTTAAGCAATTTCGATAAAATTTATATGGAACCACCTCGGGAGTATATTCTTTCGGATAAAAAAAGAATTTTGAAAATCGGTCCACAACTGACGGAGAAATCGGCGGACATACATAAAAAAAAAAAAAAACATACATACAGTCGAACATAGAACCTCCTCCTGTTTCGAAAGTCGGTTAAAAAATAAAAGGCTTTGACTCCAACTCCATACCGCCATGCTGGATATCATTGACTCAAAATAATTTACGAACTATATTCGTAAATTCCATGTGGCTGAATGCAACGAATCCATTATGCGTGAAACTTCAACCTGAGAACTGCGATTGGTTCTTAGATGAATATTTAAAACAAATAGGATTTATTGGGGATCATACACCTATGAGAATAGAAGACATTGTCGAAACAACCGAAAAGGAGAGTGATGACGAAGAAGGTTCAGAAGTTGGAGATCACAGTGTGATGTCCGATGACTCGGAACCTGAATAATTTAAAAAAAAATATATACTTTATAATTTTTGACAATAAACATAAGTTTCTTTTTAAATTGTTGTTTTTAGTTTTTCTTCTAAAGATAAAAGTATTATATAATTAATTGAATAAAAATAAAATTAAAAAACTATTCCTCTATTTTATTAATAAACTGCTCCAAAATGATGCACAGCATATACGAGTCTATCGATATCTTTTTCATTTAATAACAAATAGCAAGCGCACTCTCTTTCTGGACAGACTTCAAACAGCTGCTATGCTGTGTCCTCTTCTATCGCATTGAAAAGTTGGTTGGGATCTCTCAGTCGCACATATTCACTCGCAGCAATATTTTACTTTTCAAATTCGACAACCGCAATTCGGAACTGATTTTTCGCAGGCAACCCTATACCACCGTGTTCATAATGAAATAAACTTTATTTTCATTTAACTTTAATTAAATAATCAGACCGGTGCAAAATGCTAGTATCGATTTACCTGTTTATACCTGGCAACCCGAGAGTTGTGACGGGAAAAGAATAGGCAACCTAATGTTTGCATATTCTATGGGCTTCATACTTTCGATTGGTATGGAATTTGTCTAATAATCAAACCGGTGAAATGTTTAAAAAAAAAAAAAATTTAATTACTTATTTATCATTTCCTGGACTGAAATTTGATAGGCAACCCATATACAATATATTTATTGGCATATTAAATATAATATAAAATACATTTTGTTAAATAAACATCTCGGTGAAGGTCGTTTTATAGCGGGATCTTAGACTATATGGACACTAATTTTTCTCCGCGGCTTTGCTCCCGTAACCTATCTCACAGGTAGGGGCAGTGATAGTAAGCTACACCCGGCAAAAGGGAGAGGGCTCACTGAAAGAATTTTGGTAATCGAGTCAGTGCCTATATCCAGAAATTATCCCCTATAATCTTAAATGTTTTTTTTTTTCAATTATTATTAGGGAGTGCCTCCGCTACGTCTTATCCCGAATTAAACTTTTGACATGCTTTTATTTTAAAAGTCAGTGCCGGTTGCTGAATTGGCAACCGGCGCTGATTTTTAAAATAAAAGCTTGTCAAAAGTTTCTTAAACTTGCGAAATAAAACTTGTATCAGTTAAAATGTTCCAAAAAGCCACAAAAAATAAAAAAAATACTGTTCTTTGCATAAAAATCTTCTAAAATAAGTTCCAATAAATACAAAAAGTAAACGTGTCAAGCTAGATTTGAACTTGGAATCACAATCACAAGTATACATAGCAATTAACCCAATGCTTTACTTACTCGGCTAGGCTTACATGTAACCAAATATATGAATATTTGGCTACATGAACCCGGGCCTGCGAACGGCGAGTAATGGGTAGCTCGCCGTCCGATCAGTACCAGGCCCGAGAGTCGACGGCGCGTACCTAGTATTCCACGAGCGCCTCAAAGAGTTGTCAGCAATAAGGACGGGGCCCGTCGTGGCCGATGCCTGCCCGGGGGTTGTGGATAAATTCGAAACAGAGTTACCTCGCCCCCGAGCACTAAGGGCAGGAAGGAACAGGGGTGGGTTTTAGTCAGTAAGAGTCTGACACGCCCTCCCGCTCCACCCAAAGCGGGCGAAGTCATTGGATGATTTCTCACCCCACAAAAAAAATACTAAATATATGAAATAGAGAGATGTATTGTGCGTTTTGTTCTATGAAACAAAGTTTGTTTGTGTTTGTTTTAAGGCGCTATTAACTTTCAATGACCTTGAGTGGTTAACTTGCGTGTTCTGTGCTGAGCTCACTTAATGCGCCGTACGTCCACCCAGTAATAGGACTCGCCTATCAAGGAGCGCTGTACGAAATTTGACGCATTACTAATTTATTATACATAAAACAACAGGTATTATACAAAAATATGTATAAATAATTAAATGATCTTTAAAATGGTGAAGGTTTCATAAAAATACGCTGTAGAGTTTTTGCGGGATTCTTAATTTTTTATCCGCTTTAGACATAGTTTTACAAATTAATTACACTATGTTATAAAAATATAATTTCAAATATTTACATATCAAATTACGGCGGAAATTGTCTAAAGTAACATGTATTTTTTTAAAGGAAATAAAACTAGTCGTTTAGACGTGACGTTCAAATAAAAACCATTTGAAGTCGTATAAATGCGCCTTAATAGTTGGGTTAGGCATAATTAACAAATAAAACAGATGTTCAGCCGGTAATTTGCTAACGACGGCGACGGTTGTAAGTAATGAAAGCCACGGAGCCCTATGACGGGCTTATATTTCTGTCTGCAGGGTTTAAAGGAACCTAACACGAAGGGGATGACGGGGTGTTTCGTTCGCTCGCTTTGTTCACTCTGGTTAGGTTCGAAGGGGATGAAGGGGGTTAGACCCTTCATCTCCTTCGAACCTAACCTGTCCGTGTCAGGGTGTCCTGGGTTTCTGAGCTCACTTTGCTTACTCTTGGACTAAATAGTTCAAGAGTTGTCAGGCTCGGGTGGTCGCCCACTCACTTCAAACAGACGACAGTCGTAAGCTGACGAAGCTGCTGGCAGCAGTGAGCAGCGGCCCTACTATGACGTATTAATATCATAACAATTCCGGTGTAAGAGAGAGACAGAGCTATACAGCACGAATAGCACTATCTCTTTCTAAAATGATTTTAAGATTTGTCAGGTTCTAGTAACTTCTTCTATCTCCTTTTGTTCATCAAACGGTTGTACGTTAAAGATTGCGCTGTGCTTTATGACCGCTCATTGTACAATAATACAATTATTTTTATAATAAATAATAAAAAAATCAAGGCAGTTTCAATAACAAACAAACCCATTTTTAACCGGCTTCAAAAAAAGGTGGTTCTCAATTTGGTTGTAACTTTATTTTTTGCAGTGTTGTGACCTTCAAAACTCTGTTTTATAAACCGATATGGAAGATTATTTTTTAATTTGAAAGGATTTTTTTCCATTTTTATGAAGATTCAGTTCTGATGATGGGATCCATGAGGAATTAAAGGAGCTTCTAAAAAATTATTGGCATACAAATAGCAATTTTCATCAAAAACTCAAACATTTCAATTCAGAAAGTACAATTTTGTAAAGACAATCTGATTGAGAAGACCACAGATGGTAAACGGAACTCCTAAATGATACATATTTTACGGGTGGCAATAGGATATCTCGATTAAGATAGTTGAGTGAATATGACGAAGCAAATTTAGATAAAAGGTTGTGAAGAAAATGATACCATCGAACTGATCTGATGATGAAGCTTAAAGGTAGGCATCGGAACTCTGTAATCAATCAATGTATCCTAGAAGTGTTTGGGCTTGTTGGAATTATCATGAGATGCACTATGGCGTTAAATGATTTAAATCATATGTACCTAATATTCTATAGGTATCTACCACAAATAAAAAGCAAAAAATAAAAACTTTTACAAAAAAAACCGACTTCCAAATAAGAAAAAACACAAAAATAAAGTAATAAAAATCGAGGCGTGGCTGTGTCGTGGACACAGCCGTTTGAGTTTACGTCTACGTATCGGGTAATATTTTGCTATGGCAACATTTTCTATTCGTCGGGTTCACGAAAGACATCAAGGAAATAAATAATAACTGTGTTCTAAGTATAACTTTATTTATGATAATGGCGCTGTCCTCGGACGCCTTTAGCTTATTGCGTTCTTGGCACCGTTTCATTCTTTCATATGGGGTGTTATGGGTAAGAGTTTCCCATGAAGAGCTCTTTCTAATCGTATACGTTCCTTATATTTCGATTGACTTTTTGTTCTATTTTTTTACTTATACACTGTATATATTTACTACTAGTTTCTGCCAGAGTTTAAGTTACTTCTTATATAGTCAGCTACCCTTTTTTTTTTGGGGGTGGGTAATTATCTAATGACATCGCCCGCTCTGAGTGGAGCGGGAGGGCGTGTCAGACTCTTACTGACTAAAACCCACCCCAGTTCCTTCCCTGCCTTGAGTGCCCAGGGGTGCGGTAACTCTGTTTTGAATTTATCTACAACCCTCGAGTTGGCATCGGCCATGACGGGCCCCGTCATGATTGCTATATGAATTCCAACGGGTCCACGACATTTTTCAAAAGTACAGTCAGTAAAAACAAATTTTTGTAAGAAAGAAGAATATTTGGAGCCGACTTGTTGACTGATTTTATGCTCGTGATAGAAAATGGCCAAGCAATCTCTATTCTATACCTTAATAATAATGGAAATAACAATCAACTTACAGGATACCTTGCGATGACACGACTATACACATATTTTATTAATTGTAGATAAAGTTCAATGACCATTATTGACTAAATAAAATAGTTTTTCAATTTGCGCTTTTACCAAATAAACTGGAGATGACTCAATCAAGCAAAGTTTACCAGGTTGGAAACCACGCAAAGTAATTGTGGATTTTGAATTAGCGATACTTAATTTTATCCAAACATGTTTACCGGATACTGAGATAAAAGGGTGTTATTTTCATTTTTGACAGGCTTTACAAAAACAAGGAAAAAAAACCTTAATATTTCTACAAAAGAAGAAAAAGATCACGTGAACAGATATGTTGCTTTGGCTTATTTACCATTTAATGATGTTAAAGATGGTTGGTTGACCATTATGGAAATAGCACCAGAATATGAAAAAAATACGCGTTTCAACGATTATTTTGTTGTTTTACCAACCCTTCAATACTACTTAGTTTTTGGAAATGTGAAGGCTAAAGACACCGAACTACAAATTTGGTAGAGTCATGGGACAAAACCTTGAACAATAAATTAAAAAGGAAGCCCCGATTACTTAAATTATTACACACGTTTAAGGAATAAGCTGACCATTCTGAAAAATCTCATGTAAAAAAAAAACCGAACCAAATATTAAATCAATAAAGATTTAAAAATAAAAATATCTGTGACAAATATAAACAAAATCGATAAGCTACGTCGATGCTCTTAAAAAGCCTTAGCACAAAAGATAGTTTCGATAGTTATTAACTACGATTATTTTGAAAATGAGTATTTTTATTAATCTAATTATGATTTTTTAAATACTTAGGTATGTTTATTTTATTTAAAAATTGAGACAATTAACTTTTATTCTTCTGAAACAGCGTCGATTTTAGTCTACGATTGAGATGATTAAATGCGATTATTCAGAAACTGTGATTTTTTTACAATGCTTAAGTCTATTTTAGTGTAAGATTAATATAATTTCCTGTAATTATTTAGACATTGTGATTTTTTACAATGCTGATAGAATTCATAGAAATTATGAATATTTATCCCTTAGCCAAGCTTTTATTGCTGACTGTACTAAAGAAAATATTTTATATTTTATAAATGTCGTGGAACAACCCCTCTCGGGCCTGGTGCTGATCGGACGGCGAGCTACCCACTACTCGCCGTCCGCAGGCCCAGGATAGTCAGCTAACCTAGCTAGCCCGTAAAACATTATCAGAATCGGTCCAGGTGTTTCGCTGATTAGCCGGAACAAACAGACAGACCGACAGACAAAAATTTTAAAAACTGATTTTTAGACGTAGATACCGTGCAAATAACTGTATGAGCTTAAAAAAAACTATTTCAACACATTTGCTCAAAAATGCACTTACGAAGCCTGTATACATTGTTCGAAAGTTCAAAATTACGCACCATACAATGGAAGGTGCGGTAAAATAGATACTCTCACCTAAGTACCTATTTTACCGCACGCTCCGTTGTATAGCGCCGTGCGTATCCTTTACGGTTTTTTTTTAAATTTCAATATAGAGTAGAATTCCTCCAAGGAGTTTCGCATTACGAGAAAAAAAATATTAGCCGTCATGGCACGCCCGGCAGATTGAAACATTTTTTATGTGTGTTTTGTTTTGTAGTTGTTTGTTTTGTTGTGGGTGGTGGTGGTTGTTGTTGTTGGTTGTGGTGGCTGTTGCTGTTGGTAGTGTTGTTGTTGTTGTTGTTAGTTGTGGTTGTTGTTGTTGTTGGTTGTGGTTCTTGTTGATAGTGTTGTTGTTGTTTGGTGTTGTTGTTTCTGGTGGTTGTTGTTGTTAGTTGTGGTTGTTGGTGTTGTTGTTGGTTGTGGTGGTGGTTGTGGTGGTTGTTGTTGTGGGTAGTGTTGTTGTTAGTTGTGTGTTGTTGTTGATTGTGGTGGTGGTTGTTGTTGGTAGTGTTGATGTTGTTAGTTGTGGTTGTTGGTGTTGGTGTTGTTGTTAGTTGTGGTGGTTGTTGTTGTTGGTTATTGTTGTTGTTGTAGGTTGTTGTTCGTTGTTATTGATATTGGTTGTTTTTGTTGTAGGTTGTTGTTGTTGACTGTTGTTTGTTGTTGTTGACTGTTGTTTTTGTTGTTGGTTGTTAGTTGTTGTTGGTTGTTGTTGTTGGTTATTGTTGGTTGTTTTTGTTGTTGGTTGTTGTTGTTGTTGGTTGTTGTTGTTGTTGGTTGTTGTTGTTGTTGGTTGTTGTGGTTGTTGTTGTTGTTGTTGTTAATTGTGGATGTTGTTGTTGTTGATTGTGATTGTTTTTGGTAGTGTTGTTGGTTGTTGTTGTTTGTTGGTTGTTATTGTTGTTGGTTGTGGTGATTGTTGTTGCTGGTAGTTTTGCTGTTGTCGATGGTTGTTGTTGTTATTGTTAGGTGTTTTTGTTAGTTGTGGTTGTTGTTGGTTGTTGTTGTTAGTTGTGGTTATTTTTGTTGTGTTTGTTGTTGTTGTTAGTTGTAGTTGTTGTTATAGGTAGTTATTGGTAGTTGTTGTTGCTGGTTGTAGTTTCTTGATACTGTTTGTTGTTGTTATTTGTTGTTGGTTGTTGTTGTTGTTTGTTGTTGTGTTTGTTGTTGTTGTTTGTTGATGTTGGTTGTTACTTGTTGTTGTTGTTGTGTTCTTTTTTTTCGCATAGATGTTACTAGGGATAAAGGGGTCGAGAGCGGTGGCGTAGTGGGGGCATCGTGGCACGACGGCGTCATGCCGGTTTTCGTCACGACATTCAAGTCGCTTTTACTGCCAAGCCGCGCCAATAGATGATTCAAATCAAAAACAAAAGTTTGTTTCATTGCCTAGTAGGTACTGTTTTCTCGCAAATGTGTTGAAAAACGTTGTATGTCACACGTGCGGTTTGGTATTTACAAACTCGTGACTATGGTAAGCCCTCGACTTCGTCTCGGGCTTACATTCGTCTACTCGTTTGTAAAACCCAACTTACCGCACTAGTATCATAAATAACTATTGTGTTGACATTACAAACAGAGACTTCAATTTTATTTGATAAATAATAAAAACTATTTTTTTTTACACGATCGATAAATTTTGACGAGAGCTGTCGAATGAAACTAAAACGAACGTCCTAGCTTCTCCGAGTCAAAAGTTATACTAAATGGAAATCTCGAAACGCAGCAAAATAATCTCATAATGGCGCTTTTCCCTCCACTGCAATGCGACGCGTCACAGTCCTCACTTATCGTAACGAATTATATGATCCCTTAGCTATCCAAGTGTAATTAAATTTTGGATGGAGATGATAGGTACCAATGTATTGTAACTGCGACACCAAACTGTATCCCCCGATTTTGTTATAATTCGTTTTTTGAATTGCCTCCCACTATGGAAGCAATTTTAAAGACGTATTCATGTCAAAAGTACTAAATTTTTTTCGCTGGTTTACGTACGGCAACAATGACAGAAGTAGGCTTTACACTACGATTACTGTAGCATTGTAGTGCAGGCATTAGTCCAGTCATTTTATCCAATGTTTGAAGTGGAGTGATTAGAGACCTTCAGAACCACAAGTCCACTCAAAATATAGTAAATATTGTCAACTTTAAAAGTAAACAGAATAACTTTTTCCGTAGGATGCACCGTTCAGAAGTTATAAGCCAAAACCAGAAGAATGACCGAAAATCTCGAGATTATCCAAGCACTATGTAATTAACACAGGTCTTTCGAAACTGCAAACTTGGTTTTACACTATTATCTATCGGAACAACATCCCAAAAATGCAGCATAATGCAATTCTTAAGTACTAGCCAATAATTATATTTTATTATTATCATGTAATAATACATAACATTATTTTTGGTGAAAAATGAAGTCGACTGGCCTACATTGCTAATATTATGTTACACTAGATGATACCACAATGAACGCCTAAATAATTATGATTTCACCATTGTATTTTCATTTGTCGATGCTGTTCGAAGCGTGGTTAATCGTACAGAGCGTTTTAATTTATGCATTAATTTAAGTGTTATTTTATATTAGTGTAGTGAAGACTATTCTAGTAAGATATGTACTGACTTTTGAATGTTTTTATTTTCAACAGAGAAGAAAAATAACAGATAGGAACTTTTCACCATCTGTAGTGGCATCACTGTTAGGAAAGTGAGAAGAATGCAGCCTGACCAACACCAGATGAACAATAAGACTTATATGCCATAATACTCAATAAAACACTGTTCAAATATCGCATTTTCATTAATACCTATCTATTTTTCATCATTGTAGCTTTTTTTTTTGGTGGGTGGGAAATCATCCAATTACTTCTCCCGCTGTGTCAGACTCTTACTAGACTAAAACCCACTCCTGTTCCTTCCCTGCCTGAGTGCCCAGGGGTGCAGTAACTCATTTTCAGAATTTATCCGCTACCCCTTGGCATGCAGGCACCGGCTATGATGGGCCCCGTTAGTGGTGGTTGACACTCATCTCTTTGAGCGCGCGTGGAACACTACGCGCCATCGACTCACGGGCCTGGTGCTGATCGGACGACGAGCTACCCACTGCTCGCCGTATGCAGGCCCGGGTCTACGGTGGCCGAAGATTGTCTCGCGACGTACGACGCCCAGTACCTTTCCTGCGGTTGTAGCGGCCGGGGCCGTGAGGGCCACTCCGTTGAGCTTCCCTCACGCGTCCCGCCTCCGCCTTCGCGAGCATTACTGCTTCGCAGAAGACGGAGACTGCCTCCCATTCCCTCTCGCTCCGTTCCATGGCCTGAACCAGGGCCGGGCGCGAGAGGTCGCCTCCACCTATCGCATCCACGAGGACACGGCGGTGCTCTGCCCAAGCGGAACAGACCTCCACCGTATGCTCCACCGTGTCCTCTGGGCGATCCGCGCAGTGGCAACACCCGGGCATTTCCTCCCGCCTAATCTGATGCAGGAACCTCTCGAAACAACCGTGTCCGGTGAGGATCTGCGTCAGGTGGAAGGTGAAGACGCCGTGACGCCTCTCCAGCCACTCCTCAAAGAGGGGCACTACCGCCGCGATGGTGGCGTGCCCAGCGCTGGGTTGCGACAGTCACTGTCTCCATGTCACCATGAGATCATGCCGGAGCTCCGTCCGCCGAGCCGCGAGGTGTCGCGGCAGCAGAGTTTCGCCCCATCGTTTGGCCTCCTCGCGCCACTCCTAGAGCAGCGCAAGGATCTTGGCCTCCAGATCCCACGGCGACAGTCCGGCAAGGAGGCTCACCGCCTCACAGGAGACCGTGCGGTATCCTCGGATGAGCCGAATGGCCATTCACCGGTGCCCCGTAAAGGGCCATGGGCCGCACGATCCCCGCGTAGAGCCTCGGCAGGAGGCGTTTTGACGTCGGAAATGCTCGACAAAGTTCCACCGGCTGTCGAGGACGAGACCCAGGTACCTCATCGTCCCCTCGACGCCGATGTGAACCCCTCCTACCGTTATCCGGGAACCCGACGGTGGCGCGTTCCGAGGACATGAAAACACATGGCCTCGAACTTGTGCAATGCTACCTCGAGTTCCAGTTGCCGGATCCTCTCAACGACTGATCATGGTAACTTAAGGCACTATTAACTGCCAATGACCTTGAGTGGTTAGCTTGCGTGTTCTGTGCTGAGCTCACGTAACGCGTCGTACGACCACCCAGTAATAGGACTCGCCCATCAAGGAGCGCATAAATAACTAAATGATCTTTAAAATGGTAAAAGTTTCATAAAAATACGCTTTTTTGTTTTTGCGTGATTCTCAATTTCTTATCCACGTTTGAAATAACTTTACAAATTCAAATATTCACATATCAAATTATGAAAGAAATTAAACTAGCCGTTTAGACGTGATCTTCAATTAAAAATCATTAAAAGTCTTGTAACTGTGCTTTAAGCGTTATTTTTATTTATACTTTAAAATCTCATTGCTGGGCAAAGGTAGACCTTTTCTTCCCGGTGTGATGCCCTCTCATTCTAATCTATCATAGACGTTAGCTACCAAACCAATATAACGCTCTTCAATGCAAATGCTACGCTGTAGGGACTGGTCTTTATTTATTTATTTATTTAACAATTTATGTACACACAGAACAGACAGGAATGAAACAGAAAAAATAAATAAAAATAATTATGTACAAAGGCAATGCTTATTTCTAATGAAATCTCTTCCAGCATACCTGTGATATTCATTTGAAGCTCAAACGAATATCAAAGACCAGTCTAAAATATTTGGGCTTTCTTCTGTTTAATCGTAACAAGCTTATCATAATTCGGTCAACCAGCATGACGACACATAGACCTGTTCGTTAAAGTTTTTCTCTCCATCGAGCTAAAATTTATCGTAATTGAGTCTACACTTAACGTAAGGCGTGATGAAACGACTGGTAGCTATCAAATATTTACCTTAGGCTTCTTACAGCACTCAACATAACGACTAATTAAGTTTGTTTGATGAAACTTGAGTGTGAAACCGAGGATTAGCGAAATAACCAGTTGGATGCGACTAAGTAGGTTGATCTTGAAAGAAGTTTGTAACGAGCTACTAAGATACGTATCTATCTAGGTACCTAGTAGAACAATTCGAAAAATAAGACTATTTTCGAACCTAGTCACTAATACTGTTATGCACGTGTATGATACGCTATTTATGCGTTCTAGTGGGCATAGTAGTCTGTGTTTCTTTCCGTGCTTGATTTCCTAGATTCCTTTATTTTAAAACTTCGCTTCTGTAGTGTTTTTTTTTCGGGGTAAGAAGTAGGTCGCCTATGATACTCAGCGTAGTGTAGCTGTCTCCAGATATCTACTTCTAGAGATTATCTCTAAAGTCGTGGTCACATTATTGTGTAGTTGCGCTTTCTGGAGCAGTTGGTTGGCCACAAAACTTGTTGTGATATGACGCATTTAAGCTTGAATAGATTCGTTTGAGTGGTGTGTTTCACGCCACGATACATCCCGACACAGTAATGTGAACCTAGCTTTAGACACAAAGAAACAGTTTTACATCTTTTTATGTAGGTGAAAGTGGGGTAATTGGGAACACCTAAAGGAAATGAAGAATAATAAGAGCAAAGCCATGATAATTGTTGTCAATTTAATTTTTTATTCAAAAACAAACTTTGACCTATTGTCAAGAAATAACCCAAACCCTAACAAAACCTAACAAAACCTAAACAAACCAAACCAAACCAAACCAAACCGAAACAAATAACATAAAAATCACATGGATCAATACAATTTTAAGAGAAAGCCGATTCCCGACTCGCCGTTACTATTTACCTTGCACCTGCTGGTGTAATTAAAAACAGATGATTAAATTTCGACTAAATACATATATTACTACAATATATCTAATACATAGCCAAAACATACTTTAAAAATATAGCACACAATGACCATTACGTTTTGTCTAAAAAAATTTTGTTAATAACAAACTCATTAAAGACCCGAAATAATTATTTAAAAAAATATAGTAACCGATTTAACAATTCATCGGATTATTATAAGAATAAGAAGAATTATTGAAGAAGTTATAGAAGAAGAAGAGAAGAAGAGAAGAGGCTCAAAATCATGTATTGTAAATTTGCCGAAAAGTGCCCGGCTTACGTTTTAGTACAAAAAAACCTGAAATTTTATGTTTTGTAGCAAAGACAATGACAATCAAAAGGCTTTTTGAAATAATTTCGCGATATAAACCCCAAAAATTTACTGTTCCTAATTACCTGGCATTCTCACTTACCTCAATCTCCTCTAATATAAGTTTAGATATCCCGACTGTGGCGGTGCCGAGGAACGTTTTTCAGTTCTATGTATAATGGTATCTACTTGTACTTTTTTCAGGTTCAGTCAATACAGGCTGCTGTCGGCGGTCTTTCACCGAATGTGGTGGCTTCATTATTAGGGGGATAAATTTTAATACATACTCCACAAGAACAAAAACAGCAAATGAAAAGCATTCTTTTTTGACAGTCATGAACAGAAATATAATTCATTTAAAAATATTGTATTGTTTGTTATTCTGAATTTTCCAAGATTTTTCCCAATGTAGAGATAAGTTTTTTTTTACTTATATTAATATCCTTAAATCAGAACTTAGTAAAAGAGCCATCCTATGTCCCAATATTTTAGTAATAAGTAGCAGAGGTTTTTCTGTAGGAGCTCCACCTGAAGTAGGTACAATAGATACCTAGGTAAGTACCTACTTCCTCATCGTTCCCTCAGTGTTGGGGATCGCGACAGTATACAGAATGTTACGGAGAGGCGGTGTTTCATGTTTTAGATACCGCTTCAGCCCATGGAAATGAACAACTTTTCACAAGAGATGAGGTACCGACGCATCGTAGCTATGCTTCAGTTTGTAGAACGTGAGAGACCATATAACACACACAATAGCACATAATTCATCTGTGAAATTACTTTCCTTCGATACATAAATTGTAGTTGTCCTTAAAACCTCATCTGTCACGTAGGTCATATGTGACCACGAACAATAGATTTTCTTTTGTGTCTGTTGTCTGACAGATCAGCCAATAAGCTATTGAAGGGGTGACTGCTATAAAGTAACTTTACTTTCAGTAGAAATATTCACTTGTAACAAACCGACTACGAGCCAGGTGAGTCGCTGCAGGCACAACTTAGTCTGATGTGGTACTCCAATGAGCCACAATGCGATTGCGGCGCTATGTCCCAAACTATGCCTCACCACTTTTGCAATGCGATTGCGGCGCTATGTCCTAAACTATGCCCCACCTCTTGTCATGCTCTCTGTGCAACAACACCTGCACTTTGAAAGAACGATGCAAATGTTAACACTGTCGACGAGGCTGAATGTTGGTCAAAAGACATTTAATTTTGGAAGCATAGATACGACAAAGAGAAGAAGACAGTCAAATCTAGATGTTTAATAGAAGTACTTTTTTAACAGATAATAATGCCCATTTTGGCCCTTCCGCCGAGTGTAACAGCATCGTTATTGGGAAAGTAAGAAGAAGAAGAAGGCAGCTTGGCTACATTAATAAGCAAAAGACTATAAAACCAATTACAAAATTTCGCATTTTCATAGGTATAATAAAACAAATAACTTGAAAATTTCGCATTTTATTTAAACATTCCCCGAGGAATGGTTGTGCACCTAAACGACACAATGATGATTTTATTCGGAATCTATCTACCGTCATTTTTAGAACTTTTCGTGGACTAACCAGAAGTTTTTTTACCCGCTCCACCCAGAGCGGGAGAAGTCATTGGATGATTTCCCACCTCGCGGGACTCCGATGTGACGTACAGGACCGATTGTTGAGGCAACACTTGTGGGAGGCTTATGTCCAGCAGTGGACGTCTTTCGGCTGAAATGATGATGATGATGAGGATGTGATTCCCCAATGCTATGAAGACTACTCATCGATCCTGTTGAAAATCACTGACGACCAAAAGACAGAAATCTAGATTTTTTTTTATTTACAGCTAATTATGGCCGTTTTCTCCCTTCCCCCGAGTGTGACGGCATCGTTACTGGGAAAGTAAGAAGAAGAAGAAGACAGCTTAGTGGCTCTTATTTGAAATATGTACTTAGAATAAAACATACTTTAAAAATTTCGCATTTTTATTCAAAGATTCGTGATGAAGATACAATGATTCGACGACAATTACAGTACCTATATCTCGAATGGAATTCCGGACTAGCCGGTGTTGAAAGTTCATTTGTAGTCCAGTACGCAGTTTTATCTAAAACAGCTCTTCTGTGCCGTTGGTAACCCTCCGATAGGCCATATGCATGCCATTTTTTATTTTCTAAATAAAACTTAATATCTATCGCAAACACTATGAAATAATTTTTAAAAATATCTTCATCAGAACCGAAGTTATAAAGCTTTAGAGTTGATAATACGAGTAGAAAGAGAAGACCGTCCGAGATACAGCTACTGTAGAAAACAGCGTTTCTGTGAGAGGGACAGATATATTTGTTTCAAAGTACTCGTATCATATCTCGTCTGTTTTTCGATCAATTTTGATTTCAATTTAATAACAACAACTATAACAAAAGTAATTATAATAAAATTTTACTTTTTATAGCAAAAAATATCGTGACAACTTTTCGTAAGAATTTTTTCCGTCTAGCCCCCTTTCACAACGCGCGATAACGAACTTCGTTCCAATAAATAATACATTTAAATGTTTTCTACAAGCACGTTTTTCTTTTAAAAATATTTTAAATTGTAAATGATGTGTGTAGTAATGAATAGAAACGAAATTTTATTCCAAAACCCTTAATTTTACATTTCAAATGTTGTTAGTATGTTTTATAGATTTGCTTATTATCTAGTGTTAGTTAAAGTTAAAAGTAATTAAATTAAATCTAATTATATAGTTTATGGACTCCGTTTTGGGTATAGGCCTCCCCAACCTTTTCCACCTTTCTCTGTCCTTGCTCTGCTCGATCCAATCTCTGCCCACCGCCTGCACGATGTCGTCTGCCCATCGCTGCTTTTATCTGCCGGTTTTTCTTTTGCCTGATGGTCCTTTCCATTTGATGGTCTCCATTGTCCACCTTCTATCTGTGCAGCGTGCGATGTGACTAGCCCATTGCCACTTTATTGTTAGTGCATGTCTCAGTGCATCCGTAATATTTGTTTTCTGTCTTATCTCCTCGCTTAGTACTTTATGTATTTTTCTGATCCTTAGAATGCTTCTCTTCATTGCTTTTTGTGAATTCTCTATTTTTTTGTTTGATATTTTTGTGAATACCCAGGTTTGACAGCCATTTATAGGAGGCATGGCATGATACAGGTTTCCATTAAGGTTTTTTTCCTGTGTAGGCTATAGTTGCCTTTTAATATTTCTTTTAACGCCCCTATAAACCCTAATAATAATATTGTTAAAAATCAGTGACAATGACAGCGAGACACAAAGGGTCTTATAATATAAAAAATCGGCCAAGTGCATGTTGGACTTCACACATTGGTGTAGCGTGTAAATAGCCAACAGCTGATTTTGAGTCGTTTTTAAGAACGACAAAATATGGCGGTACAAAAAACTAATGAAAATTAAATTGATAAAATCCCTGAGACACCAATACTAATACAACGATTTGTAGCAGAAAGCCTACCTACCTTGTGTTTCCTGAGACTATAACTCGGACCCAGGAAGATGCAAAACGTAGCTCCGTCAGGCCGCTGGAATCGTAGCCGGCCGGCAAGACAAATCTTGAATAATCAACCAGTGAAATGCTTAAAACTCCCAAATTCAATACTACACTATAAATTCACAATGTCTCACAGATGCAGGCCCATTTATTTTACGAGAATGTTCAGGTTTTCATCAGAAAAAGAATTTTCAAAATGCGGAAATGCAAACATTTAATGTGTCGCTTGGTGGCGGTTAGCGGAACTGGATTATGCCGCGAACGCCTTTTGGCGAGCACACTCGATACCACCCGGCGCTATAGGCATTAAACATTGGCGTAAAGGATTCATCAAATAGACACTCAATGTTGTCACCTGTTTCATAAGGATAAGCACACTATTTTAATCGTACTGAATATTAAAAAAGGCAATTGACGCTTCACCTCACATTTTGTACCTCCCCCAAATGAGGTAATTATTAAAGAAAAAATCTGATTCATCAATATGTTGGTATACACATAATGTTGGTTTGTTAGTAAAATATACATAATAAATTATTGCGTAGTATTTTACTAACAAATACCAAAATATTTATAAATCAGATTTTTTTCCATTCACCTATGAACTTGAAATTAGGTGATAATGTAAACATTATGGAAACATTATCACCTAACTTCAAGTTCAAAGGTCAATGGGAAGTTAAAAAATTCTTCAGAACAAAATTTTGTGATAGCAACGGACAGACAGACGGACACGTGAGTGACAACAATATCGTGAGTGGCTCCGTTTGGACCCTTCGGGTACGAAACCCTAAAAAACAGCCATGTGATTACTTTAAATAATGATTATTAGGTTCTTAATTTAAAAAAAAAATAGTATACGCTAATCAGTATTTAAACTAAGCATTTGGTTAGCGGGTTTTATAAACAACGCTGGGAGGTCTTCAAGAAGAAAATTAAAGAGCACTTCCTTTCACATTGACATAATATTGAAATATATTGGTATTTATTTAGTATATAGTACATATATATTCAGATATTTATACTTATTTATGTAAGTTTATGTTGTACACTGGATCCTACCCTCAAATGTGATCTCTCTCCATCACTCAAAGGTTTGCTGGGAGAAAACTCAACATTGAGTTAAGCTCGCCTTTGTACATTAACTATTTAATCACTGAGTACTATGTTAGTTGTTTGGTGTACAATAAAGAATTAAAGAATTAAAGTACGTACATGGGTAAATTAACATTTGACTTTTCACACGCTTTTATTAAACAACGCTGTACATGAGCAAACGAACATTTTATTTTCCTGGCTGCGCTTTGGTGACCTATTCGGGGAAACCGAAGGTTTTGTCTGTGCGATTATGGACGAAGTTATGATGACGAATAACTACCGGAAATATATTGTGAAGGACGGTACGGTTGACATCTGTCGGGCATGCCACCGGCCCGGGGAATCAATCCGACACATTATTTCTGGTTGTTCTCGTCTAGCTAACGGAGACTATTTGCACAGACACAACCTTGTAGCCAGGATTATCCACCAGCAACTTGCTCTTAAATACAATCTTATGGAATCTGAAGTACCGTACTATAGGTACGAGCCCGACCCAGTTCTCGAAAATAGCAATATCACGTTGTATTGGGATCGATCTATCATCACTGATAGGACTATTGTTGCCAATAAGCCTGACATAGTGGTAATAGATCGACAAGAGCGTCGCACAATGATTGTTGATATAGCTGTCCCTCATGACGAGAACCTCGTGAAGGCTGAGAAAGATAAAAAAACAAAGTATCTTGATCTGGCTCGCGAGGTTGTCGACATGTGGGAGGTGGATACAGCAGTCATTGTGCCGATAGTCGTGACGGCCAATGGCTTAATAGCCAAGAGCCTCGACCAACATCTCAGGAGGCTCTCGTTGGGCAGTTGGATCAAGGGCTTGATCCAGAAAGCAGTACTCCTGGACACGACGCGTATTGTTAGGAGATTCCTTTCTCAGGAGCCCTGACCACCGGTAGCTTGGACCCTATTCCCGATACCGGTGGGCAACTACTTTTTATATTTTTAAATGTTTTTGTATTTATTTATGTTTTTCTAAGTACCTAAATCAATCAACATTGAGTTAAGCTCGCCTTTGTACATTAACTATTTAATCACTGAGTACTATGTTAGTTGTTTGGTGTACAATAAAGAATTAAAGAATTAAAGTACGTACATGGGTAAATTAACATTTGACTTTTCACACGCTTTTTTTAAACAACGCTGTACATGAGCAAACGAACATTTTATTTTTCACATGCTATTTCCAGAGGTGTCGCTTCCGTGGCCTATCCCATCGAAACTATTCAATTTTCTGGTTTTGAAGCCTATGCACTTTCTAGCTTTCTGTCAGTGGAAGAATGTTAATTGCAGCAGTTATCATCATTTCAGCCAAAAATAGTGTAAAAAAGTGTCGCCATAACGACCGGTCCTGTGCGTCTCGCATCCATTGAATTCCCGCGACCCTCATCTGGTCATCGGCACACCTTGTGGGAGGCCTTCCAACACTGCGTCTTCCGGAACGCGGTGGTGACTCCAGAATTTTTCGGCCCCATCGACCGTCTGTTCTGCAAGCAAATGCAGCAGCACTTACAAAGATTATCTTCTCCAACAAACAAACAATTTTGTATCTTCATGATAGTTTGAACAACTAAAACAAATTACATTTTTAAACAAAAGATTTCCTTAAACAAGGTGATTGACCTTGTTGTATTTTAGACGAATCTCATAAACATTGGTATGAAGAGCCATGAAGAAGGACTTAATGATAGTAAATCGATCACGAGTTCGTTTAGATTCACGAGAACAAAATAATTAAAAAATATCATAACGATAACATCACAGTATGATGACGCCTGTATTGGCCAATGAGAAGCAAGGTAAATATAATTGTAAAAATGGCAATGGCCCATCAGGCCATGTCAAAAACATTTATTTAGTATTAATTATTTATTTAGCATGTCATGTACTGAAATTAAATTAAAATGGGTATTTACCTATGAAATTGCCGTCTCATGAAACTGCACACATGAACTGTGATAACTTTGGATTGCTTTGAAATTATAAAAAACACAAAACCCAAAGAAACAATTAAATAAGTAATTTCAAAAAAGAATACTATGCCTTAAATATTAAGTTTATTTGAATTTGTAACTCCAAGACAATCCAAAGTTATAACAGCTCAAAGTGACCCGTTTCAGCTTTTTCCTTAAAATTAGGACTTGGAGCGTATATAAACGTTTTAACAACATTGATTTATTATTACTAGGATCGGCCAGCGGCTTCGCCCGCATGAAACTCGGGAATATTTCCAGGGAACGTACTCCAGAAATAAAAGTGATCATTTTACATTTGCCAACATCCAATCTATCTCCATACCAAAATTCATCAAAATTGGTTTAGCTGTTAAGGCGTGAAAGCATAACAAATAGACAGATAGAGTTGCTTTCACAGCTATAATATTAGGATGGATATAGTAGACATGAATGGTAATGATATAGATACAGGTTGATGCTTACATATCGGGTGTAAAAAAACAGTTTCCGAAGCCGAAAGTAATAACAATAATAATAAATCCCTCTCCTCAACCGAAACCTACAAGTATTTGGGTATGTCGGAAGCGTTAGACATCAATACTGCTGACGTGAAACAGTCGCTGAAGGAGCGCTTCTTTGGCCGCCTGAATAAAGTACTAAATAGTCTTTTATCAGGCGGGAACAAGGTGCGCGCCTTCAACGGTTGGGTCATGCCGGTATTGATGTACTCTTTCGGCATACTCAAATGGACTCAGACGGAACTTGACGCCCTGGATAGGAGGGTCCGCACACTGCTGACCGCAAATCGGATGCATCACCCACGATCATCGGTGATGAGGCTGTATATCCCGCGGAAATGTGGGGGTCGTGGCTTCTTAAATGCTAAGACCCTACACAACCGCGAGGTATGCAGCCTTAGGGAGTATATCCTAGAAACCGACGTGGGTATGCATCGAGATGTGGTCGCTGTGGACAAGGGCCTCACCCCGCTCTCCTTGGCAAACGAGAACTGGCGCAAACTTAAGTACTGGATACTAATGACCGCAGGGAAGTATGGCAGAGCAAGGAGCTTCACGGACGCTTTTACCGGGTCCTACATGGACCCGATGTAGATTTCTTAGCGTCCGTATCCTGGCTGCGCTTTGGTGACCTATTCGGGGAAACCGAAGGTTTTGTCTGTGCGATTATGGACGAAGTTATGATGACGAATAACTACCGGAAATATATTGTGAAGGACGGTACGGTTGACATCTGTCGGGCATGCCACCGGCCCGGGGAATCAATCCGACACATTATTTCTGGTTGTTCTCGTCTAGCTAACGGAGACTATTTGCACAGACACAACCTTGTAGCCAGGATTATCCACCAGCAACTTGCTCTTAAATACAATCTTATGGAATCTGAAGTACCGACCTATAGGTACGAGCCCGACCCAGTTCTCGAAAATAGCAATATCACGTTGTATTGGGATCGATCTATCATCACTGATAGGACTATTGTTGCCAATAAGCCTGACATAGTGGTAATAGATCGACAAGAGCGTCGCACAATGATTGTTGATATAGCTGTCCCTCATGACGAGAACCTCGTGAAGGCTGAGAAAGATAAAAAAACAAAGTATCTTGATCTGGCTCGCGAGGTTGTCGACATGTGGGAGGTGGATACAGCAGTCATTGTGCCGATAGTCGTGACGGCCAATGGCTTAATAGCCAAGAGCCTCGACCAACATCTCAGGAGGCTCTCGTTGGGCAGTTGGATCAAGGGCTTGATCCAGAAAGCAGTACTCCTGGACACGACGCGTTTAGGAGATTCCTTTCTCAGGAGCCCTGACCACCGGTAGCTTGGACCCTATTCCCGATACCGGTGGGCAACTACTTTTTATATTTTTAAATGTTTTTGTATTTATTTATGTTTTTCTAAGTACCTAAATATTTAAAAATTTAAAATTGTATGTACATAAAATTGAATAAATGGAATAATAATAATATTCCACAACTATCACACAACGCCATCTAGTCCCAAGCTAAGCAGAGCTTGTGTTATGGGTACTAGACAACTGATAAACATACTTATATATTTCTAAATACATAAATATTATAGATAATTTACACCCAGACACAGAACAAATGATCGTGCTCATTACACAAACATTTGTCCTGGGTGGGAATCGAACCCACGACCTCCGGCATAGCAGTCAGAGTCACTAACCACTAGACCAACAGGCCTGCCAAAGTCTCATATTCTACCGATTACTTGGATATTTTTTTTCCACTAGACACTACCTGGGAATCCGCTGGTTCTCGAAATATTGAAGGCAGTTGCATTTTTTTTTTTACGAAAATTAATTCCAAAAAAAGAAAAAAAAGCGAATTTTCGAAATTACGCATTTGAAGTTACAAAAACGTAATGAATACCGTATCTGACAAGTAAGAAGTACCTACGTGGCTTAGAGCGAAAGGGCGGGGCTTAACTATGCTTGCCTGGGTTCGCGTTATAATACGCGCAATATAAAAAGTTTTTTTTATACCTAAAAATAAAAGTCGTTTACCAGCAATAATTTTTTAAAGCTACTTTGTTACAAGATGTACAGTAAGCGTAGTTGACGGCTTTGTGATGTGTCTTTTTACAGCCTGTACATACATATATACAGGCTTATGTACATAATAGAAGTTCGTTGGAGTATGCTGGTCAAATGCGCACAGGTCTCACTAATCTCTCGACATTTTACTCTACCTATTCTCTGCAGCCAGTCTAATCCAGCTGCCATACCAGTCAGTCTGTGATAATCATCGCTTTACCAAGTCTGAAAGTTTCCAACACTACCGGTTTCTGGGAAGAAAACACCGGTGCGATACAAAATCGCAAGTCAAGTTATACAATAAAATAAATTATACGATTGGCTGTTGAACATTCATCCAACCAATCACAGCAAATAACGCGTGTCTGACAATTTGACATATTAATTTGCGATATTTTTTGCTACTACTATACGTAGGGAAGGTTGTCCCTAGGTATTAAAATTTCAAAGGCAAAAAAAGTTTAATCTTTGAACTGTCGTTAGATCCCTTTGTTTGTTCCGATACACAAAGAAGCCGTCATTATACGTTACTAATTACTCGAATTAGTTAAAGTGCTCAACACAATCCAAAGTATTTTTAAATTTTACGCAGTTTTTCTTAAACCACTATTATAATTCCGTAGTGTGAGATAACCAAAAAAACGCAACTTAAAAAAGAAACATCTAACGCAGTTTTGTTTATGAGTTGATGAGTAGGTTATTTATAGGGTTCCGTAGTCCTTACAAGGACAAAGAACCCTAATAGTTTCGGTTTGTCCGTCCGAGGCATAGCTATGAGACTGTAAGTACTAGAAAGCTACAATTTTGCATTGATATATTAATTATTATTAATCATGCCAAAAAAATGCAACAATATTTTTTTTTTTTAAATTTTTTTATGGTATCTCCCTTAGATATAAAGTGAGTATAATTATTTTTTTTCTATAGTGTCTATCGTTAGATATGTCTGGATATGAAATTATTGAGGACTTGTGAAGAATACTTTTCGATTCAGTGATTCGTTTTCAAAATATTAAAATTTAAAGTGAATTTTTTTGATCGAGCCCCAACAAAAAGCTAAATTGTTTGTACTTTGAAGGAAAGCTATCAGGGCACGGGTAGTGGTGCGTTTCAATGCATGGATTTATATGGAACTGGCCTCGCAGGCAGCAGTGCGGGGAGCGGCGTACGAGTGATGCGCACCAGTCTAGCCCGGTGCGTTGCCGCGCTGCCGATGCCGCTGCCGCGCCACCGCCCTGCGCCCGCTGTTTTTTTTTTTTTTGGCGGGGTGTGAAATCATCCAATGACATCTTCCGCTCTAGGTGGAGCGGGAGGGCGTGTCAGACTCTTACTGACTAAAACCCACCCCTGTTTCTTCCTGCCTTTGAGTGCCCAGGGGCGAGGTAACTCTGTTTCGAATTTATCCTCAACCCCCGGGCAGGCATCGGCCATGACGGGCCCCGTCCCTATTGCTGACAACTCTTTGAGGCGCCCGTGAAACACTACGCGCCGTCGACTCTCGGGCCTGTTGCTGATCGGACGGCGAGCTACACATTACTCGCCGTCCGCAGGCCCGGGATCCGCTACCCCTAGGCATGCAGGCACTGACCACGATGGGCCCCGTCAGTGATGGCTGACAATCATCTCTTTGAGGCGCGCGTGGAACACTACGCGCCGTCGACTCACGGGCCTGGTGTTGATCGGATGGCAAGCTACCCACTGCTCGCCGTCCGCAGGCCTGGAGATCGTCTCGCGACATCCTACGCCCAATGCGTCTCCTGCGGTGGTAGCGGCCGGAGTCACGAGGGCCACTCGGTTGAGCTTCCCTCACCCGTCCCGCCTCCGCCTTCGCGAGCATATCTGCTTTGCAGAAGGAGGAGACTGCTTCCCATGGCCAGGCGCGAGAGGTCGGCGCCACCTATCGCATCCACAAGGATACGGCGGTGCACCGCCCAAGCGGGCCAGACCTCCACCGTATGCTGCCACCGCCGCCGCCGCTGTCGCCACCGCCGTCGCCGCCGCCAAAAGCTGTGGACAGGCCGTAAGAGTAATGGTCGTGCAACTTATAAAATGTACCTACTTGGAAAATTCCGTAGAAAATTACTTAGATGAAGTTGTTAATTGTTTGAAACCCCCTCCTAAGTGCGCATGTTGTAACGGGCGACTACGGAACCCTACATTGCGCGTAGCCCGATACGCGCTTGGCCTTTTTTTTTGGTTTCTGAAGGTTATCCTGAGTACAAATCACTGACAAGCAATATTAGCCTTTATGGTAAGGTAACAAATTCGACCTCCTGTTACATATTCAATATTCTTGTTTGGAAATTAAAGAATTGGCTAACTACGGCCTTCTTTTAACAAGAAAGGAATCCCATTGATTGAAATTGTCTTCGGAAACGATTATATTAAGTAGGAACTTTCTTATTATACAGCTTTTTTCCAAGTGAAGCTCGAACTGGAATAAAATCGAGTTTGGCAGAAAAAAAATCACTAAGCTTATCCTACTTAATTAGTCCTGAAGGTATAAAAAAACTCATTCATGTAGGAATTATTAGTGCAATCAATAATAAAATGTACACAAAAAAAAACTTAATAGTCACATTGAAAGGGCTCGTTAAAAGACCTGAATGGCAAGGAACATTAATATAAATATCACTCCTATTATAAAACCGGGTGAGATCAAAAATAAACTGTAAGTATAGTAGTTTACATTTTATTAATACAGGGCTATTCAGAATTATTCGCCGCCATGCCTGCAATTTCAAAGAGGAGCATAAGAGTGTATTTTCACTAGGTGTATATCCAAATTAAGCGTTAAGGTTGCATTCTGGAAGCGTTTGCGTTGCGCAGACGTGGTTCTAATGAAATCACGATACGTCTACGCAGCTTTTGCGCTATGTCTGCGTTATGTTTACGTATCGTCTGTGTTACGTTTACGTATCGTCTGCGTTGCGTTTACGCCTGACAAACAGCAACTTTAGACGTTATTTAGTTTAGTTCAATCAATAAAAATACATAGATATTAATTTCCATGCCATTTAATATTTTTAGCGTCATCATCACCATTTCACTGCTGGATAGTCTTTCACCAAACGTCGTTAGATCGGTCCTGAATTGGAGCTTAAAAAACTTCCATTGCCTTTACTTTAAGTTGCCACGCATCCTCCAGTAGAACCAAGTTAATCAAATATTGCACTGTGCTGTGGAACAGTCTAACAACTCCTTAACACTGAATTAAATAATAACGAGAGATAATGTATTATCTTTCTATTCATGTCAATCCTTAAAAGTGTTTTATGTGAAAAATAAAAGATAACCAAAGTAACATCAAATGGTATAGAGTTGATTGAAGCTAATAAACCTTAATAATTTGTAAAGATCACTGGTATTTTATTCCTTTTTGTCGATAAATATTTATTTATTTGAATGTAAAGCTTACAAAGTAGTTAATTAGGTAGGTACACTATTTCGCTTATAGAGTAATTTCGTTCCTATTGCCTTTTGCTGAGAACGGGGGAAGAGTAGGTAAATGAGAAGGTCGTAAATGTGACTTTAGGTACATGGTGCTATACCTGTGTATAGTATCCATTTCCTAGGTATTTTGAATTAAGTCGTTTACATCTATTCATTTTTATAGCATAATAAGGTTACTGGTAACTTGAATTAATATATATAGTATTTTTTTCTCGGTGGGAAACCTTCAAACGGTGTCTAGACTTTTGGGGTTAGGACTAGGGAAAAGACCAAGTTGGAGTCTTACTTCACCTAAATCACTTCGTTGATCACCATCAACACATGAAAGGATGCAATATGGATTAGCTACTGTATGCAGCGCTCCTGCGCTGTTGTTATTGTATGACAGAAGTAACGGCTACCATCGAAGTCACATTACAATCAATGGTTTTGGCGTGAATCACCGTGATGGCAATGTTGACTTGTTCGTCAACTCGCACGAACGTTCGAGATTCACGCGTGCAAACCTTCCGATTTTACCTATTTTTTTTTGTTGTCAACTCGCTCGTACGTATAAAGTATAGTCAAATAAAAACGGAGCTACTTCCCGCGCTGGCTGATTCGGTTAAGTAACAAATATCTACTTACATTTCGGGATACGTTACAGCCTATGTTTGAGGTGCGGAATGAGGCGAGGGGGATCTAGCCGACAACTCATGACACCCAACCATCAGCGTTGCCAGAATGTTACTTTTGTAACATTTTACGTTACTTTTGACCTTCTTATGTTACACGACTCAGAATGTTACGGTTTAAGGACTTAATAAAAATATTGAAAATCCAGCAAACAAAAAATAATTGTGAAACGGAACGCATCCAAGAAAGAGCGACATGGATTCACGAACTACCAGGAGATCAAAATCGCAAAAAAACTATGCTGAGTCTGGAATCATGAGAGGTATACACAAATTACCGGGAGATCTGAATTACAAAACGTGTTCCGAAGCTGAAATTATGAGAGATAGATTCACAAATTACCAGGAGAACAGAATCATGAAGAAGTAAAATTTCGTGATATTGTTGACTGTTTTTTTAATTGCTTGGTTGTAGACAATTTACGTAATAATATGTAATAAGCCAAATTCTTGTTGATAATTATTAGGTAAATTAGCAGTTTTATATTATTGTCACGTTGATTTATATTAATTATTTATCTCAAAAACGATATATGTTTTATTTTAAAGTAAAGTCGTACAGAATGTCTTATACATTTAAAGTGGGTACCTATATTTAAAATTATATAAGACGTTTTTGTAGCTCACTGTACATAAATATGTCAGATTTTCACGGTTAAGCGAGTTCACGACAAAAAAACATAGGAAAAACAGAAAGGTGCCAACTCGCACGAACTGGCGAGTTTCACGCGTGCGAGTTGACGAATAAGTAGCAATGTTGTAACACACTTTACAATTTTATTCCCAGCAAATCTTAAAACATTAATTATCATCTTCCTGCCTTTATCTCATGTACCTACTTGGTACTTGGAGGCACCTACTTAGAGTCAGCGCAACACGTCTCATCATCTTTTCTCCTCTATCTTCCCACACGCTACCATTCATTCTCTTTTCTCTCGTATAATTTTACACACATTACATTAAGGCGTATATAGCCGCCAAGTGACGCCCTCATTGAATAAAAAATCGTAGCAAAGCATAGAAAATAAAAAACCCTATGTTGCCTTTGTTACAAAGAGGATAAGGTATTTTTACGTTGTTAAAACAGGACTCAAAATGTTTCGTATCCAAAGTGGTAAGCAAAAGTGTCAAAAACGACCGTTTTGGTACTTTTGCTAACTAACAACGTAAAAATACCTTATCCTATTTGTAACAAACGCAACATAGGATGTTTACTTTAATCTTTATTTTCTATGCTAAGATACGATTTTTTATTAAATGAGGGCGCCACTTATTCGGAAGTAGGGCCTTAAGAAAAAGATTTAATACTCCTGTTAGCGACTCCAATGCCATCAAGTAAAACAAGAGCGAATAATTACGCAGTTCAGCTGACACAGTATGAATCGTCGGGTCCTTCCCACGTTTGCGTAATAATGTTACAGTGTCAATGACTCCTTAAGTCCTTGACGTGGCATTGTACTATGGAATGAAGTCCAGACATGACATTCTTGAAGAACTGGATATAAAGTGTGGGCAGTTGTCCCCAACTCACAGTCCACCTAGATCCGTGCCGGCGAAGAACACGCCCAATATGGTAAGTCAAAATAAACGAGTTTCATATGTTAATTTCGTTATGTAATTGGTCGTATTAATAAACTGATTGGATTTGAAATTCGGATTTCGAAAACCTAAGAATAACCATGGGTTCAATTTCAAACCTTTGTTGTAGGTATAATTTGAATACAGCAATCCATTCTTGTTGTGGAATCTTGACCCATAAAAATGGATGAGACGTTTTTTGAGTATACCATTTTACAACTCACACAACTAGCTCGATTTGACAATTTATTATTAGTACTTACCTAAAACCTAAACCATAATATTTGATCACTACTACGGGACAAGATAGAAGTCTGCAACAAAAAGTAAAAAACAACTGAAAAACTGCTTAAAAATGTTGCCAATGAATACCTACTTATAAAGCCATTTTTATTTTTATTGAGTAGGTAGCAATAAACTAATGACTCAATATACTATTCAAGAATTATCTTTAGCTGTCAAAAGTCTAAGAATAATATTTTATTTTAACTACTTGACATCATATGTGTATGATTTTTTGAAAAGATTCTATAGTATAAATAATAAATCCTATTTCTTCAACCTTCTCAACTTCAGAGACTCTAAGCAGAGAGCATTCTTGCAGTGATAGCGATTGTTGAAAAGTTTAAAATAAGAGACATTTTACATACAGCTACGTATGTAAAATGTCACAAAATGACACGTGGCAAATCCCTTTTTAACGTTTCGATTTCAATCGTCATCGCAGATAGAATGTTACTTTTTCTAGGGCCTTTGGACACCGTAAGCTTTGGACCGCATAGTAAGGTCAGAAAAGGTAAAAGTAGGACAAGTAGAGACCATCTATTTCTACCTCTCTCTGCTGTGTGGTAGCATCAGTTAAAAATCTTCTCTTCCTGATGATGTTATGTTGCTAGTTTTAGTTGATATCATAGCTCTCTGCCATACAGTAGTCAGAATTTTGATGAGTAACTGTAGTATTTCCTTTTTCTTCGTTGTCACGGAGGGCACGTTATTAGTCTGCTTACTGTGATGATAAACCTAATAAAATAAAAATCAACTTATTTGCTATCAGTGTTCTCACACATTTTACAACCTTTGTTGGTCTATCACAGGATTAACATATTAAAAACTTCTCGAACGTCGGTTATTGGGCTGTGGAAGTATGCGATGGCTTCGTTCATACTCGTACATAATTATACATAAATGGCTTCTGACAGCGCTTCGCCCGCCGTGAATTAGTGCTTTCCCCATTATGAATTGTAGCCTATGTGCTATTCCAGCCTATAATCTCTGTGCCAAATTTTATCCAGATCGTTTCAGCCGTTCTGGCGTGATTGAGTAATAAACATTCATTCATCCATCCAAACTTCCGCGTTTATACTATTAGTTAGTAAGATGACGAGCAGTAATTCTGCTGCATTCTTCAGTTAGAAATAATTTCGTTTCATATTGGGATTGATAAATTAACAAAGGAAATACCTCTTAGATCTTAACCGTTTTATTTTATTACACGTATATTTGCATTTTACGACTTGTATCTATCATAAAACTGCAGTGTTGATTAACAATAGAATAAAACCGACTGTAAAATCAGACACGGTTGCTTGAAGCAGCATCCGGGACGAGTACGGAGAAAAAAACCAAAACACTACATTCTTGTAACATTACGCATGAAGAAGAATTAAAAAAAGGTTAGAAATAAACTCTGTTCTAAACTAAAAACTATAGTGGATATAATCTATCGTTTTAAATGATTTAATTACATTTTTTTTTCTTTTGTGAGGCTGGGACATCATCCACTGACTTCTCCCGCTCTGGGTGGAGCAGGAGGACGTGTCAGACTTTTACTAGCTAAAATCCACCCCTGTTCCTTCAGTTGCTAGAGTGCCAAGGGCCGCGGGAACTCTATTTCGATTTTAACCGCGAGCCCAGGCAGGCATCGGCCCTGACGGGCCTCGTCAGGTATTGCTGACATCTCTTTGAGTCGTGCTTGGAACACTACCGCCGCAACTGTGGCGTCCCCAAATTTAATTATATCTGACGTCAATATAACTTACAACTACTACACAGAAATTAGAAACAAAATTAAATACCTTAATTTAATACGCCAGTATTTGCGGCACATTAGTCAACAGCAATACGAAGGATTTTTTTTACGCCATATTTTAAGTTTTATTTAAAATATAACGTATTTTTTTTTAAATTATAGTTATTTAAGTATTTTGTGAGTAGGTATCTAAATAATTTACTTATGTAATCTCACACAAACGTGATGTTTGTGAGGGGTTCCCTCTATCTGGCAACAAACTTGGCATAATCTTCTTTAAACGAATATTTTTAAGGCATAAAAGTAATTTAAGCCAGCGTAGGCGCGGAGTGGCGAGCCGGCCCGCGAGCTGAGGACCAAAAAAATCACCTTTTTAGACGCTCGCCGCCACGGCTGAAGCTGCGGTGGTGAGCGTCTAAACCATCTGCGATGATAAGCTCGCGTGGGATCGCCGGAGCCTCGCAGGGCCGGAACTGTGACAGAAACCATGCATGCTGCATGTTGCATGCTCGCTTGCTGTCTGTATGCTTGCTTGCATACTGCATGCTTGCTGCATGCATGGTGTATGCTAGTTTGCATGCTTCTTATTATTATGAAATAAATAAAAAAAGAAATACAAAATTATTCATTTTTCTGTAATGTGATAGATGAGTCTTTCAATTATTATGGATATGAAATATATGCCAAAAGACGATTCTAACTGTAAACTTTCTGAATTATGATAGTTCTGCCTTTTTATTCTAACTTTCAATATGATATTCCTACTTTTTAATTAATATGGATATGAAATTTATGCCTAAAGATGATTCCGACTCACAAAATTATGAGTTTTGAATGAAATGAGTGTTTGCCAAACGTTTTTTCTGCGAAATGAAGTTTATGCTATGCACTGTTATGCAAAATACACTGGTAAACCCGTTTGTGAAAGATTACTTAAGGCCCTACTACCGGCCAAGTGGCGCCCTCATTTAATAAAAAATCGTAGCATAGCATAGAAAATAAATAATAAAGAATTTAACGTCCAAAAACGGCCGTTTCTGACACGTTTGCCTACTACTTTGGATAAGAAACATTCTGAGACCTGTTTTAACAACGTAAAAATACTTTATCCTCTTTGTAACAAACGTGACGTTGGATTCTTTAATATTTATTTTCTAGGCTATGCTACGATTTTTTGTTCAATGATGGCGCCACATGGCCGGTAGTAGACCCTTAGATGAGATTACTTACAGCCTGAAATAATCTTAACACTTCCTTTTACCATCACCGTAATCGGGTCAAAATAGTGATAGTCCGTGATAACATGAGACTGCTTCCATACCACGACTAATTCCATTAAATGGACTCTATAAAGAAAAATCATTATCGTTTACAGTAACCGCTAAAATAACTTTAAAATTACCACGATTTGTGGTTTGATGCATACAAACATAAATACTGTTTTTTTTTCAATCATTTTAATGCCGATGTCTGATATTATCTACCTAATAATATCTTATCTTCAGGACGCGGATGTAACATTTAGAATTCTAGCAGTCTTCAATCATGTTCCTAAATAACTGTGCTGGTACCTGCGTTCATGGTCATTCGCATCTCTATCTAATATACGTAATTATCATAGAATTATTGTCAGTTTGTTTAATTGATTTTATTGCTTCCTTTCATAAATCTTGAATACATTTTTTCATTCAACTACTAGTACACTTTCGTAGATAGGTGCTTTTGTGGTCTCCATCATCCATTCTTACTTCTGAATGTATTATCCTATTCCAGTAGAAAATGTTTCTTCTGCTGGTGTGGGCCAAAGTTACCAGAAGGTGTTGATTTCGCCTCTGTTTTCACCTTCGTCTACCAAGATATCTTCTTCACTAATCCTTATAGGTATGATTAGGTAGTTTGTATCTGCGGATTGGTACTCCTTTTCTTCTCCTAAAATTGTTTGTCCAAAAATCATTATCCATAGCACGTTTGCTATAAACTTCAGTAACCATAATGTTCAAAAATTTGAAATTTTGTTTTACATAATTATTTTTCTTCTAAAACTATTCTGTCATAATATAGAATACTATATAATAATAAAGTTTATTGTTCTTCTCTCACATAGAATTTTACAAACAATATAAAAAACAAACAAGACAAATTCAAATTCAAATTCAAAATCATTTATTTGCTAATATGGGTAATTACATAAAGTTGTTAAAAAAAAAGAGCATAGTCCAACCATATTACGCCTTGAGGCATGCAAATCTCAAGCTTTGACTGTATCAAAATTACAACATTATTATACAATTACTTGCAACAATAATTTATATATATATAATGAATAAGCCAATTTTGGTAATATCACCGTGGCAAATAGTAATAGAACATTAGCAAAATAATAATGTTACTTAAATAATTAAAATTTAAAATGTCATGTAATAAATGAGAATGTCAAGATATATTAGTAAATAAATGTCAAAGTAAAAATAATAGATAATTAATTAGTGCATTAGTCACATGTCACAACAATATTTCTAAGAGCAATATGTCCTTACATCCTCAATTAAATAATCCTGAATACTGTAATAACATTTAAAAAGCAAGAATATTTTTAATTTCTTTTTAAATTCATCGATGGATGGAGTTTCTAGTACAGACTTTGGTAAGTGGTTGTATATACGCGGTGCCATACTGAAAATGCTTCCGGTAAATAAGGCAGTATTGTTAGGTTTGCAACAAATTTTATATCTATGCCGCTTACTTCTGTACTTATCAAAAAGATGTCTATTAGATCTTGCGAAGCTAGCAATCTCATAAATGTATACACAGGGCAATGTCAATATATTGTATTTAATAAAATATGGTCTGCAGCTATCAGTCTGGTGGATATTAAACATACCCCTAATACATCGCTTTTGCGCCTTGAATGCAATGTCCTTATTGGTGGAATTACCCCAGAATATAATACCATATTTTATCAAGGATCCCACGTAGCCATGATATGCTGCGAGTACAGCAGAAGTGTCTACCGTTTTTGCCAGCATATGTAGGGCGTATGATTGCTTATTTAATTTTTGTTTTAAAGTATCAACATGTGTCTTCCAATTCAAATTATAATCAATTGACATGCCTAAGAATTTTGTAGATGCTATCTCATTTATTTTGTTTCCTGTATAATCTATATTAAGGTCCGTAAATTGGGCTTTACGATTGCGAAATATCATGATTTTAGTTTTTTCAAAATTCATTTTTAAATTATTATTAGTTAACCATTTTATAATATCACTTACAGTGCGGTTTATATCTTGTTCTAGGGACAACTTGTCCTTACTTGTAAAAACGACTGTACTATCATCAGCAAAAAGTATAGTGGGATGATTAGTTACTTTGGGCAAGTCATTTATATAAATGATGAATAGCAGAGGGCCCAAAACACTTCCTTGTGGGACGCCTTGTTTGATCTCTCTGTATTCTGAAGTGTAGTTAATTTCTGTACTTGTTTTGGTGCATACTCGAGTAACTAATGTGGACTGTTTTCTGTTGGTAAGATAAGAAGCTATCAGCTCTAATGAAGTGCCCCGAATTCCATACCTGTATAATTTATTTAACAGAATTTGGTGATCCACGCAATCAAAGGCTTTACTTAGATCCATATACAATGCGCATGCCGGATTTTTTTTGTCTAAGCTAGTCACAACTGTGGTCAGAAAATCATAAACGGCCATATTAATGGTTTTATTTTTCCTAAAACCTGTCTGCTCTTTAGCAAATAAATTAAATTTTTCAAAGTAGTCATTTATCCTGTCATAAATAACTCTTTCATAGACCTTAGAGAGCACTGGTACTAGTGCTATGGGCCTATAACAATTCATATTGTAGGGATCACCTTTCTTGAAAAGAGGTTTAATGATTGTTAATTTAAGTTTATCAGGAAAGTATCCATTTAGGATCGACAGGTTAATGACATGACTTAAAATGTAGGATATTTTAATTGGCACTTGTTTCAGAATTTTAGTCGATATACTGTCATATCCAGTAGTGTTTGTATTTTTTAAGTGTAAAATTATTTTGTGTATTTCTTCGGGTTTAGTTGGATACATAAATAATGTTTCCGAGTGATTAGGTAAGGTCTCGGTCTTTTTAGAACACCTTGTATTCCTTTTTATTTGTTCTATAAAAAAATTATTAAAACAATCCGCAATGGTCTGTGGATCTTCAGTACAATGTTTACCGTCTATATTTATTTGATTGATTTCACTTTTTGACACATTACCCATTGTTTTACTAATAACGTTCCAAGTAGCCTTACATTTGTTTTGAGCTGTATGGATAAAGTAATTATTCTGAGACTATTTTGTCAGTTTTATAACACGTTGTAATCTACTCGCAAATGTTTTAAAATTGTTTTTGTTTATGATATTTCGATTCTTACGATACTTCCATAATAATTGCTGTTTACGTATGCAGCATTTTTTTATTCCTTTAGTCATCCACCGGGGTCGTATTTGAGAATATCTTTTAATTCGAATATATGGAAAACACAAATTATAGAATAAAGTAAATAAATCATAAAAAATGTCAAAAGCTTCCTGTGGGTCATTATTTTCAAATACGTCATTAAACGAAGTCGAATTTATACAATCATTAAATTTCTTAATATTATCTTTACTGTAATCTCGTCTTTTTACATACCAATATTTTAGAGAGCAACTAAGTTTTACGGGACAGGTTAGTAATTGTGCCGTGTGATCAGATAAGGCAAACTCCATTGTTTTACATTTACATCCACGAATGTTATACATGAAATTATCAATGCATGTTCCACTAATAGTCCTTGTTGGTTCAAATAATCCTAACTGTAGGTTGTAACAAGCTAGTGTTTCCATAAACATTGTAGTTATTTTGTTTTTTTTCAATACATTTATGTTAAAATCGCCACAAACTATTATTTTCTTTTTACTGTAGCAGTACTTCTTAAGTAGTCGGTTTAAAGTGTCGAAAAATGTGTTAAAGTTATCTGTTTTTGACCTTGGTGGTCGGTATATACAAAATATTAAGATATTATGATTTAGAAGTTCGATGCCCGAGCACTCCAGAACGCCTTCGACGCAATATTGTTTTAGTGCAGTAATTGGTTTAAACGCATGATTATTGCGGACTAAGATACATGAGCCCCCTCGGCGATTATTCCTTGAGAAGAAGGACCCTTGAATAAAATTAGGTATATTCATTAAATTCGTATCAGTATTCAGCATATTATGCTCTGTAAGACATATGACATCTACTGGATTTTCGGAGTCTTGGAGTGACGACAGAGATATAGATAATAAATCCATTTTCTTAGCAAGTCCATTTATGTTTTGATGAAGGATGTTTATACTTTTATATACGAAAAAAATCTGATTTCCTTGAGGAATTTTGAATTTCAGGGTTCGTTTCTGTTTCAGGTATTATGTTATTTGAATTGTCATAGTCCATAATATTATATTTTAAATTGTCAAAAATATTTCTCATTCCACAATTGTTTAATCTACCACTGTTATTAGAAAACATGGTACAATCATATAATAAGTTTAAATTAGAGTCAAATATTACAGCATAGTCATAAATTTCTATGTCATGGTATAGTAAGCTATTGAACATTTCAATTCTCCAGTTGAACATACTAGAGTATTCATTACACTTATATGTAGGTAGACATAGAATTATATTTGTGTGAGATAACATTAAGAGGTTTTCCCTAATGTTAGAAATTAGGTCTGAATAGTTGTTAGTTTTATTAAAATCTTCACTACCTATAAGAATTACACAATAGTCCTGCTTAGTATAATCAGTTAGCTTTGAGTCTAGATTACTAACAAGCGTACTTAATCCACAGTTAGTTGTGATATGGTGGCATATCTGATGGTTCGGAAAGGCGTTGCGTGCTAAGGATAATACATTGTTAGTCTTATTACAACTTAATATACACAATTTGTTTTTCTTGGCTTGCAGTTGAGACGAGTTGTTATCATTTTGTTGATGACTTCCAATAGTTTCTTTATCAAAATTTAATGCAGTTTTTACTCTATTAGACGTAGATACTTGTTTGTAGCCTCCTTGTACAGTATTTCGTGTTAGGTCCAAGTGAGTTGTAGAATGCTGTTCTTTGTAGGGAGTAGATAATCTCACATTATTTTTAGGAGTTCCAGTTTCGCTGGTTAATTTTCTTGTTGCGTTCTTCACTAGTTGATATTTTTTATTTAAAGTATTAATAGTCTGTTTTAATTCGCTATTTTCTAATGACAAATTGTTTATTTCGTCATGGGCTGCCGAAAGTTGTGACTTTAGTTCTCCGATTTCTCGCTGTAAGTCTTGTACTTTATCATTCTCCTCGTCATCCGATATGTTTGGCATGCTGTTGGTGGTGCCATCTAGTGTCGTGTTGTTACAACTAACATCGTTAGTACTGATATCGTTAGATGTTGTCTCTGACAGTGATTTCGTACGATTTCGCCGCAGAGTAATATTCTCGAAGAAATTCATTTTGTTGTAATAATTAGCAAAGCCAAACTTTTAAAAAGACAATATTAGAAGCGGGGTTCGAACGCAGTGCCAACAGGCGCATGAGACAAAAAGCGCGACTCTCAGCCGCTACGCCAAACGAACGTTAGAGATTACGTCCGAAATAAGGAAACATTAGCTATGAGATGCTTGTTGTGCCAAATAACGTAAACTTAACTGGGTTCAAAGTCCAATTTCTTTATTTTTTATGTGGTGTACGAGACGGTTTAAATTTGAATTGTCTTTTGCTATCAGTCATAGGTTTTTTTTTTCACTTTTTGTTTGTGTTTGTAACAAAATATGCAGTCTATCACTAATTAGTTATAATCTTCACAAAACATGCACTATAAAATACGTTTTCAATTGTTTCGAAAAAGTTTAACACTAAGTATTCATGCACACAGTTTGTTTATTTTGATATCACAGCTGATTGTTTATAGGTTCACCTGATAACAATGTTTCTGCTTTATTTATGTGTCCTTTCACAAATAAACTTAGTTTTATCATTAAACTATAACTTAAACTATTTGTTAAATAATTTTAAATACGGACTCGATGTTAACGTGACTACTACCGCCATTTTTTTTTTAGAGACATTAGCGATAATTGTTGTGATCTATGTGAGAGACTGGTTTCTGTACTAGGAGACCTGTATGACAGATAACCAGCCTCTCCAGACTCCGGACAATAGGTGACAGCTGTATACAACATCAGTGAGAAGTAATAATTAAGAGGGATTAAGCTACGTGCAGTGAGATTGTTGCTGTTATGGGGGTATAAAGTGGTGAAGTGAGATTGTTTCTGTTATGGGGGTACAAAGTGGGTGAGAGGAACTACTATAATAATTTAATCTCCTAATTTTGAATGAAATAAAGTCATATGTCCTAAGTATTGTATCATATAATGTGTATTATTCTGAATGTTCATTTATAATTAAAATTGTTCGTCCTAAAACATTGGATAAAAATTAGGTTTTAGTGACAGAAACGAATCGCTGTAAATCCAACTCCACGCAGTCTTGTCTGCCCTAATCCTAGAGTGCAATTTAGAATCGCGTAGGCTCGGAGAGGCGAGTTGGCCCGCGAGTTTTGGAGCAGGTGGTGAGCGAAAAACCATTTGCGACGATAATCGATAATTGTTCCATACTTGCTTGCATGCTCACTTGCTTGCTGCGTGCATGCTGCATGTTGCAAGCTCGCCTGCATGCAGCATTCTTGCTTGCATGCTACATGTTGCATGCTTGATAGCATTCTGGATACTTGCTTGCATGCTGCATATTGCTTGGTTGCTTGCATGCTGCGTGCTTGCTTATATGCTCATTTGCTTGCTGCATGCATGGTGTATACATACATGCGGCGCCGGAGCCGTGACAAAAGCCATTTATTGCTTTGGAATCTTTACTATTTATGTATTGTATCAACTGATACAATACTAACAACTGCAAAACACAAAATTAGATTATAAATACCTACAAAAAAAATTAACTAAAAAGTAGATACATTAATTCATTCATTAATAATTGGTAGACCAATTCTAAGCTAATTTCATGATAGAATATATCTCTATAACTCGTATTGCTTAATATAACTCGTGTCTACGTAACGCCTGAGAGAAGTTCATAGCAAAAGCTTTGTTAAATAAACATTATTATAGTTTGAATTTAGGACTTATAACTTTTATTGAAAACGGTTTCAAGTCTTTTGTATATTATTGATTGTAATACATAAGACAAACGGAACGATATTGTATTTATGTATTTCAATTTTATGGCATGTGATATTACGTGACATTAAGTTCGGGCAAATTATCATTCGGACAAATTTAATGATGATCAAGACAAAAAAAATATGGCACTTTAGATTATGGATAAAAAAGTTAGGTAACACAACAGAGAACCCTGCGGATTCGCTCCCGAGTGGTCTTTCCCACAGGCAGCGTCTAAAGTAGCATATGTCAATACGGGCAGTATTGCTTAGGGCCATATTCTACTTATCGCCGGTAATGTCATTGCCGTGCATTTTGTGCTAAGCGTTAGCGCAAACGATAATAGAAAAGTAATATGGCTAGAGGGGCTGTATTGTATTCGTTTCTCTCACTATATGTTTTTTTTAATGGTTCAATGCTTTCAGACATCTTTAAGAAACAAACAATGTTATCTCTTTACCACATTAGTTGAGATGGATTGCTCACTGCAAAATTCGTCAATTATTTTGCTCTTGCTAACCAAAATCATTTTCAGTACTTGCCAAATAATTTTGTACAAATCGCTGGCAAAACGGTGAACGTAACTAGTATTATTATAATGAAAAGCGTAGTTGGCTTGACCCGTCGGCCCTGACATTATGGTATTTTGTTGCGCAGGTAAAAGGTGCTCATCTCTACGTCCTGTCTATGGTCTTTATGGCATTTGTCACTCTAGCTAGTTGCCTTGGAGGGCAAATTAAAAAATTCACATACAACAATAATGGATTCGGCACGTATAGTTTTGAGTAAGTGTGATAATGACCGCTATTGCGATGTACGTATTATTATTTTGGCATACATCATTTGTGATATGTAATACTAGAATGGTTCATGACTTTCGAGGCTTGTGTTATGACTCAATCATTTCTTAACGGCGAAATTATTTGGCTTGAACTTTAGTATCGGAAAGCTAATTTAAATCATTAACCCAGCAAATTGGAAATTAATATCAGTTGCTTCATAATAATACGTATATTCCAATATTTAATTATTTTATGCAGATGTTTCTTAAGATTTTGATTAAACATTACATAGGTAAAACAAAGATACTTGGTTGGTCCTAATTTTTTCCGTTTAGCCCCCTTTCGCAACGCGCGAATAAAAAAAATATTAGAGCAGAAGGAAAATACCTATAATTTTTAGCTCAGTATTTTTATGTATTGATGTACATAAAAATACTCGCACATCATATGAATAAATTATATTGATAATATAATTAAACATCATCCGTCGGGCTCTTGTCACCGCCGGTGTGTCAGCCGTTTTAGAACCTCATGGCCTGGCACGTGACGATGGAAAGAGGCCCGACGGGATGACTATAATGCCTTGGAAGATGGGTAGGCCTTTGGTGTGGGATGCAACATGTGTCGACACCCTTGCACCATCTCATCTTCTTAGCACGGCGGGCTGTGCTGGGGTGGCTGCTACAGGTGCAAAAAACCTCAAACGGCGCAAATATAACAACCTTATTGGGAGTTATATGTTTGAACCGTTTGGGGTTGAAAAACTAGGGCCATGGGGTCCGAGTGCTCATCGAGTTTTCCGTGATATCAGCAAACATTTAGTCGACTCTTCACGTGACCAGAGGGCTGGCCTTTTTTTCGGCCAACGAATCAGCATTGCCATTCAACGTGGCAATGCTGCCAGCGTTCTGGGCACTTTTCCCATTGACAGCGATGTGGACGAATTTTTTGATGCCCAATGAGCTTTACTCCTACCGGATCTTTTATGCCTCTTATACATATTTTATTTATTAAGTTATTTATTATTTTAGTATAATATGTATTGTAGTTATAGTCTGTTGAAAATAAATTTATAATTAAATACCATACATAACATAGTTTCTAGGTGTAATACTTACTATCAATGTTATGAGCCAAATGTGTCTGAAATAAAAATATTTTATTTTATTTATTTATATAGGTAGGTTATAGGGAACAAGCTGCAATATATTGTTTATAAAAATAAAGGAACTTCCTAGAAAATTAAATGATAGGTCATGACTTAGGCCAAGCACACTCGTGAAAAAATTAACATAATTATGGAATTGATATTATTAACACCAAATGATTTTCATCTTGAAGATCCGTTATAATGTTAGAGAAAAAAAATAAAGTAGCTAAGATTTTATAGCTAATAATTAATTTAAATATTTTATCTTCCTAATTTAGATTTTATGATAGTCTAATAACATGATGAGTTGATGACAGACTAATCTGCGAACCTGTGGTGTAGTTTTAATAAGGTCAAATGTTGAAAAATATGAAAATGACAGGGAATTATTATCACGTCGCCTTGGAAACTATAAAACAAGATACTAATTAAATTAAAAATTAAAAAAACCCCAATGCTTGAAAGAATAGCTAACATTTAAAAAAACATAAAAGAGCTTATGACCTTGAAACAGCTGAACCGATTTTGATAAAAAAATATGTCTAAAACCATCGCTAGAAAACCTGCTTTCAAATAAAAAAAAACCGCATTCAAATCGGTTCACCCGTTTAAGAGCTACGGTGCCACAGACAGACACACTCACCGACAGACCGCCAGACACACACATAGCGGTCAAACTTGTAACACACACCACTCTTTTTGCATCTGGGGTTAAAACTAACCTTATGATTAGATGAAACACTGTTAAGCAGGTTCTAAATTTAAAAAAATCTATGGAGGATTTGAATTTAGAATCTTCTAATCAATATTTAAACTAAGCATATGATTTGTATGTTTTATAAATAAGGATGCATATTTAATTGAAATTAATTCCTAGAAATCAACTAAATATCTTTTTTTCTATTTTTTTTTTTTGGGGGGTGGGAAATCATCCTATGACTTCTTCCGCTCTAGGGTGGAGCGGAAGGGCGTGTCAGACTCTTACTGACTAAAACCCACCCCTGTTCCTCCCTGCCTCGAGTGCCCGGGGGCGAGGTAACTCTTTCGAATTTATCCTCCACCCCCGGGCAGGCATCGGCCTTGGCAGGCCCCTGGGTTTGTTTTGATTTCTCATAGATTAGCTTTACCTATTAGGACATAAGTGTAAAATTGTTTTAACACCGCCTTTATTGTGGTTAACACAAACAGTAATAAATTCAAAAAAACTGAGAAGACCTACTCAAATAAATTAAGTATCAATGTTTTTATTTACATGATAATGTAGTGCTTACATCATGATAAACACGTGTTAATTACGCAGGCTAAAACGCAGGATAAATGCAGAATGTTGGTATTTTGATTAACACATTTAGAGAATAAAGCGGTTTTCTTCAGAAATGCTTGATTAACATCTGCTCATTTATTTTTAGGGTCTTGAATAACGTGCCGTTTATATGAGTACGGACCTTAAGTAATGGTCTTAATTATTTTCTTACTACGAAGTTTGCCAATCGCAATATTTTGTTGAAACGTTTAAGGATCTGTTATGATCTGTAAAAATGTGAGTAATAGTTTGCATAACAAGTGGAGTATGAAATCAGAAAACCAATTGAGGTTTATTAATCTAAGGTTAAGTAAAGAGTCATCGTATTAAACACTTACACAATACAAAAATGTGTAAATCACATTCAAATTTTTATATAATCACACACAGGTTAAGGAATAACGCTTACACTATAAATCAATTTTGAAACCAATCAAGAATGTTTTGTGCACCTGCATCAGTGAATGTTTCAGCTGACTTGTTGGCCTTTGTATATCAGGAATTTTAATAATAATCATAGTTTTTGCGTGAGAGTAACGAAATGCAATTCTCTCTATTGAGAAATCATGCATGACCAGATAGATGTTCCTCGCATTGCTCGTTCGGAATTATAAGTTTCGGATAATATAAAAATTTAAATTCTATTGCACATTGCTACATGTATCCGCCAATTAAATAAACAATTTACTTTGTTTTGCATATGAATAGAATAATTACTGAATTATTTTGTGATCGTTTAGCAGTTATTTATTAAAAATATTGAATTTTTGAAATTGTGTAACATGTTTTCTGTGTCTTCTAGGTAGGTACTTCTCTTTTTTGTTACCAAACTGTAGAAACACCTATGATAATTTTTGAAACCTTATGATTAGTAGAGAGATAAAGAATATAGAATTCTCTTTAATTTTTTATTTTTTTATTTATTTATTTCCAAAACACTTAATTCTAATTTACAATGGTATTGCCATACACGCAATCCTCTCAGGGCTTATCTGTGTGCTGGCGAGTCCGTCTTATAATCTAAAATACATACAACTTTAGTTTAACTTTCAATGAATATTGTTGCTGTTTATGACTGTAAAAACGCTTGAATTTGTACTTGCAACTTTTCGAACCTGTTTTATATAAGTTTTGCAAATCATCTGTAAGTTTGTTAAGGAGGTAAGGTACCAAATATGCAGCAACCCTCGTCCCATACACATTGTTAAATTTAGGTAGAATGATAATACACCATTTAAAAATATAGAAAATACAATTTTAAGGGTCCATTTCATTGGGTGACACAATGGGCTTACCGCTAAAAGCGATCTTTTGGATGGATTTAAAAGGGGATTTACTCTTGTCTTGCAGGTATGAAACATCAGACGGTACCTACAGAAGGGAAGATGGCGGAATTATTCCAGGACTTGAAGGTAGCTCGCTAGTCGTCCGAGGGGAGTTTGGGTACATCGACTCTGAAGGAAAGCCTTACTCTATGAAGTATGTAGCAGACGCCAATGGTTACCAGCCAAGAGTCAACGACGATCACACGAGGTTCAACGATAGAAGAATTATTTGATGTTGTTGTTATAATAAAATTTTATAAGTTATCATTTTGTTTTATTCATACTAAGTACTTAGTTTTGATTGACATAATTATTTTTACAGAAACCATTTTTAGTAACTTCTGATTTACCAGAACTTTTCAACTATAATTGGTGCCGATTCTCTTGTTCAATAACTAAACTAAAATTAGAGAATCGCTATTTTTTACTAAAAGGCAGTAGGAGAAAAGTACGGCTATAGCTATGAACTAAGTTAGAGATTTCAAAACAGTTTACGCCATGCGCTTTACCGTGTTTTAGTCGATATGTATTTACGTGTACCCTTAATTTTTATGGAAATATTAGTTCAACTCAAGTTGACAGCTCTAATTTTCGTTCGTCTCTTTCTTGTTTTATTAGAGAGAAAAAGATAGCAATAGCCTAAATTAAGTTTAGTTTCTGCTTAACTGAATCGGCACCATTGTGTTTTACCATACAGTCTGTGATAAACGAACGAAACGAATTCGTTTATTTCGGATCAGACATATTTAGGTATATTAATTCACGCTTCTTCCTTTGAGTAAAAAACTACAGAATCCACAGATCCTTCCATACTTCTCAATATCTCCGTTTATCAACGTTCTCTCTTCACATACAAGGGCGAAAAATAAAATCCGAAGATTGCTTGATAATTAAACATTTGTCATACTTAACAATGTTAGATAAGCATTATTTATTGATTTGCTCGCTAGTGTTTAATTCATTATTTTTGACGCAACTTCCGAATTTAAATGTTAAGTGAACTATGACTTATATATTATTATAATAATTTAATTGTATGCCTGTTTTCTAACAAACGGAAGTTGGTAGCTTCATTTGTCAAATGCGGATTGATATTAGTGTGGTATTTTTACAAAAACCTTGCAATTTTCAAAAGATATATAAGGTTCATTTTGTATAATTTCCTCGCTACTATTTGCAGTTACAGTCACCATTTTTTATTGTGTTTAACGCGTCAGGCCCCTTGCGTTACCATAAGGTAACGCAACAATAAGTTTTAATTGTGTCTGCTAATGAGGGGCTTGACGCGTTAAATCCTCATGAATATATAATAATAATAATAATAATCCACAACTATCACATAACGCCATCTAGTCCCAAGCTAAGCAGAGCTTGTGTTATGGGTACTAGACAACTGATAAACATACTTATATATTTCTAAATACATAAATATTATAGATAAATTACACCCAGACACAGAACAAATGATCGTGCTCATTACACAAACATTTGTCCTGGGTGGGAATCGAACCCACGACCTCCGGCATAGCAGTCAGGGTCACTAACCACTAGACCAACAGGCCAGTCGAATGAATGCCTTGAGGAGGAAGACAAGGAGGCTGTCAGACTTTTGCTAACTACCACACGGTGTTCTGCAGGTAACTTTGACCAAGATGCTGGAGTGGGTCAGTTATTCGCCCGCAGGCATCCATGCGGACACCATCTGTGATCCCAAACGGCCGCAATTCCTCTAAAGAAGGGCGCGTCGTCACATCGTTATCTTGGCTTTTCAGGTGATATGCTCCCTAAATCACCTGCAGGCATCTGCAACGGATAAGGAGGGAGGTTGTATCCCGCTGCTCCCTGTCTGCCGCATCTTTTGCAACCATCGCTTTTCCGCGACTGGACCACGACTGGAAGCGATAGTGACAATCACCTTTGCAATTCTTAAGTTATGTCTATAAACTCTCACATTTTTACATTTTTTTTTCTTGTTTTATAAAAAAATGGGTGGCCCAGCGAACTTCGTACTGTCTCAGAATCAATAAATGAATCCGTTTTCAAGATATCATCAAAAAACCGTTACATAAAAAATTTAGGAAATTAATTTTCTGCGTAATTGTTTTTTGTTTTTTTTTTCTGATATTCTAATAGTTTTTTTGTATTATTTTATTCTTTATAGACACGCGTTTGAACACTATCTCACTTGATGGTGAGCGATGATGTGGTCGAAGATGGAGCACTCTTGCCTAGAAGTAACCTATTAACTCTTGACTTAAAGACTCCTAGGTTGTAGCTATCAGGAAACACAGACTCCGGCAGGGAATTCCACTCCCTAGCTGCACGCACAATGAATGTGTTCTCAAAACGTTTTGTGCGTGTGGATGTTATTAGTTATTCTACTATTCGGCGGAGACAACACCAACAAATTAAAGATCTTAAAAATCGATCTTAAAAATCAAAAAAGTTCTTGAGTTATAAATGGCGTAACTAACCCGACTTTGCTTTATATTATATAAAGATTCTTTCCAAAATCTGGCCAAAACTAAATCTTGCTCATAATTTAATTTATTTGAGTAAATCAAGCAAGAGCACTTACGGTATCATATCAAATAAATGCGATGGATTTGTAAGTACCACCAAACGAGCAATCACTTGCGTGTGTCTTATCGTGTCTTGCGTGCCTGTTTCATCTTAATTTACACCTTTCTGTCCTGATTCTTAAGTAAAATAAAAGTGCTCTTAAATTACAAGGAGCGGGTGAAATACGACAGTCAAAAACACGATAGCGAGCGAGGTTATTTTTAAACGCAACGAATTTATTACGGGAATTGATATCTTAAAATAAGTTATTGTCGACTGTATTATTTATATAACTTTAAATTTTTGGGGGTTTTGACATTGGTTTCGACCTAAAAGGGTCTTCTATCTAGGTAGGTCTTAATCTTTTAGTTAGGTCTAAAAGATTTAAGCATAACCCAATAACACCCTCATCCTAATCCGAACTAATGTCACAAATGAGATAGTAAATTTCTTTGTTATTCTTTTCAAACCTAAAACACTGAACTGATCATTATGAAATTGCATATACGTTGTCAGGGTACATAAAAGGACATAGATAAATGATTTTAGTTTTGTAAATAGGTTTTAGCAACACTTTTACACGTCAACCTTTTTGGAGGAAACCAAAAAGATCATCCTGTCCATTAAATCGAAGGCGGCGGGCTATGACGACATTAGTCGTTATATGATCACCTTGATCCTTGACTGTCTTCTTCCGCCGATTACCCACATCATTTATTTTTCCCTTGATTCCGCCCAATTCCATCCCTGTGGCGTATGGCTTACGTTTGTCCGCTTCCTAAAATCAGTAATCCTTCCCTACCTAACCATTTTCGACCAATTTCTATTCTTCCTTTTCTATCCAAAGTACTTGAGGCCTGCGTCCACAAGCAGTTTTCAGGATTTGTTCACCGGAACAATCTTGTTAGCTCTTTCCAATCCGGATTCAGGCCTGGTCACAGTACTGCCTCAGCTCTCCTTAAAGTGACTGGTGACATTAGAGAAACTATGGAGGATACCAAGGTTACTGTTTTGGTGCTAATTGATTTCTCCAATGCCTTTAATGCTGTCAGTCATGATATTCTGCTATCCATCCTTTCACATCTTATGGTTTCCTCCGAGGCCCTGGAATGGTTCTCTTCTTATCTTCGGGGGCGCCAGCAGTCGTTTCGCGTGGACGAGAATTCGTCGAGCTGGCGTGTCCTGGAAGCTGGTGTGCCACAAGGCGGTATTCTTTCTCCATTGTTATTGGCTGATCTGTCAGACAACAGACACAAAAGAAATCTTCATAAATTTTATAACTCACTGTCTACGGTGTTCGTATCATCTATATGCCGACGATCTTCAGCTGTATACAGCTGCGCGGGTAGAAAGTTTGTCAGACGCTATAGAGGATGTAAACCGAAATTTGGATGCAATCAATGATTGGTCTGATAAATTTGGGGTGTCTGTGAACCCCTCAAAATGTCAGGCCATTGTTATTGGAAGCTCACGCATGATGGGTAGAGTGGCGCTTAGGTCTCTTCCGCCTATTATTTTAAATGGTGCTGTCATCCCCATCAGTCCTAGCGTAAAAGATCTCGGTTTGCATCTTGACTCGACGCTTGGCTGGCAAAGCCAGGTTTCTAGTGTCTGTCAAAGAGTCAACGGGACTTTGCGATGTCTGTATCGTCTGAGGAACTTTTTGCCTGCAAAGACGAAGACTATGCTTGTGCAAACTTTAATTTTCCCTATAATCGACTATGGTGACGTGTGCTACTTTGACCTGAACGCGGCTTTGCTGGATAAGCTTGATAGGCTCCTCAATAACTGCATCCGGTTCATTTTCAACTTGAGGAAATATGACTATGTGTCAAGCTTTAGAGCTGAGCTCAAATGGATGCCCATTCGCCAGAGAAGAAGTTTGCGCGCTCTGACTACACTTTTCTCTCTCCTCAACTCTCCCACCCCTCCCTCTTATCTTATATCACACTTTCAGTATCTTTGCTCTACTCACGCTAGGAATTTGCGTTCTGCTAACAATCTCTTACTGCTTTGTCCTTCTCATACTTCTAATTCTATTCATTCTTCCTTTCATATGCAGTCCATACTTCTGTGGAATGCGCTTTCCCTCAATATCAGGACGGCCACCAGTCAGTATGCATTTAAGCGAACGTTGCGGAATTACCTTCTTAACAAGTAAGCAAGTCGTCTCAAAATCCTTACACCTTTTAAACTTTATATATTATTATTATATATGTAGGTATATTATATTAAATATATATGTATGTTTATTTTAACTATATACCTATATATACTTTTGTAATTATTTTCGTCTTAGTATAATTTTTTTTTTTTCAGTTTATGCACCTGCCATGTTATCTCTCCACCAGCCTTGGTTGACTGGTAGAGAATGCCTAAGGCATTAAATCCGCCTTTGTACATTTGTGTTGCATGAAGTTTTAATAAATAAAAAATAAATAAATAACTTTGAACGGAATTGCTAGATGACACTACGTTTCTTTCGAATCATTTTGTTCCCGTGCAAAGCCAGGGCATGTCGCTAGTTGTTAATAAAGATAGAACCGATTTTCTGACTATATTGGTTTCGAATAGATAAAATTGACCAGAAGTTTCAGGTAGTTTTATTTTATTTATTCAGGCAATCAAACAATTAAAAATTACATAAAGATAGGATGAAGAAATGATACAAATGAGAAATCAACCACTTTCTCCACAAATACACAATGAGACAATTTGGTTTTAAGACTAGCGTTGTAAACAATAAGAAAGAGGAATATTAATATTAAAGTATCAACAAAACATAAAGCTGTTAATAGCGCCGCATAAGTGGAACAACGGTGTCACATTCATTTTTCAATATGTTAAGCAACATGAGTCTAAACTTTCTATGCGGTAAAGCAAACAGATCCAAACTGCTGAAATTCTCATTAAAATTGCTCGTAAGGCGACGAAGAGATGCACGCAAGCCGGCATTTGTACCTACCACAGGAAGTAGTGGCGAATACAGGTCGTGCGCGCACCTGCATCCCGGGCATGTTCTGGGAACTTTGAAGCACAACTTGTTACTAATTTCTAAACAATCATACGAGTTATTGCATAAGTCAGTAATATAAAAATGTGGTTTCAAGAAAAGAAAACTTAGTCAATTGAATTGTCACGGATCTTCATAAGATTAATATTTTGTAACACAAAGAAATACAGTGAAGAGAAAAATATAGACTTTGGAAAAGCCACAAAATCTTATTAAAATAAAATGTGCAATAAATCGTAAAACCTTACCAATATTACGGTATAGAGTATTATTTACGACATATTTCGCAAGCAAGCGTGTACAGTTCAAACTTCAGTATTTATTCGTTGTTTCATATTGTAAAACAATATCTGTCATGATGTTAAGAATATTCAATTGTTTTGCTTCGTATTTTGTAAGTGATTTTGATAAACTTGGAAAAATTGATGTTTGTCAGACGAAACATTTTAATATGCTATTGATTTTTATAGGTCTTGAACTGTCTTATCAGGAGGAGTAGCTGTGTTATTTACACGTAGTGAGTAAACTGTAATTTGACAACATTTAATGTCGAAGATTGTCCCACGGGAACGTACTATAGAGAGAAATAAAGTATCTTGTGTCCTAATCTAAGGTCCGATCCGAGAACAATCTAAGGTCCGATCTACCCTTGTGCTAAGTTTCAATTAAACTCGTTTAATCATTGAGCTGTATTTCATAAATAAACATCCAAATGACTAAATTTTTTGACTTTCATATTTATACTCGTAATTATAAAATAATAAATAATATAGAAGATTAGAAGGAATATTTGGAAAATTCCCAACATTGTGTTTTTATAAATTAGTCCGTTATGAGAAACATGCCTGATAAGAGAAACAGAAAAAAATTATAATTAATTAATTAACGGTTCCAGTGAGGACATTGAATTAAGGAGAATATTTCCAAGTGAATTTCCTCAAGACACAATAAGAAAAAGTGGCTCTTTGGATCCAGAGGTAAAATAAAATTTACCATAGCAAGTGTATAAACAATTAAGTTACCAAACTATGAACCCACACTGGCAGTATAAATAGCAATTTTATACTCTATACTTAAAGTAATTAATAACAGGACTAATTTTAGAATAGAGACTTTACTTGTTGCGTTGTGACTTCTTATAATTAGATACCTAACACAATGCCCTAGTTTACAGATTATTAAAGCTATTAGTAATGCTGTGCTTCTGTTGTAAGCTTGGGTTCCAAACATTTCATTAAGTTGGGTAAAAGCATCTAGCTTTGGCCCCGGCCAGGGTGAGGAACTTGCGCGGGTGCTAAGACGAGTGCCAAGAATCAATCAAGCATATTATTATGAAATCGCTGTTTGCGTCCATACTGTAGTGACAATCGTGATGTGACGAACGGCATCATTAGCAAGCGATCTGCTTTTGTTTCTCCCTGAGGAAACACCTCGACTCTTTACAGCCCGCTACAACAAGTCGCTATGCACTGTGGCTACCAAATCGCTCTCGGCAACGCGCCGGCACCCGCCTTAGTCACTGCGCGTTCACTCTGGACAATACCGAATATGAATAACAAACATGATCTCTAAGCAAATATCTTCGATTACAAAAGATTTCTAATAAAGCGTATAGATAAATGACTAGATAAATATTATTGTCCTTTGTTTACTCGATGACACAATAAAAAGTAAGTATCACAAATTACATAACGGAAAGGTCAATATTTTTTCTCCTAGCACCTAGGTCGTTACGCTGAATTGCAGAACTATTTCCAATACCCAAAATCCAAAATCAATAGCCATTTCGAGGAGCTGGTGTGTTATGATAAGGACGGTAAAAAGGTATGCTTATTTTTTTGTTTGTATAATAATTAAGTTGTATAGTCGAACAGGTATAAAACAAACCACTTGGTAGAAGAGGACAACGGGGTGACCTGGATTTCTTACTTAGGAATTGGCAAGAAATGACCTAGAATAGAGGGTTGTATTAGCCCAGCGGTCGGGGCAGTACAAACTAGCTATAATAGTAGGTACTCAGGAGTAATAAAATGGCGTCAAGTCAGTATTTTGCTGCAAGTTAGGCAGTAGTGTAAGTGTAGGTATATGCACGCACAAGTCATACTTGACTGGCCTGTTGGTCTAGTGGTTAGTGACCCTGACTGCTATGCCGGAGGTCGTGGGTTCGATTCCCACCCAGGACAAATGTTTGTGTAATGAGCACGATCATTTGTACTGTGTCTGGGTGTAATTTATCTATAATATGTATGTATTTAGAAATATATAAGTATGTTTATCAGTTGTCTAGTACCCATAACACAAGCTCTGCTTAGCTTGGGACTAGATGGCGTTGTGTGATAGTTGTGGAATATTATTATATATTATTATTATATATTATTATATATACTACCCGACTTGGAAATGAAGCTAGGAGTTGAGATAGTGGTGGCCCAGTGCTAACGGCCGCGACTTACAAGCTGTAGGTCGTGTGGTCAAACCCAGGCAGGCAAACGATGAGGGAAAACATCGTGAGGAAACAAACATGCCTGTTTCTATAACAAAAAAAAATTTAGAACCAAAACCTTCGAAGATATGTAACATCCACCAATCCGCATTGCTCTCACAGAGAGGAGGCCTGTGTCTCAGCAGTGGGAACATTAAGAGACTGATTGTCCTCATACATCCTTGCTACCAGTACACCATCGCCAACTGTTGTTTTCGTGAAGACGTATTTAATGAAATCACCATAAATTAAAATTAACCTTCGCTTTGCGCAAAAACGATCTGCAACTGCCATTATTGCATTAGGTTTAAATGGCATTAGCGTTGGCTGTCGGCGCGGCCATTTTGAAAACAAAAGATATCGCTTATTTAACGCTGTTAAAAAAGCGTTGTCTTACGGTAAACATAAATGCAAAATCTGGCGTGGTCGTTTGAGTAGGTAAGTGCTAGATACAGGTTGAGATGCGAAGCTAATGCCTCGTTCCATAAACTGGTGCCTCGTCTTAATCACTGCCTAATGCGCTCTTTAATTCTAGCTGTGTAGAATCGATGCAGAAAGGTATTCTCCTGAAGAAGACGCCTACTACCTTTCTACTGTATCTGACAGTCCTGTAGACAGACGTCGAGTGTATTGCTTCATGCTGCTCTGCTTCACTGAAGATGAACTTGATAGAGTAGTCGTTTCGTTTTAAATTGCTTTAAATACAGAACTTAGTGGAACTTATATTGTTTTATTTCCAAAGTATAAAATGCATATGTTATAAACAAAAAACTGTCACTTTGTTGTTGCTACATAAGTTACAGTAGTGTTTTTTTTCATGTTTAGCTTATTAATTTATCTCAAGAAAGACTGCTTCGTAACACTTCTCTTGATTACGTGTACTGGCTTCGAATGGAAGCAGGGAGGACCAAAGGAATAAAAGACAGCAACCCCGTTCCAACGGTATATTTTCGCAGAAAGAGAGTTCATATTGGAAGCTGCGAGAACCAAAGGAATAAAAGACAGCAACCCCGTACAAATGGTACATTTTCTCAGAAAGAGAGTTCATATTGGAAGCTGCGAGAACCAAAGGAATAAAAGACAGCAACCCCGTTCCAATGGTATATTTTCGCAGAAAGAGAGTTCATATTGGAAGCAGCGAGGACCAAAACAATAAAAGACAGTAACCCCGTTCCAACGGTATATTTTGGCAGAAAGAGAGTTTATATTGAGCACGATCATTTGTTCTGTGTCTCGGTGTAATTTATCTATAATATTTATGTATTTAGAAATATATAAGTATGTTTATCAGTTGTCTAGTACCCATAACACAAGCTCTGCTTAGCTTGGGACTAGATGGCGTTGTGTGATAGTTGTGGAATATTATTATTATTTCGTATATTCATTTTTACACATATTATTTACATTTTTAAATATTTTTAAAAGAAAACATATAAAAAAACATTTAAAAATATAAAAAATAGTAGTCCACCGGCATCGGGAGCAGGGTCCAAGCTACCGGTGGTTAGGGCTCCAGAGACAGGAACTTCCTCACAATGCGAGCCGTATCAAGGAGTACTGCCTTCTGAATCAGGCCCTTGATCCAACCGCGCAACGACAGCTTCGACAGGTGGTCGTCGAAGCTTTTAGCCATCAGGCCATTGGCGGTAACGACTATCGGCACAATGACAGCCGAGTCCACATTCCACATATCGACAACCTCGTGTGCCAAGTCAAGATATTTAATTTGTTTCTCTTTCTCAGCTTTCACGAGGTTCTCGTCATGTGGGATGGTGACATCGATTATCATTGTGCGGCGCGCTAATCGGTCTATCACCACTATATCCGGTTTATTGGCAACAATAGTCCTGTCAGTGATGATAGACCGATCCCAGTACAACGTGACATGGTCATTTTCGAGAACTGGGTCGGGCACATACTTGTAATACGGCACCTCAGAATCCACAAGTTTGTATTTTAAAGCAAGCTGCTGATGAATTATCCTGGCCACTTGGTTATGCCTGTGCAAATACTCGCTGTTAGCAAGACGAGAACAACCAGAGATAATATGTCTGATGGACTCACCCGGACGGTGGCATGCCCGACACACGTCAACCGTCCCGTCCTTCATGATATGCCTCCGGTAGTTATTCGTCAAGATAACTTCGTCCATAATCGCACAGACAAAGCCTTCAGTTTCCCCGAAGAGGTCACTGAAACGTAGCCAGGCCACGGACGCCAAGAAATCTACATCAGGCCCATGAAGGGCCCGATAAAAGCGCCCGTGAAGCTCCTTGCTTTTCCATACCTCCTTGCGGTCATCAGTAGTGAGTATTACAGGTTTGCGCCAGTTCTCTTTAGCCATGGACAACGGGGTGAGTCCGTAATCCACTGCGACCACATCGCGGTGCATACCCACGTCGGTTTCAAGAAAATATTCTCTGAGGCTGCACACCTCGCGGTTGTGGAGAGTTTTCGCATTTAAAAAACCTCGACCTCCACATTTCCGCGGGATGTACAGTCTCATCACCGATGATCGTGGGTGATGCATCCGGTTTGCGGTCATCAGCGTACGGACCCTCCTATCCAGGGCGTCTAGCTCGGTCTGAGTCCATTTGAGTATGCCGAAAGAGTACATCAAAACCGGCATGACCCAACCGTTGAAGGCGCGCACCTTATTTCCGCCTGACAAAAGGCTATTAAATAGCTTTCTCAGGCGGCCAAAGAAGCGCTCCTTCAGCGATTGCTTCATGTCAGTAACGTTAATGCCTAACGCTTCCGACATACCCAAATATTTGTATGTTTCGGTCGAGGAGAGGGATCTAAGGTTTATGGAATCCGAGAGTTGAATACCTTCGGATTCCATAATCCCTCCTCGCTTTACATGCATGACTGCACATTTGTCCACACCAAATTCCATCCTGATGGCGCTACTGAATGTTTCCGTTACCTTCAGTAACTCCATCAGTCGCAAATTGTTGGGGGCAAAGAGTTTCAGATCATCCATGTAAAGAAGGTGAGATATAGCCTGACCACCTCTTCTCAACCGATAGCCCAGGCCTGAATCCTCCAGCAACGTGCTTAGAGGATTCAGGGCTAAGCAGAACCAAAGTGGACTCAAACTGTCGCCCTGAAATATTCCCCGTTTAATCCATATAGGCTCATCACTCCCCTGGATTGGTCGACATCCTGGATAGCGAAGGACCGTCTTCCATTGCCCCATACATGACCCAAGGAAGGTGCGGAGAGTTGCATCTATTTTGTACAACTCCAACACCCTCATGAGCCATGTATGTGGAACAGAGTCGTAGGCCTTCTTATAATCTATCCAGCATGTCGACAAATCCTTGTGGGATCGACGAACCTGCTGGCTTATGGCCATGTCTATGAGGAGTAGCTCCTTAGTACCGCGGGACCCGTTCCTACATCCATTCTGAGAGGCAGACATAATTGAATTATTCTCAATGTGCAGATTAATTTTTGCTCTCAGGATGGATGTAAGAAGTTTATAGACCGTTGACAAACATGTAATCGGCCTATAATTCTTGGGTTCCGCGGGACTACCTGTCTTATGGAGCAGGTGGGTGACACCGGTTGTTAGAAACTGAGGCAGCGACCCAGACTCTAAGGATGACTGGAATTGAGATGCCAGGAGCGCGTGTGAGCTGCTATACCATTTCAGCCAAAAGTTGTGCAGTCCGTCCGGTCCCGGGGATTTCCAGTTCGGTAACGGACGAACCGCTTTGGCTACATCTGATGGATTAATGGTGATTTTATCCATTTCTGGTATAGCGTCACACGCGCGCTCGACATCACGCATCCAACCACCCTCAGTGTGACAGACGGGCACCGACCAAATGCTGCGCCAGAATGTACTCGTGGTAACATCATCCGGACGGCACCCGTCAGTCACATTTTGTTCAGGTCGCTCCCAAGCTCTATATACCCACCTCTCATCGCTCTGGAACATGCGATTCTGCGAGTACCGGTCAACTCGCCGCTTATACCGCCGAATACGGTTTGCCCATGCACAAACTTTCTGCTTCAGGAAGTCGATGCGCTCTGTGACACGGGACATGTATTCTCGAGGACTAATTTCAATCCCCGAAAATGCCCGCCTCACAAAGCGCATCACACGTGGTCGTGTATTGCCCTCCCTGAAGCAGAGTAGTTTGCCGATGAGTACCCTGGCCCCATCGATACGCCTCTCGATCCTGTATTGCCAGGCTGGTGCAACAGGCTTTGGCCGAATAGCTCCTTCACCATTCAGAAACTTCACGTTGGCCAAACGACATGCTGCAACAGCCCCGCAATACAAGATTGAGTGCGTATCATCGAGGTTCTCGCTGCTATCAAAGATGTTTTTAAGCAGCGAGTCCAAAGCACACACCAACGCCCTATTTTTTTTGTGCATGGGTAACCGTGGTAAAGGGGGTCTAAGTTCGGTCGGAGTGGATCTATACTCGCGAAGCGCATCCTCCAGTGCGCTCCTCAGTCGATCGTTGCACTGGCTACTTACCGTGACAACCCTATCATTTCCCTCATCACTTACGTTAATGGCCCGCGCTGGGATTGCGCCCCTAGCGGGCTCTTGTACCGCGGTCTGTGTCGGGGTCGAGATGATAGGGTTGTTCAGTACCTCTGAGCGCAGCCTATCAAGTGCAGCATCGTCCAACTTGTGGTTACGTTGGATGACCCGCACCTGATCCGACAATCGTTGTGCCGAGACGTTGACGGTTGGTTCTAGGTCCTGGAACAGAGACAGCATCCTGACACGGTACGCAGTGAGGTTAGTTCCCCCCTCTGTAGACCCATAATATGCGCGCATGACGTTCTCGTTCATGGACTGAGTCCATTTCATGCGCTGCACACAACCACCGGTAGCGGGGACCCTGCTCGAGGCCGGTTGGCCCCTAAGTCCCAAGCTGTTCGGTGGCCGGCCTCTCCCCTGCCGACGTACAGGTGTTGGCGACGTCGGCGGGGAGAAATACTCGTCGCTTGAGCTCGACGCGGCTGCAGCCGCCGGTAACACTGGTGATCCAAGATCCGGCGGCGGCGAGGCGGAGCTGAGCGGCGAGTCCGGGGGTGAAAGGCGTGCGCGACGGGCAGCTGCTCTGGTCAACATTTTATTTATTTCATTCCATTTTCATTGTTGTTTTCCTGTAAGCATAGTACGTCGTCGTTGACAGACGTCATTCTGTGATTTCTTGATTTTATTTTTCTTCTTTTTTGTTTACTTTATTTGTTTGGGTTTCTTGTAATTTTTCAGTTTAGGCTTCCTGTATGGTAATATTAAGTCCGAAATTGGGTAAAAAAATGGGTTTTTACGATTATAAATGGAATAGAAAAAATATGACTTGTGTTGCCAGTGGGTTGCCAGGTTATTATTTTTATTATTATTATATTGGAAGCAGCGAGAATCAAGGGAATAAAAGACAGCAACCCCGTTCCAGCGGTATATTTTGGCAGAAAGAGAGTTCATATAACTACATAGGGTCCTTATATACTACAGGCGGAGAACCTTAATATCGTGATCAAGGAAATGGCACAGCGACATCTATCAAAAATCATAAGGAACAAATTTTGCTGAACAGTACCTCTGCAGTGGTTTAAGTATCGTGTTCCTATGGTTTTTTATACCTAAATACATTGTACCTAGTAGCACACGCTCTGATAAACTTCTGATAGGTACCTAGGTGTAAATAGATCTGCAAACATGAAAAAATAAAATTATTATCAAATATACCTACTAATAAAATCAAAATTAGACAACATCTCACGGGTGTATGATTTATTTATAAAAATGCCTAACCTGCGGATAAGTTGAAGCCTTAACCCCGATTATTTTGGGAATTACTATGACAGGGTAATTTGTATTACATCTTTATGATAATATCTATATTTTGTATCTATTGCTGGTGCTACAACTTCATTTTGTCTCTCTTGCTCACCTGATCTTGGTTGAGACACACGATTGTTATCATTCACGCCTAGAAAATACATGATCGTTACGTCATCAGAAGATAGCCAAGTCGTGAATCTTTGTTTTAACTTAGGTTAACCTGTGAAGCCCCGCGGCCAAATCCGGGTTGTCAAATTGAACCCCGACGACAACCCGGGTTGACAGCCGATTTTTATTTTTTATTTTTTCTCTTTAATTTTTTTTTTTTTTGTCCGACTCACCAGTAAGTTGCGGGGCTTCACAGGAATGAAAAAGTGATGCGTCTAACTAGCGTAATTTTCATACAAACTTACTTCTTTTAACTGAAATTAAATGATTAAACCATGTAGCCTATTCAAAACAAGTAAAAAATAATTTCAAAACAAGTAAAAAATAATTTATAAAATTGAAATAATAAGACCTTGGAATCAAAAATTAACTTATTTAATTGATTTAATATTATAATTTTTAATTATGCTCTGGATGAGCACAATTAATTCATGTGATGGATGTTGAATGCTATGGTGATTTATAAATGGAAAATTCAATTTTATTATGTAAAATATTTTCAGAATATTTTGTCGATTTCGGAAATAATAATTTTGTATGAAAACATTACGAGTACCTCATCATCATCATCATCAGCCTTTTAATTTTCCCACTGCTGGGGCACAGGTCTCGTCTATGAGAGGGTGTGGGCCATAATCCACCACGCGGGCCCAATGCGGATTGGTGGATGTCACATGTCTTCAAACTTTTGGTTCTAGGACATACCGGTTTCCTCACGATGTTTTCCTTCACCATTTTGAAAGCAGTGGTGATGAAGTAATTTACACAAAGTAAAGCGCCTGCCTGTTTGAACTCACGACCTACAACTTGTAAACCGCGGCCAATACCACTGGGCTACCACTGCCACGGTATCACAAGTACCTACAGCCCTAAAAAATTGCTCATTCAGATTCCAACAGCAGTATTCGTAGATAAAACAATTTGATAGTTTCCCATGACCAATAAGGCATCTTCGCAATGGTCTCGCGGATCACGTTGCCAATGAAGCAACAGATTCTTTGCAATCCAAAATTAGATAGACACTCGACTACATCCGTGCATCTGATCTCGAACGTTCCAATAAAGTTCATATTAAAGATCATATCTATGAATATATTGGCATTATGGAGAGACATGGTATTTACTAACAGATCAGCGATAAATGTTACGGTAACATCTTCATTTTATCGACCACTGCTCGCCCGGTTCTTCTTATTTAAAAATAGACAAAAGAGCTCTCTAATCATAATTCATAAACAAATCAGCAGCTGAAGGTCACACGTGGTGATTTGATAACTATGTAATAAATTAAGAGGTCATACTTGACCATGGTTTGGCGGCATTTAAATTTATGGAGACAAACTGTCTTGGAGTATTTGAGCAGTAGTCAACTTGAAACATGCATGCATGGAAAATGAAAACCGAATTACATCAAAAGTATTATAGAACCAGAACGGACATGACCAAAAATTTCCTCCTATACCAGTGACTGTCAAAGAAATTGTTAGGCAACAACGGGGTTAAGTCACTGAAGTCGCACCTCACGAAGCTAGGCAAATATATTATGATGTTACCTTTTATCTGATCTTGGCAACAAAGACAGCAGTCTTCAGATAACGCTATCAAACATTTGCGTCATTCTTGTATTGAGCTACGTTCAGTAGGTATGAAAAGAGAATTCTCCTTCATTAAACATTTTATTTAAAGCCTTACGATAAATAAATAACTGGTAAGGTCCATTGTCTACCCCAATTAAAAGATCCAATAAAATGACAAAAACATAGCAAAGCTATAGCAAACGCATAATCTCTCGACGCATAAAACTTGACCCACTCACTGGAATGTAAATATTTATATAGTTATGTAAAATAATGAGGTGTCATCTTGGTGCCGACAAACTGTTATGTCATTATAACCTTGTACTACATAATATTTATGTATGTGATTATGCTAATATTGGTGCTTTATGTCATTGTAAACTCATCGTGGTGGACAAAAGCGTCTATATTAAAAGTTTGACCTAAAATGTGAGACGTATATTCTGTAAGGAAAGCGACGGGTGTCAGAGGTCGTCAGCGGTGTAGTTACGGTTCAACAGACTGTGACGTAAGCAGACCGGTTGGGAACTAACCTCCACGATCGATGAGGATAAAATATATTCAAAAAGCTTTTGTAATTCGCCTACTTTTGTGGCAATATGTCGCAATATTTTGGTTTGATTCGGGAGAGATCATAGTTCTGTCATATATCAAAATCCAATTCATTATGTAGATAAAAATATTGCACCAAATAATAATCGTGATACAGTTCATTACATAAGAGTGCGATGAGTCTGCGAGGACAGACATTTACTTTATAATGTGCCCAGTCTCATCACAAACCAATTGGCTACAATGTTTAGCGCAAAATATGAAACCTTGACCTTTCCACATAATTTTGACTTAACATCGTGGTTTGTACATTTATTAATAAATTATATCTTCTGGCCCTAGCCACTTTAAACCTTATTTGTTCATGAATACAATCTATATTTCACATTTACATTTTACGAAATGCATCTTCAAAATAACTTCGACCAATGAAAATGTTAAAGGCCGATTTAGTGGCTCCGGCTGATTGACATTCCCATAACCTTAATATAAAGTCCGAATTCCTTGAATTTTCTTAGTAAATTTGTGGTTGTTTCAACAATTATTTCCACTCGTTTAAGAAGCAGTTATAATTTGTTCAACATCGGTTCTTTGAACTAATGAACAACCTTGAAGTGATGTTAAATATTGTAAGTTGCACTTTGGTTGTTTTTTTAGGGTTCCGTACTCAAAGGGGTATTTTTTGACAGAGCCCTTTTGTTCAGCCGTCCGTCTGTCCCTCTGTCACTAGGGTCTATCGGTTAAACTGTTGAAGCTATGGTCATCACATTTGCATTATTTATGTACCTTACAAACCAAAAGCCAAAGAATAAATGAAAAGGCATTATTATAAACAAATTTGACTATGGGACCGACCATGAAAGCGCAAAATAAAAATCAACTCCCTATTGTGTTTGCATAACTCGGCAAAATCTACTGAACAGCTGTATTTTTGTCGCGATTTTAGGTTTTATAATGATGTATACGAGTGTGTACCTATTGTAGTGGCTCTCATTTATTGTCGTTTCGTAGTCTCCACATAGTGTAACGGCGTTACAAAAACTAATGCATTATTTTTTAGAGTTCATAACGAAAAGTAAGGATGTATTTTTAAAGTAAAACTTCTTTACGCACGCTTGACTTGGAGAGCCAGCTGGTGAATGCGTGACGAGAGCGTTACGAAAAGTGTGATCGAGCGAGACGAACGGAAGTTGAGAGGGCGCACGCTTGACTTGGGGAGTAAGCTGATAAATGCGTGACGAGAGCGTTACGAAAAATGTGATCGAGCAAGGCTAACGGAAGAGATGGGGCTAAAGAAGTTTTACTTCAGTCGTTTTTTTAATAACAAAATAGTGAAACATCACAAAGTCGTGAGGGGCTGTCAAATTCAGTTTTTTACAAATTTGTTGTTACTTAGTTTTTTTTTACTTCCTTTTATGCTACATATCATGGTATATTTTATCAAAAATATTAATACTTTGGAAAAATTCAAATGGTACCTACTTAATTTTGCGTACCTAAAGACAGATGACGTTCCCGCCATTTATAACTTCTTCATTTGGTACGGAACCCTAAATGCGTCGCTGACGCGCAGTTTGCCGGTTTTATAACTAAGCCTACTAGTAGTAAAACAGAACGTGTTTGACTGAGCCAAAAAATCGCGGACGATACATCCATATTAGTCTCATGCCAAAACCATGCAACTGGATGAACGAACATAACCTCGAGAAAAACCACTCCAAAACCCATACCAAAAACACCTTTAATTTTAGATTTTATTTTAACGACACAAAACTAGAAACCGTTAGTGAATTTACCTTACTCGGACTAGTAATTGACACAAAGTATATAAACAAGAAACCACACACAGAAAACTCACTCAAAAATGTCTAAATTCTCTTACGCCCTTCGTGAAATAAAAAAGACCACCAATTTACAAACAGCTCTCACCATCTATTATGCTTGTGCCTATGCATGGCTTAGCTATGGTACCCGGGCCTGCGGACGGCGAGTAGTGGGTAACTCGCCGTCCGATCAGCACCAGGCCCGAGAGTCGACGACGCGTAGTGTTCCACGCGCGCCTCAAAGAGTTGTCAGCAAAACATAACGGGGCCCGTCATGGCCGATACCTGCCCAGGGGTTGTGGATAAACTCCATTTTTTTTTGGAGCGGGCGATATCATTAGATGATTCCTCACCCCAAAAAAAAAAAAACTATGGTGTCAGCCTTTGGGGAAACAGCACAGATGCACAAACACTTTTCACCCTGCAAAAGAAATTGATTAAAATCCTGGTAAACATTGAGCAAACAGATAGTTGCAAACTTTTCTTTCAAAAACGTAATATTTGAACCCTTCCCTGTATATACATTTTAGAAACATGCAAATTTGTTCAGAAACATCAAGAATTTTATTCAAAACGTGAAGAAGACATTCAGACACGCTATCTACTTAGACACCGATCTAGGCTAAACTTACCAAGTTCTCGACTAAAAATGAACTCTACAAGTCCCTATAAATTATATAATAAAGCTTATTATATAGCGGGTAGCTACCCGCACCAAAAAAAGCAAGAGAAAACTAACATAGGTATTTAAAAAAAACTTAGACAATTTTTGCTAAATAAAAGCTACTACTCGGTAAGCGAATATCTAAGTGATGCACTCATAAAAGTCCTAACTTAAGTACTCAAGACTTTATTTTTTTATGATTTATTAATTAATTTCCATCCTTCAATAGATACCTATTTATATTTAATATTAAAGCAATTAGTTTTACTAACTTAGAAAATAATTAGTTATTAGTTTGTTATGTAATATTATATAATCAACAAATTCTTCCTCTCTCCAAACTCACTTATTTTGCTGTGCCCGACAGGGTCCATGTGATCTAAATATAAGTTTACCACCTAAGAATACTTACATGTGGAAAGCAATATTGAGTACTGAGTAAATAATTTAGCAGCCTAAGGTAATAGTAGTAATAAGTAGGTCATAGGCTGCTCTTCAATAGTGACCTACTTTATATCTCATTTAGTTTTTGCTTTAGCATACCAACATATCTTCATTAAATGTTACCATAAATCCTGAGAGCAAATTATAAAATAAATGGACAAAAATGTTTCGTAAAACGAGCTCACACAATAACATTGATTGAGTGAACGTTCTTAAAACATCGGCTTGACATCTTAACGTCAGAAAAACTAATTACCGTCCAAGCTTTATTATTTCTAGCACTTTGTCTGTCTTTGAAAAAACTAGACGAGATTACAGAATGGGTTCATGAGGCGGATGGTATTGCATAAATGGAGACACTACGCGCTCCACCCAATCAATGTCTAAACTTTCAAAAGAAAGCGGTGACTTACGATTACGACTGAACTATATCCAAATATCGTGAGCACACATTGATCTTATACAATTATTATAATGCTTTATGTAATACCTATTGACGGTGTAATCGCTATTGATATCTATTGTGGCAGTAATGTAATGGATGACTTCTTCATAAAAAGCTGTTAATGGAGCTATTACTCGCTAATGCGTCATACACAGCCACGCCTTGCCTGCGGGGTTCTTAGGCTTAACAGTTGCGGTAAGTAGCGACTCGAGTTGTTAACCTATTGCCTTCAAACACCGTATGAATCGTAAAGGTCAAAACAAATCAACATGCCAGTTCTCGAAAGAATCCGTCATAAACAACAGTTCAGAACGTCGTAAATCTGGCCCTTTACGACTGCATTTTACCGACGTTTCCACATTTACTATGATGTAATGAAATTGATATTCTAAATTTCACTAATAGCACATTAGATAATGTGTCAAATCATTTTAATAATTTGACCAGTTTGTATAAGCAGTAACAAATCCCATTTTGAAATAACTAATTAGTTATGTGTCTGAGCCGTTTTCAAAAGCTGTTGTCACCGTCTACCTACATGGATAATGTATAGGTACCGTCTTGAAAGTTCAAATGTAACTGGGAAGAAGCGAAGTCGTGGGCAAAAGTCAGCCTTTCTTAATATATTACAAGTGAAACCAGCATGTAATCCTATCCATTCACTACAATGCGTCTTACATTGTGATTCATAACCGAACATGAAATCTTAAACTAGGTACATTAACTTTTGTACCAAATAATAATGTAAATTAATGTTTTGGCTAACTATTACAGTAACAACATTACAAGTAGGCGCTTAATTTGCTCTGCTACTGTTATGTAATTTTTATTCATAAATTAACATAGTTTCCAGGGCAAATGTTACTTGGCCATGCACCCACAGTTGTTATTATGTAGAAATAATACAAAATTAATTTTACCATTTGTAGATTTGCCATCCTGCAACCAGGAAGTGTCTATCTTCAATTAATGTGATCTAGATTCACTGATGGCGCTGTAACCTGGGAAATGAAACGAAAGAGTATGAACGTAGTATGTCACAATTTTAAAATGAATCCGGAGAGACCATATTTAAATAGAACACAAAGTAATGAGTGCTAATCCCTTTACGATTAGTTCTAGAAGGTGGGAAACCAGATTTTGCTTCATTTAATGAGCAAAATCCGTTGAGCACTAGTATTTATTTTCATCTTATGCAGTTTTGCAGTATCAGCACAAAACATTTTCTTAAGTATCAAAAAGAAAAGTGGTTAACAGATTTGTCTGCACTTCATTTCTCCATAATTCTCCAGTCAACCCACGGCCATGCCTTTTAGGAACAGTGAGATTATTTCAGTGATAGCGTCAAAAGTTCAAAATGTTTAGGATTAACAAAGTGTCATTTCGAATTTTAGAAAATTCTTCTTCTGATAGAATGTCATTAAGTATTGTTTAGAACCCTAGGGCCTAACAGAGTAAAATGTTGGGACTTAATTTATGCAGTATAAGCACAAATTTGGTTAGAAACAATGTAAACATACAGATAGATCTGGTTTTCCTGCACACAGTTATGTTGAAACCGTGGGTTTTAAGTAAATGGGTAAGACAAGATAACCACATCGCCCACATCATGTGCATCTCAGGAATGTCATGTGAATCATGAATGCGTTGACCTATTGCAGGAATGGATCCTTAGCCAAAATATGCGGATATTATCACATAAAATATAAAATTACTTAGATGAATCTTCAAGAAACATTTGAAAAGGAGCTGGGAATATTTGAAAATTTAAAAAGGTCAGTAGCACATCAACCTGTCCAATTAATTTGGTGTCTACTATCTCATAAAAAGTGGCAATCTACTTATATATGGTGCTTTTTATGTATTCCGAAAATAAAAATATGAATTATTAATATCCAGTTTCAACGAGAACGCATCTTTGTTTAACAAGACATTAATGATCGCATGCTGTTAACAGCAACAATAAAGATATGCATTAAGAGATAATTAACGTCTGCATACATTACACTAACAGATAATTTAGAATCACAAATTGTTTATAAAAATGCATTCAAAATACCTGATTCAACGTGCAATGCATTATGTTAGAATGAAGCATCTTAACGTTCGTATAAAGGTAAAATAAGAATAGGGCAACCTTTTGTAATTCATGTTAACATTGACATTTGTACGCCTATTATTGCTTACATAAAAAAATTACATAGTAACATTAAATGTTTACAAACACACATGAAGGTATAACTAAAACTCCATCGATTAAAAGCATGTAACAGACGTGCCTGCATGCTACGTTCACTGATGTTCCACGACAGATGCTGCATCTTGGGCTATACGCTACACGGTAATAAGAAGCACCTTACCGGCCCAGTCGCGTGTTGCAACGCGGTATTAGAAGAAATACTTACGTTGGTATATAAGAGAACCGTTTGAAGACGTAATCATCCCACACATCAAGTGTTCTCTGAAGAAGGCAGCCGCATAAAACAAAGAAAATGAAATCGGTTAGTTCTGTGACAACAAGGATTGTGAAGTGAACAGTGAACTGTGAAATTAGATTAACGGAAAGCCTTTCTTTTCAGTTTGTTGTTCTTGCTTTGATCGCCGCCGCGTGCGCAGCTCCCCAACAAAACCCACAGGATGTTCAGATAGTGCGATATGACGTCAATAACGCTGGAATCGATTCTTACAATTTCGCGTAAGGAATTGGTCCATATAAACATAAATTAGAGCATAGGGAACACATTTTTATAATTAATCTTTGTTCTTTCCACAGGTGGGAGCTGTCGGACGGATCAAAGCACGAGGAACAAGGACAGTTGAAAAACCAGGGCACAGAGAATGAGGCGATTGCGGTCCAGGGACAATACGCGTGGGTCGGACCTGACGGCGTCCTCTACACTGTCACCTACGTCGCCGACGAGAATGGCTTCCAGCCTCAAATCCAGCAGGGTCCCGGCGGAGCAATCCCTTCTGCAGTAGTCGCCTCCCTCTTGGGATAAAAATTCCAGTAGAATAGCCTAGGTCTCTGTAAATAATCCTGATGATGTATATAATATTTATATGCTGAGTCATTAATTTTATACTATGTAGTTTATTAAGTAATAAAATGTACTGATTTTTATAAACTTGAAGTGTGATTTTATTGCCCTGACAGGTTTATTCTTTTTTTTACTTATTGACTCATAATTAGCTGCAGTTTTTTTTTGAAGAGTACCTAAATGACAGAATTCCGCTTCATGGAACATTTAGGTATAAAGGAACATTCCTATTAACGTATACATTTCATTTGGAAAAAAAAATAGCAGACCTGCAATAGGATATAATTCAAATTATAAGCAATGCAGGTAACAGTATAAATTAAATATTAAAATAAAACATAGATGCAGATGAAGCAGGTGATGCATTTGATATTTGGGAGTCCTTGAATAATTTAGGATTTTTCCGTCCCATTATTCATAAAAGCTTCATGTAAGAGACAACACATTAAAATTACTAAAACATTTCGTTTGAAATATTTGTCATCAAATCTAAAAAGTCAGAAAATTTTCACAAACTGTTTTTTAACTGATGTTTATTTAGATTTTATTCCCTAATTCAAAAAGCTAAAAACATGAAACGAGGAGATATTGTTGGATCTAGAGCACTTTAATAATTCTGCAAGCCACTATATATTAAACTCTGGTTTCCTCAATCAGTGAACTGAATTTCTTCTTCAAACTTATATAATAGGAGCTTCTTCCACGAGATTTTGATTGATATCATGATAATATTATATCACTGGTATGTAATTAGGTCAAACATAATAATGATGAGTTACTGGATGTTTTTGTACAAGCTATCAACAACATGATAGGTATCTTAGCACCTCGATTGACACAAAGATAAATTATGTAAGCACTTAGTTTTTTTACGCCTTCCAGAAGATTCATGAATGATTTTCACCCGTGAGGAGGCGCTCTATGAGCATTTTGCTTACGCAAAAATATTGTGCAGTTGTTTTCATAGTTAGAAACCTCGGCATACCAAGCTTCTGAGTACCTTCCCAAGTATTACTCCCCTTTCTCACGTACCACTCAGTGGCGCTAGGTCCGCGTAATGAATGGTTTCTGCAGACGCGCCTATCCACGTAGGTTTTATTTTTTGGATATTTATAAATGATTTATTTACTATTTATTTTTGTGAAAAATTAATATCAAAATAATTTAACCCATTCGTTAGCGTAGAGCGCTAATTGAATACACTAGTAGCTTTCTTTTCTAACGTCTCAAATTCCATTTCTTTGCTCTGCCTACAGTAAAAATCTTCAGGTACCAATAATTCTACGATATCCCTCACACTACTCTGGATTTATCGACTTCTCTTTCTTTGCCCAGCCATTCTTTTTAGGTTCTTATAGTTTCGGTCTGTCCGTCTGTCCGTTCCAGACAAAGCGCAAAGACTGTTAGTACTAGAAAACAGCAATTATGCATGAGTATATTTAATCACGCCTAGAAATCGAAACAACCAAATATTGTAAAATATTTTTTTATAAAAGTTCCCGTACTTATAAAATGGGGATGAGGTTTTTTTTTCTAGCCTATCCTACAGTGTAGGGTATCGTTTGATAGGACTTTCAAAATCATTGCGGGGTTGTCCAGATTATTTTTCGATTCGGTGATTCATTTGCGAAATATTAAACTTCAAAGTGAAAATTTTTGTTCAAGTCGAGCATCCCCTCCACTAAAAGCTAAACTGTTGGCTTGAAAAATCTGAAAAAAAACGTAATGGTTGTATGTATAACGAACTTTGAAGTAAAACTATCACGGCTTACTTGGCTTTGTTATTTTAAGAGTAATAGTCGCCCAACTTATAAAATCTACCTAAGTAGGTCAAAACCCGCACACCCACAAAATCCTTAGAAAAAAAATACTTGGATGGAGTTGTTACTCATTAAATATTTAAAACGGGTGGTAAATATGTAAAGTTTTGGAAAAATCAAATATTTTTTTCTGTTTTAATTTAAACGTAGAAAACGTTTAAATAGTAGTGTCCGTAAATCCGTGAACTCAATATGTTCATAGTAATCAATCTGCCTAGCCTTTTCCCAACTATCTTGGGGTCGGCTTCCAGTCTAACCGGATGCAGCTGAATACCAGTATTTTACATGAAGCGACTGCCTATCTGACCTGCATAACCCAGTTACTGGGTAATACGATACCACTTGGTAAGACTGGTGGTCAGACTTTCAGGTTTCTGACAACCCATAACGACTTTCAAAGATCCACGATTGACAGCCGGGACCAACGGCTTAAAGTGCTTTTCGAGGCACGGAGGAGTCTCGGTATGTAAATGTGGTCACCCATCCATGACCCAACCACACCAGACACATGCGGCTGATTTCTAGTTTATCTTTCCATTAAGTTGCACCTGCCGTGTTCTATTTCTGCCTAGCCTTTGCACCAAGGGCGTAGCCAGGATTGTGTTAAGGGGGGGAGGCAGGCGAACAAAAACCAAGAATATATTAGTTCATGCTGCATATGCAGTGGGACAGCATCCGCTCCGATAAAAGTGCGGAATGCCCTAATGTCTTAGAGTCCTAATGTTCACCCAGCGCAGCTCAGTTTACTCAATGTCCTAGATAAAATCTACGAGAGGCTTATTTAAGCAGAGTCTAATTAACAACGAGCATTTCCAATAAGTTCACCGCATCGTAGAGCTCCTCCCGTGTGTCGACGGCACGTAGTGTTCCACGCGCGCCTTAAAGAGATGAGTGTCAGCCACCACTGACGGGGCCCATCGTGGCCGGTGCCTGCATGCCTACGGGTAGCGGATAAATTCTGAAAATGAGTTACCGCACCCCTGGGCACTTAGGCAGGGAAGGAACAGGGGTGGGTTTTAGTCAGTAAGAGTCTGACACGCCCTCCCGCTCCACCCAGAGCGGGAGAAGTCAATGGATGATTTCACATCCCCCGAAAAAAAAAAATCGTAGAGCTCCTAAGCGCTGATTTCGGGTGTCTTGTGCTTTAACGTAGGGATAGCTTTCGAAAAAGTCTGACACAATGGCTCAATTTATAAGGAACTAGCTTCTGTTAGCAACTTTTCGCCCCTGTGGAATTTGAAGACTATCTCAATGGGACTTACTCCTGGGACAAAAAGTATAGTAAAATAAATAAATAAAATAAAAAAAGCCTTTTCATTTACTATAAAAAAATCTTATAAAATATTTACAAAAAGTTTTCTTAATCTAATGTTGGTAAATCACTCTAGTGTTAGTTATAATTTATTCATCGTTCTAATATTAAGTATTTTTACAGAAATCTATTGATAGGGTATAGGCCTCCTCCAATTTCTTCCATTTTTCCCTGTCCTGTGCTGCTCCGATCCAGTTTTTTCCCGCCACCGATATTTTTTTTTTTTAAATGTTGCCCCACACTAGGAATTACTCCTGTATCGTGGCTGCGTTCACAAACATTTATACTCAACTATCTATAGGTCATACAAATATTTGTTCCGTGCGGGAATCGAACCCGCGATACGCAGCGCAGCAGCCGAACGCTCAACCTCTGCGCCAACTGTGTCGTCGAAATTATATTGTCTACCCATCGTTTTGTGGTCTGCCCACGTGTCTCTTTCCTTGTGGGGCGGTCCATTTAGTAATCTTAAGAGTCCAACGCTGGTCGGTGTATCTCGCTACATGACCGGCCCAGATTGATAAAAAGTACAATCAAATTTAATCCAACTCTGTTCAGCCGCTAAGGTGTTAAAGCGTAACAAACAAATTAACTCACATACGCATTTATAACCACCAATCCGCATTGGGCCCGAGTGGTGGATTATGGCCCACACCCTCTCACAGAGAGGAGGCCTGTGCCCCAGCAGTGGGGACATTAAAAGGCTGATGATGACGCATTTATAATACACTTCTCATCAAAAAATCGAAACACCTCTGAAGTTTTGTTTTGTATGAGTTTTATGCATTTTTTATACATTATACAAAAAAAAATGCCAGTTAATATTGCGAAAATTATAAGGTATCTGTATATATAAAATTCATAGTCCTGACTGACTGACTGACTGACTGACTGAAATTTGGAGGGTGTGTTATTGGTAAAAAAAAAAAAACACTAATAGACTTTCCTCTTGAGACACTGCTGTGGTATGTGAGACGAGAAGATACCATGCAACTTCCCGAACGCCACCCAGCCGAGTCGGATTCGACGGTTGACCTCTTTCTCGAAGTTGGCCCTACCTAACTGGACCGTTTGTCCCAGGTAGACGTACTCGTCTACAACTTCGAGTGTAGAGTCTCCGATCTTTATAGGAGTGGGTGCTACATGGGTATTTACCATGACCTTGACTTGATGAAAGGTGTCAGAAACGGCCGTTTTTGGTACTTTTGTCTACTACTTTGGATACGAAACATTCTGAGACCTGTTTTAACAACGTAAAAATACTTTATCCTCTTTGTAACAAACGTGACGTTGGATTCTTTAATATTTATTTTCTTAATTCTTTATTGTGCACCAAATCTTAACATAAAATAAAGTCATTACACAGTTCTTGTACAAAGGCGAGCTTAACTCAAAGTTGAGTTTTCTCCCAGCAAACCTTTGAGTGATAGAGTGAGGTCACATTCGAGGGTAGGATTGTGTACAATATAAACTTATATAAATAAGCCCTATATATAAAATACATACAAAATACTATATACTAATATATACAAATATACACCAATATAACCCTAATAATATGTCATTGAGAAAGGAAGTGCTCTTTTATTTTCCTCTTAAAGATATTCAGAGAAGGGCTGTCGCGTAGGGAGTGTGGAAGAGAGTTCCAGAGACGCACTGCAGTCACTGAAAAGGAGCCATTATAGCGGCTGGAAGTGTGACGCGGAGTACGAAGGAGAAGAGAGGAGATGGTGCGACAGAGTTTACCTCTCGGAACGAGGTACTCATAGCGTTCACGAAGGTATTGAGGAGAAATAGGATTGTGCAGAATAGTATAAAGAAGGGATAGAATATGGGTATTTCGCCGACGCCGAATTGGCAGCCACCCTAATCTGGTCCGAAACTCCGACACATGGTCGTATTTGCGGAGGCCAAAAATAAAATGGATGCACAAATTTTGCAGTCGTTCAAGTTTGTTTAAAATATAGTCTATGTACTCGCATAGTCTATGAGCGGTAGTAGGAGAGATTGAGCAAGAGAAACCTTAGTGCGAAATGGTAAGAATTTTTGGAGACGTTTAAGAGACTGAAAGGAGTAGAAGACCCTCTTACTCACATCAGCAATATGTACCTCCCAAGAGAGTTTAGAGTCCATGTGGACGCCCAGGTTTTTAGCGCTTTTGGAGTATAATATGGGCACTGAATCGTACACTACTGGTGGGAGCGACTGGTGATCTAATAGGTTGAGCATGTATTTACCACCAATAATGAGCGCTTGAGATTTAGTTGGGTTTAGTAAGAGTCCAAAGGATTTTGCCCACTTGTTGATATTTTCAAGGTCATCATTGATGGCAGCCACAGCCCCGCCAAGTTCATCTATTTTAAAATGACGATATAACTGCAAGTCGTCTGCATAGAGATGATAGTTAGAAAATAGGACCTTAGTAATAGCGTTTATAAAAACTGAGAAGCGAAGAGGAGAGAGGAATACCCGCAGCCAGATCACACCAATCAGAGGAATCTTCATCGGATCGAATAGACTGCGAGCGGCCCCGAAGATATGAATTGAAACCACTCAATCACTGGTGCAGAGATATTAAGTGAGGAAAGGATTCCCAAGAGAATGTCAAAGTAAAACGAGTTAAAAGCGCTGCTGACATGACATTTATTTTCCATAGCCAGTCTTATGTCGTCAGAAATTTTGACTAAAGTTGTCATAGTGCTATGGCCAGGTCTAAAACCAGATTGGTAAGGACTCAGCAGGCTATTAGAGGATAGATAATTCGACAATTGCTTCTGAACAATACTCTCAAGGACTTTAGAAATAATTAAATTTAGTAGAATGGATATTGGACGGAACTGGGATGGTGAGGAAGGATTTGAAACTTTAGGAAGCGGTAGAACGTGAGCCTTCTTCCAAGCTGAAGGAAAGGCGTTTTTGTAGAGAGAAAAATTTACAATATGGGTGATGACAGTAAGTATTTCACTCAAAATAGGAATAAACATTTGGAGTTGAAGGCCGTCGTCACCTACCGCTTTTGTAGAGATGGATTGGAAAGAGAAAGAAGTATTTGCTGGCAAAGGAAGATTTAAGAGATCATTGAGAGTAGAAGATTTAACTTGGTTGTCAAGTATGATTGGTGACTTACAAAAGTGTGCATTAAGTGCATTGAGGTCCATCTTATCAGAACCCTTGTTAGAGGCTTTGCCAATACCAAGAATCCTCAAAAATTGCCATTCTTGTGATGGGTTGAAATTTTCAATAGAGTTGTGTATGTGGCTCCTTTTCGCATTCCTACACAAATGAATGCAGCGATTCCGCATCTTCTTGTAGAGTTCCCAGTTTTCTTCGGTGGGCCGCTTCCTATATAAAAGCTTGGCCTTGTCACGCTTCGCCATCTGGTTTTTCATTTCTGGGGATAGGCCATGGCGCAGGAAGATGCTTGACTTATACCTTTTTAAGAGGAGCATGTACCTCATACAATTTCAACACATTTCTGTTGAAGATTGACACCATGGTGTCCATATCACCACAGGTGAATACAGAAGACCAGTCAATCCCACCAGCATTAGCCCTCAAACGCTCCAAATCAACGTTTTTATAACTACGAAGAAAGAGAAATTTGGCCTTGCGTTTAGGAGGTCGAATCCTATAGGATAGGTAAATGAGGTCATGGTAGGAGAAAGGAGCAGGAAGCTGTCCATGTGTAGCTACTTTGTTAGGGTCAGAAACCAGAATGCTAATATGCATAGATAATTTTCTATGCTATGCTATGATTTTTATTTAATGAGGGCGCCACTTGGCCGGTAGTACGGCCTTAAGCTGACCAAGCGCCTCGGGAGCAGGACCTCACACTCACTCTTATCTTCAATCATCCCATAGGTGTTCTAGAGAATTCATATCCGGGCTTCTTGCTAGCCAGCTCATAACCGTAATACCGACTTCACTCAGGTATTCATTTACAATGCCTGCGGTATGAGCCCTGGCATTGTCCTGCATAAAAATGAACTCTTCGCCAATAAAATGTGAGTAGGGTACCACATGAGACTTTAGACACTCTTCGATGTAACGTGACTCATTTAAAGATGGTAAGCGAGGTCCAAATACAAAAGCAAGTTCGGTTTTTCCATCGGCGCTTATGCGTCCCCAAACCGTACATGAACCGCCACCATAACTGACTCTTTCTTCAATGTAGCACTGTGCAAAACGCTCTCCCTCTCTTCGTTTCTCCTTCTTTCTTTTGTGGTTACCATATAGCATTATCTTACTCTCGTTACAAAAGAGAACTTTGCTCCATTGAAGGTATGATCAATTTAAGTGCTAACGTGCAAAGTTTTGGCGCGCTCTTCGGTGGTCAACCGTCAGTGTTGGGCCATTAGTTTGTTTATGAGATTTAAGGCCACTCTACGTCAATCTTCTTAGAAGAAGATTCTACCATTAGAATGGTAGAATCGTTCGACAGTCAATCCTCGAACTTCACGTAGCCGCTACTGCAGTTGAATAGGGTTAAGGTGACGATTTCTTAAAGAAACTCCCGCAATATACCGGTCATCTTGCCCAGACGTGACTCGATATCTACCTGATCCTGGACTTGCAAAAATATGTGGTTCTATTTAATTATTTTTCTTTTCATTTTCATTGTTGATCGAAGAATTTTCAGCAAAATAACATATAAAATGGACGACCACGACCGGTGCGAAATTTTTTGTGGCTACATACCGGTCGGACAAAATTTGAGTCAGAATCGACACGAAAAGAAGAAGAAGACGATCAAACTCGTTATAGAACAAAAACGTTCTAAAAAACGTGTTCTTAAGGTTTCAAACATTTGAATGTAAAAACGGAACCCTTGTAGGATCAATCGTGTATCTATCTGTCGGTCTGTCTGTCTGTCCGTCTGTCACAGCCACTTTTTTACGCTACCAAATAAGGTTAGTGTTATTATTTTCTTTTTCGCTTGACTAGTAATAGTTATTACTTTGTGCAAACCTTATTTTTTTTTTTTTTAAATACTTGAGTTTAAAATTAATTTTAGTTAGGTATTGTTAATTCAGTTTGAAATTTAACTAAAAACGTTGCCATAAAAAGATTTTACGACGTGCAAAAATAAATTCGATATTATCGATATGGAATGGGGATTAATTTTTATTTGCATAATTCTTGAATAAACTGTTCGTATTCGCTTATTAAGTATCGTACATCATCTTCTTAGATGACAAACGACTTTTTATAATTATAGATTTTATAACTATTTAGACCTTGAAAGGCGAACGGGAAGGCCCATCAAACATTAGAAAAATATATCATAAGGTTTAGCATAATAAGCATAATCTGCCTTTTATTATTCCCACTGCTGGAACTCAGACCTCCTCTCTAGGAGTGGGAATAGCCGTAATCCACCACGCGGGCCCAGTGCGGGTTGATAGATGTCACTTGTCTTCGATTTTTAGGTTCTAGGACATACCGGTTTCCTCATGATGGTTTCCTTTGCCGTAGTGAGAGCAGTGGTGATGAAATGAAGCCATGAAGTAGAACTGTCAGGAGCGTTACCACTGGGCCACCACTGCTCTTATTTTAAAGTTTAAGTATTTAAATTGGAAAACCAATATTCGTTGTACCAAAACAATTTGAGAGTAGAGATTTTTATTTTTTGACATGCTCTCTTAAAATTGTCCATCTACATAAATTAATCTCTGGTCACTTAATGATTTCGGATATTCACAAGCTCTTAATTTTCTAAAGTAGTAATTAGGCCCTTGTGTTTAATACATAACCATTTATCATTATTTCAATCCAAAATATTTACATAAATATATTAAGGTTTATTTATTTTTTGCATTCTAATTCTTTTTCGTTGGAGAAACCCAAACTCCATAGAAACTTGGGCCTGGCGTTACAGAGCTGGAATTTGGCCATAAATTAGAGCATCTAGGAAGGTTTCACGACCTCAATTTTCACGTCTCCCAGCAATGGCCAAATTGGTAAAATCAGAGTGTTCACCAATATTTTAGATTATTTTTCTACTTTTGAAACTTTGTTTCTTAACGCGTCTGTGAGATGAAAATATTCGAAGGCGTCTTAAAATCTGCATTACTTAAAAAAAAAACTACAATGCCTCTAACCAGGTGAGTTCACTGCTGATATCCTATTATTAAAATCAACCATGTCTTAAAATATTATTATACTTACTAACATTTACCAAGATAATTGAAGCGGATTATAAATTATTGTTTATTTTTGTTTTTACCTACAAAATGCAAGTCATAAAAGTTGACATTTGAGTATTATCTCGGCAAAATTGGAAAGGAGAGATCACAAATTAATTGTCATCAATTTCAATATTTGAAATAGATCCATATTATTAATGTTAACGATGATAACCTAGACATTTAGGTATTGAAGTCTAAATCCATCTGTTTTTTGTACTCACTCAAAGGTGTCCATCTATTGAGGAAAATTTGAAAAGTTATTTCAAATATCCATTCCCATTGCACTGATGATGAATTGAGATTCTTCAAATATTAGCTATTCCCCATTGCATTTAGTCTAGCTTCCAGCAAATTGTTTGAATTTCAGAACATTTTCTAGGAATATAAATATTCTTGAAATAATTAGCCATTTTCCATTGCATTGAGGTTAGCTTCCAAAAATAGGTTGACATTACAATATTTTCTAGAAAAAGAAAACATACTAAAAATATTTAACCATTAGGGAATCCCAAATGATCCGGAAAATGAGTTTCAAATCATTTTCACTTCCTATATTTAATATTAACTACTCGCTCACGCACACAGAATTTAATTTTAAACGAATATTCAAATATTTTTATGCAAAATTGGCGTCTTGTTGCATGTAATAAAGAACCATCTGCCAACTCAACCTCTAAGCTAATAGCTCAATTTAGACATTTGGCATTCGGAAGTATTTCGTAAATTGTCTCAAGGTATTTTTGCAAAATAACTTTAATTAATTAAAATTATATTGCGTAAAAATAAAATTAAGAGAATACCAAAAAAATTGCTGTGACTTTTACTTGTAACATGTAAGGTCTGTTTAACATTTCACTAAGAGCTTTCGAAGTAAGATTAATTAACAACATTCTTGAAATAATGAAACTGTTAATCACTAATCTAATTAATATTCAGTAATTAACATTTCTTAGTTATAATATTGAGTAAGATTGTTCTAAAACGTTTTGTTTATTCATTGCATTAAGGGAATTACAATATATTAGGTAGATGTCAAGCGGTTCACCTTCTACTGGTGCTACTTTAGCATAAAATCAAATCAAAAGTTGTGCTAGATATAAAGACCGAATTACATGTGAGATTCGTCACTTCATCGTATTCATCCGTAAAATCAGCACTTCAAACATGAAACTGGTTCGTTTTATTTGTGTATTTTGTGTGAAACAGTGTCTAGTGAAATAGGTGAAAAGTATCCAATATTAATCGAAAAAAAGTACAAGAAAAAAAGTTCGGATTTTTTCCGCACAATTTCGATCTTCATTTTCGCAACTTCTTTTCAAATATTTTTCGTAAAAAGTGTTTTTAAAGACAATTTTATCTTTTGTCCAAAATAATTCATGATCACCTAAAATATAAAATTTTCATCATAGAACTTCGAATTTAAAGTTTAATAAGATCTGTAAATGACCAAACAATTTAATTAACTATGCATTTTTCGCATTTAGTTTTGAAGTTTCATTCCACCGGATTTTCTTTTCATACTCATCTTAAAAAGCGTTTTCCTTTTCTGATGCAATACATAATGACTTTGAACAGTTAATACTCTAAGGAATCTCCTTTTGCTAAAGCAATGCTAGTTTGGGACTAAAAAAAGAAACATGTTAATGAAATCTAGTTGTCCAGTGTCAACAATTTAACATCAAAAATTGAAATAACGTCTTTGGTAATTGATCATAGTTTGATTTTCGCCTATTGTAAATAGTTGGAATGCAATGTCTTAGTAGACACTCAACGTAAATTTTTTAGTTAACCTAAAGGAATTTGTTGGTTATAGGAGCTAAGCATTAATTACCAACATTTACTTACAGATCGTGGTTCTCTGCTTGGTAGCGGTGGCGGCTGCTGCCCCAGCCCAAAAAGTAAACTACTCCCAAGAAAACGTACAACTTGTCAAGTCAGAAAACGAGTACTTTGGACCTGGAAACTACAAATACGGGTGAGTCCTACCATATTTTGTTCTACCCTTTACTGTATCGTGTTGATATTTAAGGATTAACTTATTGTTTAAGCTTTCGGATCCTGTGGTATTGAAAATGCATTACCTACTTAGTCTTTTTTTAATTCAAAAATCTGTCATCCTTACTATAACCACTCAAAGTTAAAAGTAAAAATACTTATTTATCTGCGAGTATGATTTGGATGAATTCAAAATGCATATACGCCCAAACAATTAAAATAAATAGAACTTTTCAAAAATAATCTGGAAGCAAATTTTTCCAAATGTGAAATTAAGAACAACGTTAAACCCGGCTGTCAATGATCTAAAGCTTTGATGTATTTGAAAGCTGACACAAATCTTTTTACAGATTTGAACAAACCGACGGACAATCCCAACAGCAGGAGGGAGTGCTCCTCAACGAAGGCAGGGAGGATGAGTCCATCGCGGTCACAGGCTCCTTCTCGTGGGTGGGCCCCGATGGTGTCCTCTACCGCGTCACCTACAAGGCTGACGACAATGGTTACCAGCCCGAGATCGAGCAGGGACCCGGTGGAGGCATTCCTCCTGCAGTCGTCGCGTCTCTCCTTGGTTAATTAGACTTTATTATTTAATTTTTATTATTGCCAAAAATATGTATGATAAAATAATAATTATTAAAAAAGTTATAATTATTTTTTTGTTTGATTCGTCCGTTCAATAAAGAGGTAGCCGCTGCAGTTAAAAAATTTGAAATTCCGTAGTAGAGCATCGGTTATTCTATTTGTGTCCACGAGTATATTTTAAAGCACCTCTTGAGCTTGTAGCTGTTTGGGAATAAAATTTCATTACTATAGAAATACATTACTTAATTAGTAATACTGGTTATTTTTAATTGCAAAACTGTGAAAAGGAGTGTTGAATGTGTGCGATCACTGTGCAAGCGCGCGGGCTGGGTAACACTTCAGGAAACGTGGCTGGTGTCTCAGGTTCCTCGGCAGCATCGACGATAACTTTAGTTATACCGGAAAATCGGCGATTGACTTATCGTCCGGTGTGAGGCGATCCCAGACCGTTCGGTGGAGTTGCAATTCTGTGGCGTAAAAGTTTGTTTACGAAAGTGGCAGTTGTGAAGTGTGACAGTGATCGTATTACGACAATTAAGGATGATTCACGTTACATCGTGTCGCCACCGAGCCTCGGCCGTGCCCCGGCCGGGGTACGGCCGGGGCACGTCCACCGGGCTAGTCATTCATGCTTCACCGGGCTGTCACTGTGCCGCCACCGGGCCCCGGCCGGGTCACGGCCGGGGCACGGCCGGGGCACGTCTGGAGCACGGCCAAGCATGGATCAGTTCATACAAAAAGTATACTATAGATATTTGACCGTGCAATTGTTTCCCGGCCGGGTCACGTCCGTGCCCGGTGCACACGTTCATGTTACACCGTGTCGCCACCGGGCCGAGCCCTGGCCGTGCCCCGTCCGTGTCTCAGCCGTGCCTAGGCCGTGGCCCGGCCGGGGCACGGCCGGGGCCCGGTCGAGCATGAATCACTTCATACAAAATGCAACAATCTTTGACCGTGCCCCGGCCGTGCTCCGGCCATGGCACGGCCCTGTGGTGACACGGTGTAACGTGAATCATCCTTTAGAGCAAATACAGGTAATAATCGTGAAGTTGTAGTTATATGTGTGTACATGCCTACAAACCAGTCTGTCAACCTACCAATGTTTACGAATTGTCTAGGGGAGATTAGTGCTATTGTATAAGAAAATAACGTGGAGTCTGTATTTATTCTAGGTGATTTCAATGCTCACCCGTCAGCTCCTATTTGTGACGAGTTATTTGATTTTTGTAACGATACTATATGGATTTTCGCAAACATAGCTAAGCTTGATAGGTCGTCAGATACATATACCTACGTTCTATAGTGATGCACATTGTAAGCGCTGGTTAGATAACTGCTTGGTCACGGAATCAGCCTGGCTAACAATATCTGGCATTAATGTTGCCTATGAGTGTATTGGTCGGATCACTTGCCTTTAATTGTTAAATGTAATCTTGACATGATTAAAACTAAGCGTATTTCTGACGATTGGATTTCTAATGACATATTATGGGGTGATAGAGAAAGTGACGAAATAGGTAGTTATTTTGAAATTTGTAATAGTAAACTTAAAGCCCTTCACTTCCCTAATGAATTTTGTGTTTGTGCAGACATTATGTGCAGTAATTTTGAACATAGATATATTATTGACAATATATACAATGACATCGTTAATATTATATCAATCTGTACAAAGCAAGAAGGTGAGAAAGTTAAAAAGGGTAAAACAGTATTGGGGTGGAACAAACACATGCGAGAAGCTCATAGTAAGGCATATCAATCATATGTGTGGCATGGTAAACCTGAAAGTGGGCCTGTTCGTGACAAAATGCATCTTACACGGAAAATATTTAAATCTAGACTGAAGGTCTGTCAAAACCACCAAGACCAGCTGAAAATGGATTTATTAGCCTCCCACGTTACAGATAAAAACTTTCGAGCCTTCTGGAAGGGTACAAAGAGTATGAACGTTAGGGCCAGTTTGCCAGTGACTGTAGGCGGGTGTAGTGAGCCTAAAGATGAAGCTAACCTATTTAAAAACCATTTTAAAGTTGAGTCACCGCTTGCCGACAGTTTCGTTGTCGCGGATGTTGAGACCGTCACTGTCTGTGAGAAACCCATAGGATTTAAACTGCTACTACTCGTACTAATAAAAATGTGAAAAATATTATTAAAAACATGAAACGTGGTAAATCTCCGGGTAGTGACAGACTCAGCATTGAGCACCTGCAGCAAGCGGGTAACCATTTATTTATAGTACTGGCGTTGTTATTCACTTTCTGCATACGTCACTCGTACTTACCACCTAAGATGATGGAAACTATTGTTGTGCCTATAGCAAAGAATGTCACTGGTGATGCCACTGACAAGAGTAATTATAGACCTATCTCCCTGGCTACTGCCTTGGCGAAAGTCTTCGATGGTCTTCTGGATGCTCAGCTCAGCAAGTATATTATTTATTATTTTATTTGAGTGGGGTCTTTCAGTTTAGGTATCTGGGGCATGTTGTGACCGAAACCCTGCATGATGATGAAAGAAGAAAGAAAGAAAGAAAAATTATTTATTTTGCACAGATTACAAAACGCACATTAATTTTCAAAAGCCCAGTATCCAAGCTAAACTAAAATAAAACTAAACTAATTAACTAATGCCTAGTGAAGTAGTGATACCTATCGTTTCTGGTGCGGTGCACCACTACACCGCACCAGAAACGATATGATATGATGCAGATATTCATAGAGAGCGGTGAGCCTTGTCGGTGTGCGCTAACATGTTGGTGCATAGGTCGGCGAGGTGTAGGTACAGCACAGGCAAAGATAACTTTGTTCAGAGCCTACTGCCAAAGCTTTTACACCAGCGCCCTATGGACCAACTACACGCAGCGGGCCTACAATGTTCTCAGACTACAGTACAACAACGCCTTTAGGATTCTGGTGCAGCTTCCTCGATTTTGCAGTGCCTCGGGTATGTTTGCTGATGCGAGGGTGGATGACTTTTACGCTATAATGCGCAAAAAGTCAGCCTCACTAATTCGCCAAATTCGAGGGAGTGGCAACGGAATCCTAAAGATGATTGCAGACAGACCAGTATCGGCAGCTGTGGGAAGGCTTATCAGGCTGCATGTTACCTGATTATCTTTAATTTATTAATTTATGTTATTTTGGTTTTAGTTTATTTTCAATTTTATTTTATTTTAAATTATTTATTTCTATTTTGTTTTCAATTGTATATTCAATTTATTTAAATTTAAATTTATTTTTAATACCTACATTAATTGAGCTCCTCACTACTAACATAGTTTTAAGATAATGTTATACTAACAAATTAAGGACATTTCAATAGTCCGACATAACTATTTTTTTTTTTCAAATAAACCTTTAGACCAGCTCCAACTCCAACCCGATAAATTAATTTTACCAAACGCAAATACACAATCAGTCTCACTGATAACACTTTTCCTTATTTGGTATGTATTACCACATTGTTTACTTTACCAACAATGGCATGATTTATCGCTATCTTGTATGAACTGCGAAACCCTTTTATTTATTGGGTTGTTGGCATTTCTGCGTACGACGCGCAAGAGATGCTAACGCCCACATGATTGTTACCATAGACATGACACTGACATGATTGTGAAGGTCATGTGTAAGTTTTTTTTCATTTAGCCTACGCTGTTCTATCGCTAGGCTTATCTTAGCAAATTCTTCATGAGGCACAAGACAAAGTGAAAAAATATATTCTAAGTATATGGAATCGAAAATCGTTTTCCTGAGCCAACTCTAACCAGTCCTTGCTGGAAGCGCCTATGTCGTCTCGTCACCTCTTCCTAGGGTGACTTCGGCTGCACCATCCATCCTCAGGCACCCTTTGTGGGAAGACTTATGCTGAATGGTTATTTTACACATGGCTGACGTGAACCGCCCAGTCCCATTTTAGTATAGTTTTTTTTTTGTGGGGTGGGAAATCATCCAATGACTTCTCCCGCTCTGGGTGGAGCGGGAGGGCGTGTCAGACTCTTACTGACTAAAACCCACCCCTGTTCCTTCTCTGCCTGAGTCCCACGGGTGCGGCAACTCATTTTCAGAATTTATCCGCTACCCCTAGGCATGCAGGCACCGGCCACGATGGGCCCCGTCAGTGGTGGCTGACACTCATCTCTTTGAGGCGCGCGTGGAACACTACGCGTCGTCGAGTCACGGGCCTGGTGCTGATAGGACGGCGAGCTACCCATTGCTCGCCGTCCGCAGGCCCGATTTTAGCCTGGGTAAGTGTTATTTTTAAAGGGTGTAATCAATTTTAAAGTAATTTAGAAGACCGAAAAGTCCACTGTTTACCACTTAAACGTTTTAACCGACGAAGAGTGGTGATATTTCGACGTCAATATTGATTAGTCCAAAACGAAAAAAATATAAAACTAAATAAAAAAAATTAACTTCAACTCTCTCAACGATTACGATTAGAAAAAAATGTTTTTAATAATGCAAAAAGTTGACGCTGGTGGTGAGGTTCGATCCTGGGACGTTCATGGTTTTCCAATCCAATGCTTGTACGCCTTCGCCACGAGACCAGATAACTACATTACAAGCACTTATGGGTTTAATGGCAGGAATATACTTTTAGCTTCTAAACTGGCAAATAATTTTAAGCAGGCGAGAAACTTGTGGTCTCAAACCGGTCAGAATATCGCTTTATACAATTAATATATTAACTCTAAATTACAAATTCTCATAAATAATATACTGGTAAACTCAGAGCTTGAACTCGTATCGTTTGTCGCTGTGGGTTGGGTGCTTGCCTGTTGCTCCACGAGAGCAACAATTCTATGATGTGAAATTATGTTATACTATCATAGCCCATACCACACTCACTCTACGAATGCGATGTGTGCGTGGCTGTCTTTGTGAGCAGTATTTATTAATCGTTTTAACAGTAATGACATAGTTTTTTAGTGTGCAAGCCTGGTTACTTATCTCTTCACATGCATAGTTACGACCTTGTAGCCAGGATTATCCATCAGCAACTTACTCTGTGTCTTGTAGAATCGGAAGTGCCCTACCTACTACAGGTATGTGCCCGATCCAGTTCTCGATAGTGGTCATATCATATTGTACTGTATCGGTCTATCATCACTGACAGGACAACAATGATAAATAAGCCTGATATAGTGGTGTTGCACCAAATTGAGAGGCGTAGAATAATTGTTAATATTACCGTCCCGCATGTCGAGAACCTCGTAAAAGCCGAGAAAGATAAGCAAATCAAGTATATTGACTTGGCTCGCGAGGTTCTCGACATGTTGTTGATGTGGACTCAGCGATCATTGCAGGTACCGATAGTCGTATCAGCCAATGGCTTATAGCCCCGAGCCTCGACCAACATCTCAGGAGGCTCTCGTTAGGTGGCTGGATCAAGGCCTTGATTCAGGAGGCTGTATTTCTGGACACGGCACGTATTGTTTGGCGGTTGCTCTATTTAAAACCTTTTTCTTGACTTGACTTCGCCCGCTCTGGGTGGAGCGGGAGGGCGTGTCAGACTTTTACTGACTAAAACCCACCCTTATTCCTTCATTTGCCTGAGTGCCAACGGGCGCGGTAACTCTGTTTTGAATTTATCAGCGACCCCTGGGCAGCTCTTTGGAGCCCTAACCTAGCAAATTTAACGTTTACGTAATTATTGGACACAGCTAGCATACTTATTTCTGCGACTTATTGTTGCTGCGTTTCTATATTATTGCTCGTGTCTGTACGACAGAGCGGTTTTACATACTGCATCCGATGCGTAGCCGAGACATGTTGATGTGTTGTAGACGTAGTAATACGTAATTAATTGAACTGCAAATTAACAACTTTCTGTCCTTTTTCTTTACTTATGCTGTGCGAGCTTGCTTCTTGCCTTCATGTTTTACGTCAACGGGGAATTACCGGCCTTATAAGTGTTCACTTATTAGCCTAGTAACACACATGTCTTAACAAAACTCGCCATTTTGTTATTATTGTTGATAGGCACGCGTTTGACCACTATCTCACTGATGGTAAGCGGTGATGTGGTCGAAGATGGAGCACGCTTGCCTAGAAGTATCTTATTCACTCTTGACTTAAATACTCCCAGGTTGTAGCTATCAGGAAACACAGACTCCGGTAGGGAATTCCACTCAATAGCTGTACGCACAATGAATGTTTTCTCAAAATGCTTTGTGCGTATGGATGGGATGTCCACCATGAACCGGTGGCACTTCGCCGTACGTCTTGTGGTCCGTTGATGAAACGGGCTTGGCGGAACCAAATTATGCAATTCCGTCGCATTTCGAGACCTAGTAAATTCTGAAAAATTACCAAGATCCTGATACCGGTGGGCTATTATTTTTTGTATTTTTAATATAATCATATTATTTTTAAGAAATATTTAAAAATTTATATAAATAAGTCACCAAATGAATAAAAGGAATAATAATAATAAAATCTTTATTTTCAGCTTCACAAAGGAGAACCCCGTTTTTGGGCCTAACACCTGTTACACGAATCAGATATGTACCAAAATAGTCGTCTATTTTGCGTAATTAACCCATTTAAATCTTAGTCTCGATAACAATGGCCAAGTGTAGAAAATAAGTAGATTTATATTTTTTGTTTTTAACAACTTTTGTAAATCGTCACAACACTTTTTTTCATTATACTTCACTAACTTCGCAAACGCTGGCATTATGTCAATAGAGCGTACCATAAAAATATGATTAATTGAGTGGAAATCGATACTGTTACAAATATAAATAATACTCCATTATTTTAGTATAATTGTTTTTTTAGGTATAAAATCAATGTAAAATAAAAAATCTGGAATCTAATTGATTTTTAACGTAAGCATCATTAAAAATTCATTAAAACAAATAATGGATAAAATCGATTACATCACGGATTGCACTAGTAAATGGCAAATGACAGTCAACGTCTGTCAATTATCAAGTCATGTCATTAATATCATTCACTTTTCGTATTTTTGCGCAAGTGAAAGTGTTTTTCCGTACTTCTCGGGATTTATAAGAACTCTGCTCGAATACAGGACTCCGATATTGATTGCCTTCTGACTGACCCTCGCCTGAACATTTTTGAAGTGAAAACTTCTTTAGACATGTTGGACATTTTTGAGATGGGAAAAAACTATTGAACTCGCGCGACACCGACACTGCTACAAGTGATACGACGCGTAGCAAACAGTTTTCACTTCTGTCGGCAGTCCCCATGACTGCCTATTTTTGAAGTGAAAACTTCTTTACGCGCGTTGGGCATGTTTGAGATGGGAAAAAACTATTCAACTCGCGTGACACTGACACCGCTACAAGTGCTACGACGCGTAGCACACAGTTTTCACTTCTGTCGGCAGTCCCCATGACTGCTTATTTTTCATTTAAGTATTTATTTACTACTTGAAAAATTAAAACAATAAAATTAAAACATCCTATAAGTAGTAAATAAGTAGCTACAAGAAACATAATCCAAAAAACACAATGATTACAAAATCGGGGGATACAGTTTGGTGTTGCAGCTCCATATATACCATCTCCATCCAATACTTTTTTTAAAACCTTGCCCCACGCTAGGAATTATTCCTGTATCGTGGGTGCGTTCCAGACATGTAAACTCGCATACACGAGACACCCAGACCGGGAACAAGTATCTGTAGGCCATACAAATATTTGTTCTGTGCGGGAAACGAACCCACGATTCGCAGCGCGGCAGCCAAACGCTCAACCACTGCACCAACCGTGCCGTCTAAAATGGACACCGAACCCTGCCAAATCTGAAGTCGCTTCAGATTTAACAGATTGTTCTTACTGAAAACCTTAAAGCTCTATGTGAATCAGAAAGCCTAAGCTTTTTTATGTACCTAAAACCTCATCGTAATAGGCTGCAGGCGCTGCAGCACAGACTATACTCGTATAGTCCTCCTTGTAGATTCCGATGACGACGACCCTTTGAAATTATTTCCAAGCGTGTGCCCGTTCCAGATTTACGTAGGAAATAAAGCGTCAAAAATAGAAGAATAACCTAAAATGTAGGTAATGCCTTCAACACCCTGCCCTGGAGTTGCATAGTGGAGGCACTCCGGTATCACCGGGTGCCGCCCTACCTCCGTCGCGTAGTCGAGGCGTATTTGACGGACAGAGCCGTCATCTACCCCGGTCATCAGGGAGAATGGAACCGGCGAGAGATGTCGTGCGGTGTTCCACAGGGATCGGTCCTGGGGCCGCCTTTGTGGAACATCGGATACGACTGGGTGCTGCGCTGCGACCTCCCCATTGGCGTCAGCGTAGTGTGCTACGCTGACGACACGCTAGTCTTAGCGCAGGGGTGGTCGCACGAGGCGGCGGCCGACCGTATGACACGCGGGGTTGCGACAGTCATAGGGAGGATCCGGCAACTGGGACTCGAGGTGGCATTGCACAAGTCCGAGGCCATGTGCTTTCATGGCTATCGGAACGAGCCACCGGCGGGTTCCCAGATCACGGTAGGAGGGGTTTGCATCGGCGTCGAGGGTACGATGAAGTACCTGGGACTCGTCCTCGACAGCCGGTGGAACTTCGTCGAGCATTTTCGACGTTTGGCTCCCAGATTGGACAGGGCCGGGGCCGCCTTGAAGCGGCTCCTACCCAATCTGAAGGGGCCAAACGCCTCCTGCCGGAGGCTCTACGCGGGGATCGTGCGGTCCATGGCCCTCTACGGGGCACCGGTGTGGGCGCGTTCGTTGACGCAGCGTCAACGCGCCAGATGAACGCGGCCCAGAGGGTCATGGCGATCCGCATCATCCGCGGATACTGCACGGTCTCCCGTGAGGCAGCGAGCCTCCTTGCCGGACTGTCACCGTGGGATCTGGAGGCAAAAATCCTCGCGCACCTGTACGAGTGGCGCGAGGAGGATAAACGCCGGGGCGAAACTCCGCTGCCGCGACAACTCGCGGCTCGGCGGACAGAGCTCCGGCGGGATCTCATGGTGACATGGAGAGAGCGACTGTCGCAAACCAGCGCTGGGCACGCCACCATCGAGGCGGTAGTACCCCTCTTTGAGGAGTGGCTGGAGAGGCGCCATGGCGCCCTCACCTTCCGCCTGACGCAGGTCCTCACCGGACATGGCTGTTTCGGGAGGTACCTGTGTCGGATCAAGGCGGAGGTGACCCCTGCGTGTTTCCACTGCGAGGATTGCCCAGTGGACACGGTGGAGCATACGGTGGAGGTTTGCCCCGCCTGGGCAGAACACCGCCGTGTCCTCGTGGATGCGATAGGCGGCAGCGACCTCTCGCGCCGTGCCCTGCTTCAGGCCATGGTACGGAGTGAGAGGGAATGGGGGGCCGTCTCCACCTTCTGCGAAGCAGTAATGCTCGCGAAGAGGGAGGCGGCACACGTTAGGGAGACTCAACAGAGACAGAGTCGCCCTAGCGCCCTCAGCAGCAGCCGTCGCAGGAGACGCCAGGGGCTGCGAGACGATCTCCGGCCACCGTAGACCCGGGCCTGCGGACGGCGAGTAGCGGGTAACTCGCCGTCCGATCAGCACCAGGCCCGAGAGTCGACGGCGCGTAGTGTTCCACGCGCGCCTCAAAGAGTTGTCAGCAAAGGACGGGGCCTGCCACGGCCAGTGCCTGCCCGGGGGTGGAGGATAAATTCGAAAGAGTTACCTCGCCCCCGGGCGCGTAGGGCAGGGAGGAACAGGGGTGGGTTTTAGTCAGTAAGAGTCTGACACGCCCTTCCGCTCCACCCCAGAGCGGAAAGAGTCATAAGATGATTTCCCACCCCACAAAAAAAAAAAAAAAAAAACCTAAAATGTAGGTAAACACTGATTTTACCAATTTGGCCATTGCTGGGAGACGTGAAAATTGGGCTCGTGAAACCCTTATATAATAATATGCTCTTGTTTATGGCCAAATTCCAGCCCTGTAACGACAGGCCCAAGTTTCTATGGAGTTTGGGTTTTTCCTTTCACAATAGGTAAAGTCAATACGCGGGCTGTCAAAAAAAGTGGTTAATTGTACTCGTAAGTTACATCAAAGTTATACACCTCTGACACCCAAGGTTAGATTTAACTTGTGTTTTGGATGTCAGGTTGGGCTCTCTACGTTTACTGAAACAAATATATATCAATGTGGCCTTACTATAGACACACCTCTGCTGAGCCCTTCGCCGGGAAATATCGGCGTAATGGTATGTTAGGTGATGTCATGTTACTAATAAGAAATAGTATCAATTAACACTTGTCAGTAAAAAAATAGAGTAACAACTAACAAACTATAAGTAATGTTAAGGTATGCCAAAGGGTAATTTCGAAAGCATTCATTAATTTAAGCCGCCTAGTTGATGCAACATTCTTTGTCGCAACCTTTATTTTACATACGTTTCGCCCATGGCTTTTGTTTAAATCAAGAAACCAGTAACACGAAAAATTTACATAACGATAACTGGGTCTAAGTATTTATTTAAGTACATAGTTTATTTATAATAAATATTATCTAATAACTAACGATTTATAACCTAACAACATACAATATAATAATATAATAAAAAAACAGAATGTACCTAGGCGTCGATGTATTCCTCCACATCACTGTCATCTGGGCAAGCCGGAAACGTGCTCAGAAGACTGGCAGCATTGCCACGTTGATTGGCAATGCTATTTTTTTGGGCGAAGAACGAGCCAGCCCTCTGGTCACGCAAAGTGTCAACCACTCTCTCAGTTAGAAATGATGCCAAGTGTAGTTTCATTTAATACTACATTTGACATCAATTCTTACTGAAAGAATTTTATTGATGTGTTTAATGATTATAATTCTATAAATACATACTTGCTAAGGCCGCGAATCATATTTTGACTAAGATTTAACCTGACACTGACCTGCAAATTGCAAAAAACGTAAGAACATTTTAATTTCGCGGGCTACCCTGGCGCTTCCACCTTGCGGAGCGGTGGTATGGCCACATACAAAGACGCCCAGACGACCATATGGTGAGTTTTACCATAGAATTAATCCTGATAAGGACTCATTACCCGATAGCCAAAGCGTGCAATGTTTAAGTTATAAGTATCTCTATCTATGGTTACTCTATTTTTTTGACATATTTGAAATGTTTTATTGAACATTAAAAACTAGTTTCACGTGCCTGTGATCTGCTCAGCTCTGATCACCTCGATAGTTTTCGGGGTAGCAGGGAGTGTACGCAAACACCTGGAAGAGCCACGGCCGACACCACTTTTACCAGTTTCTTAAGCTGCTCTTCGACAAACTCAACGTTGCTTGTTGCACGTAGCAAAGGCGCACTAGGCGCACAAGTTTTGTTCGTAACGTTCTGAGGAGCTCTTGAAGGACGAAAATCCATAAAACCTCCCGCCATCGCCCCCAACAACGGCTCCCTACGTATTATGCCATACGCAAACAGTGTTAACATCGAATACAAATCGGCACAATGTAGAATATTAAAATCTCTTTATTTTTAATTATTGATGCCCGCAGCGCGTTGAAACATCCGAATTCTTTTTTAGACTCTATAATGCTGTCGTCAAGACTCTTGAACGGAACGCTGCGTCTTCCGGTACGCGGTCCCCACTCCAGAACTTTTCGGACCCATCAACCGTCTGTTCTGTGCCCTGCCCACTGCCACTTCAGTTTGGCGATTCTTTGGAGTATAAGGTAACTTTGATTCTCGTGCGGATATGATCATTCGTGACTCGATCACGCAAGGAAACTCCGAGCCTAGCCCTCTCCATTGCCCTTTTGGTGACTTTAAGCCTTCTGATGTGTATTAATAGGTAAATAAGGCTGTATAATATTAGTCTAAGACTTTTCAGTGAATGAGGTAGGCTTCAGGAAAATGTTTCTGGAGCGAAAAAAAAAAGAAAAGGAGTTAGTAAGGATTTATAGTACTTGGTGGTTTGTAGTTTCCGCCTTCCCTCAAGGGAAAAAGGATTTTGTTTCTAAGAACCTTACAAAATGTATACTGATGAAAATTAAGCTAACAGATACACTGATGAAAATTAGGCTAACAGATATACGTATTGACGACACGGTAGGCACAGTGGTTGAGCGTTCGGCTGCTGCGCTGCGTGTCGCGGGTTCGATTCCCGCACGGAACAAATATTTGTATGACCTGCAGATAGTTGTTTCGGGTCTGGGTGTCTTGTGTATGTGAGTATACATGTTTGTAAACGCACCCACGATACAGGAGTAATTCCTAATGGGGCAACGTTTAAAAAAAATAAAAAATAAATAAGATACCTAGATCATCGAAGTCAACTGGCATGAGACGCCTCCGTGCTTGGACATTAGTTATGGTGATACTAATTAAACCTAAGCTACAAATTCAAAGATGCATCGTAAAAATAACTATAGATAAACCTTAATCGATCCAGTTAGAACAAACATTTGACTGATTAACCGATTTCAAAAAAAGGAGGAGGTTCTATGTTCGACTGTATGTGTTTTTTTTCTTTTTTTTTATGTATGTTTACCGATTTCTCTGTCAGTTGTGGACTGATTTTCAAAATTCTTCGTTTATCATCTAAAATCGGAATCGAAATTGCTTCAGCGCTTTAAAAAAAAAATAAAAACATAATATATGGATACATAGATTTTTTTTTTGTGGGTTGGGAAATCATCCAATGACATCCCCGCTCTAGGGTGGAGCGGGAGGGCGAGTCAGACTCTTACTGACTAAAACCCACCCCTGTTCCTTCCCTGCTCTGAATGCCCAGGGGCGAGGTAACTCTTTCGAATGTATCCTCAATCCCTCGGCAGGCATCGGCCATAACGGGCCCCGTCATGTTTTGCTGACAACTCTTTGAGGCGCGCGTAGATCACTACGCGCGGTCGACTCTCGGACCTGGTGCTGATCGGACGGCGAGTTACCCACTACTCGCCGTCCGCAGACCCGGGCCTACGGTGGCCGGAGATCGTCTCGCGACGTCCTCCGCCCAGGGCGTCTCCTACGGCGGCTGCTGCTGAGGGCGTGAGGGCGAGTCTGTTGTTGTTGCCTCTCCCTCACCCGTTCCGCCTCCTCCTTTGCGAGCATTACTGCTTCGCAGAAGGAGGAGACTGCTTCCCACTCCCTCTCGCTCCGTACCATGGCCTGAAACAGGGCCGGGCGCGAGCGGTCACTGCCGCCGATCGCCTCCACGAGGACACGGCGGGGCTCCGCCCAAGCGGGGCAGATCTCCACCGTGTGCTCCACCGTGTCCTCTGGGCGATCCTCGAAGTGGGGACACCCGGGCGTTTCCCTCCGCCTTATCCTACACAGGAATCTCCAGAAACTTCCATGTCCGGTGAGAACCTGCGTCAGGCGGAAGGTGAGAACGCCGTGGCGCCTCTCCAGCCACTACTCAAAGAGGGGCACTACCGCCGCAATGGTGGCGTGCCCAGCGCTGGGTTGCGACAGTCGCTCTTTCCATGTCGCCAAGAGATCCTGCTGGAGCTCTCTCCGCCGAGCCGCGAGGTGTCGCGGCAGCGGAGTTTCACCACGGACGGATACATAGATGACGTTTTGGTTTCCTCCAATTACGAGTATGTTTAAATTCCACGTTCCATTTTATTGGGATTATCAATTTAGGCATGACTTTGATATTTAGTTTTAGTTCTTTAGTAAAACCGACTGACTTCTAAAAAAGAAAATACACTGATTAATAGACTACGAGTAGATTGAAAAATAACTTTGATTTCGGAAGTCGGTGTCAAATAACGAAGAAATAAAATACAAACACCCAGACCCGGTTCCCGGTCCCAGATTTTTTTTAGTTACATATTTGTGAGTATTTTTTATGTTTAAAGAAACCCACACTCGGAATTTCTCCTGTTACAAACACCCAGACCCGGAACAACTATCTATAGGCCATACAAATATTTGTTCCGTGCGCGAATCGAACCCGGGACACAGCGCAACAACCAATAGCTTAGACACTGCGTCAACCATGTGTAATTTTATCAAATATTGCATAAAGTAAAGTACTTAATAACGTGACGCGGTTTCGTTTACCTAAGACAAAATATATATGCCTTTAATACATACGCAATTGACACATTGTTCAATCCGTCTATAACTCTAATTAATTTAAAATTGTGAAAGTCACTTTACGATCTTATTTAGATCACACTAAGCTATTATTTCGTAAGTTGTAGGGTGTACGTGTTTATGTCGTTACTTCTTAGCCCACGTATGTTTGTAATAGCGGAAAAAGTAACTGTTATCACTAATTTGTATATCCGGAGGTCAAAAAACAACATTCAAGTAGCTATTAAGTGTTACACTTCAAGCTATAATTACATTTCATTTAATTCGAGAATATAATAATAACTTTTAAAAAGCTATTAAAGCACCACATGATTAATTAATGTATGAAATGTAAGTTTTTACCATTTTTTAATATTTTTAAAAATAATTTTAGTTTATGACTAAGCGAAACCGTCGCTTATCTTAATCATTGTGTTTTTCCTCATAGGAGTGAATAATTGTATTCTTTTTGAGTGAAATAAATTTTCTTAAACCGCAATTATTGCTAAAAAAAAACATTACATTTCTTCGTTACCATTACTTATATTTATGCGTTTTAATGTAACATTTAATTAGTAGAATAGTAAAGGTAAATTGCGAAACTAGCTAGACGTATAAAAAACTTTTTAACAAAAAAATACAACCAACTTCTAAAAATGAAAATACACTAAAAATTTTAAAATAACTTTAATTTAGGAAATCGGTGTTTGTATTTTAGTTCTTCTAGATACCGACTTCCGAAATTAAAGTTATTTTTTAATTTTTGGTGTAAATTCATTCTTGGAAGTCGGTTGTGTTAATAGTAAAAAGTTTTATATTTTTCACCTTTTGGTTGTTTATACGAGTTAAAGAAAAACATGCAGTCGAACATAGAACCTCCTCCTTTTTTCGAAGTCTGTTGAAAATACGATTAGATAGATGGATTGGCCTCTGGACCGGTCGAATTTTGTGCAAGAAATGTATTATTTTATAGATAAATAAAAATGTTGGAGACCAGAAATAAATAGGTACATGAAATTGTAACTGTATTAATTGTAATTGTCAGTCATGTATTGTATAAATCCACGAGATATCAGCGTCACGTTTCTCGTTCTCTGTCTAATCCATCCAAACGTTGTCTATAAAAAAATGCCTTCAGCGATAAGACCGTCCATTGTTACACTCTGTGAATTCATAAGCTTCTATTATAACTAATTGTTATGGTGTTCAATAAAAAGTATATCTATCAATCTTAAGACCGTACTAACAGCCAAGTGGCGCCCTCATTGAATAAAAATCGTAGCATAACATGGAAAAAAAATATTAAAGAATTTGGATTCTTTAATATTTATTTTTCATGCTATGCTACGGTCGGTATCCTCTACGGTATCCTCTTTGCAACAAACGTGACGTTGGCGTCACGTTTGTTAAAAAGAGGATAAAGTATTTTTACGTTGGTAAAACAGGTCTCAGAATGTTTCGTATGCAAAGTAGTAGGCAAAAGTACCAAAAACGATCGTTTCTGAACTTTTGCCTACTACTTTGGATACGAAACATTCTGAGACCTGTTTAAGCAACGTAAAAATACTTTATCCAATTTGTAACAAACGTGCTGACGTTGGATTCTTTAATATTTATTTTCTAGGCTATGCTACGATTTTTTATTCAATGAGGGCGCCACTTGGCCGGTAGTAGACCCTTATGGGCAAATCCCAGCGCTGAAGTATGAAAAGTTACCAGTGTACCTGCCAACGTCTGTACTCCTTGCCACCTAAATCCTTTTAGCTTTCATAGCAATGGTAGACAGGCATATTTTAGGCGTGCTCGCTCTATCGTTAACGTCATCCATCGCTTTCACCAATCGAAATTGAGATTAAGAGCCTATTAGAAGAAAATAAAGACTCATGAGTACCTTTTTGTGAACTCTCCAGGTCAAGGTGAAGAGGTTGGGATGGAAGATTTACGGCTGCACTAAGTGTAAATTTTGCATCCAATTTAATATGCAGATTCCTATATTTGCCTCAATTGAATTAAATAGATGCCAATCATGCCTTGTTTAAAGCAGAAACAATTTTTCGTAGATAATGATTGATTTTGTTGTTGTGTTGTTTGATGATGACCTTAATTTGCTTACTTAAACTTTATGTAATGGTACATAGGTGGACTAAATGAAACAAGGCAATCGAAATGAAAACAGGATACTAATAAATCTAAATAATGATCCAAAAAATCGTAATTTTGCCGTCAAACGGTGTAAGGACTAGAGTATCTGTAGTAATCACTATACTGACTCCGTGACAGCTGGCTGTTCCAATGATCGATATAATAAATTGTATCTATCGTATTCTTCAAAATTTCATAGGTAAATACGAATTATAAACAGCTTGACAATATTAAATTGCAAAATGAGGATGATAAATTTTAGTCGCGCTGCACAGACTGCTTGAGAAAAACTATGCGGTTTGCGATGACCACCGTCAACTCCTTCTTCAACCAATTCAATACTCAATACTCAATACCTTTATTGCTTTTCCATAAAATATAGGTATGCTTAGGTGGTATGTGTTTATAATAGGGATTGTTATGGACCCTGTCGGGCACAGCAAAAAGGTAGAAGAGAGGAAGCTCTATTTTAGGTAGTTATTAGATTTATGTGAACTATATCGTAACTTAATATTCCATTGTTCCACAGACACATCAACAGTCTTTCCTAAATGCTTTCAATCATTTCGAAAGATCTCCGCCAAATAAGTTCTCAACGGTTTCGCTACACGAGTCGAAGTGGTGTTCAATCAATACACAAAACATTGAAAAGAGATGAGCGTAAACCAATGACACATAGTGTACATGATTATTGACTATTGCAACATTTGGAATAGTATATAACATGAGTACAAATAAGTAATGAGCACATAGTTCACAAATGAGTTAGATAAGTAAACCGTTAATAGTGATCATGAAATTGGTTCGTACTTTATGGTGGTTTAATAACTTTACTTCATTTATGGTGTTATTTTCAAAAGTGTTGTTAATAGTGCGGTTTCATTTTCAGTTGGTGCTATGTGCGTTTGTAGCAGTGGCTGGCATGGTGGTGAACGCACTGGCCGCCCCTAAGATAGCTCAGAATGTTGCGGATGTTCAGCTATTGCGATACGAGTCGGACAACGATGGACTTGGCACTTATCATTTCGCGTAAGTAGCCAGAAAATAAGTGGCCACCAAGCATATACAAAAACAAAAGTCTGGCCGACCAGTTAACTTTATAACGCAAAAACAATACAAAAAAAAAAAGTGTCTCTTGAAGTGACTTTCGGCTGAAATGATGAAATGTCTCTAGCATGTGTAACAATGGCACTAATATCTTTCAAAGCAAAACGCAGAGCCGCTGCTTTGCGAGATAAATAGGTTTTATGTAGTAGAAAAAAGGCATCTAGTACCAACCACCTTATATTTCGTTTCAGTATCTATACGTGCACCTAAGTTTCGCATGTGTTCAAAGGAGCTTGTCTAGGGAACAGCCTACAAACATATCGGAATAAGTTCCTCCATCAGGAACCCTCTTTCTTTGTAATTAAAGCTTAAACATGTTTCTCTATTCACAGCTACGAACAAAGCGATGGCTCCGCCCGCAATGAGGAAGGAGAGTTAAAAAACGCAGGAACTGATGATGAGTTCGTCACAGTCAAGGGTTCGTACTCATGGATCAGCCCCGATGGCGTCAAATACATCGTCACATACACTGCTGATGAGAACGGTTACAAGGCTCAGTCAATCAGACAATCAGTTAGACCCCCTCCATTGGGCACTCCTCCTGCAGTAGTTGCTTCACTGCTTGGTTAATAGGTTATAAGGGTAATAGTCTGATTTGTTTAAATAAAGTTATTGAAAAAACATTTTTTTGTATTAGTTACAAAAAACAAACAACACGCACAAAACGTTTTGAGAACGCATTCATTGTGCGTATAGCTAGGGAATGGAATTCCCTGCCGGAGTCTGTATTTCCTGATAGCAACAACCTGGGAGTCTTTAAGTCAAGAGTGAATAGGTTATTTCTAGGCAAACGTGCTCCACCTTCGACCACATCATCGCTTATCATCAGGTGAGATAGTGGTCAAGCGCGTGCCTATCAACAGTAAAAAAATACATCCCTTTCCTGAGAGTGAAAATGTTTTATTTCATCCACATAAACGTCTTTTATTTCAGCAGTGAAATATAACGGTTTACCCGACTACGGGGACTACAAAGAATGGTTATTGTTTGAGCTTAAGCACGATGTTTTTAATAAAGCTTACTAACCTTAATGTGATGGTTTGGATTGAATAATTTTGTATTTTTCTCAACGGTTTACTGACCACAATTTGAGTTTTACCACAATATTAATGCTTACTAATGTGATGGTTCAGATTTAAAGATTTTTTATATAAATTTTTTTCAACGGTTTAGCCGACTGCAGCAAAAAGAAGTGTTATGATATTTTCGTTGCAGTTTTTTTTTTCTTTCTTGTCTTTCAATGGTTTTGGGCATGAGAATAATGTTTTTTTAATGACTAATTGCTGTCATAAATTAAAAATAAATTGGAATCTAAGACAAGTTTCGATTTCAGGTCTCAGGATAATTACAATAATTACGGTCTGGAAGAAGGAGGAGGATGTGTCTATATATCTGAGTTTCGCTAGCTACTTTATTAAAAAGGGTCCTCCTCCTCGTAATCTGTGTAAACCTCGTAATACACTTTCCTTTTAATGTGTGTGTAATGTGTTTCGTTAAAGTAAATATGTAAATTAAAAAAAGATATCACTTAAAAAATGTTTATTTTTAAATAGGTAATACATTTTTTTACAATATTAAACAACTATGTACATTAATCATTGTCTCATTTCAACAAAAATCACAAAATAAACTAAATGTCGAAATTAAGGTATAGGACGGGCCGTATGCAGCCATACGGATGAGGCCTACGGGCGGTCATCTTGCCGTATTTTGCTTTATTTTTGCTAGCGCAGGCGGCATGACATTAATGCGGGAAGGGGTGTTTTGTTTTCATCTAGTGTGCTACTTAAAACCACCCAAGTAATGACTTATGGGTATCAAAAGAAAGCTTATATAGTCTAGTTTTATTATACATAGGTTTAAAAGACACAAACTACAAAATTATTAGTAAAAACTTAGTAAGAACAAAAATTTTACTGTTTATCAACCCAAAATCTCAAGTTTAACTTTTTTTTTAAATACTTAGAACCAGTTGTTGTGACTAAGTTATCACATAAGTCGATTTTATATAGTATCAGCTATAGACAAGTATTTTTTAATTGCGTCTAGCTGCCGGAGTTTACGAGATATATACTCGTAGCTTTAAATTGGAAACGGGACCCGGCGCTTGCGCGGGAAGATACCAGAGCGAGCGAGCGGACGTAGGCTGTCACTTTTTGACGTCTGGACTGACGTTTGAGTGGTTATTTAGACTTGGATCGCGGGATTGGCAACTAAAGGAACACGGGTGGGTTTTAGTCAGTAAGAGTCTGACACCCTCCCGCTTCGAGCGGAGAAGTATTCTGATAATTTCCACACTCAATAAAAAGGCATAGTAAGACTTCCCACGGACCGTCAGATTCTATGAACAAAAAATATTGCAAGTGTTGACCTTGTTCCGTATCCTACTTGATTGGATACAAATCGCGATACATTAAGGATCCAATTGATGCCACACGGCACCTTACAAGAATGACAATACCGTCTCTAGCAGCAGTCTTCGAGGCGACTTCTTGCTCTGTGTTAGGATCATACTTAATTTGAAACAAATCGCACGAAAAGGCTAGTGCCAAACGGCACCTTACAGGAGTAATGTTTATTTGATAGAACATAATTGCAGCTAACGCATTTATAACCCACAAATGTTTATATTACAACAAGTCCTTCCTCATTTTTGACATATAAGGAGATCTTAAACATTACAAGGGCAACGCCGCAGGCTTAAAGATGATACATACCTAAGTCACCAATAAATTATGAGTACCTCTTGAGGTTTAACTCTGCTACTCTAGGTCAAGGTGAAGAAGCTTCGAAGTAAGATTATCGGCTATATTTCCGGCGCTTCAATCTCATTTTCAATTTTGTATGCAGATTGAAATGATTATTTCAATTGAGTTAAATATCTTTAAAACTAGAATATTATTTTTAGAAGCACGAGTTTGATTTGATTAAAAATCAATTTTTACTTGTGGATATGATCAAAATAGTATAGGTGGATTTCCAGGTAGTAGCCCTCCTACTTGTTGAAGTACCCTAGTTCTTGCTCTCCAGGGCCCACTTTTAGTTAGAAAAAAAATGTCAATTTTTCATGTTTTCCTCAATTCGTGTTTACGTAATATGAAATCATTGACACCAGAATTCCTCAGAGTACTGTAGAGTCCGGTGGTGAGGAGCTCAGTGGTAGGTACTTCTGGTGGTCTTAAGATTCTGGAGTATAAGAAAGGAAGCACTGGACCGCAGGACTTGATATATTATTTTACAAAATCAATACTGATCCATTGCCAACACACAACTGACATCAAAAAAATCAATATTTTTTCTTTCTAGTTTTAAATCCCATTCTAAATTTGCATCACCCTTTAATCGTATATTTGACCGACCAGCCTCTCTGCTGAAAAGGTTCGTATATCACGCGACCTCCTTAGATCACAGTACCAACCAATGAATGCAGATGTCACAGTACCAGCCAATGAATGCTATACATTTACGATAATACTTAATCTTAGTCTAAAAATGTTTAGAGATAGCATTCCCTTAACATTTCTTAATATTTAATTTAAAATTATGATACTCGTATCTCAAAAGAAAACGAAAGATTAACAAAGCACCTACTCTAATGATGGAAAAATACTTAATACTAGGTATAAGTAAGTAATCATCCAGTAATTTACCAACCTTTTCGTATACTAAACCATGGTCTCTACATAATGCGTGTCGAGTTGCTAAAAATCATTTAAATCCAAAACATTGGCTAACCACGTGTAGGTACCAACCCGTAGAGGTCGAAGGTAAATGTCATCCTGCATTATTATTGATTAGCTGATTATCTTTAAAGTTTATGGTATGATGATGAGTTGTAATAACATTATTAACAAGGCGTATTTACTAAAACAGTGTAAAACCTACGAACAGTGTTGACCTCACCTCCTCAATAAAAAGTTATGCCGAGGATACGTTCGCAGCTCGTATAACATCCTAGCCCGTTATTCCAATTACATTTTTTTTTCAGGCTAAAATTATAAATGATTGAGTTCTTCGAGACAGAGCTTTCCAGGTTCTTGTAATTTTTAGAACAAAAGCTTTCAGGCTTTCGTTTCAAACATAGATACTGATGGGACAAACCCGACACTCTTTTCCCAACCACTGAAACCAGAATCAACATTAGCGATCAACAGAAAAGTGCCGAGCCTTGACGCGGGGAGCGAGGTTTGACGTTTACTAGAAAGATATTCAATTGTCTTGCATCCCATAGCACAACGAAAAAATAAGAATACATAGAGCTTCAACAGGTGATACCCAACTTAAATAAAAATCTTTCCCAATTCCATAGTTTCCAATGACATCAATACAAATTTCCTACTTGCTGTCAATCAAACATTATTATAGGAAACATCTGGTACCTATACATACTCGTATAATTAAAATTACAATTTCGAAAGGTTCCCATCAAAGACGTCCTCAAACGTTCGCGGCTTACCTTCGCCATGTCGTAGGAGTGGTCAAATACACAAAACATTGTAACGAGATGTGCGTCAACTAATAACACTATGTTGTAATGCAATATTCGGAATAGTATAAAACATGAGTTACGATAATTCATGAGCACATACTTCAAGTAAACTTGATACGGTAAACCGTTTAATAGTGATCATGAAATTGGTCAGTATATACTTGTTGTGAATTTTCTAAATAAAATTTAAATATTCATTTTAATTTGTGGTGATTTTGTGTTAACGTAAATGGCGAAATGTGTACTATAAGTGCACCTCTGCCAAACCCTTCGGGGTAAACAGGCGCGATGTTATGTGTTCCTGTGAAAAGTGTTGTTAATAGTGCGGTTTCAATTTCAGTTGGTGCTTTGTGCGTTAGTAGCAGTAGTGGGCGTGGTACTAGCCGCCCCTCAGAATGTTCAGGATGTTCAGCTGTTGAGATCGGACTCGGACAACGACGGACTTGGCACCTACAATTTTGTGTAAGTTACCCACACTAAAAATCTTGAAAATCCATAAACACTGTTAACAACACAGTTACAGATTGTTTCATGATTTTTAGGATATTTAAAAGGTTACTTTATTTCAAGTATTTACGTATAACCTAAATTTAAAAGCATCACATAGTGTATGAAAACGTGGCAAAAATCTATACCATTATTTATGCAATGACACATGGCACCATATTCTTTAAATAATGATAAACGATCCAGAATTAGAAACTTCGAATTCAATCGAAAATGTTCTTCTTTATTCGCAGTTTCGAACAAAGCGATGGGCAAAGACACAATGCTAATGGAGAGCTGAGAAACGCGGGAGCTGAAGATGCCTTCGTCGCAGTCAAGGGATCTTACTCGTGGATAGGCCCCGATGGTGTCAACTACACCGTCAACTACATTGCTGATGAGAACGGCTACCAGCCCACGATAGAACAAGGCCCAGGTGGAGCTGTACCCTCTGCGGTAGTCGCTTCACTCCTTGGTTAATGCGTTATAGAGCTAATAGTCTAATTTGTTACAATAAAGTTATTATAAGGCCTACTTTCAGTTTTATTTCCGTTACTTTCCTCAAACTACCAACATACTTTTACCAGTAGGTAAAAGTACAAGAATAAGACGTAAAAAGAATAGCACATAGGTACAATTTAGCACTTCCTTACTTCATAATTCAACCCCAGTGTAAATGATCGTTATCAATAATAGTTAGTAGATCCGTAGATGAGAAGCGAACTGGTATATTCAGGGCACAATGATACTGCTGAGTTAGGCCAAAGATGGCCTGGTCTTGCTCATCAACATGAGAAAGTGGCTAGAGAGACGGCATGGCACCCTTACTTTCTGGCTGTCACAAATGTTCTCTCCGAGCGTGGGTGCTTCGGAAAGAACTTGTGCCGCATAGGGCGGGAACTGACGTCTGGTTGCCACTATCGCAGCTGCCTCAACGACACGGCGCAGCACACTCTGGAGGAATGCCCAGCCTGGGCAGTGCAGCGCTATGTCCTCGTCGTGGTGGTTAGTGCCTGGATATTGAAAGGCCGAAGACCGTGCGCACTGTATTCCGCGCCTCCCAAGAGGAATTGCGACCATGTTACGGCCGCAGAGGCGGACAACATATAACAAGCATAATCAGGCTTACTATAATGTTTCCACTGCTTGTTTTCTCGGAGATGGAATGTACCATATTCCATCACTCGGGCCCAGTGCAGGTCGGTGGCCGGTTTCCTCACGATGTTTTCCTTCACCATTTTGAGAGCAAAAAAATCTGCCTAGACTTTTCCAACTCTTTTGGGTTTGGCTTCCAGACTAATCGGATGCAACTGAATATCAGTATTTTACATGGAGCGACTGCTTATCTGACCTCCACTGAAGTAAGCTGTAAGACTGGATGTCAGACTTTCGGGCTACTGACGACCCTTAACGACTGTCAAAGATCCACGATTGACAGCCGGGACCAACGACTTAACTTGCTTTCAGAGGCACGGAGTAGTCTCGGTATGTAAAGATAGTTACTTATCCATGGACCAACCCCGGCAAGCGTAGCTTAACCTGATGGATCGCCCCGTGCGGCTGTTATTAGTTTAGTTAGGCACCATTTTGAGAGCACTGGTAATGAAAATAATAAATTACATAAAGATAAGTGCCAGCCTGGGTTTTGACCCACGACGTGGTAGTACGTCAGGACCATTACCACTGAGCCACCACTGCTCCCAGCGTGACAAGGTCTCCCCGGTCCTCATGAATTCATGCCGGCCAATACCTAGACGGGGCGCTCCCCGGCTAAGCATTGACGAAATGGTCGTGCTCATCAAAACCTCCTCAGTTGGGTTTTCGAATTGACTCGTTCATCTGACATTGCTGTAACAATAGCCAGTGGTTGAAGACTGGGGATCATACCGTCCGAATTGCACGGTTCATCGAAAGATGGGTAGGTAATGCCCTCACTATCTATGCTATAGGATTGCCCAGTGGGTGAAAGCCCCACATAGCCACCCTGATTCTTCAACTGACGTTCGCAGGCAAACCTTTTTTTGCGCTAGAAGGTGACCAACGATGTATGGAGTCGGTATCTTATTTCAAAGCATAAGAACATCGAGAATAACACGTAAGTTGGTTATCTACTGAAAATTTTCATTGAAGACACTGAAATAATTCTGACATTCATAAAGATTGTGCAAATGTAAACTTTTTGTAAGAATCTGCCCAAAGAGTAAAGAAACTTTACCAAAATACCACTGACAAGTTAGAATATCAAATCTTGCCTTGTGTCAGAAGCATTGTGCGATGTCTGAAATAGTTTTTTTCACCGTAATTTCATAAATTGTGTCAAAAACTATGAGAAAGTATAGTAGCGCTAAAAATAATGCGTAAATGTAGCTTCGTTATTTAGATGTGTTTTTAGTCTCTATTTTTTAATTCTCTTGAAAGACGACCCTGCCTATGTGGTAAGTAAAATATTTCAAAACACAACAGAACAGAATATCTCGTAATATTTTAAACACTCTCAGAATCTAATATTACACAAACGTAAGTATTTTTCCTATGGAAATTGCAAGTAGGTACAGAACACCACTTGCTACAATCCTTATATTATTATAATCCTCTTGTTTTTCCTCTCAGAATTTAGACAACAATTTGTGTACCAGTGATGAATTTTATTCACTTTGCGTCAATTTGGTTAATTGTCGTTGCAGTTAAAATGGTCAAAGGAAATACTTTAAATTCTACTGTAAACACGAGTGGGATGGTATTGACAGCAATAAAAAAATTGATGAGAAACACAGGTTGGACTGCGCGTACTATTATCAAATTTATTAGGATGGAGTTCCAAGTATCTGACCCGAAAATTAGTCGAAAAATTTCCAGGTGAGCCTTGTATATTTGAAAATATTAAATTATACCTACATGGGTTTTTTTTTGTGGGGTGGGAAATCATCCAATGACATCTCCCGCTCTACGGTGGAGCGGAAGGGCGTGTCAGACTCTTTCTGATTAAAACCCACCCCTGTTCCTCCCTGCCCTGAATGGCAAAGGGCGAGTTAACTCTTTCGAATTTATCCTCAACCCCCGGGCAAGCATCGGCCATGACGGGCCCCTTACTATTTGCTGACAACTCTTTGAGGCACGCGTGGAGCACTACGCACCGTTACCTACATGGGTTAAACATACATCAAAGTTGTTGCCATCTGGTGATTTACGTATAACCGCATCGCATCTTTTTATGTATAACCGCTTACGATTTCCACTTGCGGGACAGAAATCTACCTCCAGCATCGCCATATCACGTCTTGTGCTTCTCGTATCCAGCCCATTTCCGCAACCTTCATTTATTTTATTATCTTATGTAGATAATAAAATAAATGAAAAACTTTTTTACAAAAAAATAGAACCGACTTCCAAAAAAGTGCAAAATAACTTTAATTTCGGAAGTCGGTGTCAAAAACGAAGACACAAAACAGGAACACCGACTTCCGAAATTAAAGTTATTTTGCACTTTTTTGGAAGTCGGTTCTATTTTTTTGTAAAAAAGTTTTTTATTTGGAAGTCGGTTCTATTTTTTTGTAAAAAAGTTTTTTATTTTATACTTTTTAGTTGTGGTTCCCCGTTAAACTGTGTTAACAATTCATAGACATAAGATAGCAACAATCGCGGTAGTTTTGCTGTCAATTTTTGAAGAGTTCCGTTGTCTGTCTCCGAAACCCATCATCAGATCTTTTTGAGATTTAAATGGGACCATTTCAGAATAAACCCCTTTCGAAAAAAAAAAGAATTTTGCAAATCCGTCAATATATGACGGAGTTATGCCCGAACATACATAAAATATATATATATATATATATATATACAAACATCCGAATTGATAACCTTTTTCGAAGTCGGTTAAAAAAAAAAATGTATTTACATAATCTGAATCTCGGAAACAGCTCCAACGATTTTCATGAAATTTAGTATGCCGGTTTCGGGCACGATAAATCGATCTAGCTAGGTTTCATTTTTAGAAAACTTAAAACCGAGCAAAGCTTGGTCATCCAGGTACTATTTATTACACACATACATACAGCTATCATAACAGTAACCTAACGCAGTAGTGTAGAAAAATATACATTAACAAATAATCATACAATGAATACAATACCATTTAATTCAATGAATAACATTAACAAGCACTGCAATAAATAATACAAAATCAATTATTTTAATCTCAATTATTATACTACCATTTAGTAACTTATAATGTGTAATTTGTATGTACCTAACTTGCGAAATCGCTCAGTGAACATGAGAATATATCTATTATATCAGCAACCAGGTTTAGTGTGCGCATTGTCCGCGAGAGTGTGACGTTGACCATCAGCTTAACGCGACTGCGCGGTAGCGCGAATAAATTGGGGCTACTTTACGACCCTACGATTATTTGTGTTACCCCGGAATACTCCAAGGGCATACTCGTACGTTGCCAACGCTAAATCGAACCCGCGACACGCACCGCAGCAGCAGATCGCTCAACTACTGCGCCAACCGTGTCGTCCACATGTCCATTATGATATATTTACTGTATGTGTATCTACAAGTATATATTTTTTGTATGCGCTCGAACAGATTATATTGCGCCTCCTTCATTAGATCATCTATTCACAAACGCCGATACGTCGTTCCCGTACGTGGTCGCCACTCCAGAACTCTTCAGCCCCATCAGCTATCCGTTCTGCGAGCAATGTGTCTTGCCCAATGCCACATAAGTTTGGCCATCATCGGGAGATGTCCGTAAACTTGGTTCTCATGCGCATCACTGCATCCTTATATTGCGGAAAAAAGCATTTTGGTTAATTGTTCACAGATTCCGCATACCAATGCAATGTCAAAACGAAGCCACTTAAGACTGACTTATGACTTTATTAAGTAAAATAATCGGTCGCCCTTCACCTTTAGTGACCGCTTAGTTATTTTTGTAATACTAATCACTAACGCATATCAAATCCATGCCCTTCTAGGATGATGAAGAAGCTACTAGTTTCGGCAGTAGGATCCCTTCTCTCTATAATCACTTATCATTGAATGAAATAATGCTAAAACCGGCCAAGTGTGTGTCGGATCATACGCATGGTAGGGTTCCGTAGTCCCCCGTTATAACATGCGGACTTAGAAGTTTAGTTTTTTTTTCTTTGTTTGTCAAATGTCACAAACGCTTAAAATTGGTTGATTTTCTTGTAGAATTAACTGGTTGTGGTGATAATTTTTGTGGTGAATCCACCCATTTTTTTTTGTGGTTTGGGAAATCCTCCAATGACTTCTCCGACTCTGGGTGGAGCGGAAGGGCGTGTCAGACACTTACTGACTAAAACCTACCCCTGTTCCTTCCCTGCCTGAGTGCTCAGGGGTGCGGTAACTCATGTTGAGAATTTATGCGCTACCCCTAGGCATGCAGGCACCGGCCACGATGGGCCCCGTCAGTGGTGGCTGACAACATCTTTTGGAGGTACGTGGAACAGGGTGTAAAGTTCGACAACCTCCATTGAAAAGGGAGGATCCTCCGACCAGACGGGTGTTGTGTCTGGTCCGGGCAACTGCCCAATGGTTGATTTCGGACTGTTGTATATGTTCAAATCGCGCGGAGAACTCTGCTTGCGCGATGTAGAATTCTTGCTATTTTTAGTTCGTGTGCGGCGTCATAGATGTCGCTACATCACTCCCCTCCGGAGATCGGAGATCGATGGTTCTTGATGAGTCGTCCATACATCTTGTGATGCTTGCCGGGCCAGTGGAAGGTTGGTTCCAGTGAGTCGGAACCGGAAGAGCCGCATAGTTCACGGTGAGTCGGAACTGTCTGCGGTGATGCCCCAGTGAGTCGGGGTGTTGCTATCCCAGTGAGTCGGGATGATGCCCCCGTGAGTCGGGGTGATGATGTCCCAGTGAGTCGGGATGATGCTGCAGGCTCCAGTGGGTCGGAGCGGTGCTGTGCGACGTAGTGGCTTGACTGCAGCATCATCCCGACTCACTGGGACATCATTACCACTTGTCAAGTATTCTCGACGATAGACCTGGTGAAAGCATATAACCAGATTCGTGTCAATCCAGAGGATATACCGAAGACAGCCATCACCACACCGTTCGGATTATACGAGTTCCCTTATATGACATTTGGACTTCGCAATGCAGGGCAAACTTTCCAGCGATTCGTCGACGAAATGCTTCGAAGTTTGGACTTTTGTTTTGGATACTTGGACGATTTTTTAGTATTCTCGAGAAATAAAGAAGAACACGAAGACCACCTACGACAGCTCTTTTCCCGATTGCAGGACTATGGGATGGTGATTAACACCTCAAAATGCGTATTTGGAGTCGCACAGGTAACATTTTTAGGCTACCAGATCACATCAGGCGGCACGAAACCATTGCCAGAAAAGGTGGAAGCGATCAACAGCTTCCCAACACCAAAAACAGTGCGAGAGCTGAGAAGGTTTCTAGGGATGGTCAATTTTTACAGGCGTTTCATCCCAGAGGCTGCACAACACCAGGCTCCACTGAACAAGCTTTTAGAAGGCTCGGTAAAAGGCTCTCATCCCGTTAATTTCACAGCAAGGGAGGACGATGCGTTTACGGCTTGCAAAACAGGTCTCTGTCAGGCAGCAATGCTAGCGCATCCCGACTGTGGAGCAAGACTAGCCTTAGTCACAGACGCTTCCGATACGGCCATGGGGGCAGTCCTTCAGCAGTTAAAGGATGAGGAATGGCAACCCTTAGCTTTCTTTTCTCGTAAACTAAGCACAAGCCAGATAAAGTACTCACCTTATGACCGTGAACTGCTCGCCATCTATGAAGCGATTAAGTACTTCCGACATATGGTCGAGGCCAGAGAGTTTGTAATCTACACTGATCACAAGCCTATCTGTTACGCGTTTCATACACGTAAGGAGAATTGCTCACCACGACAGTACAGACACCTGGATTTTATCTCGCAGTTTACCACAGACATCAGGCACATTTCGGGCAAAGATAACGTTGTCGCCGATACCCTGTCACGAGTAGAGGCAATCGCTCTACCAATCGACTTGAACCTACTAGCCAAGTCTCAGAGTTCCGATTCAGAGCTCAAACAGCTGCTCGAGGGGAAAACGTCACTGCGCCTGAAGAAGATCACACTGCCGGGAACACTGTCTGAACTGTACTGCGATGAGAGTAGCAAGATACCAAGGCCGTATGTCACGAACGAGCTTCGCCGCCAAGTCTTCGACAACCTACACTCCTTGAGCCACCCAGGAGCTAACGCCAGCGCTAAGCTGGTAGCAGAGCGTTACGTGTGGCCAGAAGTGAAGAAAGACTGCAGGGAGTGGACACGAAACTGCCTAGCATGCCAACGTGCGAAGATAACTCGCCATGTGTCCTCGACCCTGGGCAACTTCAAACTGCCACGATCACGTTTTATGCACATCCATATAGACATGATCGGGCCGTTGCCAATCTCACATGGATATCGGTATTGTCTCACCGCTGTAGATCGCTTCACGCGATGGCCTGAGGCAATACCGATCAAGGATATCACAGCTGAAACCGTGGCAAACGCTCTTCTGTATGGATGGATCGCACGCTTTGGCTGTCCTACAAAGATTGTAACGGATCGTGGCAGACAGTTTGAGTCGGCCCTCTTCAAACACCTGTCGGAGCTGGCTGGATTTGAGCACAGGAAGACAACCGCTTACCACCCTGCCTGTAACGGTATGGTTGAGCGGTTACACCGACAGCTCAAAACAGCAATAACGTGCCACGGAAACCAGAACTGGACAGAAACACTGCCACTTGTTCTTTTGGGTATCCGTGGCACGTTCAAAGAAGATGTACAGGCAACACCGGCAGAACTGGTGTACGGGGAAACGTTGCGTCTGCCTGGAGAATTTATTGAACCGGAAGCGGCTAGTAACACGGATATGACCGACTACATATCGCGATTACGCATGTTTGCCAGGAACATTAGACCATCTCCAGCATCGCGACATTCCAGTAGTCGGCCCATATTCGTGTTCAAGGACCTTGCCACCTCAACGCACGTTTTCTTGAGGGACAACGCATCGTCCGGGTCATTCCAACCTGCATACACAGGGCCACATAAAGTGCTGGAAAGAGGAGACAAAGTGTTCAAACTCCTCCTTAAAGGTAAAACAGTCTCAGTATCGGTAGACCGAGTGAAACCGGCCTACATACTGCATGACTCATACACCTCAACAACACACACAAACACTAAACATAACGAATACAGACAGACACGAACACCACACCATACACCGGTCATCAACCCAACGCCGACGACCGAAGACGACAGTACCAGAAGGACACGGTCAGGCCGCAAGGTACATTTTCCAGATTATTATCGCCCTTGACGGTCTCAAGAGGGGGGTGGTGTAGCGTCCCTATGTAGTTAAACATAATATTGTACAATAGAATATAAATACCTACAACATGTAAAATATCTTAACAAGTAATATTAACGTTAACATTATTAACGACATGACTGTTTGTCGACTCACGGACAAACAGATGTTTTCTGTTTATATCTAAATGTTATGCGAGTAGCAGGTGCGCGGGCTAACGACCGCTGGCGGCGTCCGCGCAGTGGGCGCTCGCCTTACGTCACGTCAGTCGGTAGAACGTCGCTCTGCTAACGAGACGACTACCCGCCTGCACTAATATACGCCTACCCGCTTTTAATATTTTATGTTTCTCGCGCGCTTGCTACTAAGCTATTGTTCAAGTACTTTTTCTATCATCCTTTTCTCGTGCTGTGGAAACTTTGTGCTTCTATCTGTGTCTGACTTTCACCTTCCATTCTTAACTGTATAAGTGTTGTGTATGTGGACTTTGGTCAGTATACCAATTCAAGAGGACATCTGTGTTTCATTCTTCTCACGTACGTACCCCACTTCAATCTCTTTGAGGTGCGCATGGAACAGTACGCGCCGTCGACTCACGGGCCTGGTGCTGATCGGACGGCGAGTAGTGGCGGTGGCCGGAGATCGTCTCGCGACGTCCTACGCCCAGTGCCTCTCCTGCGGTGGTAGCGGCCGGGGCCGTGAGGGCCACTCCGTTGAGCTTCCCTCACGCGTCCCGCATCCGCCTTCGCGAGCATTACTGCTTCGCAATAAAGAGATTTGATTTGATTTGATTTGATTTGAAGGCCGAGACTGCTTCCCATTCCCTCTCGCTCTGTACTATGGCCTGAACCAGGGCCGGGTGCGAGAGGTCGCCGCCACCTATCGCATCCTCGAGGACACAGCGGTGCTCCGCCCAAGCGGGGCAGACCTCCACCGTATGCTCCACCGGACACGGTGGAGCATACGGTCCGGGTCCGGGACCGGGGTCCGGGTCTTATCCGAAACAGGAACCCCCCGAAACAACCATATCCGGTGAGAACCTGCGTCAGGTGGAAGGTGAGGACGCCGTGAATCCCCTCCAGCCACTCCTCAAAGAGGGGCACTACCGCCGCTTTGGTGGCGTGCCCAGAGGATCGTCATTTTTAAGCTGTATTCCGATATTGTTTGTGCCCTCAGTGAGTCATCAATTTGTAGTGCAGAAAATAAGTCTGTTAGTCGTAGGAAAAAGGTTTAAATCACTGGCTGGAATAAGCATGTCGGTTGCGATCACAGGTGGGCTAGGCAGAACTTCCACGTATGGTTATCATGTGGAAAACCGCTAACTGGCCCAGTGTATGATGTGATGCGGGAAAGTCGAGGTTTAACTGGTGTCAGAACTACGAGGAGCAAATTTAGATGGACTTAATTGCCTGTAAACATTCAAAGCGTGATTTTCGCGGCTTCTGGAAGAGCACTAATAAGTCGAATATTCGGCCGGGCCTGCCTGTTAGTATGAACGGTGTGAGTGATACGAAGGATATTGCGAACCTTTTTAGAAACAGTTTTGTTTTAAGATCACCGCTAGGGAGTTCTTGTGTGAGACTGGATGCTGAGCCTCGTTCTGGCAAGGTGGATACGTTTTAGTACCAAGGATGTGGCTAGGGTGATCAGGTCTACCAGTAGAGGTAAGTCTCCTGGTCATGACGGGCTCGTACGAGCATTTAAAATACGCCGGTCCTCACTTGCCGAGGGTTTTGGCATTGCTGTACAATTAATGTATTGGTCATTCATACTTCCTTCCAACCTAATGAGGACGAACGTAATTCCTATTGTTAAAAGTAGAACAAGTGATCTCTCTTTGGGGTTGACCTCCTCTGCCCTTTCAATTTGTATATGAATGCCCTGATTGAGGCGCTTAACAGTCATCATGTCGGTTGTCATATTCACGGTGTCTGTGTCAGTAAATAAGTTACGCGGACGACATGGTGCTGCTGAGCGCGTCAGTCGGTGGTATTAGAACACTGTTGGATGTGGCCACCAGACTGAACGTTACGCAACTGAACATGGGTTGTTGTATAATATTCAGAAAAGTCAGTACATTGTTTTTGAGACGGGGTCTCTTTTGATGTGCCGCCGATACGGTTAAACGGTGTTGCTCTTGAGCGAGTGGAACAATTTAAACACCTAGGTCACTTGGTCACCACTGACCTTAAGGACAATGCTGACTTTGAAAGGGAACGGCGGGCTCCGTGCGTGTGAATATTATAGCTCGCAGGTTTCCACGTTGTACTGCAGAAGTAAAGGTTACGCTCTTTGGTTTGGGTTGCCATGGCGTTGCCACTGCCTTGTTACAAGTACATAATTCTGGACCCCCAGCGTTGGAATTTTTCGTCGGCCTTTTCCTAATATTAGGAAAAAATTTTTTTTTTTTAAATGAAAAAATAATTAATTAATTTTTTTCATTTAAAATGTTTTTGGGGTAGATAGGTATAACGATTTTATACAGTTTAAAGTGAAAATTTTTTTTTTCAAAAATTAGGAAAAAGCCGACGAAAAATTCCAACGCTAGGGGGTCCAGAATCATGTACTTGTAACAAGGCAGTGTTAAAGCCTTGTTTATTTTTTGACCTCTATTCCAAAATTACGTTCTGTGCTACCATTTTTAATTTCAAATTCAAAATTACTTAGTTTTCTCTGTCAAGTCTCTGTTTTGATATTAAAAATCAGTTCTAATTCTGCAGCCGAGCTAGTAGAAGCTCTTGATTATCATTTTTCGACTCTTCGACTGTCAGTTACCAGTTTCCAAGAGTTGTGCAATTATACAATATAATTACGTATCAAGTCACAGTGTATGTGTTTGTACTTTAATGAGTGCTTCTTATATTTATGCCTACTTTTGTAAGTAATAAAATATACGTGTTAACTTGTCGTGTGTGATTCCTTCATCCAATTCCTCATCTACCTACGGTCCTCCTACTCCTACGTCCTCCTCTGCGTGTCACTCCTACGACCTCCTCTACGAGTCACCAATACTCCGGCTGCAACGTGACACCACCTCCGTACCGTGACACTGGCGCCCTCAACGTGATCGAACCCAGCCCATCCCATCCCAGAGCCCAGCAGCCGCCCTCAACGTGATCGAAAAGAGCCCAGCAACCGCCTCAACGTGATCGAACCCAGCCCATCCCATACCAGAGCCCAGCAGCCGCCTCATCGTGAACCCAGCTCATCATCCCGGAGCCATCAGCATCAGCAGGATAAGCTCTGGTCGTGAAGCTGTTCTGGATTAGTCTCGACCCCGTCTGTCGAGTGAAGCCCATCCCATCATATAGAAGAATTTTTTAATTTTTATAATATTGTTGTTTTGTGTTATTTATTGTTTTAAGATATTGTTATTTTATTTCTCAAAATTCCAAAAGGAGTCTTCCCAAAAAAATTTGCGGCCCCTTTTGACTACATCAATTCCATCATTCCAATAGAAATCAAGCATTTTAATTTATTAACATTTCTTACAGGTTCCAATTTCCATACTACCAAACAAGATTTTACCCGACAAACTATTTTATTATTATTATTTTACAACACACATATCCAATCAGTACATGGTGCAATACTTACTTACAAAACTCAAATCAGAACATAACCACCCCATCCTACAGACAGTACCATTAACCAAGGTTCACATCTGAACCCTCATAAGCTGGTAGCATTCACTTGTGCTAAACTCCTCGGAGACACTTGTGTTTGTGACCAGTACTGACTAAAGCGGTCTACACACCAAAGCCGCTGACCCGGCGGCACGGATCGCCGGCCCAATCCGCCGGCCTTATTAACCGACTTCAAAAAAAGGAGGAGGTTCTCAATTCGACTGTATTTTTTTTTTTTTTTTTTTTTTTTTTTTTTTTTTTTTTTTTTTTTTTTTTTTATGTGTGTTACCTCATAACTTCTTACTACGTGAACCGATTTTGAAGATTTTTTTTTTATTTGAAAGCTGTTGCTTCACATTTGGTCCCATTTTAATTTGGTGAAGATCTGATGAAGAACTTCGGAGATACACAATGGGACTCTTCAATAAATGATAGCAGACCTTCCAGAATTGCTGCAATCGCATGTCTGTATATTGTTTTCACCACTTCACAACATTACATCACGCTGATGCACTCTGAAGGGGTATACAGATTTGTACAGTCCACCCTGATACACCCTAATTTCACCAACTACGTTCAAATTCCCTATTTTTGGGGCTATCAATTCGGGCATAACTTTACTATTAATTAAGTTTTAGAATGGGGTAAAACAACTAAAAAGTGAAAAATAAAAAACTTTTTACAAAAAAAATACAACCGACTTCCATAAATAATACTAAAAAATGCAAAATAACTTTAATTTCGGAAGTCGGTGTCAAATAACGAAGAAACCAAACTAGAAACACCGACTGCCGAAATTAAAGTTATTTTGCATTTTTTAGTATTATTTATGGAAGTCGGTTGTATTTTTTTTGTAAAAAGTTTTTTATTTTGTACAATCATGCCGCCGGCAACGTGACATCACCTCCGTACCGTGACATACTGAATCACTAGTACACGTATGTGCGTTCATGTACCTTACACCCTGTATAGTTCGCTGTTATCAGTTGCATGTGTCACCGTATCGTGTTGTTTACTAACACTTAGTTTTTATGGACATCTTCTCCATCTTCACTCGAAATAAATATTTTGAATTTGAATTTGAAAAAACTTTACGTTTATTACTATGAACATATTAATTGAGTTCACGGTTTAACGGACAACGAAAAAAAAGATTGTTTTTTCCAAAAATTGACAATGTTTAAATCTAATATATAAAAATCTCGTGTCACGGTGTTTGTGATTGCACTCCTCCGAAACGGCTCGACCGATTTTAATGTTTTTTTTTATATAATATATAAAAAAACAATAGTATAAATGTACAAAAATAATTTACGACAAAAACAAATCGTAAATTATTTTTTACCCTCCTACCCCCGACTCCTATTTTTTAATCACAGAACAACGTTTGCTGGATCAGCTAGTATTAAATAAGTAACAACTTCACCTAGGTAAGTATTTTCTTAAGTTGGGCGACTATTACTCTTAAATTAACAGAGCTAACTTAGCTGTAGTACTTTTCTTTCAAAGTTCGTTAATAAACTACTATCATGAATTTTTTCAGATTTTTCAAGTCAAAACATTAGCTTTTATGGAGGGGCCCGACACTCGTCTCGAACAAAAGAAATCACTTCAAAGTTTTTTTTCAAACGAATCACTGAATAGAAAAATAGTCTTCATAACCCCATGAATGATTTTGAAAGATCTATCCAACGATAGGGGTATCGTTGGATAGGTCCACACTATAGGATAGATGAAAAATAAATTCAAACCCTCTTTACGTATTATCATCATCTGCCTAGCCTTTTCCCAACTATCTTGGGGTCGGCTTCCAGTCTAACCGGATGCAGCTGAATACCAGTATTTTACATGGAGCGACTGCCTATCTGACCTCCACAACCCAGTTACAGGGTAATACGATAATAATAATAATAATTTATTTTCTATTACAAAAAATACAAGAGAAGACACATACAGAGCACTTTAAAACAATTGACAAGCTAATAGATTAATGACCCCCATGCTAGGAAAATCCTGTGTTATGAGGGGCATCCAACCGTCCATTAAATGCTAAACAATGTTGTTTTAAAAGTAGAATTAAATCTTACAGACATTTCATATTTTTTAGATTCAATAAAAGAAAATTCACTAACAATGTATAACCAACAAACATCAGAGTCTGGAGGAGTTCAATAAGACATGCGAAGTAGTGATGAGTGTGGTGTGGTGTGAGGGTGTATGTATATGGGTAGAGGAGTGTTGGAAGGTGTGTGAAGTGGTGTTGGGTGATATGTTGTAACTTGTGGGTGTGGTGTAAGGTTAAATGAAGTATGATTACTGAGTTTGAGATAAACCGCAAATATATTACAATGATATTAAGATTGTCATATTAATGGAGGTTCTATCAGTGCTTCTGTTTCATCATAATCTAGCGACAAAAGGTAATCTCTGGTATCGAGTCTGCATTGATGTGCGTTCAAAGTGTGGATGCTAAGTTTTGTGTGTAGTTTATTGTAAAGCAAAGAACTCAAGAATGGGAAGTGCCGTTTTGCGAAAGCTGAGTTTACTTGTACTTTGGGACAAGCGGGAACTGGTCTTCGTCTTTGAGTGAGACTAGAGGTTTCGAGAGGTAGAAGAGTAGAGTGCTTACGCATAATTACGCGAAGAACAAACTGCTGCCTAACGGTTAAAACATTATACTCCCGATATAGTTGATGAGTCGGATAACGGCGGGGCCTGCCCAGGAGTACCTTGATTACAGCACGTTGGGCTCGCTCCACTTCTATAATGGTAGTCTTTGCAGCCCCACCCCAGGCGGTGATGCAGTAGCCCACAATTGAGTCACAAAGAGCGCTGTAAACCATCCTAAGGGTATCCATGTGAGCCGACAGTCTCAGTTTTTTGAAAACAAATATAAGTTTCCTAATGCGAGATGACAGGGATTCCAGGTGTAATTTCCATGATAGGCAAGCGTCTAGTTGCAGTCCGAGGTATTTTACTACAGGAACTCTGGTTACGGTAGGACATGTGCAGTTGCAATCTTGGATGTCACATTGATGAGCCTTGACCGTGATTGAGTTTTCATCTGGTTGGACAGAGGGACGAGAAGTGAACGTAAGCAATTTGGTTTTTTCGACATTCAAGGTAAGGCTATTTTTAGATAACCAAAAGATAATTTGCCTCAGGACCGATTCCGCGATATCTGTTGCCGCCTGCCAGTCGTGCCCGTATATAACAATCGCCGTGTCATCTGCATAGGAAACTAAATGTGCACATGGATGGATGAGCTCGCATAGCTCATTTACGTAGATGGAGAAGAGAAGAGGACTGATCAGACTTCCCTGTGGCACACCAAACTCCACCGACTCATCACCACTTATATGAGTACCCACCCTAACACATTGTGTTCGGCCGGAAAGGAAACTCTCAAATATTCTGAGGGCCAAACCACGCACCCCCATTGATTCCAGCTTAGATAGGAGGACAGGAACAGAGACAGTGTCAAATGCCTTAGAGAGGTCTAGGAATATTCCTAGACACTTAAATTTTTTGTCAATTTTGTCTACAATACAATTAAGTAAAGATGACACAGCATCTTCTGTGGATACGCCCTTTCGAAATCCGAATTGATTTTTCGAGATAAGTTTATATTTGACTACATAGTTGTTAAGGTTCTTGTGAAGTATTTTTTCTAAGATTTTTGAGATGACTGGTAGTACCGAGATTGGACGATAATTATTGACACTGCCTCTGTCACCAGATTTATGTATAGGGTGGACCAAGGCCTTCTTTAGGGCACCTGGGAATATGCCTGTAGACAAAGAAAGATTGCAGATATGGGTTATTGGTGGGGTCAATATTTTGCTCGCCGATTTAAGTAGCTTAGGGGAAATACCATCCCAGCCAGGAGCACTGTCCGAGCGCAGCTCCTTGATGATACACTCAACTTCTTCCTCGTCTGTCTCCAGTAAAACAAGCGAGTTCAGAGAATTTGATGTCTTTTTAAAGAACGAAAGAGAGGAGTTTTGAGGAAGGGTGATTTTATTTGCCAGATTTTTGCCAACCTGTGTGAAATAAGAATTAACAGAGTCAACTGATTTCAGGGGTGAGTTACAAAGCCCCAGAAGTTCCACAGGTGGAGGTGAGCTACGCTTAGTATTAGTGATATTTCTAATAGTTTCCCACATTTTTTTTGGATTATTCTTGGCTTTTAAGAATTCTTGTTTCTCATACTCGATTTTTAGTTTTTTAAGTAAATTGTTGCAAAAATTACGATACCGTAGGTATGTTAGTTTGAGGATCGTATTTTCAGGTACTTTATTAGTTTGTTTATGCATTTTGTCTCGATTACGTATACACCTCAATAAACCGACTGTTATCCAGGGTTTCCTGGTTCTTGCTTTGCAAGGTATGGTTCGGTGGATTGTGTTTTTAACTACGATGGAGGATAATATATCAATTAGTTCGTTCGTTGCCAAGTTAGGATCGTTAATAGTCATGATTTTTGAAAAGTCGTAACATTCGATGTCTTTGACGGCGTTTGTGACATTGCAGCGAGCTAAAGAAGACCTCTGCAGTCCGTTCATTGGGTCACAAGTTTCGAGACTTAATAGGATGCCTGAATGATCGGTGACTGAAGTATCAAGAACTAATGTTAACGCTTTCCTGTTAGTTTTCAGTAAAACGTGGTCCAAACAGTTGTTTTGGCGAGTTGGGAGTTGATGCGCTGGTAAAAGACTGTGGCTAGCTGCTAAGTTGAGGTACGGGTAGGATCGTGAATCACCACCATTAGGACAGATATTAATATTAATGTCACCGATCACTGCGATGTCATGGTAAAGTTTCAAATCTACAAGTACGCTGTGAAGGCTGTCAAGAAAGTTATCAATGATTTTAATTGATGGCGATCTATATAGTGCAATTATTGCAACTTTATTCTCGATGGTACATAAAATGCAGATACATCTTGGTAAGACTGGATGTCAGACTTTCGTGCTTCTGACGATCCGTCACGACTGTCAAAGATCCGCGATTGACAGCCGGGACCAACAGCTTAACGTGCTTTCCGAGGCACGGAGGAGTCTCGATATGTAAAGATGGCCACCCATCCACGGACCAACCCCGGCAGCGTAGCTTAACCTGATAGATCGACCCATGCGGCTGTTATTACTTTAGCCACGAGCTCCTCTTTACGTGCTATAAGGGAGGAAAAAAAAACTTTTTTCAAGATTTTATTGTATCGTTTCCTTGGCGTCATTACTTTATAATTATATCCATGCAAATTGCAATTTTCTAGAACTAACAGTCTCTAAGCTATGCAGCGGACGGACAGACGGACAGACCAAAACTATAAGGATTCCTTGTCCTTGTTAGGACTACGGAACCTTAAAAATCATCTTAGGAAATACGGTTTTATGCGCAGAGCACAGGGTTCTGTATGTAATTGTATATGAAAGAGTTAAGATAAAAACATACCTACATGAGCTTTACAGGTTTCTTATACAGATGTAGAGATTTCCATTGTATTTTGATTTCGTAAGTAATGCATGTTTGATAACTGGCTGCTTGGTTTTAGAAAAACAGGTACCTTGTGAAAGATTAACAGGCGGACAAAGGAACCCTAAAAATCTATTCTAGAGCAAGAGTAAAGAAAGGTTATTCGTGATTACATTTATAAATAGTTCATCCATTTGACGGTTCATATAAAGCATGTGTGATCATCTGCAACACTCCAAAACGGCCTTGTTATTTAAAAGCTTTCACGCTTCTTCGCTTTTTTAATTCCCAAGGCATTATTATGATTTTGTTGCATCGTACGTCAAGAATGACTTATTTGCCACGTTTTTTAATTAAAATAATCTGTTAATTGAATTTAAAATAATAGATTTGACTTAATTGGTTTAATTAAAGCCTTGAATATGGTAAACAAGAGTTTCGGAATATTGTTGCCAAATGTTTTTTTATGTTAATTGGAAACATGTTGCTAGCAACTTTGCATACAGAACTCTTGTGAATTATGTTAATGCAACAATGTTGAATGGAAATGTGGGATTTTTACCACACTAAAACCTTCGTTGGTGGTCACTATTCACACTTAGGAGACCGCGAGTATTCTTAGGAGTAGAAATCCATCTCTAGAACCTCCATCCTGCAACGCCTGGTCAGTTAACGTGCCTCGCTGTACCTGGCAGCATGTGACCACCGTAACACTTTCTTCCTTGATATCACTTGGTGAGTGGTTAGAGTCCTCACTTTAGGCTCCCACGCCTCCATAAAAGCCCGCCTGCTTCAGGATCTAGCTTACGAAGGGGTATCTAGGTGACCAACATTAACATTGCTTGATAAAATATTGTGATTTAAATTAGCGTAGAGCGAAGTACCTAAGGATAAACAGTGACAGCCTTAACAAAAAAGCGAAAACGAACTAGGTAACTTTATACAGTACCAACCCTCACTGAGCCCGCCTGGGACCTGAGATAAAATACTTTTCTATTAGCGTTCATGCTAACGATTAATACAAATGTATGACAATGACTTTACTTGCGGAGAGAATTCTTGCGTGACTGACGTCCAGGTAAAGTCATTGCCATACATAATACTTTTCTGTTAGCGTTCATGCTAACGATTAATACAAATGTATGACAATGACTTTACTTGCGGAGAGAATTCTTGCGTGACTGACGTCCAGGTAAAGTCATTGCCATACATAATACTTTTCTGTTAGCGTTCATGCTAACGATTAATACAAATGTATGCCAATGACTTTACCTGCGGAGAGAATTGTCACGTGACTCACGTCCAGGTAATGTCATCGCCACATTTTGTACTAAGCGTTAGCGTGAACGCCAACAGAAAGTATTTTGTCTCAGGCCCCTGGTGTACTATGACCCACTTCCTTTCACAGACAGTTTGTGTGCCAACACTGGAAACATTAGGTGAATTATGATAAATTTATTATTCTTTTCTTACTGCAGGGCATTAAAACGTGGTGTACGGCTGGGGCTGCTGCAACTGGAGCAGGGTCGCTACAGACTCAACGAGATGTCTCATCTAGCCAGGTCAGTGCCCTCGCGCCAACAACGTCAGCGCATGAAGCAGCGAGCCCTGCGTGTGCGAAGCCGTACACCCTCTCCAAGTTCCAGGCTTGAAAATTTCGGTATTCGTGACAGATTTTATATATAATTCAGTGTCTGTCCAAATCTAAATGCATAGTAAAATTTTAAAACAAAAGCTTTATTTATAATAAAAGTATTTTAATTTTTTTCGTATTTGTGTATGTATTAAACGACACAACTTTAAGGTTAAAAATCATAAACCTCCTTTTGGCTTCACCGTAGTTGGGTAAAAATTCATAAAATTAGTCGCCTAAGCCGAACAAAGAAGAATGGCCAAATTTCTATAGGAGCTGGACTCGACTTTTATTTTTCATATTCCAAAATAAACTATAGCTAGATTGGTTTGTTTTTATGTCGTAAACACTATCCCGTTTGAAAATTATTTCTAAATAGCCACGATTTTTTATAATAACGTCAACAATACTTATGAGGTTAGAATCTACAACTACCTTCTACCCGACTGCGGCGTAGCTTATAAGTCTAGTTAGCGATAAGCGAGAAGGGTAATTAGCGATCTCGTTTGTATTTATTTCGATTTCTCTCAGAGAATTACCCAAAAAATAAGACTTGTAGCAAAGCGCACCAACTCTTTGTTTGTCTTATCGATCATTCAATGAAAACTACACCTATATTGCTCTAACTTGCACAACGTATAGTGTAGACAACAAAGCTGGTATAACATCACACGTGAAGTGGTTCTTGTTTGGAGGTGAGCGGAACAGAGTGTAAAGTCCCGCAAACCTCCATTGAAAAGGGAGGATCCTCCGACCAGACGGGTGTTGTGTCTGGTCCGGGCAACTGCCCGATGGTTGATTTCGGACTGTTGTATATGTTCAAATCGCGCGGAGAACTCTGCTTGCGCGATGTAGAATTCTTGCTATTTTTAGTTCGTGTGCGGCGTCATAGATGTCGCTACATCACTCCCCTCCGGAGATCGGAGATCGATGGTTCTTGATGAGTCGTCCATACATCTTGTGATGCTTGCCGGGCCAGTGGAAGGTTGGTTCCAGTGAGTCGGAACCGGAAGAGCCGCATAGTTCACGGTGAGTCGGAACTGTCTGCGGTGATGCCCCAGTGAGTCGGGGTGTTGCTATCCCAGTGAGTCGGAATGATGCCCCAGTGAGTCGGGGTGATGATGTCCCAGTGAGTCGGGATGATGCCCTAGTGAGTCGGGGTGATGATGTCCCAGTGAGTCGGGATGATGCTGCAGGCTCCAGTGGGTCGAAGCGGTGCTGTGCGACGTAGTGGCTTGACTGCTGGCGTCGACCAGGAGAGGTTCTTCGACCGGCCGAAGGTGCTGTTCGCTGCGCCAAGATCGCTGATGAGGTTGATGGTGATGAAAGAGGCTGAGGATGCTGACCAGGAATGCGCATCCGCTGCATGCTGGTGGTCAGGATACCCGTAGAAGCCGTTGGTACTGGCTGGCTGTATGACTCGTTGCTCAAGAGCTTGAAGGAAGCGATGATGATGACGTCACGCTGAAGTAGCTGCACGAAGGCTGCGCTGACGTTCATGGTCGAGGGTCACCAGTGTGGAGGTATGCGGAACAGGGTGTAAAGTTCCACAACCTCCATTGAAAAGGGAGGATCCTCCGACCAGACGGGTGTTGTGTCTGGTCCGGGCAACTGCCCGATGGTTGATTTCGGACTGTTGTATATGTTCAAATCGCGCGGAGAACTCTGCTTGCGCGATGTAGAATTCTTGCTATTTTTAGTTCGTGTGCGGCGTCATAGATGTCGCTACACTTGAAAGACTTCCAAGCCTTTTTTGTGGTTTGACCACTTCAATTCTGGCTGAAGAGTTAGTCACTAGATACCTACTGCCTTTCAGTCTTCAATGCTCAAGTTGCATAGATATTGACAAATTGAGTAATGGTTGTTAACAGGAGTAAATGAAGTATAATTGGCAGAGTACTTAAATGAAAGAAATAGGCTTGACAAAAATACTTTTTATTCATCATCCTCTCTTATCACTACACCATCGAGGAATGCTGCTGGCTCTGATATTGTCGTAGTATATTGTCCATACTTGAGAAATCCAGAAATGTATTAAAAGCGTTAATAAAGGAAAGCGCATATTCCACTTGTTCAGCCGTAAATGTTCTTAAACTATTTTTTGAATTGAACAACATATCCCAATCAGTACTAAATGTATGTTCTTCACAAATATGAACATTTATAGCAAGTAATATTTGTTTTTGCTTAGAGTTATTGCTCTTAGAGGGTCAGAAATTCTATGCAAATCTCTGTTTCAGCAACCAGAAAAACACAATGTGCTGCAGTATTAGCCGCTCGTCCATACTGCGATAAACTAATCACCCTGGGTACTTCGTCAGCTTGCTGGTCGGTGTCTCCAAACACCGACCCTTGGGGTTGAGGCTCTATCTTCAGCTCTGGTTCCGGCTCTGGCTCTGGCTCCGGCTCAGGCTCTGGCTTCAGCTCTGCCTGCTGCTCAATATTTTGCTACATATTATGCATTGCAACTCTCTTGAGTCTCAGCCAACAGGGATGACAAAAATGTTCTGATGAAGTTGCCTGAAACAACCATATAGCATTGTCTTATTCTAAATCTTTGGGCTCATTATTTATTAAACATAAGGAAATAAAAACATTGTTACAAAACAATATTAGATTGCAGTGATGAATTCACTATAACATAGGACAACAATAAAAAAGATCATAATTACCTGCCGTGGGGCAATTCTATTTTCAAGTTCAATGTGTATTGCTTGTAGCAACTGAGATGGATTCTCTCTCACAATAAGGTCACGTTTACGGTTCCGCAGAGAACTTCCACAAAGTATGCAAACATGCATGTGGCCACGGGAAGATGAGGCTGGTGCCTCATCATTCACAGGTTCATTACTTAATTTGGAGTTGATATGCTGCATTGCCTATTGTTTACAGGCATCACATAATAATGTAGTCTTCTTCAGTGATCTAAAATAAAAATTAGAGTTGTTATATGATGTATGATTGTGTGATGGTTTAGGTTGGTATATGTACTAAAATGAGTAGGTATAAATACGTACTATTATTGAAGAATTCCTCTCGCAGATCTTACAAATTACTCTCGTATCAAGATCAAAAACGAGATGGCGACGAATTGTATCAATGCGTATGTTACAATTAACACATAGCAATCGCAGGGCTAGTTGTGGCCTCTGCTTGATTTCTCTCACAAATATCCAAGAAACAAAATCGGTGTCCAGAAATCAAAAGCACAGAATAATCGTCACAAGTGGTAGTTATCAGTCCGTAAAACAATGCCAAGGTCAAAACAACAGAAGGAAATCCAAAATAGCACAAGTGCTTATCACAATTCACAACAAGTAAATCGAATAGGATGCGAGTACGAATGATTGCCGGCAAAGAGAATATAATTTTATTGCCGGGGTGTCCACAGACAGATTAAGTAACTTGTGGATGACAAATGACGTTCCGTTGTACGCATTTGAACAAAACTACTTACTATACACCAACATAATTATTTTTTATGACAAGAATCCAATACATAATATCAGCATATTCGTTGATTTGATGCCTTAAAACTAATTGAATAGAATTACAGTTAAAACTTTTCAGAAAAACGTGAATAATTACAGTCTTTGAATACCAAGTCATTTCAAACACGAAATAAATCGTCAAGAGGTGCGTTCTGAAACTATTATTTTAAATAATTTAGAAAAAGATACAAAAACAAAAAAATTGGATAACTTTTTTTTGTGGCTACTTATTGAGATATTTCTTGTGTTTTCTATGACCTTAAAAAATAAGGGTATTTTTCATAAATATGGCGTATTGGGAGGCCATCGTTTCGTTGTCGGGTACGATTTGGCCATTTCTTTAGGCAAAGAGAAAAATATGCGATTTGTTTTCATGGTAGAGTTTGAAGAACGCCTCATAGTAATGTATAGTAACACATAGATTTAAAATTTGAAGATTGAAGATTGTACAGGCACTGCGCTGTGACTTACTTGTATCTTTATTGTCTAGGTACTTAAACCTGGTATGAATTATTGTATTATAAAAATAAACTCTAAAGTTATGTAATTGTGTCAACGCATTTTGCGTTCTATCCTATGAATGAAACAGACAGCCATATTAATATAGGTATATTAGTCTATGAAACAGACTTTCTGAGTGCCGCAGAAGAGGTAATAGCAATTTTACTCGACAGTGTACGACAGTGTTTAAATAGATTTTAAAGCATTTTTTGATAATCCCTCAGATTTGTTGCCTGTATCACTACATATTATAGAACAAAGTCCCCCGCCGCGTTTATACACGATACACTCAAAAACTACTGAATGGATTTTCATGCGATTTTCACCAATAGACAGAGTGATTCACGAGAAAGGTTTAAGTGTATAATTTGTAACCGAAGAAAGCTGGGGCGGGTTGCTAGTTTATTTATAAACTAAAGAAACATCTTGTATTTCAGCGATTTAGCCATCAGTGCATCCCTTGATGCTAAACCTCTCATAAGCTCCAGCATTTGCTGCAGTCTCGTGTAGCTCTAGCCCACGAGGTATCAGCTATCTCGACTATGTCATCATTTTCGTTGTCTTCCGCTACTTATTTTCTTTCTAACTTCAAGAGAACAGAAAAAAAGAGAGTTTAAAAACTGAGGAAGATTACCAAACTTTACCTTCCATAGAGAGCTTATAAAAACATACAAATTTAATTTTCCTATTCTTAAGTAAATAATTTTCTTGTATAAACCTTATAAATTGAAATAACAGCAGTATTGGCACCTGATACCAAAATCCATGAATTACCGTCCATAAATAAAACAACTAATCCGCTGTTTGAACACAAACTGATTTACTCACTTCAAGAGTTTTCCTTATTTGTGGGCCAACTTATAGTTTTCCCATCATAATTTAGAAACATGACGGGCTAAACAGTTAATTTTGATTTTATTTTAGCAGTGTGGCCCAGTAGTAATGGCCCCGAGTTATGAGTTACGTCGTGGGTTCAAACCCAGGCTTTTAATTTAGTGTAATTTATTTCATCACCACTGCTCTCAAAACGGCGAAGGAAAACATCGTGAAGAAATTTCATGTCTTAGAACCGAAAAATCGAAGACATGTGGAATCCACCAACCAACACTCCCGCGGTGGATTACGGCTCGTTATCTCTCCTAAATAGGAGGCCTGAGTCCCAGCGGTTGGAAAATTATAAGGCTGATAATGATAAATGTGTAATAAGCTATTCAGTATTTATAAAAAGTAATTAAAGTCGAAAAAAAACCGGCCAAGTGCGTGTCGGACTTCGCACATTTAGGGTTCCGTACCATATGAAGGAAATCAATATTTTGGTATTTGTTAGTAAAATATACGTAATAATAAACATTATCACCAATATGTCAATGAAAAGTTAAAAACAAACTTCTGAACAAAATTTTGTGTCAGACGACGGACACGTGAGTGACAACAATAGCTGGCTCCGTTTGGACCCTTCGGGTACGGAACCCTATATACGTATAGACCACACTATTGTCACAATGTGAGATCGGAATGGATAAGGTATATTAAGGTGAATGCTCCAGGGTAGCTCGCGAAAGTGTCTGGTTGTTTCTTGGTCAAAATTTGATTCCGGGCCGTAGCAAGTATTTATTTATAGAATTATAATAATTGAAATCATCAATACAACTCTCTCAGTTAGAATTGATGCCAAATGTATTTAGAGATTTATTGACGATTTTAATGATAATAATTCTATAAAAACATACTTGCTTTGGCCGCGAATCAAATTTTGAATTTGCAGGTCAGTGTCAGGTAAATTGCAAAAAATGTAAGAAAATTTGAATTGAAAAGAAATTGAATGAATTTCGCGGATTACCCTGGAGCATTCACCTTAAAATATAAAAATAAAATTTAGAGGAAGTATAATCATGCCATGTCAAATCAAAAGAAGCATATGACAAGAACATCCGTCTTAAGGTCGACTATTAGCGAGAAATTGTGAAGCCAATTTTAAAATTAAATCTAGTATGTCATCGTGCCGTCTATTCTCAATTATTTCAATGTCAGAAAGTACTACTAATGCTAACCTAACCGCTCATTAAATCTGGGATGGTAATGAAAATGATACCTACCTACATACAGATGATAGTTCTTCTGAAAGTATTTTTAAGAAAAACTATTAATCTTTGTAGCGCACAATATATTATAATTAATGATTTTCTTAAAAATACGATGGATAGCGCATCCATGTCGAGATGAAGTAAGTACCTGGAGCTAGATATGTACCAGTTTTTTTGATTAATTTTCACATTACGTGCACAGTAATTCACGATTTGTGTAAAGGTTGTAAATAAAGGAGATAAATATTTTAGGAAAATAATAAGATGGTATTTTTTTTATAATATTTGGTGAATGAAAATTATTTTTTCCGTATGGTGTCGGACGTAAAAGAATAGTACCATCCCATCACTTCCCGTGGGTGTCGTAAGAGGCGACTAAGAGAGCTTGAGCCTTAGTGCATACTACTAAAGCACCTTGGGCCACCCGCGCGATGGCGGGTAAACCACCAACAACAGCATTCCCAAGGAGGGTTGGCGTCAGGCAGGCGGCCGGCTATAAAACTTCTGTCAAAATCTTTTTGCAACATGGTCTGGAAAAATATGATGTGCGATAGGGTTAGGGCGTACCCCACAAGCGACGCGCAGGGACAGCACTCGGCTCCTGTGGGAAATGGACAAGGGTTGTCGCACCAGGACGGGCGGGTGCGACGTAAGACTAGTGTTGCCCAAAATCGGTCTTGGTCTTGCAGTCTTGGTCTTGTTCTTGCATTTTCGCAAGACCAAGACCAAGACCAAGACCGCCTTATTGTAGCAAGACCAAGACCAAGACTGAACCCTGCAAGACTTGAGCAAGACAAGACTTAAGCCTGCAAGACTCTTGCGTCTTGCAGTTAAGACAAACTGAGATTTGGGCGTTATTAAGTAGGTATTTGGTTTCAATCCCGATTTTGAGAGACGTTCCCCAGTATCAAAACCGTAGGTATCGTCATAACACTAAACTAAGGGCTGCAGTTGTATCTGCAGTTGGCAACGTGCCACTCGTCTGAAAGAACAGTAAAAGCTATTGTATTGATTAGATAGGTAAGTACTTATTATATTTCAACTATTTATTAAGTAGGTAGCGTGTTAATACTCACAAATCTGTTCCCGTCATCCCATGTGATAAAATGTATCTAGAATAACTTTCTAGCTAAGTTCACACCTTGTAGGTATCTACCTATAATAATATATTATGCTTGTTTATGTCTAATGTGCAGATCTAACGTTAGTACTCGAAGGTTGGTATGTGCTTAAAATAATAGCCAACAAAATTATATAAACATTATGTAGGTACCTACTTATGTTTCAAAGTTTATATGATTCTTCTATTCAGCAAAATTTAAAACTAACAGCGAGTCGAGTAGGTCTAGTAACAGTTTCTACGACAGCCAATGTTATGGTACAGACGCTAGCACATCAAGCTACTACAATCTGTCAAATTTCTTTAACAGATTTTCAACTTTATCACTAAAGAATTAAGGTTCAAGGTTGATTGGGCAAATGTTACGTTCTGCGAATAAACTGTTGGTCGGTCGGTGTATTATATACCTACTTATTTGATAATTTACCGACAAAGACGCCGCGGTTTGCAACAAGTGTATCACAGCATTTGACACTGTTTGAGCGCCGCATTCGCCGACAAAGAGTACGGACAGAGGCACACAAAATTGTTACCTATTTTGGTAGGGTTTGTACAGAAGGATAAAATTAAATGACCTTGAAGATGTCTCAGCAGTAAGTAGGTATAAATTGAATGCTCTGAGTTTCTTGGATGATTATAATTCTGTAACTACATACGTCTTACAGCGCGAATCATAATCTAAAATCTAAACTAACGTGTTCAATAAATAGCAATAGGCCAATAGGTATTTGCAAGACTTGCAAGACTTGCGAGACTCTTGCTGCAAGACCAAGACCAAGACCAAGACTGAGAGCGCAATACCAAGACCAAGACCAAGACCAGGTGTATTGACGCAAGACCAAGACCAAGACTGGCCTAAGTCTCGTCTTGGTCTTGCATTTGGGCAACACTACGTAAGACGCAAGCTCGGAGAGTGAGAGAATTAAGATTGAGGTGTGCGAGCTGGAATATAGGTACTATGACTGGAAAAGAAAGAGAGTTAGCAGAGGTTTTAAAAAGGCGACGGATAAATATAGCGTATTTGCAAGAAACGAAATGGAAGGGTGCAAAAGCAAGAGAATTAGGAGAAGGATATAAGTTTTATTACTGTGGAAGTGATGGCAAACGGAATGGTGTGGGCATAGTTTTGGATAGTGAGTTAAAAGAATGTGTGGTGGAAGTTAAAAGAGTAAGTGACAGAGTGATAGCTATTAAAGTAGTTGTGGAGAGTATGATAGTAAATGTTATTAGTGCGTATGCACCCCAATCAGCATGTGAGGATAGTGTAAAAGAGGAAGGACTTCGATTGTGTGATGATGAATGTACAGGAAAGTGAAGAGGTGTTTGTGGGGGTGATTTTATTGGCCATGTAGGAAGTCTGAAGTACGGTTATGAGAGAGTGCATGGTGGTTGGGGGTACGGAGACCGTAATACTGATGGCGAGACATTGCTGCAAGCTGCTTCGGCTTTTGACCTGGCAATAACTAACACCTGGTTCAAAAAGAAAGACGAACACCTGATCACTTACAAAAGTGGCCAGCACGCGACCCAAATTGACTTTTTCTTGGTGAGACGAAACAGTCTCAAAACAGTCAAAAACTATAAAGTGTTGCCAGGCGAAGGCTTAGTCTCTCAACACAGGCTCATAATGATGGACGTAACAGTCAGTGTCTCGTCCAGTAGGAACAAAGAACGGCTCCCACCCAAAATCAGATGGCGTATGATAGAAAATGACCGGTGTGCAAGTATGTTTAAGAGTCAAGTGGTAGATAAAATGATAGAAATGAAGGATATGGAAGGAAAATCTGTGGATGAATGTTGGAAAGAGATGGCGGATTGTATAAGGCGAGTAGCAAAAGATGTGTTTGGAGAATCGCAAGGTAAAGGCATGATACTTATACATGGTGGTGGAATGAAGATGTGCAAAAGATGCTAAAAGAAATGAAAATTTCGTTTAAAGTATGGCAGAATGTAGAAACCGCAAATGATAATTTGAAAGAAGAAGAAAAGAAAATTTATAAAGAATGGAAGAGAAATGCAAAAAAGGCGGTTGCAGTTTCCAGGGCAAAGGCGCAGGAAAAGTTATATGATTTACTGGACAGCCCTAGAGGCCAGAAGGAGCTCTACCGGATTACAAAATTAAGGGAAAGGAGAACGCGGGATATAATGCACATAAAATGTATGAAAGATGAACTCGGTAAAGTCTTGTCAAAAGATGACGAAATAAAAGAGCGATGGAAGGTTTATTTTGAAAAGTTGATGAACGAAGAGAATGAATGGAATGGTGTGCTCAAAGAGGTACAAGTAAATATGGGTTTGGTGAGAGAAATTAGCATGGATAAAGTAAGAAAGGCAGTTCAATGTATGAAAAATGGAAAGGCCATGGGCCCTGATGACATACCAGTAGAAGTATGGAAGTGTTTAAAAGAGGATGGATGTATGTGGCTGACTTTATTCTTCAATAAGTTGTTGTATGAAGAAGTGATCCCACAAGTATGTAGTTAGTAGGCGGGTACTCTTTATCCTTTACCATGCACTTGCAGAGGCAACAATAAACTACGGTTTGGGTGGTTATGGACTAACGTTTCCGGTACATTTAGATAAAATTAAAAAATTGCAAATAAGGTTCTTAAAATTACTAGTAAACAAGGCAACTAAAGACGGTATGAATAAGGAGTACGAAAAATTGTTTAAAATTTGTAGAATATTACCTATACAGAAAAAAGTAAAATTAACTATAATCTTAGAACAGCACAACAAAACCGAACACAAAATAAAGAAAGTGTATAGCCAACCAAGCCGTAAAGTAAAACAGAGGGACAAATATTCAGTCCCTAAAGTGAATAATTACTTTGGTCAAAGGATGCGGCAATGGCTTATTCCAAAATTGTTAAATGAGCTACCAAGACAAATGGAAACTGAAGCCATTTCCAAAAACGCCTTAAAAAATGTCCTCCTGAAGCATTATCTAGGCTTGTGTCCATAGCGTTAGTTAAGGCGCAGTTGCGCGACTTTTGGTGATTTTGGATTGAACGTTACGTCTGGGCGACATGTCTTATTTCTTTGAAAGTGATATATGTGTTGCTCTGGGCAATTTTCTTCGTGATTTGATGTGTGAACATTTGAAATTATTTATTTATAACATAGTGTAATTAATTTGTGAAGTTGTGTTTGACGCGGATGAGGGGTTGGGAGTCGCGCTGTAACACCTAAAAATAGAATAAATTTAGATTCGTGGAATGAAGCGTTATTTTGCGAGTTGACAGATTGACGTTTGACGTCTTTCTTTTTTCCAAGTTGATCTGCAACGAGTCTGTCTAAGAAATTTTATTTATTGGAAAAACTACTTAAAAGCACCTATGATGTCTCGAAAGGTAGCTGGAACCAGAGTTAAGTTCAAATGCATTAAGCATTCGGATGTAGGACGATGTAAGTAGTCTTTTTGGGTTTTTTTTCTGTGCTGATGCTAAGTCTTAAGCGCGTGGCATTCAGGAGTCTGATCAAATCTTTCTATTTGTTGGCAGGGTTCCTACGATAGATTTATAATTAATTACTATGCAAAAACTTTATAAATGGTCGGATCATAGGATGGTTCCGTACACAAGCATCCACGTGTCGAGAGATGCCCATGATTGGATGACCACGGCATAGATGCCGTTTGAGGACCTCTGAACTGGACCTATAATCTTCGAAGGATAGGGTAAAAGTGTTTTATCATAAATTGTAAGTTGAACATACAATTTTCTGAGAACGGAGTGCTATATTGTGTTAATAAACGTGATATATGTGAAGACCAAATCTAAGGACTCTTATTTACTGCATACATACCTCATGTACAAAACCCGAAGATAGGTAAAAGGGTCTCAGGCCAAAAGTATCTCTGACGCTAGCCGGTGGAAGAAATATTTTCTTTACAGCGCAGAATATGTTGAGCGTGTTTTTATGGAACCTTCACCATTTTAAGGGTAGTTTGATTGTTTATCTTTTAGTGTACCTACGTGTTTTAGTATGATACCTGTTGTTTTGTGTGTAATGGATGAGTTAGTGCTTCTGATTTGGGAAAGCGCTCCTTGATAGGCGAGTCCTATTGCTGGGTCGACGTGAGACGCGTTGCATGGGCTCGGCGTGGAGCGCGCAACCTGGCTACTCAAGGTCGTTAAGATATAGCTGCGCCTTAAATAAATAGTTATGTTATGCAGGCGCGGGCCGGCCAGTCTAGCATGCGCGCGCGGCGTATTGTAGTGTTGAGTTTGTGAGTCGGTATCGGGCGGCCGGCGCGGTGTCTCGCTTGCGCTGGGTTGTCTCCCTCCAGCGAGATGCAGTGGCGGTCGTCGGGACGATTAGATTGTGAGCATGCGCTGCTCATGCTGGCCTGGCGGGCCAGTGGCCGCGCACTTAGATTCTTATGTTTTTTTTTTTAATGTTTTTATAGCAATCATGTTAGTATTATGATAAAGTATGTACGAGTATGTGTCCACGAGAATACTGCCGACAAACTGTACTGCAGTTTGGCAGAAGACATAAATTTTTAACAATTTGTATTTAAGTTTATGAATAAAGGATTAAAAAAAAAAAAAAGAAAAAAGACTGGTGCAATAGTTCGCTAGTGCCCATCTTCAAGAATAAAGGGGATGTACAGGACTGCAACAACTATCGAGGGATAAAGCTCATGTCACATACTATGAAAGTATGGGAGAAAGTGATAGAGAAAAGATTGCGAGAGGAGAGTGAGATTACCCCGAACCAGTTTGGGTTTATGCCAGGTCGAGGGACAATGGACGCCACCTTCGCTCTCCTTCAATTGTGCGAAAAGTACAGACGTGTGCACAAGAACTTGCACATGGTGTTCATTGATCTTGAGAAAGCGTATGATAGGGTACCTCGGGATGTGTTGTGGTGGGCCTTGAAAGAGAAAGGTTTGCCTGGGAAGTATGTTGAGTTGATTCGTGCTATGTACAGACAATCTAGTACCTACGTCCGGTCGGCTGCTGGCAACACCGATGAGTTCAGTGTAGCTGTAGGCTTACATCAAGGGTCGGCTTTAAGTCCTTACCTCTTCCTGTTGATTATGGACGCTCTTACGTCGGAAATACAGGAAGAGGCACCCTGGTGCATGCTGTTTGCCGACGACATTGTTCTGGTTGGTGAAGATGGACCTGAGATCCAGAGCAGATTGGAGAAATGGCAACAGAAGCTGGAGAAAGTTGGCTTGAAAATCAGCGGAACCAAAACTGAATACATGTTCTGCGATTTCGGCGGTCTCTCCAGTTCTGAAGCTGTAGTGCTAGATGGCGCGCTTCTCCCAGTCTGCTCCGATTTTCGGTATCTCGGTTCACTCGTGCAAAGCGATGGCGAAATAGATCGGACTGTTAAGCACAGAATTAACACTGGATGGATGAAATGGCGGCAGGTCACCGGGACTATCTGTGACTCCCGCATTCCCCTAAAACTTAAGGGGAAGATTTATAAAACAATGGTCATACCTGCTGTCTTATATGGTTCAGAATGTTGGGCCACAAAAGGGATGAATGAAAAGCAATTGCATGTAGCTGAGATGAGAATGCTAAGAGCGATGTGTGGTGTTACGCGCATGGATAGAATTAAGAATGAGTATATAAGAGGAAGTCTGAAAGTGACACCGCTGACTGAAAAGTTGTGTTGAAATCGGTTGTCGTGGTATGGGCATGTGATGCGGAGGAATGAAGAAAATGTCGTGAGGAAAGTCTTGTGTATGGATGTGAATGGGAAGGCCAAAGAAACGATGGTTGGACTGTGTGAAAGAGGATATGGGTAAAAAGGGGGTGACTACAGAGATGACGACTAATAGAGGAGTATGGAAGAAAAAGACATGTTGCGCCGACCCTAAATAAATTGGGATAAGGGCAGGAGAATGATGATGAAAATTATTATTTGGTCAGTAGAATATTATTTTATGGTCAGCAGAAAATTATTAGTTTCTGCCAGCGGCTTCGCCCGCGTGGATGTAGTACTTTTCCCATTATAAATTATAGCCTATGTTTTATTTTGATATATATGCAATATTACTATAAAGTTTCATCAAAATCTGTTCAGTTGTTTTAGCGTGAAATAGTAACAAACATCCATATACATCCTCACAAACTTTCACTTTTATTACAAAAAAAATTTTTGGTTATTCAGGAAGTTAGGGCACCCTGACACGGAAAGGTTAGGTTCCAGAACGTAAGGCACAAGTAGGCTGTCTTACTTACGACTGTCGTTAGCACATTGCCGGCTGAACAATTGGCATTGCATAGAATACCTTTTATTTATTTTTTGGTGTGGGAAATCATCGACTTCTCCCGCTCTGAGTGGAGCGTGAGGGTGTGTCAGACTTTTACTGACTAAAACCCACCCCTGTTCCCTCCTTGTCTGAGTGCCCAGGGGCGCGGTAACTCTGTTGCGAATTTATCCGCGACCCCTTGGCATGCAGGCATCGGCCATGATGGGCCCCTGCCTATCTGGTTGCTGACTGATGCACTGATGCACTGACGGATCAGTGGTGGCTGACAACTCTTTGAGGCGCTCGTGAAACACTACGCGCCGTCGACTCACGGGGATCGGACGGCGAGCTACACATAACTCGCCGTCCGCAGGTCCGCGTCTACGGTGACCGGAGATTGTTCTGCGACCTCCGACGCCCAGGGTGTCTCCTGCGGCGGCTGCGGCTGGGGGCATGAGGGGCACTCCGTTGAGCTTCCCTCACCCATTCCGCCTCCTCCTTCGCCAGGATTGAATAGCTAGGAATCCTACTAATATTATAAATGTGAAAGTTTGTGAGGATGTATGGATATTTGTTAGGTACCTACTCTTTCACCCAAAAACTACTGAACGGATTTTGATGAAACTTTGCATTAGTATAGCTTATATCATATCAGAATAACATTATTGGTTAAAATTTAAAATGGAGGGAAGTACTCATTTCACGCAGATGAAGCTGCTGACACAAGCTAGTTAAAAATAAAACAGAGTTGACGACAGACCAAAACTTCTCCTTTTGTTGACTCAAGAAATAATAGCCAATATTTGTAGATAATTTTTAGTAGCTCACATCCTTGAACGAGCGACATTTTTTTCTCTTTATTGCTTATAACTAAATATTTAGTAATTAAACCTATTTCAATGCAATCTCCTTATCAAGAAATCATGTTAAATCATTATTATCTGCCTTTGTGACTTCTCAGTGCAATCAAGTACAATAGAACTATTAGCATAATAAGTCAGTACATTAATTGGTGTTCAGTTTTTATTTGAAGTAAAGAGACAAAGTTTACGTCAATGCAAAACAAGTTGAAAATAAGTTTTTATCAATTTAGTAGTTACTAGGAAATTCATAAGTTGATTTATTTAGTTTCCACTCAACGAAACGTCTTAGTAAAACATATTTTTTTTATAGTAGAGGACAGTGTCTCTTCTTTGTTTATGTGTATTTGAAGTCCCTTCCGAAGTTTCGCGAAAAGTGCTAGTTCATTCAATAATACCCGTCATCATTGTCACCATTTATTTATTTACTAATAATTCATGCTAAGAGTACATTATTTTCCTTCAAGCTTGTTGCCTCACCTTTATGTCAATGTTCTACTCCTGATTGCGAATACGAACAATCCGCTCATCATATCCTGTGGGAGTGTACTCTTTGGCAAACTGAGCGCAATATTATGTTGGCCAGTATTCAGCCTACGTCTGGAGTTGTCTATTACACGGACCTTGTGGAAACTAGAACGAATTTCCGTGTGTTCATGCGTTTTTGCCATACCTATTATTAGCTTCAAGAGCTCACAATTTTAGGACCCATTAATATTAGTGTTTTTAACCAGTGTTGCTTGGCAACTGGGCTTACCCTAGTTGTAAAAACCCCCTTTGTGCCTAATGGCCTAGTTTTGTTCTGTCTCCCGCTTGATTAGGAGAGAAGTGGAAATTATGTTTTGTCTTACTCCCGCGCTGTCTTTTCTGATTAATTTCGTTGCGGGACCCAAGACAGTTTAATCGTTTCTCTGGGACTCGTCGAGCTTCATTGCCTCGACGTTTTTTCTGGTGGTCGCCACTGTTGATTCTGGCTTACAGAAGTTACAGTGGTTTGGGAATAGTGTGGCGGGCTTGTCCCAAACTAACACTTCATACACAAAGGTTTGAAACTTTGTGCATGAAGCGGACTTAATGCCTTTGGCATTTTCTAACAATCAACCATGGGAAGAGAAGAGAACACGTGGCAGGTGCATCGCTAATCCGTTGGTAGTAAAAAATATTTCAAAAGTAAATATCAAAATTTAAAAACTAGAAAGTTACCAAATTTCTAAAATAGACGTACTTTACTACTTATATATTTAATATAATATTGATACATCAGCAGCACCTGGGTCTCAACGGTTGTAAGAATTTCCACTAGCAAGATTGACTTTGCCATTTCTGATTGTAACTAAGAAGTGTAGTAGACGAAAGGTGTACATACTCGTACATGCGTTTATTTCCAAATAGGTTAGCTATTTAGCAGTTCAAACACGACGTTTGATACTGTAGAAATATCGAACGGTACCTCAGCATCTTGGGTTTCATTCAGCTTAATAATTTTAACTGTTCTATAAATGTCTGTATCGTTAAGAGACTCACTGACTTGTTGATCTTGCCAGATTGCTTGAGTGACTGCTGCCAGGTAAGTAGACCATACTTACATATTTATTTTGAATGTTCTATGACCGCACAGAAGTATCTACATAACGGATGGATGGGGACTTACAGACTCCATCCATTATGTAGTAAAATGTAAAATAAACTAAAATTTTCCGCTAGCCGAAAAATACATGATCAATTATATCATGGTTATATTAATCATTTTGGCAGGTACCCATCACAACTAATCAATTCTATTTTAGTCTTTTTACTGCATTAATTACTGAGTAAAAAGCACAGCATTATGGCACAATATGCATAAACACACTATTATACATAACGTGCCTGGACCGCTTCATTTTTTTTTTCAATTCTTTATATTAGCTATCTTATGATGTTCGTTTACTTAGGCACCTGAAGTAATTATGTGAGAGCAAAAAAACAGACTCCATCATAAGATTCTGAGAACATTAAGCAAACAGGAAACAAGCGAATCCAATTCATTCGTGGATCAGTTGCGTAGTGTTGAAGCGTCAACATACAGTCGTCGTATAAATAATACTTCTAGACGTTTTTTCAATTTTTGAATATACAAAAGGGCTATCGCAAGGTTGTATAGTTTTGTGGGCGATTGTATTAGTGTATTGTGTGGAAAATATTTTGCTCGTCTTAAATTTCATACTGGAATATCGAGTAATTGAATTGAGACGACATGGATACTGCATTAGTAAAGGTAAGTACCTAACCGGTTTTATAAGTAGTAATTTACTGTTAATCGGTACATTTTTCAGACGCATTTGTTGTAATAACGTTTATAGGTAAAAAAAACCTGGCTTAATCTTTCAACACACGTACTCAAAAACTGGCTCTTCTTGCCTTTTCTTTTTTTTATGGGGTGGGAAATCATCCAATGACATCTCCCGCTCTGGGTGGAGCGGGAGCTAAAACCCACCTCCCTGCCTGAGTGCCCAGGGGAGCGGTAACTCTGTTACAAATTTATCCACTACCCTTGCCCCTACTGTAGGTTCAGAATCTAATTTATTTCGCACAAGTGCTTTTTTTTCCTTATATCTCCCCAAGTGCTTTATGTTTGCCAGAACTACAAATATGGTCCAATTTCTAGTCAGATGTGAGCGTTATGAGCGATAAACATTTTAGTTCAACTTTTATTTAGTGCGATATTTTATAGGTTGATTTTCATTTATCATGTTATTTTTAAATATTGAACTATTGTATTTAATAGGGTACGAAATATACTCGTACCTACTCGAAAACACCAGATAACACAAAACTTTATTTACTGTTTTCAGCTCATAATCCTATGGATATTATGTGAAAATGTTGTATTTACCACAAGTATGGCCTTGAAAGGGATGGCCGATGAAGATTCCAATACAAGACAGAAAAGATCACCAGCTAACAATTTTTCTCTATTTGGATTCAACCCGGTTTCAGCAGCCAGAGAATCTTTTAGTAGTATCGGGAACATATTTTCTGGTAATCGCGGGAATAGACATCAGAGTAATTATCAAGAACCAATAAATGTTGGTGGCCCTTATGGCGAAGTGAGAAACACTAATACGCTGTCACCAGTAGACTTCCCAAGCAGAAGTGGCATACCAAATTCAATGGCACAAAATGATTATCAAAGAGGGGATAGGTATGTTTTTGCTCAGGAAAACAACAGTGAAGTTGGTAAGAAAACAGTACCTGTCAGAAAACAAAAGCCCAATGTAGAAACAGTGCCTGAAAGAAACAATGAGGCTCATCAAAATGCAGGTTATAATCCAAATAATGGAGAAATTGATAAAAATCTTGTACAATATATATTCCAAAAACCACAATTTAATAATGACGCTACAGATACAACTGTCGATAGCAATATTAACTTCGTAACTGAAACTGGAGAGTATCCAACAGTAAGTATTTTTATTTTAAATTAGTTAAATCCCTGAATAAAGCAGATTTCCTCACAGGCACCATCCTCGTGGAGAAAATGTCAACTCCATCCCGAGGGTGTGTAGACTCAGGTGCACATTGTCTCTGTGTGCGTAAGCTATTTTCTATGACACCGAGCGCTCCGAGCTTACGCACATAGAAAACAAAAGTGTACGTGAACACACACCCAAGACGAACCCGCCCTCGTGAAAAAGAATAAATCTATACCATTTTTAATGTAATGCCTACTATCTTTTCAGCATTTCATTTTTACTAACTACTGAAGTATCTATTAGCATCTGTATTTTTTTATTTCTAAAGAATTACATAACACTAATATACTTACTAGACTTACTTTTCATACTTTTCACATACATTCAATATAAATAAAAAACTTTTTTAGTCGGTGTCAAATAACGAAGAAAAAAAATACACATACAAACACCGACTTCCAAAATTAAAGTTATTTTGGAATTTTTACTTACTTGTTATAGCCCAGAAGTAAAACTAAATATTAAAGTTATGGCCGAGTGGATAACCCCAATAACATGGAATTTGAACATTTGGAGACAACCAAAACGTCATCGTTTATGTTGCTTTTTTCAAAAAGTGCTGAATCAATTTTCAGAAAATTCATATGGGACCACCTGGGAAGTATTTTCGAATAATCGAGTAACAAACATAAAAAAATAAAAAAGGTTCCGAAGAATTGAGAACCTCCTCCTTTTTGAAGTCGGTTAATTAATGATAAAATCATGTAACTTGAATAGTGATTTATGCTCAATTATACGATTGTATTAGTCCACCTCAACCCTAGATAATTAATAAGTGTCTACCCAATATATCTGTTTGTATGAAAACGATAGGCTGTTCGTTGCGTATCAATTATGAACGGCTTGACCGATTCAGCTGATGTTTGTGATAAACATACAAGGTTATAGGTAAAAAAACCAACCAAGTGCGAGTCGGACTCCGCACATTTAGGATTCCGTACCAAAAGGGAAATTATCAAAAAAAAATGGTGTTTGTTAGTTAAATATACGTAATAACAAACGGGAAACTTAAACAATTCTTAGAAACAAAATTTTGTGACACACAGACAGACAGACGGACAGACAGACAGAGAGACAAACAGATTGACAAGTGAGTGACAGCAAAAGGGCTTCATTCGGACCCTTCGGGTACGGAACCCTAAAACTGGAAGAGATTCCCAGTATGTAGGAAAATGGTTGACAATTCTAGAAGTGCTTTTTCCGTGGGATTTCTGGATGAGCTCTAAAGTTTAGACAAAACAATACTTTCTAGTTAGCTTGTTTATAATAAAAATACAAATTTTTCACTACTTATTTATTCAATTTCAGACTACTGATCCCTTGGCAGATCGAATACTGCCTGAAGCTGTTGCGGCATCACTTTTAGGATAAATCTATGATTTTTAACAGCTTCCATGGCAAATTCTTGTATGAAGAAATTTCTCAAAAAATACAGAAACGTCTTCCATATTGTTCATCGTAAATTCTACAAGTACTGACCCATCATCGTTGTATTCTACATACTGAAGACTTTTAACTGTTCCACAGCCCTTTTCTTTTTTTTTCTTTTGTCTTCCTATCTGATGTATCGCTGAAGGGTTACTTATGAATAAAACTGCTCTTCTTTTTCCTTCGGAGCGCGTCTTTACAATACTTGATATATTTGTAGTGTTATTAGTTGTAGGTATTATACTTTGTATGTTTATTGGTATTTTGAATGTTGTAACCGTTATTGTAGTGATGTTATCGGTGGTATCATTTACATGTCTACAAAATAAGATTTTATTAGTTTGCCTCATGTACCCTAGACAAATTCAATGATTTCAAGATATTTATATTATATTTTAATTTTTTTTCTATACTCTTATGAAATCAATGACATAAAAGCAACCGAATATACTTTAAAAACAATTTATTTGAATATTTGTAAAATATCGAAATCAAATCTTAATAAATCAAGTATGCTGAAATAACTTGCCATTTTAATCACACGGGAATATTCCTAGATCGCAAGTTAAAAAATCACATTAATGTAACTTACCTATTTTTAACTTCCACTTTAGCTATCGGTACTGTATTGTTGCAAGAGGCAAACGCAATCAAAAAGCCAAGAATCTGTAAGAAAATTTATTTTTAATTATTTTTTTCATAGGCAGACGAAAATAAAATTGCCTTGTCTTTTAAACTTACGGCTACACATTTCGGGTAAAACATTGTAAATAAGTGTTTTAATTGGGCTCACTAAATCTTAATTAGTGAATGTCAAATAACCTTTCTCATGAAAAAATTATGGCGTCATTAAAATTATCAATCGTAATAAGAAACGTTATTTTGTAATTATTGCTTTATCAGTCCCATTCTATGGTTGCTAGCAATGTGCACGTTGATTTAATTGATTTTATTTGTTCATACTCAGTAGAGGTCATATTAAATTTTAAAAAAAGTCTGATGGGTATATAAACTATCAACACAAATGCAATATCTCCCAAAACCCCATAAAAAAGTCTTCACGTCGAAAAATTGTCTTAAAAATGTCTTATGTTAAAATGTCTTCGCCTCAGGCACAACTAACACCACCAGTGTTAGTTGTTATAATTACTTATTTTTTGTGAAACTGCTGGATTTTATCCACTATCACTACAAATTATTAAACTAGATTAAGCACAGGATGAATTATAACATTCCACTATGTACTTTTTATCTATAGAAGTTTTGCATTTATGTTTGTATATTTGTTTTGTAATCTAAGCAAAAAGTAAAAGGCTATTTTATTTTATTTATTAAATAAGTTCTATAGTCCGGTCAATTTAGATATAAAAATAGTGGTCAAATAACAAAAATTCCCGGAAAGCCAAATATTGGTGGAGAGCTGGGGTTTACCATTAAAAATAATGTTTTAAAAATCCCCATCGGTCCTATGTGTGCTACAAAAGTTATTTGGGGTCAAAGGGAAAAATTTGAGGTTTTTTGGATTTTTCTCGAAAACTGTAATTTTTATTAAAAAAAAACCACCAATCAAAGTCGTAGATCTTAAAATTCTCCACAAAAATGGTCTTTATGATTTTTTTCCTAAGAGTTACCATTCCTGTGATATCGCGATTCTAAGAGTCACATTATACGAGTACATGATATGCACACATTGCCACGCCACTTGTGAGGTAGCGTACTTGGCGCGTTTTTTTTACCGTGGTTTCCCCTGTAAGCCTACTCCACTAACTGTCATGACAATTTTAGGATAATTTAAGGGAACAATACCCATAAATTTCTAGATATTACCTTATTATTGATATTGATTATTGATATTGCTATTGATTATTGGGTTAACTATTGTTTTGATTTCTTTAGATATTTTAATCAGATTCATACTCTTGAAAGTCTACTTCAACAGTCATGTCTTCTTCGATTTCTTCTTCTTCCTGTTTCCTTAGATAGCCAGATGTTTTTCAAGGCCACGTGGGTAGAGGGGATTCAGTTAGGGACTGATTATCTTTTGAATAAATGTTTTCAGAATAGTATAATATATATAAAAGAGGCACAAATAGGTACTTATACTTGTCTTAAGTGCCTGATATGTATACTGGGTGTAACGGAAAGGTGTGGTCATATTTTAATAACCGGTTCTGCCCATTGAAATAAAAAACTTTCTCAAAGAAAAAATAGAAAATTCCCAAAAAAAGAGGTGGGCGTTCCATACAAAGTTGTATGGGAGGTAAGAAAAAAATTTGAGAATTGCCTCAGGTTTTCTTGAATAAAGTTGTTTATATCAATGCAGATGCAGTTCTTAAAATATGACCACACATTTCCGTTACACCTTATACACGTGGCTTATTTGTGTATATCATGTACAATGTAACTCTTAGAATAGTTATATCTCAGGAATGGTAACTCTTAGGAAAAAAAATATGAAGACCATTTTTGTAGAGAATTTTAAGATCTACAACTTTGGTTTGAGGGTTTTTTTAATAAATCTTACCGTTTTCGAGAAAAAAAATCAAAAAAACCCCAAATTTTGACCTTTGACCTCGAATAACTTTTGTAGCACACATAGGACCGATTGGGATTTTTTAAACTTTATTTGTAATGGTAAACCCCAGCTCTCCACCAATATTTGGCTTTCCGGGAAATTTTGTTATTTTAAATGTCTATTTTGACCGGACTACTACTTTCAATTGTTAAAAGTTAACGGGAATACACAGAATGGTATTTACTTAGCGGCACACTCGTATGTATATTTAGTTATTTGTGGTGCACACTGCTGGCCTTTAAGTCTTATTTCGTTTAATAAAAATATGATTAGAAACATATTATTTTATTACCTGGCCCCTTCTCAAGTGAAGCTTCAAACAAAATAATTATGTACGTAAGTAAAATGTCAGGTTTAAACATATTTATTTTCTATCACTAGGCGCTATTTGGCGCCTTATGGAAATATAAATGTTTATCTTTGTCTTGGTATGTCGCCGTGGCACCTAGCGTTGAATAAGCCAGCGGTTACTTGTTTTGGGGCGGGATATCATCAAATAACTCCTCCCGCTCTGTGTGGAGCTGGTGTGTCTTACTATTACTGACTAAAACCCACTCGTGGTCCTTCAGTTGCCTGTGCCAGGGCTTTTGAAAACGCCATAAAACAAAAAAAAGTACTTACTGTTACTTAGACATTCATTGTATCTAATGAATGTCTTATGTAACTAGCAGTATTTTTTGCCGTCTATCAGTGAGTTGCTCGAACCAAAATGGTAGGCGGTTACGCCGGCAACTTGATAGAAGCAAAACTATAGAAGATAACCTTAAAAGTGGTGGCTTTATTTACTAAAGGTTTAGTTATTATAGGTTCTTATTAAAGGATCTTTTAACAAGAACTATTCGTTGACTTGCAATGAAAATAAAACTAAAAAAACTTTTTTTTTAAATATTTTTTTTTTTTGGAAGTCGGTTGTTTTTTTTGTAAAAAAGTTTTTTATTTTTCACTTTTTAGTTGTTATACCCCAACACTAAAAACCCCAATAATATGGAACGTGGAATTTAAACATTTGGAGAACACCAAAACGTCATTGAGGTACGCGTATTTTTCGTTTTTGTTCAGTTTCTCAAAAAGGGCTGAAGCAATTTCCACAAAATTTATATGGGACCACTTCGGAAGTACCTATATACTTTCGGATAAAAAAGAATTTTGAAAATCGGTCCACAACTGACGGTGAAATCGGCGAACATACATAACAAAAAAAAAACTTTTTTACAATAAAAAAAAATAAAAAACATACATACAGTCGAACATAGAACCTCCTCCTTTTTCGAAAGTAGGTTAAAAATTGGTTGCATTTGACTTACGAGTTATTAGAATTTTTTGTGGGACTTCTCGCAGTTCAGCCTCTGAGGCTGTCGTCTGCTCAACCGGGCTTGCTTGTGTAGGCTTTAATGTATTAAAGCCTCCAGCCAGGACTTATTATTTTCTTATAAACTAAGTGACAACGCTAAGGGCACCCCTGCGGGATACGGGCCTCGGCTTAGGGCGTCACTGGGGGGGGCAGCAAGGGAAGGCTGGATCAGATATTCATTAATTAGGGGATTTACTGGCTCAGCGGCACGTGCTGGCGAGAGACGGGGAGGACAATGACTTAGATTTCGCGACGGGCCTCGCCGGCGAGGCCGGAAAATCGGCGGTTTGATGTGGTGTTTTCTGAGGGTGCTAGCCTCCCTACGGCTCTCTTGGAGCAGGGTGGTAGCGTCGTCTGGGACTAGAAGGGTATGCCGGGGGCGGCGAATCCTAGAGATTTGAGAGGGAACGTATCGAGTAGCCGATGCGATAAGGGGGTTACGATGCTTAGCAGCAGTTTCAAAGAAGCGCTGGGTGGACCGTTTCATGAACTGCTGCAAGGTGGGGATTTTGAGGTCGACATGCAGTTGCTCATTCCTCACAAAGTAAGGGGCATCCACCACCTTGCGGAGAAAGCGGTGCTGCAATGTCGATATCTTGTGGAGGTGACGGGGCTTGGCATGTGCGAACACTCAAGCATAGGTCATGATTGGTCGGATGACCGAGGTGTAGGTACGCAATTTGCACTTGAGTGACAATTTGCTTTTGCCGTTCAGGAGGAGATGGAGTCTACCTTGAGCAAAGGCGGCCCGCGAGTGAGCCTGCCTTATGTGCTCGGCGAAGGAGAGATGCTGGTCGAGGATTACGCCTAAGTACTTGGCCTGCTTCTCCCAAGGGATCGGCTTGCCGTACATGGTGATCGGACGAGGGGGTCTAACCGTATGTCTCGGTTTAGAGTAAAGGACAGCCTGACTTTTCTCTGGGTTGACCTCAATTCTCCATTTCCGGAACCACTGGCCCAGCTGGGTTGTGGAGGTTTGGAGATTGAGACCTATCTGTGCGGGTGAGCGACCCGTTTAGAAGATGGCCGTGTCGTCAGCGAATAATGCTAACTGTGCCTCTTTGGGTTTTAGGATATTGCTGGTGCACAGCGTAAAAGCTAGGGGGGCTACCACAGAGCCTTGAGGGACACCCGATTTTTTGGGGTGGGGGAAAAAAAAAAAAGTTTTTAAAAACTTGTTTTTATACCGGCTATCATAATTAAATACGTACACACGTGTCTGTGCTGATGACCGTTGAAGGGTTTCTTTATCTGGAGCTAATCCTAGATCTTCTTTCAGGTCATCCTTACATTCCGATAACGTAATGCATAAAAATGCATTGTCATCGGAACTGAATCAGCATGTAAAATTCGACTCCTTAGGATAAGCTTGCAAGATTTGACCCGAACAAACATACATACAAATATTGCAAATTTAATAAAAGTTTGTAAAAATCCTGACAGTCACTACCTACGTTATTACCTTTCTTCAAACAAGTGACATGACATGTGTACATTGGGCCACCTTAACTGTAATAATAATTGTATTTAAGTTTTCATAATATTAAACTTAGGATATCAGGCATTATGGCTTCTGAGGGTTACAAGGACATTTTAACTTATTGAAAAACATCTAAGATGACTTGCCAAACCCAAAAAAAAAAATGAAGAACAGGGACCTGTGGTATGTACGAGTATGTAATGTTGCTGTAAAATTACAAACTACGGTAAATTCTAAGATCTTCCGACAAAACCTAAGATTTACAAAGTCTAACCGGTAAAAGACTTACTCTTAATTAATAACTGATTCAATCGCTAACCAAAGAAAATCATTACCAATACTTTAATAATAAAGTATTGGTGATGATTTTCTTTCAAATGTGTCTCTGAGGCAAATCCTAAGATTTTCCAAGTGAGTGCTGGTACCTAAAACAAACTCCAAAATTAGCGACATCACAGAACAGTACGGAACGGACTTTTACCAGTAAGGGCCTGTGCTCACCACGTTTTATAAACGAGCCGTTGACGCGCGTTTTAGAAACGTGCGTCGACGGCGCTCTTTTATCCTACAGAGTAGGAGCTTTTATCCTGACTCGCGTGCGTATCGCGTCTGTATCGCTACAAACGCGCTTCAACGGCGCGTTTAAAAAACGTGGTGTGCACAGGCCCTAAGGCTTGGCAAATCTTAGGTTTTACTGGAAAATCTTTGGATTTACTAGTAAAATATAAAAGTATGTATAAATAGCAGTTCATTCAATTTGTTGAAATATATAAATAGGTTTAAAAAAAATATCTACCTAGGCACATCCATATTTTTATCCATCAGACACCGTTAGCATCTGTGAATCAAATGAATATGCATATACAAACTCTAGGTACCTATGTTAAGTTCGCATTTAGGAATATAATGAGAATTTTATCGTAAAAAAACAAGGATGTTATTTTTATGTTCTAGTTGGTATTTCGTGGGTGGCTATTGTTATGAGATTTACTGGTAGATTAACATTGAACCTGTCTTGCTATTGAACATAGACGTCAGTCTTAAATATTTTGAATAGACACTGCACTTGTATGTCCTACGCCTTTTATGCTCACGTTTATTATCTTAGCACGGCAGAACTATTTACTTTAATTAGTAAATGAACGACACGGTAGGCGCAGTGGTTGAGCATTTTTGGCTACTGCACTCGTGTCGCGGCCTCGATTGTCGCACGGAAAATATTTTTTTCGTTTTTTAAAATATGTATGGCCTATATATATAGTAGTTCCGGGTCTGGATGGCTTGTGTAGTTGATGAACGCACCCACGATGCAGGAATAGTGTCCTAGTGTGGATCGACCTTTTTTTAAGAAGAAAAAAAAAACACGCCAAGGTATACCTATACATAAAATATTTGTGTCTATTACAGTAAAACCAATTTTTGAATGATAGTCATTAAGCAACCCTAATAAAAAGAATAAGTGCACGTAAGCTTTCACCAGCGGCTTCCGCCGCGTGATCGTCATGAAATATCCCACGCAAACATACTACGGGATAAAAAATATAATGACCTATGTCCTACCTCAGGGTATGGTCATCTTCTGTTATAATAGGATTATGTAAAACCCTACCCCAATGTGAGTATTAGTTTACAATTTTTACAAGTACGAACTTGCTGGTAAACGTCTAACGCAGAAAAACTTTTTTAAAAGTAATATGTAAATAATAAGGTCAAACAACAAAATACGAGTAGCTCGCCTACGGTCTTTCGTAGCTAATATCTGTCTTGCCAAATATGTCTTCCAGATAATTGAAAGTATCAACCAGGGAAAATTGAGTTTTCATGAATCATGCCTTGTTAAAATTAGATGTGTGATATGCAGCATTTTCAACTAGTTATTTCTCATGATTCTTAGAAATTATGCAACATAGACCCTCTTTTACACCGACTAACATACCAAACTACATACTAATGACTACTATGGCACAGTATAATATGGTAACATCCCAAGGGAACTTCCCTCTTATTTCGGTGGAAGCGTTCACAAGGCGCCTGGAGTTTTAGGGAAAATACCAGAGAGTGTGGGATTCTCAAAAACCACCCAGTGAACACTATCAGCACATAGAAGGGGCACCATTACCTCTTAAAAGATCACTCTGGAACCTGCTCTGTGCAACACCTGTTAGGCCATCTCCCTGAGGAGACCGTAAAGGGGTCTCATCAGAGCCTCACTGTACACGGCAGGACGTGATCCCAGTGCCACCGTATTCCCTGGAATCACTCGGTGGGCAATCAGAGTCCCCGCTATGAGCGCCCGAGATTTCAAAGTCCCGCCTGCATTAAATGATGCAGGTGTCTACTATCGGAACAAAAAGGATCTTATGAAGGTTTTTAAACATGAAGGGTTATTATTATGGTATTCAAAAATGGAGAGAAAAAGATAATCAGCTGATTGTACGCAGTTAACGGTCCAGGTGATTGTACCTGTGTGTGTGTGTGTGTTGGCGTTGTCCTGTCCTGTTGTCCTGTTGTTGTTGTTGTGCTGTACCAGTTGTTTTGTTAATAGTATTCTATTCTGTTCTATTCTATACCTCTGACTGATTGGTCAGTCAGAGGTAGGTAGGTTTTTATGTTTTTAATTTAGTATTTAACCCACGACGCAAAAAGAGGATTGTTATAAGTTTGACCGCTATGTGTGTCTGTGTGTAGCACCGTAGCTCTTAAACGGGTGAACCGATTTGAATCTGGTTTTTATTTATTTTAAAGCAGGGTTTCTAGCGATGGTTCTTTGTCTAATGTTTTATCAAAATCGGTTCAGCCGTTTCAAGATCATCAGCTCTTTTATTTATTTTTTAATGTTCGCTTTTCTTTACAGCGTTGGGGGTTTTTTAATTTAATTGGTATCTTGAATGAAGGTCGTATTGACACAATGATGAGAGTTCATTTGGTTACCATCCCTAGCTATTTCATTTATTAATCGTATCTGATTTATTAATATTGTGATTCAAGGGCATGGCATGACCTAAAGCACATCCGTTGACATGGTTGTCGCAGTGGTTGAGCGTACGGCTGGTGCGCGGGTTCAATTCCGGTACGGAATATATATTTGTATGGCCTACAGATAGTTGTTTCGAGTCTAGGTGTCCTGTGTATGTGTGTTTACATGTTTGTGAACGCACCCACGATACAGGAGTAATTCCTAGTATGGGACAACGTATTTTTTTAAATCCCCGTCCCTCTATGACAACATACAAAAGAAAGTCATCATTATGTTTGGAATTTATTGCAAAATAGGATGCATTTTATCGATTTACTCAAAACTAAGTTAATCTTTTCAAAATCTAAAACAAAAAAGTTTTGCATTAAGATTCGATTAATTATTTCTTATATATTTTACCATCGTACATTGGCTGGAAATAAGGTAAAAAAATGAAAAGAACTAGGAAGGTAAGGCGAGGTAAGTTTGGCGATCCTTTCTATCATGTTTTTATTTTTAAATATGTTTCAGAAACAACAAAGGTCACAGCAATATATTCAAAATTAACATCAACAACAAACTTAATAGATTTGGCTGGTGGAAAATAAAAGAAAACCAGCTATTTTTGAGTTTCTGCGAATGTCATCGTCTTAACTAAAGTCACAATTTAATACATCTTGCACGTTCAATAAATAAATCGTAGCTTTATGGCTGTCAATTACAAGTCAAAGAAAGCTACTATTATTGTACATAGGTATATCCAAAACAAAAGGTAAAAGTTAAAAACAAGGCTGTAAGGAAGGTGAAAATTACTTGTACCTGCTAGGTATTGGATATTCTAGGTACGTAACGTATAACCATAACTCTTTTGCGGAAACCTAAGGAGTGTTTAGCATACAATAGTTCGAAGTGTCAAGGACGCGTCGAGTCATAAATATCTAATGTTCAAATAATGTACACTTTTACTCCTTACTTTTACTTTATATGTAGAAGCGTATATAAAAGGCGTCACATTTGTTGATTGCAGTTTTTTGTTGTTAATAGAAACAGACTTTTTGTTTTTAGGGTTCCAATACCGAAGGGCCCGTCCGTCCGTCTATCCGTCTGTCAGCGGGCTGTATCTCGTGATCCGTAATAGGTAGACAGTTGAAATTTTCACAGAATGTGTATTTCTATTGCCGCTATAACAACATTGTTGAATGCAAGACAGTTACAGTTACAGTTGATGTTCTTTCTCCATAATTAGCATAAGACAGATTATATGAGTTCATAATAATAATTGTTTCTGACTTCACTGTGATGGCCCAAGTTTATTACTTGTGGTTTCGAATCACAGTCCTCTGATAGATTCTACCGTTGCACGTGTAAGCAGGCACACTAGTTATGTATGGAGGCTTATTTAATTTGGTTTAGTGTTTATGCTCGAGTCTTTTTTTCGTTTTTGATGGCATAATGGAGTGTGCTAGCTAACAAGTGGCGGATAATTTTAATTTTTATTATTAATTGATTATATTTTGGACGATATATCTTTATTTTTCTATTTTATATATGTTACATACCTACACATAAATTATTATATAGATTCAAGTTCTTCAAACTTATCAGGTAGATTTGTTGCTGGGGAGTTTGTTGGCACTTCTTCTTCACAGCTACACTAGGGGTGACGGGCGGGCGTTTTTGGGGGATTGTGTCTGACTGTTCGTGCTCCACTGTACCCTAGCATTAAGTAACTTGTGTAAAGAAAACAAATGATATATTATTATTATTATTCCATTTATTTTATAATATATACATACAATTTACATTTTTAAATATTAAATATCAAAATATAAAAACATTTAAAAATATAAAAAATAGTATCCCACCGGTATCGGGATAGGGTCCAAGCTACCGGTGGTCAGGGCTCCTGAGAGAGGAACCTCCTAACTATGCGCGCCGTGTCCAGGAGTACTGCCTTCTGGATCAAGCCCTTGATCCAGCTGCCCAACGAGAGCCTCCTTATTTGTTCGTCGAGGCTCTTGGCTATTAAGCCATTGGCCGTCACTTTTATTATATAACAACTTGACGCTAAACTATACAACTTATAAACTATACAACTTGACGCTCTGAGTCGTCCTCCAGACTCAGAGCGATGTGCACTTGAGCGCCTGAAGCCGAAGCGTTCAGCGGGCCCGGACGGTATACCGGCATTTCTTTTTAGAGATTATGGTAGGGTGCTTGCAGAACCTCTACTTTATATTTTTGATATGTGTCTTCATTCGACGACGTTCCCCACTCAATGGAAGATCACGCGTGTCATTCCTGTACCCAAAGGTAAGGCGGGATCGGACATAACTGGTTATAGACCGGTGGCCGTGCTGTCGACGTTGGCAAAGGTGTTCGAGTCTGCTATCCAGCGCTGCATGCAGGAGCAGGTGCGCGGACAACTGGCTGACGCGCAACATGGGTTCTGGCCGGCGCGCAGCACTGCCACCAATCTGCTGAACTTTATGGCGCAGGTGGTGCCAGCGGTAGATGCTGGTGTGCAGGTTGATGCTGCTTATTTTGATTTTAAAAAAGCTTTCGACACCGTCGACAATGACATCTTATTAATGAAGCTCGCAGAAGTCGGCTGCACACCACATCTATTGCACTTCTTCGCCAGCAATATGCAGGATAGACAGCAGTACGTAGATTATAATGGGTTTGAATCCGACCCATATTACACCTGGTCCGGTGTGAGCCAAGGCAGCAATTTGGGGCCTCTCGAATTCATCATAATGATAAACGATTTGCCGGAAGTCGTCAAACACGGCACTTGTTTATTATTTGCGGATGACCTTAAGTTGCTGCTCGAGGTTAATAGTAAATCCGATTGCGAACGATTGCTGGAGGATATAGATAGGGTAGTGGAATGGAGTCAGGACAACAAGCTTTTCTTCAATGTGTCGAAGTGCTCGGTGATAAGTTTTACGCGCGCGCATGCCCTTCTAGTACACGAGTACGTAGTGGGCGCTGCGCCTATGCAAAGAGTTTCTGAGGTAGATTTGGGGGTTGCTGTCACTCCTGAACTGTCGTTTCGTGATCATATTACGAGGATTTGTAATAGAGCGTTTAGAAACTTGGGATTTATTCTGAGGCAGACAATGCACTTCACTAACATCGCAACAGTCAGGGTCCTGTATGACGCACTTGTCAGGAGTCATCTGGAACATAGTGCTGTCATATGGGCTCCGTATGAGGCCAAGTACTCGATAATGCTGGAACGCGTACAGAACAAGTTCACGCGCCACTTGTACAAGAAACTATATGGGATATATCCGTTTTACCCGTTGACGTACCCCACTCTGTTTGTGCTCGGTATGGTCGGGTACAACCAAGGGTACGACGGGAATTCACGCTTGTTTCGTATCTGGTTAGGTTACTTCGTGGCATTGAGCATAACCCAGGAGTGCTGCAGTGCCTGAGTTTGTGTGCACCGGACCGCTATGTGTGGAAGCGGCACCGCCCGCCGCTGCTGGCCGTGCCGACAGCCAGAACCAACCTTCTCGCCAAAACACCATTGACACGCGCAATTCGGGTTATTAACGATCTTCACGTCAAGATCGATGTATTTACATGTCATTTGAGTGAATGCGCAAAGTTATTGTTGTTTATTTTATGTTATGGTGTAGATTAGAGTAGGCTTTATGTTGTTGTTGTTTTTTTTTTATATTTTAAATATTGTGATTTTATATTTAGGAACTTAGTATAGAAGTTATTATTATTAGATGTTATTATAAGTACTACCAGTTTTTTTTACGTTTTTCATAGTTTTATATTGTAAATAAGTTAATTTTAAGACCGCGCTATCGCATTAGGTATAAACCTGTAATGATAGTTGTAAGGGGGATTTTTTTTTTTTTTTAAATATTGTATGCCCAATGGGCGGGACATAGTTGATCCTAATTCAATTATTTAAGACCTGTATTATGTACCTACCTATGATCCACAATAAAGATATTGATTGATTAATAAATAAATAAATTATTATGATGTTTTTAAACTTCGTTTTTCTCAGGTTAAAACCTGATATTTGCTAGAATCTCACGGGTGTGAACCAAGGTGAGATCCTAGTTATTTCTTTCAGACGGTAAATTGCTTTGTACTACAGTGACATTGTTATCTAAATCTAGTTGTAAAAATTTTCTAACTATTCGGCAAGTGTTTAATATGGCAGCTTTTTGTAGTGTTAGGTATGTGTATTTGGATAGATTGAGTGTATTAAAACTATTAAATATTTGTTTCGGAATAACACCAGTTGTTGATACTACTATTGGAACTATTGTGACTCTATTTATTTTCCAAACTCTCGTGATTTCCTCTTGTAACTCTGTGTACTTCCTAATTTTTTCTGTGATGGTTTTTTGTACATTGTTAGTGTTTGGAACTGCTATATCTATTATGTACGTGTGTTTGTTTTCTTTATCCACAAATGTAATATCGGGTCTATTGTTATAAATAGTGTGATCTGTAATTATAGTGCGATCATAATATATTTTGTAAGATTCATTATCTAAAACTGCTTTTGGTGAATATTTATAATATGGTGTGTATGGATCCTGCGTGAGTTTAAATTTAGTGGCGAGTTTTTGGTGTATGATGTTAGCAAGTTGATTATGTCGATGAGAATAGTCGTTCTGTGTTAGTGTCATATAAGCTCCTGTGATACGCTGTATTGTTTCAGGTTTGCTGTGACATTTTCTGCATAAATCACTTCTTACTGTACTACCTTTTATTATATACTTTCTATAATTTTTTGTGTTAATGACTTGGTCTTGAATGGCTAGCATAAATCCTTCTGTTTCTGGGAACAGTCCACTTAATTCAAGCCATTTGTTGGAAGCTTCTTTATCTATGTGTGTTTGGTATAAATCATTAAATTATTATTATTATTATTGTCTTTATGTAGAACTTTGACGTTCAAAAAGTGCTGGCTCTCAGCCTAGTTTGAATAAATGACTTTTGATTTTGATCAAACAATAAAAATAAATTAAAAAATATAATAAAAAAATAAACGTGTTTTTTTCGGCTTTTTTGCTCGATCTTAATAATGGCTACAAGTAGACGCGTATAATCTTGTGCGATGGTACTGAACCCTTCATGCGCGAGTCAAAGTCGCACTTGGACGGTTTTATTTAATTCCCGCTCTTTGTCTTACTCTCAGTCTATGATGCAACAAGCGACCCCAAAAAACCAAACACTTATCTACTATATTGTGATTGTTTTATAGGTTATAGTTTTGTAGGGTCTATTATGATGCGTAGGTACGAAAATCATCAGCATTGATCAGCGTCCTGTGCATCTCGCATCCATTGGATTCCTGTGACCCTCACCAGGTCATTAAACCACCTTGTGGGAGGCCTTCCAACGCTACGTCTCCGGATACGCGATCGCCACTCCAGAACCCTTCAGCCCCATCGATTATCTGTTCTGAGAGCAATGTGCCCTGCCACTTAAGAAAGATAAATCAACCCTAATATCCCATATTTTCCTGGTAATATTTGTAAAAAAACACTGTACCTAACTGTATTACTTTTGGTACAAAACATAACATTATAAGGTAATTATGTTGTTACCTTTACCGTAACTCATAAAAAGGTCATCGGAAAAACAAACGACTCAAGTAGTTTCCCTTAACTTTTATTCAAATTTCGCAGTTACACCGTTAATATTTGATGTATGGAGAGAAAGTATATAACATGACACCGTGGCAGTTATACATTATTTATTTCGTTTTTTTTAATCATCTGAGTCATTTTATCATTGATATTCACAGCTCGTTTTTACTTACTGCTGGGTTTAAGCCTCCTTTCTGTTTGATGACCCTTGTCCTGATAAATTGGCATCTTAGTCATTTCAACCGTTTATCTCTAACCCATGATTTTCAAACTGTACGTATCTAAGTGTTGAATCTGAGGTGCAACTGTACCTGCACTAGTGATATAGAGCGGATTTGGGCATTAGTTTTCCAAATCGTGATTAAATAATGATATCATTTTCCAGGGGAGAGGGTGATCTATTCCCTCCTAATTAGATTAGATTAGATACCATTTTGCCAACCTTGAATATTATAAAAGTCAAACTAAATTAGTGAAATGTTTTTTGATCGCATTGTCTGTATTGGACAGAATATAATAGATAAGAGAGGTATTTCAATAATGTGGGCGAGCATTGTCTTTTTAGCACTATTTATGTGATAACAGGTTAAGGCGATCACCAATGCAGAGGCAACAAATTAATAATTTAAATAATCCCATATTTGGTAACTGTTATGCAATATTTAGGCTGTTTGTTTGGTTGCGCAAGTCACTTGCTTGCCCACATTCTTTATACATGACATATCTATCTGAGGTATCCTAATGGGGCATCGCCATATTTATGTAGAAAAACATGAAGATCCTGTACAAAATGACGTGATAATTGACATAATCGTTAGCCTAACAATACACGTCTTACATTTATCGCATGTCATCATCTCGTGTATGTAGGTACCTACTGAAATTCCATGAGAATTCATTAACGTTATGAAGTACATTTATTTTAAAGCAGGAAATGTTATTTTACATTCACATTTTAGTACCTACCTGCAGTTAACATGCACGAAATTTTCTCATTTTAAAAGAAAACGATAAGATATTCGTTTTCGTAATTCAACGGTTAACAACCTTATAATATTATTCTAAATTACAAACACAATATTTAGGTACCTACTTGAAGCTCAGTTAGTAAGCGACTGGTTCCTCAAATCAAAACGGATCATGTTACTCGTACTAAGTTTAATCGTAAAAAATGCTGCTGCTCAACGAGCCTTGGGGCCGAGAATCTAATACATAACACACTAAAATAAACACAAGTCATTTGACTGCTTATTGAAAACGATAACCAACCCACACGGCTGGAGGATTAGCTATGTGGGTAATTATTATAATATATTTAAAACATGAAATATTCTATTTCATTACGCCAGAATTCTTTGAAGGGCCCCGGGCTGCTATATAAAATCCTAATTATAATTGTAAACCATTGCCTACTTGGAGATCGTTCCCGGGATCCTAAGTTCAGCAACCGCGTCCCTTAACCAACGGTGCAGATTGAAGTCAAATTTAAGTCCAGACCTTATATCAATTTATTTGGGATTGGCGCAATACGTCTTTTTTACAAGTTTTTATTTAACTTGCAATGTTATTTAAGTAAGTTATCCGCTACAAAGTTTACAAACCTTCTTTCGAACGCTTGTTGGTTTCTGATAGAGCTCAAATTTGGCATACTTATGTAAGTCCGGTGAAAATAGCATATTATCGAGCTGATCTGATGATGGCGCCGGGATGTAGAGACTAGAACTTTACTGCCTGATGGCAACTACCATTTGCCACTTTGACATTTGAATTTGAGCTGCTACGAGTATATTTTGTTACCATGAGTACTTACCATAACACACGATGATGAGAGGGTCTAAAAATTGTAGTTTAAAAAAAAAATATTTTAATTCATTCTTTCATACTTTATTATCATACCAATGGTCACCTTTCAATCCATCCATCGTTTCTTTGTTCTCTCTGACTGCCAAAAATTTTCTCACAGCTTTTCTTTTTTCATGCGCATCACATACCCATACCACCGATTCCCTAACAACTTTTCGGCCACCGATTACTACTTCCTGATTAAATTCATACAATAGTTCATCATTCTAACAAAGTAACTATTCAATTTCTCATTAAAGCAGCGCCTGCTGGGTTTACGACTCAAAACGCAGTATTTTTAAATAATTTAATAACTTTGATGATTCTATTTGCCAATCTGTCAATAAATCAACAAATTTATTGCTATATTTAAGAGGATATAAACAAGTTGACTGATATTATGAAAACTATACGCAAGTAATGGTTTTTGTTTACAATTTTTTCCGTATTTATAAAAATCTCGGAACGCTACCGACCATATTCAATATAACTGGTAATGCTTGACAAACGCTGCTTTTTTGTTTGATGACATAGGCCCGCAATGCAATCAATCTGCCTAGCCTTTTCCCAACTATCTTGGGATCGGTTTTCAGTCTAACCGGATGCAGCTGAATATCAGTATTTTACATGGAGCGACTGGCTCCTAATCCAAACGGCAATATTTGTTCTTTAAATTCCATACAAATATGACATTTAACCACTTTACAATCGCTTCAATTTCCCTAAACACGTGCTTTTCAAATGCGCTCCGGACGGTGGAAATTCTTTATAACACTTCTAGTCAGTGATTTTGAGTATGCACGCTGCTATCACTGTGCATCTCGGCTAGGTAAAAGTTATAAATGCTTTTCACGGGTATTGACACGTAAAGAGCACTTTCGCAGATCACGGATTTGATCACCACTATCACTATCACTAACACTGTAGCACTACGTAATATAAAACTAAGTCCCCAGCCGCGTTTGTACGCGATAAACTCAAAAACTACTGAACGGAAATCCGTTCATGCGGTTTTCACTAATAGGCAGAGTGATTCATGAGGAAGGTTTAGGTGTATAATTTGTACCCGAGTAAAGCTGGATTGTGTCGCTAGTTTGTAATAACTCAACAATGCTGTCATAATGACAACAATTATTTCTTCATGAGCTTAATTGATTATTTCTACTATATTATGGTCTAGTGTTCTACGCGCGCCTCAAAGAGTTGTCAGCAATAAGGACGGGGCCCGTCATGGCCGATGCCTGCCCGGGGGTTGAGGATAAATTCGAAACAGAGTTACCTCGCCTCCAGGCACTAAGGGTAGGAAGGAACAAGGGTGGGGTTTAGTCAGACAGAGTCTGACACGCCCTCCCGCTCCACCCATAACGGGAAAAGTCATTGGATGATTTCCACCCCACAAAAAAAAAACAAAAAAAATGCGAATGAAATCGAGGACAAAACCTAGTTTCTTTCAAGGCCACGTATTATCTTTTAAGAGTTCCGTGATTCAACCATTAAACATTCATAAATTAATATATTGATCTCAATAATTAATTAATTTTGACGATAAAGTTTATTCCAACATATTAGTGTCACATAAAATATCAAATATTTCAATCAGAACAAGATTTAAGTAACAAACGCTTTATAACAGTTCCATGCAAAACAGAAAATCATAAGTCAGTTTTGCATAAGCTTGTACCTAAGGCCTCATTGGTATTGCAAGAATAGCAACATTTATAAGATAGAAAATAAAAATCATTGCCAGGTACATTATCAGCATAACATACATAGTAATATTATTTATGTGGAAAACAAAATGTTTTGAAATTATTATGACTTAAATATGACCTGTTCATATATATGTGATAAGCGCAATAGATTTCAATATAATATATTCTATGATAATAATTCTACTATGTACAAATGGAAAGATTCTGTTTAAAATCTTCCCGTGGTTTGGTTATCCAAAATGCTATTGAGGCTAGAAAGCATAATGAGGCAAAAAAAAAAAAAAAAACCAGATTTTCTGTTATTGAAATGTTAGACTGTGAAAAAGATGGATGAACGAACATTGCATGGGGTATCATTTAAGCTATCACCAATTTAATTAGTTTTGTGTTTCTTAAATAATAGGGTTTGTCCTCCAAATAGTAGATCTGTCACCAAAATGTAGTCACCAAACAATGCAAAATCAGTTCCACAATAAATCACCTAAAATCCTGAGATATAAGGTCTAGTACCAAATAAATGTTTTTGTATGTATTATAATAGGTGTGTCCTAATAAGTATTTAAGCAAACTAATTTAAAGAGATCACCAATAAATCATATTATGTTACTAGAAAATTGCATTAAGTTCAAATAAAAAATTAGGGTTGTCATCATCGTTTCAACCAAAAGATTCTGCTACTTAACTAGACTCCCAAGGTTTTAAATTTCCACTGGTAGTATAAATTATATTTAAATAAAATTTTTAGCAGAGTAGTAAATAAAACAAAGTCAAAATAATCAATATTTATTGTTTAAAATAATTACCACTGAACAATCAGCGCCTACAACCCATCGTTGAGGCCGGATTGGTCAATTTTTAAAGCGCGCCAATTTGTCTCCGCTCCTTTGATCATTTTTTCATTAAAATTATAAATTGATGTATTAAATTGGTAACGAATACTATTAATTTAATATCTGAACGAAATAAAATGTTACTACTGTATTGGTGACAAAATATCAAATAAAAAGGAGTCGCAGTCAGGGATCGATAATCGATTTATTTGGTGACAGATCTACCATTCTGAGCACAGAGCTATTATTTAAGTAACAAAACTGTTATTATAAGAACGAAATTTATATTCATGTAATGCAATATAATTTTATTGGTTATCGATCTCTTATTTTACACATATATTAACATTAATTTGATAATTCATACCTGGGAACAATTTTTGTTTATCTGAGAACGAAAATATTTCGTGGCGATAGATCTATTTATTAGGTGATACAACTTGATGACAAATATAAATTTTGGTGATAGAAAATATAGTTCCCCATTGCATGTTGTCGATGAGAATGTTGAGATAGATGTGTGGAGTGACAAGAATGGATAAAGTCAGGAATTGATAAATTATCATATTAGAGGAAACTTAAAATTGATGTCAATGACAGAAAATTTGAAAAGGAATCGTTTGTCTTGGTATGGTCATGTGAAAAGGAGGGAGGCAATGCATGTAACTAAAAAGTTATGAATGTAATGTGTATGGATGGAGAGCGAGAGAGACGCCCAAGAAAAATTGAATGGATGCCGTGAGGAGCGATATGTTGGAAAAGGGAGTCAATGATGGCGTTGCGGTTGACAGGACAAGATTTAAGAAAAAAAAGGTTTTGCGCCGACCTCAAGTAACATGGGACAGGGCAGGAAGGTGATGACTTGCATCATGGAGTCCGGCCCCATAGAAAATCTGGTTAGCACTAGCTAACCCCTTATTGTCTGGAACTAATTTCCTTTTTTTACTATTTCCGTACCTACCACAAGGCATCACGTTGTCTTTTTATTTTTTATCTTAGACTGTCACATCGCTACTGTATAAAAACCTGACTTATACCTATTATCTGCAATGGTTTATAATACGGGTAGTGGCTGATATGCAAATTTGATTACGGTGTCGTTTATCAGACATCTCTTCTCAACTAATTAGTTATGAAATCTAATTGTTATTCTTCGTGTCGTTTGTTGGTCCCATAATTCGTATCATCATCATCATTTTTATAATTCTATGTAGTTTCGTAAAAGAGTGTTTCAGCATGTTAAATGTCCCACGTCGAGAAATTTATATGGTGCCGCGCGCCGATTCTTTTATCGCATCGGCTATTAAATCACCAGGGTGAGAGCTCTGTTTTGAACCTGTTAGTGTAAAAAAAAAGATTTTTATTTATGTTTGACTTGATCAAAGTGATGAAAGGTTGAAAATTAACTCTTTTCGTTTCTCATTAATTAATATTACATATTCAGCAATCAAAAATTATCAAATCTAAATCTTAAACTAATTTTAAATAAGTTAATGCTTACGATCTTTTTCGACCTTGCATTTTGATAGATAACTTGTGCAATAGATAAAAATATTTGAATATTGTAACATGAGTAGGTATATTTCAAAATTTAATGACACTTGGTAATCAAAATATTTGGCAAAAGTATATTTTTAGATAAAATATTCTTATAACCGTGTAGCTGACTATCTTATTAATAACTACAATATTAATTATACATTATACATAATTATTATGAGCCTGCCAGGATGTCGAAAATGTTTTCAAATAATCCTGTGAGAACCTAATACACCCATTTACCAATTCACCCTTTACTATTGAGCTAATTTCGTTCAAATCAATTCAGATGATAAAGTGATTTATTAACAAACATCCAATCTCACAAACACTCACGAAACTCTCAGATTTTAGACTATTTTCATCTGATACCCGTACATATATATATATATATTTAATAATACCGTGAGGACCTAATACATTATTAATTTGCCAAAATTTACCTCTCTACTATTGAGCCAGTTTCGTTTAAATCTATTCAGATGATAAAGTGTGATTGATCCAATCTCACAAACACTCACCAAACTCTGAGATTTTAGATTAGTATCACCTAGTACTTAGCTATTTCTGAAAAACAACCTTTGGATGAGCTTAAAAGAAACATAGTATAACTTATTACTACAAACCAATTTTCATAAAATCATCCATTTCACGTGCAAACTTGCACGTGCTTATTGCTCTTTAAGGCAGGACATGCGTCATCAGCAAATAAATGAGGGTGACGTAAACACTAAACATACCAATTGAAGATAAAATACTGTACTAATAAGTATATTTTGTTCGGAAGAAAGAAAACAAGTATGTTGACAAGTATGTAGTTCGCGTTACAAGAACGCCTGTAACTTTTGTAACTGCCCACGTAATTTTTATACAAGTTATGTGGAATTTGATAACGTTCGATTTTATCTTTTGTATTTACAGCGGAGTAAGTGAATTACAAGTTTAGGTCTGCCGAAACTGACACTTTAAGTACAACGAGGAATTAAAAGCGACGCTTGATACTCGTCTCGTGATGTTGTTTAAGTGTCTACGTTACGGTACATCGTAATAGATCGTAGTGTTGTAGATACTTTCATTTATAAGGCATAGCATAGTAGATACTTTTATTTTTAGGTCATATCGTAGTAGGTGGAGTGAGGCCATCGAGAAACACGGGGAATCCCTTGTGGTCCCCCTTGACATCTCGAAGGCTTTCGACCCTGCCTAGGGGTTGAGGATAAATTCGAAAAAGTTACCTCGCCCCTGGGCACTCAGGCAGGGAAGGACCAGGCGTGGGTTTTAGTCAGTAAGAGTCTGACACACCCTCCCGCTCCACCCAGTGCGGGCGAAGTCATTGGATGATTCCCACGCCCCCAAAAAAATAAAAAGGGTCTGGCACAAAAGCCTTACTGTTAAGCTTCTTTCTTCGGTCTACCCGCGGGATTGTGTGATTGGATTGCAATTTTCTTTAGGGATCGGTCTATCCGGGTGGTAATAGGTGGCTACTCGTCCGGTCTATTGGATATTAATGCCGGGGTTTCCTCAGGGCTCAGTGCTCTCGGCAACATTGTTATTGCTGCATGTAAATGACCTGCTAAAATCTGGTACCTTTGAGTATGCAGACGATAGCACTGTTACTAAGAAATACGTTTCCAACGCACGAGCTAGTGGGTTAACAAAGGTCTGGTCTCTTCGAGGGGCTATGGTTGAGCTTGTCCCTAAAAGCTGTCTCTGAATGGGGCGATGCCAAAATCCAGGTTTGTCTTTTTTCACTAAAAGGAGCCAATTCCACCCAGCTCCATCTTTCCGAAGTGTAAGTGTAACCGTGCCGATAACGGACCAACTTGAGCTTCTTGTTGTTGTACGTTTACAATCTTCCCTCAATTTTGGTCCTTACGTCGAGGCAAAGGCTCAAGTGGCTGCCAAAAAGTTGAGGATCTTAGTAAAGGTGAGACAGTAGTTCACGCCGCAACAGCTGCTTAACCTTTATGAAGCGCAAATTTGATCATGTATGGAGTACTGCTCTCATCTCTGGGATGGATCTGCCAGATACTAGCATGATGCGATTGAGTCTATTGAAAAATGAGCCAAGAGGATCGTCAGAAAAGATGCACCCGTTGAGTTGAAGTTCAACAGTCTATAGCATCGACACCTAGTTGCTAGCCTGCACTAGTACGGCGATGCGCCAACTGTACATGGTGGACATCCCACCCACATTCACAAAATGTTTTGGAAACACGTTCATTGTGGGTACTGCTAAAGAGTGGAATTACTACATCCTGTGGTTCTTTAAGTCAAGAGTGGATAAGTTAGTTCTAGGCAAGCATGCTCTATTGCCGACCACATCATCGCTTACCATCAGGTAAGATAGTGGTCAAACGCGAGCCTACATTTTTTTTTTTATTGATATTTATTCCATATGACATAGCGTAATAGATACTTTCATCCATAGGGCATAGCGTAGTAGATACTTTCAACCATAGGGAAAGCATTACAGATACTTTCATCTATAGAGCCCAGCGTAGTATATACTTCCATCCATAGGGTATAGCATTTATTATTTTATTTATTTATTTATTATTTTTTACAATTTTAAGAAAGCTTACAGACTAATAAAAGTACATGGTAACGAAATAATATCAACTGACAATTGCTAATTACAAGCTTCCACATTTATATTACAATGATATAAAAAAGAACACCATAAAGAAAAAACAAACATTCACCCATTAAAGTATTCTTTACTTAAAATTTTCCTGATTCTAAAAGCACTCGTGCAAAACAAATCGATTTCTATATTCGATGGCAGGCTGTTAAACAACATTGCACTGCGTATACGAAAAGCGTTACGCCTATAATTTGCATTTGTAGACGGTAATTGTAATAATGGTCGTAATCTTAGGTTAATTTGATTAGTGCGAAGATAAATTTTGCTAAGTAAATCATTATAGATACTTTCATCCATAGGGCATAGCGTAGTAGATACTTTCATCCATAGGTCATAGCGTAGTAGATACTTTCATCCATAGGGCATAGCATTAAAGATACTTTCATCAATAGAGGGCGTAGTATATACTTTCATCCATAGGGCATAGCGTAGTAGATACTTGCATTCATAGAGCTTAGCGTAGTAGATATTTTTGTCCGTAGGGTGTAGCTTTGTAGAAACTTTTGTTCTTACAGCGTAGCGTGATAAAATTATTTTAATCCATAAGGCGCACCGGAGAAAGATACTTTCAGTTTTAGCATGCACAAGAAAATCTATTCTCTTTTGAATGGCGGTAAAGTCTCTGTTAGGAATAGGCAGAATCTACAGAACGCCGAAACAATATCGATTTTTCCGAAAAATTATGAATCACAAAGATACATTCAAAGGACTTGTAATGTTCAGTCATCCTTCATATTTTTATTAGGTAGATAGTCACAGTGAAGAAGTCGATCTTACAAAGTTATTGTTAGTAGTTATAACATATTTTTTATGCACAATTATTTCGTTGAGCGATTTTACAGTGAAATAAATAAATAAATACATTTATAGTCTTCTGTCTGTATCTGTATAAATAGGGCCAAAACCGCAATTTTATAATGCCCATATATGTGCATTTATCCGGCCAGCAAGTTCTAATGGCCTTTAAAGAAGATGAGCCACTTAATAGGCGTCAGATTCTGTTTTAGCTGTAGTTGTGTGTTATACATTTTGTAAGGTATTGCTTATTTTTGTTGTATAGTTGTAAATAGTCTACTACCTATGTGCTATGTCCTCTCATATGCACACAAAGCTAGATGCGTACTTGTACTACTTTACTCAACTACCTTTTGTCGCAGTTAGTAACAAATTAGTCATATGATGGAAACTATTGTTTGTTATCGCTGTTCCAGTAACAAAAACATTAAAATAGTGGTTTCAAATGGCTAGTCTTTACTTTCAATTCGCAAAACCATTTGAGCGTCTATTGTGTCTTTGTTAATGCGGGTTTTACCTTATTATTCAGAGATCTGTAACCGTAGCATCCGAGCGGATCTTCGGTCCATTCATATGTCGATCTATGTAATGGTCAGCTAGAGTTGGCTCTGTTTCAGCGCAGGCGGAGCGGGCCGCACGCTTGTATGCGGCCACCGGGCGCACACACCCGCCACTCTTTATATATAAGGAGATCTTGCGAAACCGTTAGCACATTCGGACTACAACCTGTCCAGGAAGTCACCTGCTTCTTTTGTTATCTGCGAAACGCGACAAGATGCTCCTCATTCTGGTAATTATCAGCCCGTGTTAAGTGTTTATATAAGTGCATCTGAGTATGGACTAAACAGTGTCAAAATTTGCATGGTACATTGTGTTAATAAATTGAGTTTTTGAACTAACGACCTTCCTGTGGTTGCATGTTGATGAAGATGTGTGTTGCAAATACCGGTGAGGCGCCCAGTGCATGAATGTTTGGTTTTACCTTATGTCGTTAGAGGTTTAGGTTCTGACCTTTGCTTTATCCACACCTTCTATGTTTATGCTCATGATGAAATCTCCCTATAAAGTGTGCGTTTAATTTAAGAATGTTACAAAGTACATTTTAGTTTGTCTATCAATGAAACCTATTTCAAAGTTAAGAATTTAAACAAAAACTAATAATTTATAATTATTGCTTTCAATTGATATTCAATAAATCGAGTATGTGTGAATTTCTGTGCAATGTTTATTTTTTGTTCATTGAATCACACGGGAAAATCTTAAAATAGTTTCCAATTTATTCATCGCAATAATATTTCTATGAGAGTTATAAAACATCTATTTTTTGTTTTATATCCTGCTAAGGTCATACATGTTTTATGTTTATTGACAGTGATAAGCTTTCGAAGGTTATCCGAGTACATAAACAATTTTCGCGAATAGGTAGCCACATTAACTGCGTGAAAATTCGTTTGTGGAATGCAAACAAAAAAACATAAATCGAGATGAACTCCAAAATATGCCAATATAAGATCAAGGTCAAATAGTGTTCTAGATATGGAATAGTTTATTACAGGCCATAAAATTTCATCGAACAATTTGAAGTCTGTATCAAGAAAGGAATCTTGAAAAAAAATGTTCTATAGCTTTTACCGGTCGGGCGACTTAGAGATGTTATCATTGAATTAATGAAGGACGTCCAAAAATTCGAAAATCGTGTTCGGGGGCGTGTGACAAGGCCTTAATTGCTAATTAAGTAAATAAGCCAATTTAACGTCTCGTTTGATAACATTACAGAGTCTGGTGTCCGCTTTGCTGGTGCAAATGCTTGGGGCGAGTCCTGCGGTTGACAGCCAACCGAGAGCTCAAATTGTTCGGTACGACTTTGACACAGCCAACCTGCCAAACTCATACAAATACCAGTAAGTATTTATAGGCTACATTTATAAATACCAGAGGTTATATTTATATATCCGTAAGTATTTACAGGCTATATTTTTAATACCACATACCTAACACAACAACAACCCATCACCATATATTACCAGTAGGGTGTATGTACCTATATTGTGGGGCGGGAGGGCGTGTCAGACTTTTACTGACTAAAACCCACCCCTGTTCCTTCAGTTGTATGAGTGCCAAGGGCCGTGGTAACTCTATTTCGAATTTATCCACGACCCCAGGTAGAGTACGCCACTTATGTTTAGGTCCTATATACCTAAGTGGAGGCAAGCCAATTGCCACAGGGCACAAATTCAGACACCGGGCTGCAATTGAGAAATTATAGTTTTCAATATCAGTAGGTTACTTTTAAGCTCACTGTATTAAAAGTACATAAGATGTATTGCATTGAGAAGTGCGACGACCTTGTTAAATAGGAATACATAATAAGTTGCTGCAAGCAGATTTGGTAATCTGCGACAGAATATGCAATATTAATCTACTATGTGTTTGTGTATTAGAACGAAAAACATTTAGTAATTTCAAATTACCTAGCTCGCCAATAGAACCCATAGATTAAAAATAGCACAATAGAGTGTAGATCTGTCGACAAACTGTTATGGAGTTTGGCAAACTTTATTTAAGTTAAAGTAAGTACAAATTTTGAAAAAATAAATAAAAAAGATATCATTGTACTATCCCATGACGACGATAATAAGGATGAAATTCTGTGAAGTAATAACATAAGCACAATTAACTCTGGATGGCTTACATAGAAATATTAATAAAATATTTCACAGGACGTTTATGTATTACCTACATACGAATATATATACTCGTAGATGTTAAAAACACTCTCTTTGTAGTATCACCTTACGTTTATGAATGTGATGTGATGTTACTGAATTTCTATTCTGGTAACATTTTAACTTTGTTTGAATACATTATTGTAATAGTGCGTTACTTTTAAATATTTAAAACTTTCATTTATGTAAGTATTCAAAATTATTATTTAAAAAAGGTGAATTTCTCGTGAGGTTTTATAACCAACACTCGAGCCACAAATATTTTGGTGTCCGTGCAAAATATGTGTATAAAAAACGACTATGTGGGTAATTAATATTGATACATTAATAACCTATCGAGAAAATTGAAAAACATAGCAGCTTTATGATGAAATCATTATTATTGCTATAAACTTCTCGTGACCACAATATTTTGACATGATATTTGTCTATAATATTTTATTTATCCATAAAATTTAGATAAGTTGACGTTTTGAGGAATATGTAGAAAATGTTTTTATTGATAAATGATAGATATAGGTTTGCGCATATTTTAACAGGATTAAAATGTTTAGATCTGTATCTGTTTTGACCTTTGAGGTCAATGACTCCGTTATCTACATAAATGAAACGTAAAAACCTTCATCGATCGATCAATACTAAGCCTGTCTCATTTTTCAATCAAAATGCGAAACAACAATTAATTGTTTACTTTTAAAAGAGCAGTGCATACGTGGGTAAGTACATATGAAGACACATGAAATTAATCTTTGGTTCATCATCTTAAAATATATTTACACTAGCTTCTACAAGTGGCTTCACACGCGTGGAATTAGCACTTCCTCCATTATAAAATAATTCATGTGTGCTATTCCAGATCATATCTCTAAGCCAAATTTCATCCAGATCCGTTCAGCCGTTCTGGCGTAATTGAGTAACAAAAATCCGTACACCCAAACTTTCGCATTTTTAATATATACAGGGTGTAACGGAAAGGTGTGGTCATATTTTAGGAACCGGTTCTGCCCATCGATATGAACAACTTTCTTCAAGAAAACCTGAGGAAATTCTCAAAAATTTTTTTTACCTCCCATACAAATATTGATCAGCTGATGATAACTTTGTATGGAAAGTCCAATTTTTTTTTTGGAAATTTTCAGTTTTTTCTTAGAGAGAGTTGTTCATATCCATGGGCAGAGCCGGTTCCTAAAGTATGACCACACCTTTCCGTTAGACCCTGTATAGATACCTATATTGATGATGGATTTCAAAAAACGGGTATGACGTATGCTTATTTTTAATCGATTTAAAAGTAAGATTTTTTATTGAGAGTAAAGTACAATAAAAATTGGATATATATTGGATACTGTCTTGATTGTTTTATAATTACACCTCATTGGGGCAAAAAGTTGACTGAAGTAGAGACGCCATAATTGGCGTCTCTACTTCAGCACCAAAGCATTTATTTTAATAATTAAATTTTGTTATTTTGCTCGTGTTATTGAATGCGATAAAAACATCTCTCGACAGTCCTACTTTTCATGTTAAATGTAGAGTTCGTGAAAATAAACCAGACTGCATCGCAACACCCACCACCTGGTTTCTTGCCCTCTGTGCCCTAAAACTTACAGCCGAAGCTACCCATGTACTGCCACCGACAATGCCTATTTTTGTTGAGGGTGGGAAATCTTCAGTGACTTCTCCCTCTCTGGGTGGAGTGGGAGGGTGTGTCAGACTCTTACTGACTAAAACCTGCAGTCGAAGCTACCCATGTGCTGCCACCGACAATGCCTTTTTTTTGTTGAGGGTGGGAAATCTTCAGTGACTTCTCCCTCTCTGGGTGCAGCGGCAGGGCGTGTCAGACTCCTACTGACTAAAACCTGCAGTCAAAGCTACCCATGTGCTGCCACCGACAATGCCTGTTTTTGTTGAGGGTGGAAAATTTTCAGTGACTTCTCCCTCTCTGGGTGGAGCGGGAGGACGTGTCAGACTCTTACTGACTAAAACCCACCCCTGTTCCTCCCGCTCCACCCAGAGCGGGAGATGTCATTGGATGATTTCCCAACCCACAAAAAAAAACCCTTTTAATATAGTTCGTCGACTTTAATTTTTTTCCTTTTTCACAATATGGCGTCTGGTTGTCGCCATATTGTATTTTGATTATTGTCATGTCTTTAGTAGCACTCGTAAGATTAAGACGAATCAATTAACATAAGAATTATTAAAATCGGCCCACGCGTTTCGTCTCTGTAGTGCCACAAAGGAACGAACATACATAGGCAATAAACACATTACCATACCACATACCCTCCCTTGCGTCGCGAAGTCGGGTAAAAAAGTCGCGTATACTGCACCTACTTACATACATAATTAGTCAATACCATGTAAAGCCTAGCCTTGCTTACGCAACAGACAAGTTCTCATCCTAGGATGCACGAAACATATCACGTTACAAAGACGACACGTCCGTTTTGTTAATCCTATTGATACTACAAACTGATTGCTAAATCTTTATGCAACGCGGCTCCTAGCAAGACAATCAATTAACTAGTAAGCCTGTTCCATTCTTCCTCTAAGATTCAGACAACACAGAGATTATGTCATGAACTAGGCCAGTAGAATACTCTAGTACTGCTGCTGTGTACCAATGTAAAAACTATTATAAGTATTCTATATAAGTATTTGTATTCTAAGCCAACAACAACACTCTCGCATACCATTTCCGAATTAATTGCTTAGAAAGTTATTTAAAATCTTGATCTATGTTTTGATGTGATTACCTACACTAAATTACTCGGCAATTATAGTAGCTGTATTTTGATCCTCGTCAAAATAATTACAAACAATAAACCTACTCTGAAACCGTGTCAACCACTTACTTTTATCGTCTTGTCTATCATAATAACTTAACTTGAATTTTAAACTAGCAAAAAATCAGTACAAATGACTAGTTGAACATGTAAGTAATTATAATGGCTGTATCTCGCTATCTTGTTGGACTTGTCCTCCCACACCATGGCCTATCTTTAATCCGTTTTCAATCATCTACCACCTTACACTATAATTTTAACTATGATGTCATTTATTTGTATCCAACAAACCAAAATCAGTTAAGTGGTCTTTTTATTTTTCTTAGTCAGTAAAAGTCTTAATTTTACGGAAGACCATGTTGCTTATTTCAATAATACTACAAAAAAATAAAACTTAGAAAACAATTAAAAAATAGAATGTTTTACAAACTTAGATCAAAACCGCAACAAATGTACTTCTTCAACTCAGCCTTTAAGGGTGCCCAAGTCGGTCATTCAGATACAAACGTAGTATAGCGAATACTTTACTATTTGATGGTGTAATAACAAAACAAAAAATTATATCAATTTATTTCGCCATCATCTAGCCGTGTATGGACACAAAAAAGTTTTTTTTTTCAGAGAAATAAATTGATATAATTTTTTGATTTGTTAAAACACCATTATATAGTAAAGTAATCGCCATACTACGTTTGTATGGAAGTATGACCGACAAGGGCACCCTTAACAGTCCACTGCTGGATATAAACTTCTCCCAAGCTCCGCAACAGTAGGTACTGGTTTTCCACTTTCGAGTTCTGTCTGTCCTAGTCACATTTAAAAGGTCGTCGCTCCATCTAACTGACCAGCACAGGTGTGTATATTGGCCAGTTAGATGGACCGACGACGTTTTCACTCTATCATGTGATAGAGTGAAAACGTTTACACTCTATCACATGATAGAGTGAAAACGTTTAGTTGGGAAATGGGTACAATAAATCTTTCACTTTTGTCAAAAGCCAAACAGGATTGAGTATAATGCTTACCTACAGTAATAAAATGACAGAACATTTTGAATACTAAACGAAAAGGAAAGCAAACGCTTCTGACTCACCCATCACAACACTAGATCGACGACGTAAACATTTGCGGCCCAACACTATGGAATGTCATGTTTATGTAAATTGACCTTTATTTCCTTACGTGTACAGGTGTAACCTGATAATCCAAATACGTGCTTTACCTGTTTAGAGGCAGTAAAACGCTATTTATTTGGAAAGCAAATATTTATAATCGCTCTTCCGTGATGTATGTTGGCTTTCCGCCACAAGGATAGCGGCAAATTGTTTGAACCTAGGCGGAATCGGTTTCCATTGTCGGGTAATACCTGGTAGATAAATACGGACATCGGTTTATATTTGCAGTTAATTATAGCCAACATCGTCTGATAAGTGCTAATTTGTTATCAAACATGATCATGATTCATCATACATATAATTGAAAGCTTGATATATTTAAGGGTTTAATTTTAAACACTAATGGAAATGTTCCCGAATTACAAACACAAGTAGATAATATCAGAAACTTGTCAATTTTATCAACAATATTTAGTGTTTCTGGGAAACTAAAATTCAACATTAAATTAATTTTTAGTGTTCCGTACCTGAAGGGTTACATGCCTCCGCTATCTGTCCGTTCGTCTGTCTGTCAGCGGCTATAACTTATGAACCGTAATAGGTAGACTGTTGAAATTTTAACAGTGTGTGTATTTCTGTTGCGAAATAATAAAGTCGTATGGAGCCCTTCGTGTGTGAGGCAAACTTTTACGTTTTTGTTATGATATTTTTTCTTTCCACATTGTTGGGATCAATAAATTCCTTCCTTCAGAAAAAAAACAGACTTGTTGGTTTTTTCATTTTACTTTAAGTGGAAGTTTTAACGGCGTCGCATAAATATTAATGGTGTGTGACCCAGCACGCTCACATCCTTTGAAACGCAGATATAACGTGTATTTGAATGACCCACTTGCTACTTGTGGGCAACTTCACATGCTGCAAAATCACATTCCATCATTCAAGTGAATAAAAATAACTTATCAATTTGAACTTTAAAACAAGCATTTTCAATAAAATTGATTATAAAAAACTTTTAAAGGCGAGCGCGGGGCAAAACTCTCCACTCAATTGGTGCCTAAAAAAACTTTTTTACAAAAAATAAAACCGACTTCCAAAAAAGAAAATACACTAAAAATTAAAAAATAACTTTAATTTCGGCAGTCGGTGTTTGCATTTTATTTCTTCATTTTTTGACACTGACTGCCGAAATTAAAGTTATATTTTTAATTTTAGTGTATTTTCTTTTTTGGAAGACGGTTGTTTTTTTTTGTAAAAAAGGTTTTTTATTTTTCACCTTTAGTTGTTATACCCCAGAACTAAAAACCCCAATAAAATGGAACGTCGAACATAGAACCTCCACCTTTTTCGAAGTCGGTTAAAAATGGACGGTGCCGCCGAGGTCAGTCAAAGAGATGGCGAGATGACCTCGACGCGTACTGTGAGAGCTGGTTTGAGGAAGCACGGGAGAAGAGTTCCAGGAAAGACTAGAGGAGAGGCCTTTAGCCAGCAGTAGGACAGTGTAGGCTAGATAAAAGAACAAAAAATTGAAATAGTCTAAACTCGTTCCTGAGTGCAATACTGCTGCCATCTATGCAACTGCACGATTTAGAAATACCTATATAAACATTACGAATACCTAACTAAATGCCACTCATAAGAAAAATGTGATATCATCACATAGAATATCACGGACGCTATGTAAGATGTCCATCATAAAATTATTGCTTCAACACGGATGTACTTTGAAGTAGTCGCTTAGGTAATACTAGCTTCTGCCAGCGGTTTCGCCCGCATGGAATTAGTACTTCCCCCGTTATAATTTCAACACCTTTTTCACCCTCTTAAGGTGCTATTAGCTGCCAACGACCTTGAGTGGTTAGCTTGTTCTGCGCTTAGCTCACGTAACGCGTCGTATGTCCACCCAGTAATAGGACTCGTCCATCAAGGAGCGCTGTCCGAAATTAGACGCATTATTAATTTATTACACATAAAACAACTAGTATTAAACTATAACACTGAGACTAAATTATAAATAATTACATAATCTTTAAAATGGTGAAGGTTTCATAAAAATACGCTTTATAGTTTTTGCGTGATTCTCAATTTTTTATCCGAGTTAGACATAACTTTACAAATTAATTACACTATGTTATAAAAATATAATTTCAAATATTCTGAGATCAAATTACGAAGGAAATTGTCTAGAGTAACATATATTTTTTTTCAAAGAAATAAGACGTTTAGACGTGACGTTCAATTAAAAACCATTAAAAGTCGTATAACTGCGCCTTAAGTGCAACAAACAAACACACACACCAAGAACACACCCTCCAAATTCCATGTCCTTAGGACCAGCGGTTTAGACTGTGCGTTGATATATGACTCAGTCAGGACCTTCAATTTTATATAATTACAGATACACACATAAGTCTTATTTTTCAAGTGATTTTTATGTTTAATTCAAATTATTATTTTTCATCTACTGAATTGGTCGTAGGCACTAGTGCTGATATTGTTCGGTTTTTCCATCTGCTCTATAACAGCCCGGATTCTGGATGGCTTAGACGCATAATGTCAAAACCGCAAAATGATAAAGGGTTGTAAAATATTAAAAACGCAAAATGACCAAAGCGCACGACGTGACGTCGAAGGAACAAAATGTCTGAAGCGCTAAAAGACAAAAGCGCAATAGGTCAAAATTTCAAAAAATACGTCTAAAAAACCGGCCAAGTGAGTGTCGGACCACGCGCAAGGTAGGGTTCCGTAGACCGTACTTCACCTAAGTAATTTTTTTCAAGAATTTTGTATTTTGTACAAAATTTAACAAGTAGAAGCATTTTATAAGTTGGGCGCTTATTACTCTAAAACTAACAGAGCTAACTTGAGGAGGCCTATGTCGCAAGACAGCCTGACCTGGTAACTGATTTCAAATGTTAAGTTATATACATATAGGACAAAAATAGAAATGAGTATAGTTAATATAGTATAGATCATACACTATAATATCTATACTTAAATAGATATTATAGTGTATGTTTTATTATAATACAAATTGTGCAAAGGTCAGAGTAAATAAAGGTTATTTTATTTTATTTATTTAACAGAGCTAACTTAGCCGTAATAGTTTTTCTTTAATGTTCATTATAACTACCATCACGAATTTATTTAGATTTTTCAAGCCAATGGTTTAGCTTTTCATATCAATACAACTCTCTCAGTTAGAATTGATGTCAAAGGTCATGATTTCATGAAATAGTCGTTCCATACATCAATATGAACGTACAAGGTTGTATTGATGATTTTAATGATCTTAGAGTTCTCTAACTATGTACTTGCTACTGCCGCGAATATTTTTAGCAATGTATACAACCTGATACCACCTGCAAATTGAAATTGAATTTCACGGGTTACCCTGGCGCTTCCCCCTTAAAGTTTAATATTTCGCAAGCGAATCACGGAATCAAAAAATAGTATGTCTAATGAATTTGAAAGCCCTACCCAACGATATCCCAAACAACAGGATAGGTGAGAAAAAAAATTGTCCCCATTTTACATGCATCATTAAAAAAAAGTTTTTACTTCGTTATTGTGGCGTGATTAATATATATATCCATTAAAATTACGAGCAGTGGTAGCCCAGTGGTAACGGCCGCGACTTGAAACCTCCAACAAACCAAACAAAACAGACGAAGATGGCAGAACGAGCAGGACGCCTATAGACAGGATTGGTCACTAGACTAACACTAACGCAAAATAGAGAGGTTTGGAACGATGATTTAGCTATTGCCTATTTTTTTCCGGCCTTTGTTTGGCCCATTCCCTTTCCTAGAGAGCAGGTCTGAGTCTCAGCAGTGGGAACATTATTATACTGATTATGCTTATAATCTTTCTAGATAAATAGATAGTAGGAAAACACTATCCACGCCCAATGTAGATAAAGATAGATAGACATGGTGCTTAGTCCTTTACAAAACATTAACCCACAAACACCGCTACGGCCTACATTTTTTTTTTTAATTATTTGATTATATCCTATGCATATTGGGTACCCGATATCAATCATTTTTAATGTTTATAAAATTCACAGATTATGGAAATATCTCCAATAAAATTATGTGAAACAAAAAGCTGTCACTTCTTATGTAAAAGCCTACAATCAATAGAAAAGTGAAAATAAAAAACTTTTTTACACAAATAAGAACCGACTTCCAAAAAATAAATAAAAAGAAGTGCAAAATAGCTTATATTTCGGCAGTCGGTGTCAAAAAATGAAGACACAAAACCAGAAACACCGACTTTTTTTGTTTTTTAATCGGTTCTATTTTTTGTAAAAAACGTTTTTTTTATTTTTCACTTGTTTGATGTGTTTCCCCAATAAATTGTATTAATATTACATAGACATACGATCGCAGAATGTTAGTTATTGAAGAGTTCCACTGTCTATCTCCGAAAACCTTCATCAAATCGTAATGTATTTACTAAAACCTTCCTTGAAAAATAAGAATTTGAATAACGAAAACCCCATCCAAATCGGATCTGAAGTTTTTGAGAAAATCACAGACAAACAAGATACATACGGGTCGAATACAGAACCTTCTCTTTTTGAAGTCGGTTAACAATAAATAAAGAAGTAACTTTTTGTTTTAAATAAAAGGGACACTAAGGCCCGATTTCACCAATGAAACTAATCGCGATTAGTTTAAACTAAACGCAATTCATGCGTTTAATCGAGATTAGACCTTTATTTTGCGTTTCACCGAAAACTGGGCGTTTAGAATTTAAACTAAGTTAAGCTTAAACTAGTTTAGTTTGTAGTGGTAAAACGCGAAATGAAGCTCTAATCTCGATTAAACGCATAAACTGAGTTTAGTTTAACTAATCGCGATTAGTTTCGGGCCTTAATAAACAATTTCATTGTATCTTCTCTATCTCTACATAGTTATCAAAGTCGCTTTCTACGTCTGTTTTTGCGCTAACTCCTTCTAAACCACGCGACGGATTTAAATGCGGTTATCACTAATAGAACGAGCGATAAACGAGGAAGGTTTTGTGTATAATTTTGGGGCGGGACGATAGTTTAAAAATAAACACAGTTTTGGTAAATAAATATAGTTCTATACAATGTAAGGAAAACTATTTAGAAAATTGTGGAAATTATAGTTTAAAAAAAAAAACTATTATTGGTTTATTAATTGCTTTGATTAAATTAAAAATATAGCAAAATTAATATGCTGTCAAACGTTTAGTCGGGGCTCATGTCGAACCCGGATCTCTGAACCATTTATAATCTCATCAGCCTTAAAACGTTCAACGTCATGCATGTCAGTTTTATGTCATAAAAAAGTTGAATGGTAACATACAACATTGTCATATGGGGGACAAAAACGTAAGCATGTCGTACCTACGCCTCCTTTAAGTTGAACGCCCGAATAAAGTGGTACGGTACCCTTACAGCCAGTTATTACTCCGTTACTTGAATGGGTACAAGTTCTCAATTATACGTGTAAAGCGGGTACTTCAATTGTATAAGGAAAGCATCATTCCTAAAGCACCATTGAGGTCGAATTTCACTTAACTCTCAATAAGGCTGACAAGATGTTGCTTATTAATTCGGGAATACTCCATAAGTTATTTGAGCTGACTGGCGACTGTTTTATGCAATCTGCTATTCAATTCAATACTTTAAACGGGTAGTGTCGGTGTTGGTCCACATCAGGTGCTAGTTGTCCTAAAATAAAATATTTGCTTACAATTTGAGCATTGATTTTATTTTATTCTTGAAGTTCGTACACTTTGTACGTTACGCTAGTATAAAATATCTGTGCCGATAATACTGAAAAATCCAATGATTAGTATTAATTAACAAGTTTACATGACATTTCTCTGAATCTCGCGCTAATATGATGGTTATTGAACTTTGACTATTATAGTGTGTGAATAAAATGGATATTTGGAATTTATAGGTAGGTACAAGTATTTTGTGCAAATACTAATCCTCATAAAAATATCAAATATTTGTCGTTCCAACTCTCTAATACATACATATCCTATTTCAAATATTATATGTTTTAGACAGCGGAGTTTGTATGACTAATCTTCGCTTATACTTCATCAAATAACCATGTAGTGTTTAAATATAGTCTGCAATGATAATAAATTGATTGTCCTTATCTGTTTACCTATGTAAAAAATCCCGAGTGGAAGGTCAATGTTAGGTATATAATTTGGACAGATCACTTTATTTTTGCTTACTTAAACTGCGCTTTGAAAAACATTTACGTCATTTTTCTAATAGACGTTCTTTAAAACAGAGCGATTTTCGGGGCGCTGTACAAATATCGTTTTTTTACCCGACTCCCCAGGAGGGTAATCTTTTTCGAGTGTGTAGGTATGTATGTACGTATGTGGGTATGTCTATTTCTTTGGCACGCCCTACAACCTAAACGGCTGAATGGATTTCTACAAATGAGGTATCTTTAGATTGGTCTTGAGTTTGACCACCGAAGTGACAAAAGTTTAGCATTACGTCAAAAAAAAACCGAACACAGTAGTGTTCGGTTTTTTTTTTGAGACATGTTCATGTTGAGTATCAAAATGAAGGGCTTGTGAAGGTGATTTCAAAAATGTATCTCACTAAAGTATAGAAAATAAAAATTTCAAAAAACCCGACCGCAAAAACAACTAAAAAGTTCCAAACAGTTACTTTTCAAGCAGTCTGATGTTGGTGATTAAATTTACGATCGAACTAACAACAATTACCACCAACTGCATCAGACTGCTTGAAAAGTAACTTGTTTGGAACTATTTAGTTGTTTTTGCAGTCGGGTTGTTTGGAAATTTTATTTTTTTTGATAAATATTGATGCATAAACTTTTTCTACAATCTCCTTCACATAACATTAGGTATTTACTTTACTGAGTGCCTAGTGTTTAAAATATGTAAATTAGGCAAAATAATGTTTGTAAAAAAAATATTGCGTGGAATTTCTTAGCAGTCTTGGATCTCAAAGTTAGTTCGACCTCATTTAATTTAATGCCCACTAAAATTCTCGAAAAGGAAATTCACGTGGCTCCTAAAAGTCAAGGACGTTCATTGTAGGTGTCTCTGGGATAAACTAGTTTTCTTTATAATGTAGAAAATATTTTGGTGTGCGTGGGTATCTGTCTACCGCTGTACGAGGATATTCTAGTGATAAATTGGTTGTTATGACTGAATTTTGGATAATGTTAATTAAAGTGGAGTATCTGCATACTAGTTACTAGTTTAAACCTATCTTAAGTCTGATAATACTTGCGTTTTTCCTATAGGTTTTGCCAAAAATAGTTTGACAATAACTTACTACAATAATTACTTTGAATAATGTCACAGATGCCAGAAAGGACAATATTTCACAGATGACCTAATGTTATATAGGCCTAATGTTATAGTCCTGGCGTGTTACCAGTTAGATACCAACGCACGTGTGCCTCTCAATATAATCACATGGACTTTAAGAGGACACTACTTTTCACGTGTGTCTAACTAAAAATATTAAGATTTGAAGTTGAGATTTTGTCGATGTCAAGCTTTGATATTCACGTAGAGATTGATACGTTCATAACAACTTCAAATTCTCAATTCTTATATTGTGTGTATGGAAAACTTACACCTAACAAACATGTCTAGCGATAAACTCAATGTGAAGCGGCCAATAAAACGTCAGGCACTGGCCGCCGCGCCGTAGCGCCTGTTAATATTTGAGTACCTATCTAGTTATCTCATGAAGATGTTTGCTAGGCTTTTGATAAAACGTACGTTGGAAAAAAAAAATTATAATAATTTATTAAAGTAGCATTTCGTTCGTTCCAGTTACGACAACAGTGATGGGTCTTCTAGGACAGAGCAAGGAGCGATCCTGAACCCTGGTACCAAAGATGCAGCCTTAGACGTGGCCGGCGCAGTTCGCTGGTATGATGCCGATGGACATCTCTACCAAATGACGTACAAGGCGGGCAAGAGAGGCTACAGAACAATTATCAAGATGTTATCGTAATACATCGCCAGCAATGGATTGCAATTTTTAAGTATTAGCTCGAAAATATTTCGATAACAAAAGACTGGACAAATAATGTTATTTATTGACTAGAATGGTGTATTTAATTTAATTAAAATAATTATTTCAATTATAGTAAAAATTGTATTCAGTAAATTTCGACCAAATTCTTAAATTTCTGCTACCTATATAACAAATCTAAAACTGTAATTTAATGAATTCAAAAACTGCCCAGAAGTAATTATTATTATCAGTAAAGTAATTGTACTAGATTTAATATTTTAGGATAATTTGAAATTATAAGTTAAAAAATAATGTTAAATACCTAGAAGTATGTTCTATCTCTTAAATTAATGTATGTATTTATAAACGTGTTTTATTTATTTGTTTTATTTAAAGTACTCGTATTTCTAACCAGTGTTGTAACATAATATCGCGCATGTACAGGCTATTTTCCAATGGGTTAGGCAGATGTGTAGGTACCTAAAGTAGACCCACATTTTGCCAGTTAAGTTTAAGTCCTATATAGGGTTTAACGAAAATAGATAGCCTTTTTTAGGGTTCCGTAGTCCCAACAAGGACAAGGAACACTTATAGTTTCGGTCTGTCGATAGCAATAGCTTAGAGACTGTTAGTACTAGAAAACTGCAATTTTGCATGGGTATCTAAATTTATCACGCCATGAGAAAAAAAAATTAAAAAGATTTTTTTATGGTAGTACAAAGTGGGGATGATTATTTTTTCTCGCCTAATCTATAGTGTGGGGATATTGTTGGATGTGGATAAATTCGAAAAATAGTTAACGCGCCCCTGGGTACTCAGGGCATGGAAAGAACAGGGGTGGGTTTTAGTCAGTAAGAGTCTGACCCGCCCCCCGCTCCACCCAAAGCGGGCGATGTCATTGGATGATTTACCAACACAATAAAAAAATGATTTTGAAAGACCTATCCAACAATACCCCCTGGTATTGTTGGATGGGTCTTTCAAAATCATTACAGGGTTGTGAAGACTATTTATCGATTCAGCGATTCGTATGCGCGACATGCACTTTTTTTTTTGGCGGTCTTTCTGTCTGTCTGTCCGTCCGAGGCATAGACTGTTAGTACTAGAAAGCTGCAATTTTGTATGGATATTAATATTAATCACGCCACGATAACGATACAATTACAACTTGAAAAAAAAAAAATTATGGGATACCTATATGTAAAGTGGGGTTGACTTTTTTTTTCTCGCCTGTGCTATTGTGTAGCTTATGTATATCGTTGGATAGGGCTTTCAAAATCAGTCATTGCGTGATCGGTCATTGAAAAAACGGCCGTTTTTGACACTTTGGATACGAAACATTTTGAGTCCTGTTTTAACAACGTAAAAAGACTACCCTCTTTGTTACAAACCCAACGTAGCATTTTTTAATATTTATTTTGCTATGCTACGATTTTTTATTCAATGAGGGCGCCACTTGGCGGGTAGAAATATTTTGTTTGAGTCGAGCGTCGTCGTCCTATTAATTCGTGATGTTAGTATATATAAGGGACACTATCACGGCTACGTTAGCTCTGTTAGTTTTAGAGTTATAGTCGCCCAACTTATAAATGGTTTCTACTTGTTTTTTGTACAAAATATAAAATTCTTTGAAAATAATTACTCAGGTGAAGTTCTTAATTCTTTATTGTACACCACATCTTAACATAAAATACAGTCATGACACAATTAATGTACAAAGGCGAGCTTAACTCAAAGTTGAGTTTTCTCCCAGCAAACCTTTGAGTGATAGAGTGAGATCACATTCGAGGGTATGATTTTGTACAATATAAACTTATATAAATAAGCCCTCTAAATAAAATACATACAAACTACTATATACTAATATACACCAATATATACCCTAATAATGGGTAAAAAGGGGGTGACTACAGAGATGACGACTAATAGAGGAGTATGGAAGAAAAAGACATGTTGCGCCGACCCCAAATAAAATTGGGATAAGGGCAGGAGAATGATGATGATATACCCTAATAATATGAAGCTGTTAGTATTTAATATTTAAAACGGGTAGCAATCATTTAAAATTTTGGAAAATATATTTTTTATTTCGTTTTTTATTTAAACGTTTTATTTTAACAAACATAAAGCCCCCTTCAAAGTCCGCATGTTATAACAGGCGGCTACGGAACCCTACACTGTGCATGGCCCGACACACATTTGGCCGGTTTTTTTATATACTGCTACTACCCATAGAAATGAACAACTTTGTTCAAGAAAGTCATTAATTCTGGAAAATAAATTAGACATCCCATACTAATTTTTATTATCATCATCAGCCTTTTGCCCACTGTTGAGGCACAGGCCTCCTCTCTGTGAGAGGGTGTGCGCCGTAATCTACCACGCGGACCCAATGCAGATTGGTACACCGTAAATTGGGCAAAGGCAAGACCTGCCGGTTTCCTCACGATGTTTTCTTTCATGATCAGGTCATGATAACTTTTACAGAAAGTCCATTTTTTTATTTTTTGGAAATTGTTTATGACTTCCTTTAAGAAAGTTGTTTAAGTGTTTTTCATTCTCATGGGCAGAATCATCTAAAATAGGTACGACCACCCATTTCCGTTGTACCCTGAATAATAAGCGCAAGTTAATTACAATCAACCGGGCACAGAGCCAGCCGGGCTGTAACTCAGAAATTCCAGATGAAAAAACCAAATAGGGCTTAGCCTGATCCTGGTATTGAACTCAAGACCGTGAGTTCCTGTGGTAGGGGACTAGTAGGGATACTAAACTATCGAGAATAATGCTATCTGAAATATATGCCTATTGGTAAAACGGGATATAATTGACTTCTGGACTTAGCAGGGCTCGCTATTAGCAGTTATATTTGCTAAAAATACGTATAAATCGATACAGTTGTTCGTTGTGGTCATGTGAATTTTGAACAAACGTCCTTGTAATGGCGTGTTCACCAAGCCCCAATATAAATTATGAAGAGATCAGAGACATGCAAGCAAAGGTTAGTGTAATCTATGTAGTATTACTTATAATATCAGTAGCGCCTTGTGTTTCAGTCAAATGAATTGCCCAAAAAGATCATCATTGCCTTAGGGAAACTTACCCGTAAAATGAATGAAAGATTCGAAACAAATTAAATATCACTTGTTGAACACACAGTAATTAACGAGTACTTATTGTGAAGACAAACAGTTGCCCAGTTTACGGTGTGTCAATTTCTGCGTTTGCCACATTTCATAACCTGATTCGTGTTATCACCTCAGTTACTGCACTTCTACAATTGATGTAACATCACAAACAGTCAATGTATTTAAGGAGATTTTTACCAGTATTTTATATCATATACATTTACGTGTTCTACCTATTTGGATACCATCACTTCATCTGCCATCATGATTGCTCCGGTAAGTTTTAAATTCATTGTAAAACTTCAGCACTCAACAAGAACTCTTTTGGAATACGTATAAGTCTAGTCTAAGTCTTTCTATCATCTTTCATTAGATGGCCATAATGCTTGCATTATAGCCATGAAATGAAATGACACGCTTGTTTTAACAACCTCAAAATCATGTTCCAATTTAAAAATAAAACTAACTAAAACTTATTACATATTTTCATAGAGTAACTGAGTAGTGAGAAATACAGTTTCACAAAATGATTTTCAAGTTTTGAAAGCCATCTGAGTCGCAAACACAATGAAATTTCATTCAATAGGTATTAGAAAAGGTAGGAACATGAGTTGTCACAAGACTTTACATAACAACGAGCGCTGAACTGAAGGCTAAAAGGTCACACATGAAAAAAGAAAGACTCCTAAAACTTCATGACAAGTTTACAATATTACATCATTATACTTGGTGGATAAGTTAACTTCACAATATATAATATTGTTGTATGTCGTCACGTTTCAGAAACTGTTCGTGCTCGCACTCTTCGCCGCAGTGGTGGCTGCTGAAGATAAACCAGTTGCTGAGATCATAACAGAAAGGACCATTATTAATCCTGATGGATATAACTTTGAGTAAGTATAATCAGAAAAATACCAGAGGGTGCTGGATACAAGTCCTAAAACATCTAAATAAATGATGAATTGCTCCAAATACTGAGACTTGAGATATATATTTACTGTTTTGAATGTTGGAATGTGTGATTGGTTTGTACGTCCGCTTCTTACTAGTAAAGTCTGGTTGACTGGTAGGGTATACCTTGATGTATTGAGTCCACTTGTACCACTACTGTACATAAAGTTGAAATAAATAAGAACAACATAATTATACTAAAATAATCAAATTCCTTATACAGCTTTAAGACAAGTGACGGCGTATCCCGTCAAGAAGAAGGCAGCCTGATCACCGTCGGCGACAAGCAAGGCATAGCCATCAAGGGCTCCTACTCCTACCTCACTCCTGAAGGTGAAGAGTACCAGGTCACTTTCACCGCTGACGACAAAGGATACAAACCCACAATCAGAGTACTCCCCGCCCAGCAATAATTTTATAAATATTTGTACTTTTTTACTGTTTTCTACTGACTTTATTTAATTATATTTGGTTACAAGAACGATTGAACATTTATTTACTTCCTTTTTAATGGTGTGGTGATTTTTATTCACATAGTAAAATTACACACAGTATTTAACTGTTATCTGACTTTTACCTAAAGTTCCAAAGTCAGGTAGCGCATGACAAAATAATACTTTATAGAGCTTTTGGCTACTCGGAAAATTATTTTTATCAACGTAAATACGGTTGCTGGATGTCTTTCAAAAAAATTTCATTTCCATCAAAACAACAACCAGTTTGACCCCAGTTACCACGGTAACTTTTATATATGTACTTAGATCTTAACGAATATTCGTGACAAATTACTTAGACTCGTCGTGTGTCACTGTGTTTAGTGATGCACGAGGAACGTTTTTTTGACTTAGCCGTTTTTTATATGAACTTCTAGACAAGGGTCAAAAAAATTAAGCTGAAAATACGATTACTCCACTTATTTATGTATTTTAGCTACTATTTTAATAATTGCTCAATGAGAATGAGTATTATCGTTCAAATGTTTCCAAATTATGAAGATTATTTTACTTTTTTTTATGAAAGGTGGCTTGTTCCAGCCAACCTGATGTACCTTAGTACCGTCGGCTTGACGCCAAATATGACGGTCCTCGCCCAAACTTGAGGCTTCCTCACATACAAGCCCCATCACTGGAGGATCGGGTAAGTCCATCGCTTAAGGCATATATATCCGCCAAGTGGCGCCCTTATTGAATAAAAAATCGTAGCAAAGCGTAGAAAATTAAGATAAAAGAATCCTATGTTGCGTTTGTTGCAAAGAGGATAAGGTGTTTATACGTTGTTAAAACAGGACTCAAAATGTTTCATATCCAAAGTAGTAAGAAAAAGTGTCATAAACGGCCGTTTTTGGTACTTTTGCTTACTACTTTGGATACGAAACATTTTGAGTCCTGTTTTAACCACGTACAAATACCTTATCTTCTTGCTAACAAACTCAACATAGGATTCTTTGATCTTTATTTTCTATGCTAAGATACGATTTTTTATTCAATGAGGGCGCCACTTGTGCGGAGGTAGGCCCATAAAGAGAGTTTTCAAAATATTCAAAAAAAAATATTAGTTTATCCGCCATACTATGCAAATGGTTATGGAAAATTTAGGCAATGTTTACTGTTGGTATAGCATTGTCATTTTCCTATATTTAAACATCTTCTCAAAACTCGTTAGACTAACTTAATATCAAGTATGTCTTGAATCATGATAGCCACTTTCTCGTCGTGAAGTTTCATTTAGTAAGTTCGTGCCGCAATATTTTAGCAGGCACTTAATTTGAGGATGTTTGCTCTCACGAAGTGTATTTTTAAGAGTAATTGAAACAGCCGAATCAGTTTTCATGGTGACATATTACAAGTAAGTGCTCTCCTTTTGTTTTTTGGCTTGATAAAAACAAAGAAAACGGGTGAAAGAATTTATAACTAAGTTTTTGGCGCCTGTAACTTTTTTAAAGATGATTACACCGAACAATCCAAAGCTGATCTGACCTTAACGGATGAAACTTTATTTATTATGAGTTTTAAACTTTTGGTGTCATTATTAAATAATTTACTGACAAGTTTTATGAATAACTTAGTCTTTTTATTTTTCAGGGTTAAAAACAGTGACCTCTTCTTGCAGACGCAAGAAGAGCTGAATTTTGTTTCGCAGAAATTGTGACAAAATAATGCAATATACATTTCAGACAAAAAGGTGATTGATAGGTAGGTAGTTGTACCTCTACCTAATAACTTTGCTGGATATGTTTTTTTATAATTTTATTTAGTAGAAATAATTCTAAAGAAGTATATTCGGAAAATAAACACTTTTCTGACCTGACCTATTTTGGTAATTCAATCTATTTTACTAAGTGTGTTTTATCTAGCTCTTTTGTTCATGGGAATAAGTTGTACTTACGTATAGACGTAAGTACAACTTATGTCATTTAAACGATTAAGTATCAAGCAGGTACCGAATTAGTACATTCCAAGACAACGATGACAAAGTGATTTCCTTGACCATCAATCATTTGAAGATATATAAATACTAGGAACTTCTTTTTGTGCTTTGCCCTATTTGACTTTTAAAGTAGAATTGGATCTTAATCCTAATTAATGATACTTAGTGTACCGACCTAGTAAAAAATAAGTTAATTTTTTTACGCTTTGCATCTGCAAGAAGTCAGCTGGAAAAAAAACTATTATATACGAGTACGATAACGATTGCGGTAACTGCAGAGCGTTGATTATGGTCAGAAATCAATCATAGTACGAGAGCCCATAACCAAAATTTTTGCCTCTCCGTTTTACAACCAAATCCGTACAAAACGATAGATTTGGTTATACTGATCCCAAAAACACTAATATCAAAAAAATATTCGCGTCGCGCCTGACCTGGCCGCATTTTGAAATATGTCAAAAAATTGTACCGAAAGAAATCTGCCTGATTTTTCAGAATGTAGGTGAACGATAGATTAAACTGGAAACCAAAAATATAATTTTCAGACACCAGTAGCGTCACACGTACCCAGGAGACCATTTGAGTAAATAAAAATGAGGAAAAAAAAAACCATAGCAAACCGTCTGCAAATCTTGTTTTCAAGTGAACATTGGCCAGTTGAGGAAAATAAATCAAGTTTGAGCATCTTATGTGTTGAAACCATTTTAAACGTGTTGAAAAATCTAACCAGGAGAACCAGGCTGCTATGAGACAGGTCGGTTAAATTTTTTGATATTTTTGAAAATGCGCTCAGGTGACATGTGACGCGCAAAATGTCTGAAAACAAACTTTTTCCCAATAACATAACGAAACCTATGAACAGTTTTAATAACAGATATATTGTGATAAAACCATCCGCTTATTTTGTTTTTCACATAGCAGAAATGGGACCCACGTAAAACTGCGATGTTTTGGTACTGTCTACCATACCAAATCGGGTTCAGATTAATCTAGTCTAACGATTTCATACAGTTTTGGACGTAAAACGATGGGACATGGTTTTGCTCGTGGGCTCTCGTACCTACTATCAGGGTGGCTTGTTTGAGATGACAAACCAGTTGTTAAAAAAAAAACAATAAAATTGGTTTTTAACCTTTATTTCAGGCAGTGTTAAGGTATATAAGGACAAAAAAGTCCTTTACATATTTGGTTTATGCGAAGTAACTGTAAGACTTAGGATATCGGGGAGTTTTGGGGTGAGTTTAGGCTTGAGGGGCGGGTGCAGCCTGGTCGGCAGCTTTCTCTTCGGTGGGCTGGTAGCCGTCCTTGTCAGCGACGTAGGTGACGGAGATTTTCTGGCCATCGGGGGCGGTGTACTTGTAGCTACCTTTGACGACAAGACCTTGCTGGTCGGTATCGTTCTTGTATTCACCGGTCTCCTGCCTGGAGGTGCCATCACTGGTCTCAAATCTGGAACGTATATAAAAGATCAGTTACGGTGGCATCGTATAGAAATAAAAGCTCTCTTATGACAGAAAATATATGTTGTTATGTTTAGAAGATACACACGACATAAGGTCGTACTAATACGGCTACAAAAATAAAAAGGTACATTTGATAAAAAAAATCTGTTACAAACAATAATGTCAAAAGCCCTTGTCTTTGCAGGCAGTGTCAGCGTTAATTGAAGGTAAACGTAGGATCGTGAGTCGACGGCGCGTAGTGTTCCAGGCGCGCCTCAGAGATATCTCAACCACCACTAACGGGGCCCATCATGGCCGGTGCCTGCGTGCCAAGGGGTAGCGGATAAATTCAGTAACAGAGTTACCGCTCCCCTGGGCACTCAGGCAACGAAGGGACAGGGGTGGGTTTGAGTCAGTAAGAGTCTGACACGCCCTCGAACCCAGAGCGGGAGAAGTCATTGGATGATTTCACCACCCAAACAAAAAAAAAGTACCCTGATGGTGACCCAGAGCAAATATTTAGACACTGAATGAGATTTTTTGGGCTCGACCGCCTCCATCCATGGACAAATGTTTGTAAACAAGTAATCTTGATGATGATGCCCTTTTCAAACAATGAATTAATTAGGTAACATCTCAAGTTGTGATGAAATCAATAAATATTATTTATGTCGTATAGTGTGAGTGGGTACTTGTTATGTCATTACTTCTGTGTCCACGCCTTTGATCAATGTTAATGAGTAAATTACAAAATGTAGGCAACTGCCTGATAGGCACTTAACACTTGTAATATAAGTACCTATTACAGGAAGTATTTTTCATGAAAATTTAAAACACCGTCAGAAACGGTCGTGACCCTAATGACTTGGCATTGGTTTTCGACTAGTTCTTGAGTGTCTTATACAATATTAAATCTTATAATTTTTAACTCTTTCGCTCATATTGTATGTTCCTAGGTACTATCAGAGAAATTAACTATTAATTACTTTAACGATACGAGACTTGCATACGGCATAAAACAGCAGGGTACTTTTGTCTATGTGGCAGTTACAACCTTAGTGAATTTACAGTTTACTGGGAATTATTGTCAAAAGAGGAAATCAATAATTTCACTGAATTTATGTACATATACAGCGCAAGCGCAATTGCTGAGCTATGTAGGCACTTCGGACCAAAAAAGTCATCCAAAATTAAAGTTCATAATTTAAAAAAAAAATATTGAGAAATGATGTGTTCAAAAATGTCAACGGAATTGAGCTTGACACCTATTTACAGACGAAACTGGTCCACACCATTCCAAAACCGGGAGGAATGGAAAAAGAAAAGGAGGATTTTGCCCAGCACTGGAACAACACAGGTTAAAAATAAGTAGTTAATAACTTACTCAAAGTTATACTTGTCTACGTCGACCTCATCGACTTGCTTGAGGATCTGAACGGGCGCAGCACCTCCTGCAGCCGGAGCCGGCGCGGGCGCATCCTCCTGAGCGAACGCTACTGCGAGAACGGCCAGGGCGAACAAAGTCTGGAAATGTTATTAAGTATCCTATTCAATGTGATCTTTCAATCAAGTGTGATCTAATTCAACCAAGGATAAGTTAAGTAACATCGCTAATTAGTTAATTTAACATATCTTGTGATATTAGAAATATTATATTAAACTTAGATTGTTCGTAAGGGTTTCCTCAATTAAATAAGACAACTAAACAAGAACTTTTTTAAACTTTTTTAAAATTTAAAATATAAAATTTAAAAAAAAAACACTCACAATTTTCATCATTTTGAAGATGTTTAAAAATATAAGAATTCAAGTAAGGATGTGTTGGTGGTAGGACGAGTCCTGAACGTCTATGCTCTGAAGTTACAACTTGAGCTATAAATATCATTCCATTGTGTTGACAATGTGATATTTCGAAGTTTCATTGGGAGGCAAGGTGTTAATCACAATCATGCAAACAGTTTATTTAAGGTGATCCAAGAAACGTTACAGGGATTTGTGAATTGTGTAAATTGTTTGCCGTCGGCCGCTGCGGGCGTGTGTCTCTTAACCTACATCCGAGGCGCAGCATACGCCGTACCAACGAAAATCCTTGAAGGCAGCGTCGCACAATTTTTTGTTTTGTTTAAAGATTCACACTAATACGACAATGCATCACTATTAAAGATGTTTTAGATACGATTAGCGATTTGTTAATACAAATCGCTAATCGCATCTAAAACATCCTTAGGTATTTTAAACAGAAGCAAATATTGTGACAAGGCAAATACATAGGCGTCTTAATGGAGTCAATCTTGATCTTAGATCATTTCTGCGCGTGCGACCAAACGATCTAGTGGCTTAGTGTAATATTTTGGTTAATGATAATTGCATAAGTGTAGAAAAAAATATTCTCCTCAATTAGTTTTAAATACACAAAATGATGTGATTCAGTACAGCAGATATTGTTTAAATCGGTAATTTATTAATTTAAAGTTCGTGTACAACAGTGGTACATAGGGTGATTAGTCGTGTACGTAGAATCTTCCACAGAAATTTTACCACTCCCTGATTTCTTCCGCGCAATTATATCGCATTAATATTTTTAACCGACTTCCAAAAGGAGGTTCTCAATACGTCTGTATGTTTTTTTTTTTTGTATGTTTGTTACGCGATTTCTCCACCACTTGTGAATAGATTTTTATGATTTGTTGTTTTTTGTTTTTTATTTGTTTGTTAGGTCATACTTCAGAGGTCGTCCCATATAAGTTTTATCGAAACAGCTTCAGCACTTTTTAAAAAAATGAACATAATCATAAAATATGTATACACAGATGACGTTTTGGTTGTGGAATTCCATGTTTTCATGTTATTCGGGCATAACTTTATTATTTAGTTTTAGTTCTGGGGTACATCAACTGTGAAAAATAAAAAACTTTTTACAAACAATACAACCGACTACTAAAATTGCAAAATATTTTGAATTTTGGAATTCGGTGTCAAATAACGAAGAAATAAAAGTTATTTTTCAATTTTTAGAAGTCGGTTGTATTTTTTGTAAAAAAAAAAATATTTTTCAAAAGATGGTTAATGTAAGAACTTTAAAAATTTTTTTTTGAAGAAAGATGAGAAGCTAATGAGTTTAAAGTGCTGAATAAAGTGTTCAAAGTTATCCTTCATAGCTGGTCACAGCAATGCTAGCAGCAGAAACAGTTTAAAAAAAAACCGCCGTCGAAGTGTTACCAGGATTACCACAGATTCTTTAGCAGAATTTAGTAGAATAGAATTATCTTTAATCAAGTATCGCAAGTACCAGTAGCAGTAGATAATGTTCTGTTAAATGTTTTGATTGTCCTTGTCACATTATTTCCGTTAAGATCGGAGCCCATTTTCTAAGAGGATGTACCAGTAAGGCGGGTCACGAGTTCATAATGATATGACGTCACCCCACGAATCCTCAACTTCGAAGTTTTAATTACTGGTTGTAATATCTAGAGAGGTCACCCGATTTGAAAGGTACAAAATATCCTGAGAGTATGACAATGAACACTAGAGGGATGAAAATGTTTGGTTGGCCTTCCAGCTATCCAGCATTTCTAGCATTTATGACATCTTCTCAAACCAACAATGTTATTAAGTCTTGTCAAAATGCTTAACCCGGGCTTGCGGACGGCGAGTAATGGGAAGCTCACCGTCCGATCAGCACCAGCCCCGAGAGTCGACGGCGCGTAGTGTTCCACGCGCGCCTCAAAGAGTTGTCAGCAATAATGACGGGGTCCGTCATGGCCGATGCCTGCCCAGGGGTTGTGGATAAATTCGAAACAGAGTTATCGCGTCCCTGGGCACTCAAGGCAGGGAAGGAACAGGGGTGGGTTTTAGTCATTAAGAGTCTGACATGCCCTCCCGCTCCACCCTAGAGCGGGAGATCTCATTGAATGATATCCCATACCACAAAAAAAAACATATTATTCTACGACTGTACAGTAGGTTGTTTATACATATGTAGGTATCGCACGGGTTATGTAATAGAAGGCTGCGGTAACCCACACCGTGCAATATGTCATTGTAATTGAATTTTCAATAGAACGTCTCTGACTTGTTGCAGGGTTGTCTATTCGTTTTTTCAATAGGTCAATTCAGTTAAACCCGTATTCGTAGTTCCTAATATGGAGTTTTCCAATCCAGATAGGTAACTTTAGACACATACTTATGGCATAACTCATAACTACTACTTAAATCTCTAACAGGGACAGTACTAACAGAATTTGTAACAAATGTTTGGAATAGGCGAACTGAAATAAAACATATACCTACCTCTATTTTCAGTACCTATGAATGTACCGTAGTGCAATCTGAAAGTATAAGTTACACGTTCCAATTTAGAAAAATAGCAAAACTACAAAATACAGTAGGTACAGTACATTAAACGCGCAAAAAAGTGACACCTAATTTACTTCTCGAGGCTGCGGTTTCACTAGAGATGTACTAAGCTACACAGCTTAGCACATCTCATCACTTGCTTTCCCCTTGCCCCATCCCGCTGATCTAGCGAAGCATCTCGCATAGCTCGCGTCGCGCATCTTCATAGCACACTTATCTTACTCGCCCAGTTACTTAGCTTATCTCTAGTGAAACTGGATACATACGGCTTTATAAATGCTCGCTATCCATATGCTTAGTTTAAATACCAGTTAGTGGATGACCATAGTTTCGTGGCTTAGCTTCACTGCGTAGCTATATCCTCGCACATCTCTAGTGGCAACCCTGCACCTAAAGTTAAACAGTTAGATTCATATTGTCTGACCTCGCTGAGCACACAATCGCATAAACAAGCCATGCTTACGTTTCGTCTATGGTTAAAAAAGGTTATTTATGACTCTGATGCGGAATTGACGGTCAAAACCGTAACAATATATTTTCCTAGGGTCATTATTATAATTGTTTATGCGTGCTGTTAATGAACCGAACAAAATTATTTCGGTTCCTTCAATAAGTAAAAAACAGAAATAGTTGTAATTATCCTATCAAATGTCTGCAGTTCAAAATTATGATTTCAAGGATACCTATATGGGATTTTCCTACAATCAGCACTGCTTGGCATGCGTTGTTGGTGGGTATAGTTTATAGCTATAACAAGAATGGTGTTGTCTAAGTATCTATCATTATTCCAGTCGGGAATCCCCCGCAGTTGGCAAATGGCTTTCCTTTCTCCAATTGGGACTTCCCAATTTGGTGCGTCCCAAAACTCGTGCGTGCCAGTTTTTTTGCGATCGGCTTCCTAATGGATTAATAATTATTATTGTAAAATATCCGGAAGTAACAACATTAATATGATTTATCCTAAATATGAAGAAAGAGAGTCTTGAAGACTCTCTTTTTTAATGAATTCTTTCTTGAATAAATTCTTTTTCATTTTTTTTTTATAATACTTTCATTCTTCTCTATGTACCTGCAGCACACTTATTCCAAATTGCAATAATTTTGGCAATTTGGCTTAGTTATGCTGTATAATATGCTCATACAGTAATTAATAAGACTAAGACAAACAGAAAATAGTTCCGGAAGAACACACATATCACGCATCAACCTATGTTTCTGTTACTGCAGTACATAATATAATACGTAGTAGCATTTTAGTAGGTACGAAACCGGTTGTTATGCATGTCATAGGTACTTATGTTATGTTTGCCTATTAGCGGCTACCAACATAACCGTGTTTATTTTAATACATATTTTTACTTCCGCACCACACAATTTAAAAAGCAGGGTTTTTTTTTTAAAACAAGCATTTCGAAATCTTTGACACGTCCGACCATTTATGAAGGCCAGGATTTTTGACTCACATCGATGAATTAGACACATTTCGTCAAAACTGGAAAGTGGAAGCATGGGCTCGCGAAAGTTGGAAAGAGTGAAGGGGTGCGTTTGGCCTTTGCCCAAGAGTGGTGATGAATTGGACAGCAAAAAAGAGCAGCTAGAAACTCTTGTGTATATTTGTCATTATTTGAACCGTCACTTTGCGCAGGAATCTCATAACGTATCTCGTTGTGAGTGTTCCCACAAAAATTTCTCTTTTTCCATCACTCCTTTTGCAGGTATACTGCAAGAGATTTTTTTTATGGTTGATAGGCACGCGTTTGACCACTATCTCACCTGATGGTAAGCGATGATGTGGTTGAAGATGGAGCACGCTTGCCTAGAAGTAAATAAAAAGAGGAGTAAATAAGCAGCACTTGTGCACCAATTTCTGTTTCCTTCTTCTTGTATGTTTATTGTATGTGTGAGTACATTAATTCTTAAATTAATTAATAAAAGCAAATTAAGATGAACACTACTTTGTTATCATAGCTATGTATAAGATGAAGACGTACGATGAAAAAGATAAACTGATGGTGTTTATTTAAATATATTCGATTGCTGAGAATTTCTATAAATTGCTTGGCGACATCAATATGCTGATTATATCTGATTTATCTCCAATTAATTTCCCACGCAAATTGCTGGATTTAGCGGCTCGATTGTTGTGATATTAGTGGTGATGGAAAACGGCTTCTGAACAACTATTTTATCTTTTTACCTATTTACAGGAGCTAAGTCATTAGCATCGTCGTTCTCTTGCGCGATCTCAGTTTGTTTGCGGTCAGCTCAATATGACTTCTTCTTCCATACTTCTACAGGATGTAAGGGAATTGCTAAGTCACATTTTAGACACTGTTTCTACCCTGGGCATGCTCAACTTTCTTCAAGGAAGTTATAGACAATTCCCAAAAAATGGACTTTCCGTACGAATTTACCCTTAGTTGATCAAAATTAGAATGGGCGGTCAATATCGTTCCATCGTCGACTTTGTCTCTATCACCTCTGACCAGAGTCAAGAGCAAACCCATCTAAAACAAAATTTAAAAAAAATATTTTTCGAAATAGTCAATGACTATCTTGAAGATAGTTGTTCATTTACCTACATTAACAGATACAGTGTTTGATTTAAGACTACCTATTTCCGTTACACACTGTATATAAGTCGATATTTCAGTTTTACCACCTTACAGTATTGCCTTAAATTAAAAAAATATGTACTTTGATATTTACTTTGAATAGATCGTGACTGATGAAAACAGTCAAGTAAAATGTAAACTTACAATTTTTTTTCTGGTAAACTTACGGAAACGCGATGCTAGGAAAATTGTGACCATGATGCCGTTGCCTATAGCAAAACTTTTGTAATAAGAAACTCGCGAATGGGAATTTTTTTTTATACAAATATCGCATGTTTATGGTATACATAACATAAAAAATATAGGCAATCAATGTTTTTATGTCTTTATTTTGAGTAAATTACGGTTTATAAACAAAATCAAGGATTTCATTACGAGTTTATAACTGTCGTGTGAAATATACTGACAATTGTTAATTTATTGTAAGTACATACATAGGTACTTGTTTATTTGAATTTAATGCAAAATAATTATTTATTTATTTATTCAGGTAATGTCACTCTCTGATATGATTTTATGTTATGGCAATTCATAACATAAAATCATAAATATAATCTCAAATAAATAATTACAATCACATCATTATTATATTATGTAGGTATAAATGCGTATAACATAATTTTATAATCAGCTATAACCGAATTTCATAACACTTTCTCAAAAAAAGTTGTGTACAGCACATGTGACCAGTTTGTTAATTAGAGGTGTCTAATCAAATTAATGTTATGTACATAATTAGCTTATCTAGCAAGCATAGTAGTAAACCTACTTGCTAGTTTGATATCTTCGATTGCTAGTTTTCATTGGCTACTACGTATGAGTTTGACATTCTAAAGGCCGAGTAAGGGCGTTCACTAATGCTGTGCTTATTAATTAAAAACAGTTTTCACGTGCTGTTATTATTTTAATAGCAATTAAAACTTTAACAGAAAACTAAACAAATATTTAACAGATGCGTTACTGTAACGCTTGCCGAGGTCGGTCCGTGGATAGGTAACCACCATTGTTTACCGAGAATCCTATGTGCCTCAGAAAGCTGTTGGTCCCAACTGTAATTTTTAGATCTTTGAACTGTCAAAGATCTAAAATTCTGGGCTTCTAACTGCAGTTATAAGCCCGAAAATCAGACACCAGTCTGGCCAAAATCTATCGTGTAACTCAGTTCCTCTGTTGTGGAGATCAGATAGGCTGTCGCTTTGATCCCTTCAAAATACTTGTATTTAGCTGCATCTGGTTAGGCTGGAAACCGATCGTAACATAGTTGGGAAAAGGCTGTGTAAAGTGATTGTTTTTTATTTAATGGGATCGTCTGTCTTGGTATGTGCGTGTGATGGGGACGGATGAAACGCATGTGACTAAAAGAGTTATGTATATAGTTATGGATGGAGAGGGAGATTAAAGCCAATAAAAAAGGAATAATTGTATGGGTAGTGATAGTGGAAGAAAAAGGAGTTACTGTGACTGAGAGTCTTCATGCTTTTGTACCATGTTACTTGGGTCCACCAAGTAATATGGTACAAAAGCATGAAGATGATGAATTTTATTAAAGCAAGAATTATAATATTTAAATAAAAAAGTATTTTGTAACCACCCACAACAGTCATCAGTGCGCGTCTTTACATCAGTCCCATGCATAGTTAAATAATCGAAATATCAACTGAAGCTTCATTGCCTTGGCATTACGTTCGCGCGTTCATTACGACGGGAATATAAACAGCTAATATTTTTGTTACGGAACTTTATCGACAATAATAAAATTGAATAACCTTGATGTCAAAAACTCCAATACTTACATAAAAACACAATACCCAATTAAATAAAGATTAAACGCAATAGACAAACAAAAACTATGAACAGTCTTCGACTCCAAGGACCACGTTTAGTTTTTAGGAACTTATCGGTTATTTATAATAATCATCTATGAACGATCTGCATAACATTGAACTCGTTAGTTTGGGCGTCTCAAAGTCTACCAAAGTATTAGTATTATAGTTTGAATCCTTGCTGTTTCTTGCTCGACTCGTCTTCTGATCTGTACCTGTGTACCTGTCTACAAAAGTGCACCACTGTCTCATACGTTCTGGAAAAGACAGGTCAAAGACACTGGTACCAGACCCCTTTCATTTTGAAACTTAAAACGTTAGTTAATAAAGGTAAAGTTAGTATTCACCGTCGACCAGATCAATAATCGTATTTCTGCGATGCATATTTTTCATGAGAAACATTAACTTTGATAGATGCTCCTTCCCTCCCTTTTTTTTGGAGGGCGGGAAATCATCAAATGACTCTTCCCGTTCTGGGTAGAACGGGAGGGCGATTCAAACTCTTACTGACTAAAACCCACCCCTGTTCCTTCAGTTGTTTGTGCCAAGGGCCGCGGTAACTCTCTTTCAAATGTATCCGTGACCCCAGGGAGGCATCGGCCCTAGTGGACCCCGTCAGTTGCTACTGACATGCCTTTGAGGCGCTCGTGGAACACTACGCGCCTTCGACTCGGGCTTGGTCCTTGTGCGAGCTACCCATTACTCGCCGTCCGCAGGCCCTTGCCTACGGTGGCAGGGTATCGGCTTGCTACTCCCGATGCCCAGAGCGTCTCCTGCAGCGGCTGCTGGGGCGCGAGGGTGTTTCTATCTCACACGTTCTACCTCCTCCTTCACGAGCATTACTGCTTCACAGAAGGAGGTATGAATGCTTCCCTTACTGTAGTACTCGACCAGCTTCATTGCCTCAGCGTTTTTCTGACGGTCGCTTGTTGATTTCGTTTATTGATTCTAATTTCCAGGAATTGCTGTGGTTGGGAATTGTGTGGTGGGCTTAACCTTACTCCACTGTTTACCCAAAATGCTTTTTGGGTAAACAGTGGTGGCTTGACCAACGCATTAGTGCACGCGAGATGCTCCATTATTCTTACATTAACACATCGCTATTTAGTATATAGTTACAGAGTCTTGATAAAAATAATCTTTATCAAATCTCTGTAACTTTATATAACGTAATAAATGGCTTGCCTACCTAAAGGTCATTTTGACTCATTGAACTCCTAGTCAAACGAAAAACTGAGTGAATAAGATTTAGTAAATGTTTTTAAGGACAGACGATAGATTAGCAGTTTCATGCTGTTAATGTTAGTGTCAAAGTTTATTTTTCTAAACGTGGTTATGAGGTAAGTATAGTGAATACTTACCTCCTAATCAAGGAAAAATACCATCAGATATGGCTGTATATATATATAGCAATCTCTGCTGAGTACAGCCGGCCTGTGTTTCAACCATCGTGAAAACTTAGGTACGTGGAATGATTTGTCGTTCAACCATGATGGCACTTCAAGTTTACTTCTCCTTAGTTTTTACGGTGACTTATGTGAAGAACAGTAGGTATAACTGTCTTTCCAAAACTACATACAAGAATGTGATCAAAGCTTTCCACATCATGTTGGTAAGTTGTATTTTTTTTTTGGAACAAAAGAGATAACATTAAAATATCTTCACTGAAATGAAATGGTGCCCTAGATTCCTTACTAATTCTTAAGATTATTGCTCTGCTGATTTCTTCCCTGAACTATCAGGTATTCCCTTAAAGGGATTCTTTATGGTTAATGTGATTCCAATACCTAAATAGGTTAAGTTCAAATGGAAGTTCGATCTTAATATAATGAAGGATAATACGATTGGACTGCACAGTTCTGTGACATTATCAAAAGTCGAGAATCTCGTTACGTATAAATTCGTCTTATGACTCAGCCTCAACCTTATAAGATTGGACTGATTTAAATATTTAAAAAAAAACTATTTTAATTATTTTAGCGATGTATTCCTCCTCATGAGAGATTGAATATAAATTTTCCCTCGACTCACCCATCCTTGTATTTCCATTAGACTATTTATGATTTATGAAGTTGTAAGATAACAATAAAATAAATTTGACGTCCATTTAAAATCGACAGGGATAATAAAAAATAAACAAGTTTTTTGTACTAAGAAAACGCAATACCTTCCAAAGAAATATTAATGAGACATTAACAAAGCTTACTAACATAAGTCTAGGTTTATTCCTAGGAACCTTCATGAATAGTACAAACATTAATGTTTTGGAGACATTAATAAACTTAATGCCAATACATGAGCATGACTGCAGTGAGTCAGAACGAAACTTCAGACACCTTTAACTAGTTAATTTTGACGCAGCTAAATATGACCGGGCTGCAAATCGTTTTAAGGGTGCCGAAGGTACCCGAAGGATCCAAACGGAGCCCTATTGTTGTCACTCCGTGTCCGTCTCTCTGTCCATCCGTCGTCTGTCACAAAATTTTGTAATGAAGTATTTTTTAACTTCTCATTGACCTATGAACTTGAAATGACATGGCCGGATCCTGCCCTCGGAATCTACATTAATGTACAGTAATTATTTACATGTGAAAATTACTTATTAAATAAACTAAAATTAATTGCTACAATTATATTTCTCCAGAACAGGCGAAAAAAAATGCAAAATAAAGTTGCGCTGTTTTTGTGTGGTTTATAATTTTAACATAATTCTATGCAATGCAATACATTTTTTTATTATTTACCCCGAAGGGCAGGCTAAAGTCTTTTGACCAGATTGCCTAGTCTTACGTAGTGTATTTTTACTTTTTATCCATTAAAATGCAGATGTAACACATTCTATGCAATGCCATGTCTTTCCATGCTTCCTTCAGATGGAGTTATTTGCAATGTGTTGATAAACCAATACTGAAGGTACACACCATAATGGCAGAGCACTTGGCTACCCAATGGTGTGTATTGGTTGTGGATGCTCTGTTATGGGGAGGCGTTACTCAGTGTCTGTCATTTCATCTCTCTGTTATGGGGAGCTCATCATCATCATCATCAGCCTTTTAATGCCCCCAGCAGTGTATCCAAGTGAGAGGGTGTGGGCCGCAATCCACCACGCGGGCCCAGTGCGGGTTGGTGGATGTCAAATGCCTTCGAATTTTTGGTTCTAGGACATGCCGGTTTCCTCACGATGTTTTCCTTCACCGTTTTGAGAGCAGTGGTAATGAAATAATTTACACAAAGTAAAGCGCCTGCCTGGGTGATGATGAATGAATGATGACAATGACAATGACATGCCATTGCCATGCCATTGCCGTGCCATTGCCGTGCCATTGCCGTGCCATTGCCGTGCCATTGCCGTGCCATTGCCGTGCCATTGCCGTGCCATTGCCGTGCCATTGCCGTGCCATTGCCGTGCCATTACCGTGCCATTGCCGTGCCATTGCCATGCCATTTTAGGCCACTGTTGCAGCTGCCTAGTTGGAAATGGGTGTTTTATTGTCTATCCAAGTGTAGTTTTTTAGCAAAATAGCTACAAGGAAGTCTTAACTTCCTGATCTATCGCAATCGCGGCCTTACTATGATGACATTTGAAAAGTCTATCCAGAAGTTTCTCATTGATAATAATATACACAACTACTACTACTACTACTGCTACTTATTGATTACCAATAAGTTTTACTTGGTATTTTGATTTTTGGCTCTTTCTTCACTAGCCGACACGACGCGCATCATTATTTTTACGCGCGTCTTTATTTGTACGGAACACCGACAGACATGTTCTATACTTTTTCATAGAATACCACATTTCTAAAACGGTACTCGATTGTCTTACTGTCACTTTAACGTGTTATTGTTAGGAGCGTCTTAAGTTTAAGCGTTTAAAGTTAAGTCAATCTGCCAAGCCATTTCCCAACTACGTCGGGGTTGGCTGCCAGTCTGACCGGGTGCAGCTGAATACCAGTATTTTACATGGATCGACTGCCTCTCTGACCTCCACAACTCAGTTACTGGGTAATACGATACCCCTTGGTAAGACTGGTTATCAGACTTTCGGGCTTCTGACGACCCGTAACGACTGTCAAAGATCCACGATTGACAGTCGGGACCACTGGCATAACGTGCTTTCCGAGGCACGGAGGAAACTCGGTATGTAAAGATGGTCACCCATCCATGGACCAACCCTGGCAAGCGTAGCTTAAGCTGATGGATCGACCCATACGGCTGTTATTACTTAGCCACGAGTCACTAGCTCCGTCTTAAAGTTAAGTGTCGTTTGAGAATTCGGGAGTTAGACAATTATTCAATGTCGTGTCGGCTATTGAAGAAATGGCTCTTATTTTATCTACATTTAAAACTCGTAATTATTCAGCATTGCTATTTAAAATGTTTAGGCGTATTTTTTTTCCCAATTTATAATGTCTCTCCCTTCTTCTATGATCATAAAACTTAAACTATTGTAAATACATAGCTGTAAGCTATAATACGACATACTGTTTGACAATGTACATAAATATTTCTTGTTAGGGCACAGCTCCTTACAAATTCCGGCCATGTCCTCCGGTGGTAATTTTTATTATTACGTATACTTTACTAACAAATACCAATATTTGGTACGGAACCCTTAATGTGCGAAATCCGATACGCACTTAGCCAGTATTTTTAGTTATTCCCATCGTGTGTGGAACCTGGATGAGGTTGGCACCGAAGCGTGGGGGTTGGCACAAAAGGAGAGGTATATATCAAGCAGTCGGTCTAGTCAAGATTTGGAAGATGATGATGATCTCTTCTTCTTATTCATTCGCATCGACGGTTTCCCAAACTAAATCCATATAACTCTAAATAAAACTTAAAGTCTGGCGTCAAAAAATTCCTCCGAATCGCTGTCTACTGGAAGTGTGCTCAAAAGACTAGCGGCATTGCCACGTTATATGGCAATGCTTAACCTCTGGCCGAGGAAAAAGCCAGCCCTTGGGTTACGCGAAGTGTCTAAATGAGCACTTTGACCCCACGGCCCAAGGGTTTCAACCCCAAATGGCTCGAAAATATAGCTACTATAGAACCCCAAGGTACCAGTACGACCTGCAGGGATCCTTGGACGTTCTAGTAGTTTCAGCGTAGAGGTCTCACTCGCTGGCAACGCGAGAGCGCGGTGTATAAAAGGGTAATTGGCTACAGGTGGATAAGAAAAGAGATGAGGGCGCGATAGACTTTATATTGATTTTTATAAGAATTACATGTGTGCCCACTTGCAAGGGCAAAACTCTAGTCTGACATCAAACCTATGCTTTTAGTACTCGAACGACTCCTCATTATTCTTAACTGCCAGCTAAAGGCCGCTGCAGACCCGCTGAGTTTAGGCTGTGTCTACAATCGCCACACTACCGACGAGGTTGCTATATTTCCGCCGCTTGAGGTTCTCCGCAGCCGCAGCGGCCACACCGGCTATTATTCATAATACATTGCATGCTAAAGTTGTAAAGAAAAAAAGTGTCTGCAAATAACGTTTTCATTTAACTGTTCTCACAGCATAGTATACACGCAAAATGCTAAAAAAATATTTTTTAGTGGTATTGTATCGAGAATCACTATTGTTATCACCTGTTCCGTTTTCGGAACCGTTTCCCTTACACCCTGTATAACAGTGCAGTAGTGTAAGAAACGTAACAATTATTATTTTATTATAGTTCCCGTCCGAGTTGCAGATGTTCCTGGGGTTTCAAGATGTCGACTCCTTAATGATGTTAAAAGAACGTGAATTAACTGATGTTTATCTTTTATTTTAATTCTTCTACACACCTTTTGATGAAAGAGGTAACCAATTCTTTGAAAGAAACCAAGTTTTCGCAATGTTTTTAAGTAAATTATTGAAGTTCTTTTTCGCACTTGTATCTTACAATTCACACATTGTGTACTATCGTATATCTAGCCAGTTTGAACACTTATTATTATCTAATACTTCCTCTTGCTAAGGACCCTTGGCCGTCATTGGGATAGCATCAATTCCCTTTAATAATTGTATTTTAATTGCATATGCAAGTACCTATACTAAACTTACAACAATTTAAAAATATTACAAAATATCATGTTCACGCATTACATACAAGTACGTTTAAGTACCTATTCACAAAGTTAACACTCTTCAAATTGAATGAGTATTTCTTCAGTCGAAAGTACAAACAACATTATTTGATTACTACCGATTACTAAATAATAATAACTTGTTTATTATAAAGGTTGACTAATACTTGTCTGGACTCCTCAAGTAATGGATCCTTGACTACACATTTGATTAAAATTATACTCGCCGTGATGAAGATCAGTTGCAAAAATTACAGTACAGTAGTCTCACTAATCTGGTATTTCAGTAATCCGGCACATCCATTAGTCTGGCTGGCTCCACCTGGGCCTACCTCACCGGTTCCTACATGGTCCCTTATTAAATAAGGACATCTCGTCATTTTATTTGTGACACATCATGTAACTGATGTGTCACAAATAAAATACACGCTACAGAAAATACAAAAAATCCTTAAAACTAAAAATCACAAACATATAACCCACACCAATATCCACACCAATACGTATATTCAATGTAATCTAATCAAAAGAAAGAAAAAATAAAAAGCCTATCAAACATAAAAAATAAAATTAAAAAAAAGTGACTCCTGACAGTCGTGTTATTTTTCCTCAGATTTTATAAAAATATTTAAATCATTTAATCATCGACAAATTATGCTATTTAGTGCTATTAGTTGCACTGAAACTTGATTTTACCAATTTAATCTGGCGACTTGGGGAACAGAAAGACTTTTATAAAATACAAGGAGGTGCGAAACATCATCGTCCAAAAATCCTGCCCCAAACACTGGAAGGGTGGGATACTCAGCAAGAAGCTACGTCGAGTTTGTGCACAGGTACTGTTACTAGCCGTTCAGAAGACATTATAAAGCGCGCTGCCGCAGAATGCAGTCTAGAGGCGACGCTAAAGACGTGACGCCAGACTTCTAGTCACCCGGCCACGGTTGCCAGGGCGCCGCCCGCCGCCAAAACTCATGGGCGTCGCGGTGCCCCAGGCCGATAGCGCGACTGTGCCGCTCGTGTGTTGACTTGAAGTGACATTTTAAAGTGGTTTATATCAAGTGTTTTTTCTATTATTTATTTTTTAAGTTATTTAATTAGAAAATAAGTGTAAAATATTACTTCCATGCCTAACTATGACGACAGTTGTGATGCCGTACGAAGTGCCAGTCAACCTGCCACATCGCTCGATGTCGTAGTGAGATGTCCTCACTGTTCCCAAGCACGATTTTTTAAGGGTGAACGAGGTTTGAAGGTACATGTGGGCAAAAAACACAAACCCCACAATGTACCTTCTTCATGCCCAACAATTTCAACTCCCCTAACACCTGATCCACCCCATCAACCCTTTTGGAAAACCCTTGCAAAATTAAAATCATCAACTCCCGTCTTGAAAGAGTTCCTCTTGGCGCGAGGCCCTCCGTGGCATCAAGCTTAGCACGTTGTGTCCCCCTCGCAGTCCGAGAGAACTCACAATGTGCTTGGGAGCAACTACTCACCTTCCCGTTCAGGATTCTATATGTGCAAAAAAATTTGGCAATTAAAAAAACACTAACAGCTCAAATTAAAGATAGTTGTAATATTTCGGCCCAGACTTTCGAACCTAAATCAACATTACACCTCCCCCAAAGAGGCTTATTGCACCATGTGGAGTCCAAATTTGGTGAGGGTGATATCAGAGGTGCAGCTAGGATCATCTTTAGCAGTGATGTGGTTGCGCCGTACTCTCCAGAAACACTTTCGGCTCTGGAGAGCAAACACCCCGCCCTGGCAGATGATCTCACCTTCCCCGACCCCCCCGACCCAGAAACCAACTCCCTCGAAATTATAGCCCAACAAGTATGTGCGGCCGTGTGCTCCTTCCGGAGTGGCTCCGCCGGCGGCCTCGATGGCCTGACACCTCAACACCTCAAGGACCTGATGTGCGCAGGCGCCGGGGAGGCCAGTGAGTCCCTTCTGAAGGAGCTGACGGCCCTCATCAACCTCATGCTCTCCGGCAATGTGAACGAAGCCGTCATATCAATGACGGCATTATATTTACAAGATTGATTGATTGATTTTCATCGGCGGTCATATTTACAAGATATCAATCTTGTACGGGGCAAACCTATATGCCCTGCACAAGAGGAATGGTGGCATTCGTCCCATTGCCATAGGGTCTACCTATAGACGTATCGCACCCAAAATTTGTTGTGCCTTTTACAGCGAAGCACTGGCCAGCAAATTCCAGCCCCTACAGCTGGGTTTCGGTTCCAGAGAGGGCTGCGAGGCTGCGGTACACGCTCTTTCTACCTACCTCAACAGCAATAAAGGTGAGGTCATTCTTAAGGTTGAAAATTTACAGTTTTCTCTACCAATGTTATAGACACCCTTCAAAATTACTGTATAAGGAAGACCTTTTGGAATCAGCTGTGGGCTGTCAACAAGGCGACCCTCTTGGGCCAGTCATTTTTAGTTTAGCAATAAACCCAATCATTCGGCAGCTAAAATCTAAATTTAATGTTTGGTATTTGGATGACGGAACCTTAGGAGGTGATGTAGACACAATCCTAAAAGATTTTACTTTTTTGAAAACCAAACTTAGTGCCATTGGGCTACAACTTAACCATTCGAAATGCGAAATTTACCTCCCCCAAACCACTGACAGACAGATTACTTTAGATAAATTTAACACAATAGCTCCTAATATTAAAATCACTGTTAGAAATTCTCTTTACCTCCTAGGCTCCCCAATTTTTGATGAATCCTTTCCAACTTTCATTGAGCAGAAAATACAAAATTTTAATGATGTCTCGGAAAGACTTTTTAAAATTAACATGCATTCGCTTTTTACGCTCATTCGTTACTGTTGTTTTGGACCAAAATTTACATATAGCCTACGCTCTTCCCACCTTTGGAAACACCCTCAACTTTTGGAAAAAGTCGATCAAATCATTAGGAACACACTATCTTCGATCCTCAATGTGGCCTTGGACAACCGAGCATGGCAGCAAGCCACACTTCCCATCCGCCTGGGTGGCCTCGGCGTCTGCAAAATTTCAAGTACAAGTTTACCGGCTTTCCTCTCCTCGGTCCACAGTACTGATACATTAACCAGGAACATTTTATCTTCCTCACTGGTTAATGTTGAGGTACCGTTTGTTCCGATTGCGTTGAACGCTTGGAAAATGACTTGTCCCAATACGGATTTGCCCGACAACCTGTCTTCCCAGAGACGGTGGGATGTGCCGCTCTGCAGTGTTATATGAAAAAACCTGATAACCACGGCATCGAGTACTGCTGAGCGTGCGCGTCTGCTGGCTGTGGGGGAATGGGAGTTGGGCTTGTGGATTCAGGCACTCCCGTCATCCACCATAGGCACTATGATGGATGACGCTTCGTTTCGGCTCGCAACCTGTTTACGTTTAGGCGCACCTTGTGTTGCTCCACATCGGTGCCACTGCGGTGAAGCTGTCGACAGCCTCGAGCACCGTGGTTTGTCCTGCTGCAGGAGTGCAGGCCGCATAGCACGGCACGCCAGCATCAACGATATTATCCGTCGAGCTCTTGTCACCGCCAGCGTACCTGCCGTATTAGAACCAAGTGGCTTGGTACGTGACGATGGGAAGAGACCAGATGGCATGACGTTGGTGCCGTGGAAGGTGGGTAGGCCTTTGGTGTGGGACGCAACCTGTGTCGACACCCTTGCGCCATCTCATGTTCCAAGTACGGCGGGCTGTGCCGGTGCAGCCGCTGCAGCTGCCGAGGCCCTCAAGCGGCGCAAATACTGTAACCTTATTGGGAATTACAGTTTTGAGCCGTTTGGGGTCGAAACGCTCGGGTCATGGGGTCCGAGTGCGCGTCTCCTTTTCAAGGATATTTCTCGCCGACTGATCGACATTTTGTAAAGAAAATATTTCTTCCACCGGCTAGCGTCAGAGATACTTTTGGCCTGAGACCCTGTTACCTATCTTCGGGTTCTGCGCATGAGGTATGTATATAGTAAATAAGAGTCCTTAGATGTGGTCTTCACATATATCACGTTTATTTATTGCACTTCAACACACTATATGGCACTCCGTTCTCAGAAAATTGTATGTTCAACTTACAATTTATGTCGAAACACTTTTACCACATCGTTCGATGATTATGGGTCCAGTTCAGAGGTCCTCAAACGGCATCTACGCCGTTGTCATCTAATCTTGGGCATTTCTGGACACGTGGGTGCTTATGTTCAGAACCCTTCGCTATTGTCAAAACTGCATAATTCTTCCTAAATATGACGTGACTATGATTCGACCATTTTTATATTTTTATCCTTAAAGTAAATCTAACGTAGGAACCCTGCTAACAAATAGAAAGATTTGATCAGACTCCTGAATGCCACGCGCTTAAGACTTAGCATCAGCACAGAGAAAAACCCAAAAAGACTACTTACATCGTCCTACATCCGAATGCTTAATGCATTTGAACTTAACTCTGGTTCCAGCTACCTTTCGAGACATCATAGGTGCTTTTAAGTAGTTTTTCAAATAAAAAAATCTTTTAAACAGACTCGTTGCAGATCAACTTGAAAAAAAGAAAGACGTCATACGTCAATCTGTCATCTGTCAACTCGCAAAACAACTCTTCATTCCACGAAACTAAATTTATTCTATTTTTAGGTGTTACAATACACCTTACCCCGGTTAAAAAAAAAAACTTTCATTAGAAAGATTTTTTTTTTCCTCAATCAAAACTATATTGCCATGCGCATTCAGAATCTCACCAAAACCCTCGACAGAAACTGGGGCAACCCTAAACAAATCTGAATTTAGATTCCCCTCAGACACAATGACTAAATTACTACTATATAAGTAAGTACTAATTTAATTTAAATTTACAATTTAGTATTAAGTACCAAATAAAATTAAGAAATAGGATGAGAAGATAAATGATAAATGATAAATGATGTTTATTCAGTAAATAGGTTACAAGGAACACTTTTACACGTCAATGTTTTTTTGTCAGTTTAAGCTAGATGAGGCCGGTGTTTCCTAGCTGACTACCCTGAGAAGAAACACCGAAACAAACTCAGAGGTCAAAGTCTCTTTTAGTGTTCAAATCCATACAATGTGGACTGGTTAGATCCTATGAGAACCATGTACGTTTATGTCTGGGATGAGCTTTATGAAGAAAGCAACACACGAATTCGAGTGGACCTGTCCAGACAGTGCAAGCATTTGTCAGTCATCGCGAAGCTCAACTCAGAACTCTGAGGTGCTCAACGAACCGACGAACAATACCAAAGTAAGGACATTTGAGTAGGCCGCAAAAAATACTCAAACTGCCAGACAATCATAAAATCTACATGAATATAACGACATACATAGTTCTCGCATTCACATTATTCTATATGAGGACCATGCAGCTTAGTGTCTGTAGTGGTCTTTTGAAGAAAGAACCAAACATATTTGAGTGGACCTGTCCAGTCAGTGCAAGCATTTGTCAATAGTCGAATAGCTCAACTTAAAAACCACTAAGGAGCTCAATGACATGACGAACAATACCAAAGAAAAGACATTTGGGTAGGCCGCAAAAGTACTCAAACTGTCAGACAACGTTGAAAATTACTGTAAAAAGGAGGAGAAAATAATAATAATAACCCACATAGTCCTCACATTTACAATAATTAAGTAATAAAAAAAAATAAAATAAAAATATAATACTTTACAAAGTAAATATTTGTGTCAAACAAAATAGTAATCATAATATGTCAATCAAAAAATAAAAATAAATATAATACTTAACAAAGTATTCAAGTCAAAAAAAAATAATAAATATAAAATGTCAATAAAAAAATAAAATAAAAAATATAATACAATACTATACAAGTATTCATGTCAAAAACAAATATTAAAAAAAAAAAAAATATATATATAAAAAATTTTTCATCAGTAAGTAGTACATATGAAAACAATGGCTCATGTATATCATTGAAGCAGCTCAATCCCACGCCTTTTTGTCCTCAAGAAAGTCATTAATTGTGTAAAAAGCTTTCTGGCATAGCTTACGTTTAATAAATGATTTAAAGGTATGCATAACCCCCAATACACCTTAACAAAAGTCTGTATGTAGGTATGCACACATTTAAATAAAGTTTCAAGTTTAGTTTAATTAAATAATCAATACTCCTCAACGCAGAGTATTGTTATTCCAAAGTATCTATAAATTTTAAATCTAAATAACTACTAGATACTAGAAGTATCAAGTATTCACAAGAAACTATTTCAAAACTAATAAAAAAATAAATATTTAGTTTTGACAACATTAATCTCTTATTCAAGTAATTGAGATGAGTAAGTATTAAGTTTTATTTTATTACCCTCAATCTCCAATCCTAGCAAGTAACAGTAATACCATAACAACAAGTTCCTAAAGAAAGTAATATCACATCACAAATCTAAGTAATTGTGATTTATCAATGTATTGAGTTTAACTTTGTAGTTGAGTAATTTACAAAAGTCATATTCTATATATTTGAAATTCAAAAGTATTAAGGATAATTTAATTAAACAGGATTATCAGAAACTGTTTAATCAAATTTCATAAGTATTGGCTTGGGAGCAATTCAAGCATGAACCCCAAGCCAAAAACTAAAAGTGAATTGAGGACTATTTGCCCATCTAAACGAATTTGGGTATGCAATACCAGACACACTTACCGTGTATCTTTTAATGGACAGACTTACGAGCATCCTAGCCAACCGTTAACAAAATAAACGAATTGGGGTTCAACTATCCATCTAAACAAATTCGGATATTCAATATACCAGATACATTTATCATGTATCTTTTAGTGAACAAATCTTAAGATGTCCTATAATCAATTCCAAAAGTTAATTATAAATATAATAAATAAAAGTTAAATTTAGTTATCTAAGAGTGAATTGAGGACCATTTGCCCACCTGAACAAATTTGGGTATTCTATATACCAGACACACTTATCGTGTATCTTTTAATGGACAGACTTACGAGCATCCTAGCCAATTGTTAATAAAATAAACGAATTGGGGTTCAACTGTCCATCTAAACAAATTTGGATATTCAATATACCAGATACATTTATCATGTATCTTTCAGTGAACAAACCATAAGATGTCCTATAACCAATTCAATGTGTGAATTAAACATATAATTCCATAAGTGAATCCATTTAAAAGGATTCAATGAATAAAAGTTAAATTGAGTTTTATTTAATTAAGTTGGGCGCCTGTGGGATCATCAATAAATAAATTTGAGTAAATATCCCACAATTATAAAAGTTGGTATCACTAGTTACTAAGAGAATTGAGAGGTTTATATACTAATAAAGTAATTAAGTAGAGTGAGTTTAAAGTTTTAATAACTCCGGTGAAGTATTATAGTCATCCGAGAAATTCTCATTAAATATTGAGACCAAGTTAAAATTCGTTTGACTATTTCACTATCAATCCACAGTCAACTATCTAAGTAAACTATCCAAGTAAATGGTATAAGTCAGCAATTGGTCAGCAATTGGTTCCGAACACAAGCGTACCTCATTGGCCACCGTAGGTGCCAGATAGTCCTCTTACTTGAAACTGCCACACAGACCCAGATACCGCTTGCAGATCTCATCCCAGGATACATTTGGATTGACTGAAACATTAAAATAATTCAATTCATGTACAAATTCCTACCTAAGAAGGTAATCAATCCATAATTTATACATCCTGGACTAAAGAAATCTATCTTAAGTTTCTATACTTAAGTTAAATTAACAAGTTAATATTATATATGTCAATAAACAAGTTAATATTACATAATAGTAAGTGTAAAAAAAAATTACCATAAGTTGAAACAATAGTGATCAATACAAATTATAGTTTAAGTTTCACTAAGTGAACATAAGAAGCTAATATTAGACACTCATAGGTGCATCTAATATAAATGAGTTGTTACAATCATAAATTCAAGAATACATATCAAGGGATGAGGCTCAACAGACCATGTGCTGATAACCTCAAATTAAGTACCTTCACAATAATATTAGGTATTGTACAACTCCAATAATTAAGTTAATCACTATTTTAAGTTTAACCCTTAATTAATAAGGCATAAGACAGGCAACCTAAAATTTTGCCATGTGCTTATCAAATCAGTGAAAAAGATTGTCACAGCAATTTAACTAACATTTAACATGTTTACAAATTAAGTTAAACACTACTTAAGTTTTAACTAATAAACAAAGGCTTAAAATTGGAAACTATAAATTTTCAACAATGTGCCTTTTAACTACAATAGTGTCAAAATGTTTGACCTAAAAGAAAATAATTAAATAAGAATTAGCTAATAAGCTTGACCATAACTCTAGATAAATTACCTCAAACAAACCTCATGCATCACGTTGGGCGTACATTGTAAAGAAAATATTTCTTCCACCGGCTAGCGTCAGAGATACTTTTGGCCTGAGACCCTGTTACCTATCTTCGGGTTCTGCGCATGAGGTATGTATATAGTAAATAAGAGTCCTTAGATGTGGTCTTCACATATATCACGTTTATTTATTGCACTTCAACACACTATATGGCACTCCGTTCTCAGAAAATTGTATGTTCAACTTACAATTTATGTCGAAACACTTTTACCACATCGTTCGATGATTATGGGTCCAGTTCAGAGGTCCTCAAACGGCATCTACGCCGTTGTCATCTAATCTTGGGCATTTCTGGACACGTGGGTGCTTATGTTCAGAACCCTTCGCTATTGTCAAAACTGCATAATTCTTCCTAAATATTACGTGACTATGATTCGACCATTTTTATATTTTTATCCTTAAAGTAAATCTAACGTAGGAACCCTGCCAACAAATAGAAAGATTTGATCAGACTCCTGAATGCCACGCGCTTAAGACTTAGCATCAGCACAGAGAAAACCCCAAAAAGACTACTTACATCGTCCTACATCCGAATGCTTAATGCATTTGAACTTAACTCTGGTTCCAGCTACCTTTCGAGACATCATAGGTGCTTTTAAGTAGTTTTTCAAATAAAAAAATCTTTTAAACAGACTCGTTGCAGATCAACCTGAAAAAAAGAAAGACGTCATACGTCAATCTGTCATCTGTCAACTCGCAAAACAACGCTTCATTCCACGAAACTAAATTTATTCTATTTTTAGGTGTTACAATTTTACGTGACCAGAGGGCTGGCTCATTCTTTGCTCAAAGAATAAGCATTGCCATCCAACGTGGCAATGCTGCCAGTCTTCTGGGCACGTTTCCAGATGACAGCGATGTGGAGGAGTACTTCGACGCCTGAACGTATTTTGTTTTTGTATATATGTACGTAGTTAGGTAAGGTTTTATTTTGGTTTTATAGTAGATATAGTTAGTTAAGTATGTTATAAATATGTAAATCTAGTTTCCAAATAAATAAATTTTCCATTAAAAAAAAAAATCTAATCAATTTATTACCATTGAATTCAATTTAAGTTATCTTAATCGGTCGTCGTATTGTCGGCTGGAACAAGTATGTTCGTGACGCTCACAGGGAGGCTAGGCAGAAGTTTTTAACCTGGGTGTGTTATGGTCGACCTAACAGGGGTAACATTTATAATGAGATGTATGAATCGAGAAAAAAATTCAAAAGCAAACTACATTATTGTCAGAATAACCAGGAATTACGAGTAATAAAAATGAATATTTTAGCTACCAAACATCAGAACAAAGATTTCAAAGGATTTTGGCAACAAACAAAAAAGTTAAGCCCAAAACCTAGCGTCCCGGTGAGTGTCAACGGCATCAGCGAACCAAAAGACATTGCTAATATGTTTAGATGTCACTTTCAAGTGGAGTCTCCGCTAAAAGGTGAGCAGATCACGGATGCGGAGGTCGTCGTGTCAGCGGTGCCTGAGCGTGTCACAGCAAAACAAGTAGCTCTAATAATAAAGGGCATGACTCGAGGGAAGTCGCCCGGACACGACGGCCTTAGCGTCGAACATTTTCAGCATGCGGGGCCACACCTCCCGAGGCTCCTGGGACTGTTATTTACGCTCTGTATTAGGCATTCCTACCTGCCAAATGAGCTGATGAGAAAGGTGGTACTGCCTATAATTAAAAACAAGACTGGAGATAATTCCAACAAGTGCAACTACCGCCCGATATCATTAGCTACAACCATATCTAAGGTGCTTGACGGCCTGCTTGAGAGACAGCTTAAAAAACACCTAAATTTAAATGATGCACAGTTCGGTTTTAGACCAGGACTTTCGACAGAATGTGCTATTATGTCTCTCAAGCAGACTGTCAGGTATTACACGGATAGGAGCACGCCTGTGTATGCGGCTTTTCTTGACCTATCCAGGGCATTTGACCTGGTTAGGTATGATATTCTCTGGCGTAAATTGAAGGATACAGGTGTGCCGGGTGAGTTAATTAATATTTTTAAATATTGGTATGACCACCAAACTAACCAGGTTAGGTGGCTTGGCAAACTTTCTGACGAGTACAGGTTGGAGTATGGAGTGAGACAGGGGGGGTTAACATCTCCTTCACTCTTCAACTTGTACGTGAACGGGTTGATTGTTGAGCTGAGCGACATCGGGGTAGGATGCTCGATCGATGGTCACTGTATCAACAGTATTAATTATGCAGATGATATGGTGTTGCTCAGCCCATCAAAAGCTGCGCTCAGAAAGTTGATAGGCGTGTGTGAGGAGTATGCGAGGGTACACGGTCTCCTGTACAATGTACAGATAAGCGAGCTATTGATATTTCAAGCCAGGGGTCGTAAACTGGGGGATGTGGCTCCTGTACTGCTTAACGCTGTCACTCTCCGAAGAGTGAGAGAGTTTAAATACCTCGGCCATGTGGTCACCGAGGATTTAAAAGACGATGGGGACATAGAAAGGGAGAGGAGAGCGCTGGCGGTCCGCTGTAACATGTTGGCACGCAGATTTGCGAGGTGTAGTTTAGAGGTTAAGATCACTCTGTTTAAAGCATTCTGCCAAACACTCTACACCTGCAATCTGTGGGTCAACTACACGCAGCGGGCCATCAACGCTCTCCGAATACAATATAATAACGCGTTCAGGGTGCTGGTGGGGCTCCCACACTACTGTAGTGCGTCTGCGATGTTTGCACACGCGCACACAGACGGATTTCACACTGTGCTGCGGCGCCGCATCGCTTCGCTGATGTTCCGCACACGTGGGAGCGTCAACATCATCCTGAACGTGCTCAGCCACAAGTTGGACAGCCCCCTCCTGGGGCACTGGGTTCAAGCACAAGTGCGTGTGCCCGGGGCCCCAGAGGGTGGCAGATATTTGAATTAATTTTTAATTTTTATTTGATTTTGATTCCGATTTTGATTTTTGTTTGTACTCATTTGATTTTAATCTTGATTTTATTTCGATTTAATTTTGATTTTGAATTTGATTTGAATTTTGATTTTGATTCTGATTTTAATTTTTGTTTGTGTTTATTTTTATTTTCTACTTAATTTTGAATTTGATTTTAATTTGATTTTAATTTAAATTTAATTTGATTTGATTTTGATTTTGACTTTGATTCTTATTTTAATTTTAATTATGTATTTGATTTTAATTCCAATTTTAATTTTGTTTTGTATTTGATTTTGATTTGAATTTAATTTAATTTTTAAATATAACATAGTTTCTTGGTGTAATACTATCAATGTTATGGGCCAAATGTGTCTGAAATAAAACTTTTTATTTTATTTTATTATTATTTTATTCCGTTTGATTAAATACATTTTATTTTAATTCCATTAAATTATTGAGTCAATTTCATTTCATTTGATTCAATTAATATAAAAATAAATAATATAATAATTAAATACTTCATTCAATTCAAAATAATTCAATTCAATTAACTTTCTCTTTTTTGCTTTTTTGAAAAATATCTAGAAGTAGCTTTTTTACAAGTTTTTATTTAACTTGTATGAATGTGTAACTATTTTTATTCGGGTGGAATCTTGCAACTCAAATTAGACCCACTTCCCGATGTCCGATTGGACTCCAATATGATGTCTCTATGTATCTTCGATGACAATACCATGGCCATAGGAACTTCTGAACTAAACAACAAAAACCTATCGAGTCTGAGCTCAATTGATTAGTCTTGAGGTGCACTTTACACCTAGATGATATCCAGGGTCTGATAATGAAGCTGGAAGTTGGCCACGGCATCTCTGTGATAAAACAACATAATCCCACCGAGTTTGGGGTCGATTGATTCATCTTGAGGAGCACTTTACACCTAGACAATATCTAGGGTCTAATAATGAAGCTGGAAGGTGGCCACGGTATCTCTGTGATGAAACAACATAACCCCACCGAGTTTGAGCTCGATTGATTTCTCTTGAGGAGTACTTTACATCTAATCATAATATCCGTAAAATATTTTAAGACATACTTTAAAATACTTACCTACTAAAAAGTTGAAAATAAATTCTTATATGTATTTGGTGTGTAGGTACTTACCTATATTCTTAAAAGAAAATAAATAAATAAATATTGTTACAAATTTATATTTAACTTGCACTGTGTTTTGTAAATGTTTGTTGGGGTGTAATCCTGCAAGCTGAATTAGACCCACTTACTGATGTCCGATTGGACTCAAATTTGGTGTACTTGAGATCTTTGTTGACAATACAATAATATGATACCATAGAGCTGGTCTGATGATAGAGATGGAAGATGGCTATAGGAACTTCTAAACTAAACCAGATAAACCCATCGAGTTTGTGCTTGATTGATTTGTCTTGAGGAGCACTTAACACTTAGATGATACCTATCTATGGTCTGATGATGAAGCTGGAAGGTCGTTACGGCATCTCTGTGATAAAACAACATAACCCCACGTAGTTTGGGCTTGATTGATTCGTCTCGAGGAGCACTTTACACAAAGATGATATCCAGGGTCTCATGATGAGGCTTTAAGGTGGCCACGGCATTGTTGTGATAAAACAACATAACCCCAACGAGTTTGGGCTCGATTGATTCGTCTTGAGGAGCACTTTACATCACATCATAATGTTTAATTGAGTATCGCGTGGAGCCAAGGACGCTTTTTGAAGTTTCCTACCAAGAAACAGGCTAAAGAAAATAAATTGATAGAGGTCAGGTACTCACAGGATGCTGGGAGCCAGTAGATCACCACACTGTATCACTAGCAGTCGTATTTCACCGGGTTTTTAGTAGGTTATTACCACGTACGCGGGATTTGTTTCCGGCTGGTGGTCTTTTCGTTGTTCTAACTGAATCTGCGTCTTCACGCTGTCAGATGGCGGGAGCGATGCGTTGTCATTCACTCACAGCGAGGAACGAGTACAAGTGGCGGTAAATTTAAAACAAAGAAGGGACTACGAAAACATCCCAAAGCCTGTTCAATATCCGTAGAATATTTTAAAACATCACGCCTGTTCTAAAATACTTACACACTAAAAAGTTAAAAATAAATTAGTAGTAATTTTTTTTTTTAAAAACAAGCTTTTATCAGAGAGAATGAACTAAAATGTTGGAAACAAATTCTAGTAAGTATTTTGCGTGTAGGTACTTACCTATATTTTTAAAAGCTTGACGCACAGAAATATAGTAAGTATCTAACCTGTATCCTGTAACGGGTAGTGCCTCAAGCTTTTAAGAATATAGGTAAGTAACCACGATTAAACGTAGCATAATACTTGGAACGGTCCACCAATGCCTTCTTTCCTTAATTTTGATTTACTGCTAAAAGGAAAATGTGTAATTAAATCCAGAAAAAGAAATATGCTTTAATTTATCATTTATAGGTTCACAATACACATTCACATTATAACCTCGGTATTTCTGCATAACTATGATTAGGAGTCGAATGGCTTTGATATATTTGTGTGTGTTTTTTTTGTTCAGACGAATAATAAGGTTTTCACCTTTCAACAAAATTAACAAAATACAATAAACAACAAAAAGTTCCAAACAAGTTACTTTTCAAGCTGCCTGATGCAGTTGGTGGTACTTTTTAGTTCAATCGCTGATTTAATGCCACCAACTGCATCAGACTGCTTGAAAGGCAACTTGTTCGAACTTTTTAGTTGTTAATCGCAGTATTTTATAATAATTAAATTTAAAAAAGTCGACAGAGAGCTGGGTTGCGAACCGGTGCCCTATTGAACGATCTATGTTATTCTGCCATGCTTATCTACCTGAGCTACTGATTATTTATTCTGGAACGTGAAAATAAGAGCTACTTTGTGAATGTAGGGATTTTTATTATTTATGATCGACGCCATCTGTAGTCGAATTAACCGATATACCAATTGGCTTATTTAGTTTGGTTTAGATGGCGCTGTATTAAGTACTCGGAAATAAGAAAATATAGTAATTTTTGTTTATTTGAATATAAATATATTATTATTACTTAGTAATTATTTTAGGTATTAAAAACCTTATTATCTGCCTCTGCATAATAAGGTTTATAAGCTTGTGTTATTTTCATGATTGAACAGCGCCATCTAGTCGTCTCATGAAAGTCATGATACGTAATGCAAAACCTCACAGTCAAAAGTCGACCTTAGGCTCTCCATGCACTTTTGTCTTCAATAGTACATACCCTCTAGAAACATTACCCTTCTTCTGGGGTAGTCGGATAAAAATATTGCCAGACGCCCGTTTTTGTCTGCGACTTCGCATCCGAGGCTATTCCACAAAAACTGTGCATTTAACTGGAAAAAAAAATTACAATAACATATTGTACTCACAGACAGTTAGCTAATCCAGCTTCCTATCAGTGATTTATTTACGGAATCAAATTAAAACTTCCATAAACCTTTTCCAATATAAACAAACAAACAAATTTACCTCTTCGTGATATTAGTTTAGTTAATGACCTGACCGCAGAGAGGTGGCTCAATGAGGTGTTCAATAAAACTAATCGAGAGGTGTTGGTTAATTCGCGGTTTCGTAGTGTAGACTACTTTTTACCGCTAATGTTCGTTATAAATACCGTGAAGGCAAAACTAGAATAATAGGTACACTACCTATATTTACATATGATATTAAGTCTCAATAGCTTTTCCCACGGCCTTGCTTTCATGGCCAAGCCTGAAACTGAAACTGGGCGTTATTTCTGGATTAAAAATAACCAATGACACTTGGTGATAGCGTAGCTTTCTTTCAGTGAAAGAAATTGGATCAGTTCTTACAGAGATTATCACACATACGAACAAAAAAACAATTTTAACTCTTCATAATATTTCTTTAGATTGCCTTTACGGCATACAAATGGAGCTGGTCCTTAGGTACGTGATTCGGACTAACGGTAGATCACAGATCCAAAACCAAATTTAGCTAATAACATAGCCCATTTTAATTTTGTTCGTTTTGTTAAAATACCGTTTCCACATCTAGGTATGTATGCCCAAGAAAATATGTTCATTGACGGATGTATTATGTGGTAATACGTGAAACCTTCTTTAGTGATCGAACAAAACGATTTACATGCAAAACAGAAGCCAATTTATTGATTCTGTTCGAAATCGAAAAGGGAAATTTTTCCTTAACCTTTTAATGGGAATTACTTAATTGGAAATTCCTTATTTGTTTTATTTTAAAAGAATGGTGAAGATTTTTATGGATTGGCACGTGGAGTATTTAAAGTACACGCATACGACGCAATAACTCACGAAAATGCTGTCGAAAATACAATATTGGTTGAAGTGTTGTTTACGCGCTTTTTTTTTTCGAGTGTAAAACCGTAGCTTTTATTTTGGCCTGAAACTGAACGGAGCTAATGTTTCGGTTCAATATTTATTGATGCAGTTATAACTAAGTTAAAAAATATATAAGTGATACTGCATTTTATTTTTCTAAATACCTAACATAAGTTTGTTCTTGAGTAGTTTTGGAGACAAACTTCCAATTTCTACTTCTTTCAATGGGATGACACTTAATTTATGACATTGGCTTCCAATTTCTATATTTAATATGACATTCAACTTAAATTTTTATGCCTATTATTACTTATAATTGAATTGACATCATATTGATTAAAATATTATCTTAATATTGTGTTTAATGTTGTAGTTAATTTTAAAAATATCACTAATATGTTTTTTTACACCATTATGTTATGGTAGAATGAAAGAAACTTTAAAAAATAAACCATACGATGTACAACTACATTTTTACAAATAAATAAATTATATTTTATTCAAATCAAATTAATTTCATTCAATACAAAACCCTAACATCGTGGTGTAACGATCAGTTTCATGTTAAATCATATTAAATCAATCAATCAATATTTTATAATAAATAGAAGTAAAGCAATCTCATAATATTTTCACAAGCTTTTCCAAAGTTCTCACGGCTATAAATAGTCAATTAGTAAATATTATATTGTTTAATAATCACGTTTGAATGTTTTATTCATACGCATTTGTATAGTAAACAAGAATTACATAACTCTTCGTGTTATTAGATAAGTAGATATTATAATAATTAATTTATAATGAGCTATAAAACCGAACTAAGTTTCCTAAACCATCTTCATGGTGTGTATATATACACTGATTATTACAAAATATTCCATTAAAATTGTACCTAGCTTGATTAGTTTTGAATGTTTAGTATGATGGTTCTTTGAATCAGTTTCGTAATCTTTAAAAATATATCTTGTTATTTAAAATACTGCTTTAGCGCATTAAAATGAAAATTTTCATCAAGAAAATCATAGAAAATACCGAAACAAAATCCTCCCATACTATTTTGATCAGCTGAGAGAATGGATAAAGTGAGAAATGAGTACATTAGAGGTAGTTTCAAAGTGGCGCCAGTGACAGAAAAGTTGAAAGGGAGCCGCTTATCTTGGTATGGTCATGTGAAAAGGAGGGATGAAACACATGTAACTAAAAGAGTAATGAAATAAATGTGGATGGATGGAGTGGGAGAGGGAGGCGAAAGGAAAGATGGATGGATTGTGTGAGGAGTGATATGAAAGAAAAGAGAGTTAGTGATAGCGTGACGGCTGACAGGACAGAATGGAAGAAAAAATCGTGTTGCGCCAACCCCAAGGGCAAGAAGATGATGACTATTTTGATCAGCTGATGAGAACTTTATGGAAAGGCCAATTCTTTTTTTGGGAACTTGACTATAACTTTTTTGAAGAAAGTTGTTCATTTCTATGACAGAAACAGCATTTAAAATATGACCACCCATTTCCGTTACACCCTGTAATATTTTGATAAAAACGTTTTTACTGACAACAATGCAATTATTGTTTAGCAATTTTGCCTTCAAGACAATAATAGTATTTCGCAAAAGTTTACAAACACAGAAACATAGGTGTAGATTTTCGTGTCTAAGCTAGGAGAATAGTCATAAAATTAAATCTAGAAGATTTAACGATAATCTTTTTTCTCACTAATCCAGTTGACTGAGCTTCAGCAAACATATGTCACAATGGCGATGATACGAAGCTTTAAACGAACCCATTGTGTTTTCACTCACGTACTATTTCTTAATCTGTCTGTCATGATTTTTGTGTCAGTTTTTATTATGTTCAATTACATTTATAGTGAAGTACCTACAGTCATATGTAATCTGCCTTTTCATAATGCACTTTGCATATAAACAGTTCTAAGGACTTCCTTGTTGGGACGTTTTGTTCAATCTTAATCGTTACGTAACTCATTGTATTCTGAATCGAATTTACCTATAGGACACGATTTGACAAGCACAAAACAAATGTGCATAATATACAATTAAATATAAACGTTTTATTCCCTTGCGATGAACGATGAGACAAGAAAATAATGCTGGCTACATAATTATTTTATATTACATAAACAAATGTACGTATGATGGAAACCCACTTTATATCATTAACACAACCTGTAAATAATGCGCAAACAAATTAGTAACAAATACCTTAAATAATATTAAATAATTTAATAATTAATATTTTCAAATTTAAACTGTTCCATAATGTTCAGGGTGGTCTTTACTCGTAGGAATAAGTACTTTTGCTAAATTTTAATATTATTTCAAAGCTCTTTAAATAAATTAATGCCATTTTAATTACGTAACACACATCATCAATCATAAAATCTATTGTGGATTAGCACGGTAATGTCCAAAGTTCACAAAAAAGTGTTGAGGTCTCTTATAGAGTGTGTAGAGGAGCGCGTCACTGCGACCCATCCTACATGATGTCAGCCATCTGCAAGTGCCTGCAACTCGGGATATATATAAAATGAACGATCTTACACTAGTTACTCATTCGTTAGTTTGAACTCAAGACGAATACTAAGCAACATGCTCAAATACGTGAGTTGATATTTTTTATTTATTTAATTATAGTAAGCACTAAAATATATGTATGTGGTTTAAATGTTTTTCTAATAATTAGTTATTGAAAGTGTGTCGTGCCTTTTGTGATGCATCTGTAAGATTTGGTAATAGTTGAAAGATGCGCAAAAACAATGGGTGGAGGTGTCATACCGGAGTGACTTGATGAATCCTGACCCCAGGGTTACGTTGCATCAGCTGGTCTGTGATTATCGTGCCATCACGTGCTGTAATACTTTATTTAGGATTTCAATATCTGTTGATTACTGTGTATTATTTCTGGTAAAAGCTGTGTAGTTTCAGTGCGCCCCAAATTCTGCTTAATCACATAATGTCATCCTTGATTAGGAAGCCTTTTGCCGTTTCAATGTGGCTTGTTTCGTTCGTCCTAACATATTAAAAGGGCATGCAGTTTATCTCATACATTTAACATACTGCACATCTTTGGAAAGTTGGTCTATTGACTCACTAACAGTTAACAATGGGTCGTCAGTTAAACTGTGAACGTTTACTATCGCTACCGAACAGTTAGCATTTAGAACTTACCATTTCTATAACTACAATGCAATGCAAAAAGAGGAGATTTTCGTAAATTAATGACTAATTTGTAATTCCTTGACCACTTGTTTAATAAGCTAACTATAAAATTAATTGTCTTTACCGTCTCTTTGTAATAGTTAGACACGCTACAAGTATAAAGTAAATATTAGACCACCAAATCAATTTTTTGTCCACTCTCGGCCGGCACCTTCCCATCTCGGCACCCATGTATTTATTTATCCTTATATCCTTAGAAAATTCCCATCACGGCACCCTAAAATTAAAATTCATGATAAACTTGTTGGTGTCGAGATGAGACTAAACCAAACTAGAGCCATTGCAATTAGCGTTTAATAATAAACAAGAAAAGCTTTGAAACCAAGAACTACCTGACATAAAAAACCAATACTTATTTTTACACGCAAAAAGTCGTAAAGCTTCATCTCTTGAAAGCTGAGTAAATAGCCCAAAACAAATGAATGCGGCACAATAAACACTCAAACGATTGCTCAACCTTATCATCGAGCAAAATACTTGCAAACAGAGAAGACGTTTAACAAATATTGTTTTTAATGTGTAATGTTTGTACAATGCATATGCATGGGTTGCACTCAGAAAGGCGTAACTCTTCGAATACTTTAAAGTGCTTGAGTGTTTCATATGGAATGGAACCAAGAAAACTTTACTTTCCTTACATATGGTGTTTCTTGGTAAAAATGGTTTTTTTAATTATTCAACTACTTTGTTAAAAACCACAGCAAATGCACATTTTCCATACCGTTGTATGAAAAATGCATTATAGTATATAGCAATGCAATTGAGCACTTTAACGATAAAAAATTTAATATTTTCTACACACCGTTAGATTATACCGAAATGGTTTTACTATTTAAGTGCCAATCAATGTAGACAATTAACCATCATATTGTTTTTCTTTTATTTTTTATTAAATTTTTGTTTGCGATAAGCATCCATCGAAATTCTGAATAAATGACAGTTTAATACTTCAGTGAGCTATGTGGTAAACATAAAAATGATATTACAATCAGCATTATTTCAATAATTAATAAAAATTACTACTCTAAACGAAGCTGAAAACCAAAACCTATAGGGGTTTTGAGAGACATCTCTCAAAGAGGTGAGAGAGAGATATTGTTAACAAGCATGGTAAGCATAGTTATATTATGACTATATTTTACTAACAGCTTCGCTCGCGGATAAATTTATTTATTCATTTATTTACAAATAATATTTTTTGTTTTTTTTAAAATACTGGAATAAACAGTACCATATTTAATCAAGGCAATGGTTTTCGGGTATTCCTCTATCTTACTCAGTGAAGCCGTTGAGACGTGATTGATGAACACATAGTTTGGAAAATATTGGGATAGAAAGATAGGAATTATAGGATAGGATAAAGTAGGATGCTGCATAAATCAGCCATTTAATGTTCCCACTGCTGGGACATAGGCCTCCTCTATGTGACAGGGAACGGGCTTTAATCCACTACGCGGGCCCAGTGCAGGTTGGTGGGTGTCACATGTCTTCGAATTGTTGTTTCATGACATGGTAAGCCGGTTTCCTCGCGATGTTTTCAATCACCGTTTTGAGAGCAGTGGTGATCAAATAATTTACACAAAGTAAAGTGCATGCCTTGGTTCGAGCCCACGACCTACGACACGTAAGTCGCTCTACATAGGCAGTAGGATGCTGGAAATACAATATTGTCTGAATTGAATGTTTGCCTTTCTTTCCTTGCAGGTAACATTGGTGTGCGTGCTAGTGGCGGTCTGCGCCGGCGCTCCTCAGCAGAACCCACAAGACGTGCAGATCCTCCGCTTCGATAGCAATGTCGAGCCCGATGGTTACAGCTTCGCGTAAGTTTTAAGTCCTATCTTTTCTTTTCTTTGTATATTTATATATTTTTTTACTTTTACCTTGAGTAGATAAGTATGCGAGTAAGCGTTAACTCTGCTGGTTGACTAGCTTATCTTTTTTTACTACCTAGCCTCGTATACGACGACACAAAAGAAGTCCTAAAACTATGGCTCAAAATTTAAAAAGATAAGTGCCTTGATGAGTGATGAGTCTTTTAATCTTATTAACCATGTTGTCTTGCTAACTTCTACGCCCAAAGAGTGCCATGAAAAACTAAAAATATTTTTTCCTAATTTAATAAGAAGCTAAACACTCATATGTTAAATTTAAACAATAGTTGCAGTCGAAAGCTTCAACTTCTAAGCTCTAATCAAGTTGGTCCTAAAACATTCCGCGGACAATAGCCCCCTTGGGTATTCCAGCACATGTCGCAAACAATGCGTAGCACTAACGCATGTGTACAGACCACCTGGTATTGGGCACACGCCACTCGTACTGATAACATCACATAACTAATTTCTCGATTCCTATAAACCCATAGGTCAAATGGCCGTTAATATGACTAAAACTAGAAACTATCTAGAAAATCGGTATAAATGGCCGGAAGGAGATCCTTTCAATAAGTCGGATTTAACCTTTAAATAACCTAAACTTTTTGTAAACTGACATTTTAATTATTTACGTAAAGTAAAATTTCAAAGAATAAGCGATTAATTAACACAGACACATCATTAAATACGACACCCAAGGTACTTTATTGAAATATAAACATAATTACTTAATCAGCCGGTAAATGTAACCGTTTGTTGCGAAACGAGCCGAGTTAAGAGTAGGTGATGACCCTTTGTGACGTAACCACCTAACATTATACAACGCCCATTGTAAGCCATAAAAATAACATACTTATAACCATTTTGAGAATTTACAAACGATTCCGAAAGGTTTACTTAATTATGCAAAGAGGAAAATGGAATACGGAGAAAAGGTAGTCTTATACTTTTATATTATTATTTTTATCTATATATTTAAACATGCATACATGATTAAATATGTAAATTTTAAATAATTGTAATTATTTAATAAATTTTGAATTCATAAAAATTAAAAATGTTAATTATAAATCTTGTTAGACAAAATGTTAGATGAAAGAAACTTTTCTTTCATCTGACATTTAAGTGCGCGTTGAAGTCTTTTGTACGGCAAATAGATTTCATGTTAATTATGTTTTTTTTCGGGGAAGCCATTAATTATAAAATGCAGATAACTAGCTTAAATAATGAAATTTCATATTCTTTAGCTACCATGGAATTATTACATTTTATCTTGCAGTTGTAATCTAGCTTCACTTAATAATAAAATACTAAAGTAAAAATAATAAAGTACCTGATATAATGTTACAAAATATGTTATCTAAATCTCTAAATAACCTAGTAATATGTGTACCCAGTTATTATTCTATAAAACATTTAAAATAATATAACGAAGGTATTACTTTTAGGTACTTCTCCATTTTTTGTTAAAATATAACCTTGTTTTTATCATCATAAAGCATTCCATACAATTAAGCCATTAATTTTAAATACGATTGTCAATGATTACGATTCCGGGATCAAATCTAGGTCAAGGAGACGGGAGACCTGTTTAATTATTTCCATAACATTATCAATGGATGGAAGCTTATGTTGCTAGAGTAATATATGTATCGGCGTATCTTGGGTATAGATTAACGAAAAATAAGGTAATCTATAATGGGACTATGCTCAAGATAAAGATCAAAGGCCTTTGACCGCAGCATTTAGGAAACATCGAAAAAAAGTTTTCCTAATGCTTTTGACATTTATTCCAATGATAATGAATGAATAGTAACAAACATATTATATACGTTTTATGTTCTCATTTCTAGGGCCTTCTCTCTGTGAGAGACAGAGGGCGATATCCACACACGCAAGCTTAAACATATCACACTAATATTATAAAGGCGAAAGTTTGTGAGTGTGTATGTTTGTTACTTCTTCACGCTCAAACGGCTGGACCGATTTGAATGAAAATTAGTATGTAGATAGCTTGTACCCTAGATTAACACATAGGCTACTTTTTATCTCGGTCTATGAGGGTGAAACCGCGGGGCGCAGCTAGTAATTCATAAATATAAATCGACTTGATTAATAGAAACTATGTTCAATATCATTTTGAAATTTAATAAAACACTTCTTTTTTCACAGCTATGAAACCAGCGACGGTACGTCCAGACAGGAGGAAGGCAAGCTCGACAACCCAGGGTCAGAAAACGCAGCCCTAACCGTCACAGGACAGTATGCCTATGTTGCCCCTGACGGCAAACACTACACCGTCACTTTCACCGCCGGACCCAATGGTTTCCAGCCCAAGACCTCCCTAGGACAATAAGCCTACACACCGAAATAATTTGTAAATAGAAAAACTACTCTGAACAGATTGCCAGTAGAACAACTACAATTAAAAGTAGAAATACTACCATTTACAGTAGAATTATTACTATTTTCAGTAGAATTACTACTATTTTCAGTAGAATTACTACTGTTTTCAGTAGAATTACTACTATTTTCAGTAGAATTACTACTATTTTCAGTAGAATTACTACTATTTTCAGTAGAATTACTACTATTTTCAGTAGAATTACTACTATTTTCAGTAGAATTACTACTTTTGTCAGTAGAATTACTACTATTAACAGTAGGATTACTACTTTTAACAGTAGAATAACTACTAACACCAGTAGATTTGTATAGCTACAATAAAAGAGATCTCAGTTAAGGGATCGAATTCTAAATTCGCGTGCCATAAGGACGTCTTTTGTATATTTCTTTGTATTTTTATTATTATCAATGAAATAAAATACTTTTTTTTATAAAAATTGTTTCATTTATGCGCGTGAAAAATAGTAATTTATTTCTTAAATTTTATATGAATGATTGAGAGACAAGAGCCACCTGTTATTTTGATCAGCAAAAAACTATAAAATGACAGTAAAGATAATTTTTATTTTCTTATCTTTTAATTGTTTTATTATTTCAGACTTAATTAGATGCCTATTTTTAATTCAAAATGGTGCTTAAATTATTTATTGTTTTACGACTCCCAATTTTTTAGTATCACTTCGACTGCTTAATTTATTACTTCACGTTAATTAAGATGATATTTTCACTTAAGATTTTTAATACTTAAGATTCTACATAAATAATATGAATACACTACGAAGACGTTTTACGGTTATAAAATGGTTTGCAGCCAGTCACAAACGTTTCGTTTATTGTTATTTGATGACATAAACGTGCTTACCAGTTCACAAGGACGACTGGTAGCGAATCTCGAATGTTTTTAAAGAAATCTAACTTTAGAAATGGTTTTCGTAACATACATGCAACTTTAAAATTATCACTATAATTTTATCCCCAACTTTACGCAAACACATAATGTGTATGTCTGTTTTTAGCGCTGTGTTTAGGTTTAGTTCAAAAGAAATATTATCTGACTCTGCAACACATAATTATTATAATAGGACGAAGTTTTATTATATTTTATAATCTTTTTTTATTTCATCGGCGGTACTGAACATGAGACCTTTTGGTCTAACCATAACAATCTTTTGATGTGTGTCTGTCTGATATGCCAAGGGAGTATAACCACAGAGAAAAACTGTTTTTTTTTTAAAGTCTATTTCTACATTTCCCATATTCGGCATGAGTATTGGTGATCGTACTACCTCGGCCTGCTGACTGTCGTAGATGTGGCTATAATTTTATTACTTCTCGTACTTCGTAATCCAATGCAGCGTCTTGCTAGCCACAACTTACTAACAAATTTTAACAAACGTGTGAGGGCCAATCAAACAGTTTGCACGTCGTTAAACTTTGAGTGTTTTACATCGTAAAACACACATTTAACTCAGGTTAAGTATTTAACGCAATCGTTACAAAATCACGGATTGGATTCATTCAAGATTTGAAATCTTTTGATACAAACGTAATATTAAATTTATATGTTACGATCTAATAAGTAATTTTATAAATTCCATTTGCACCTGTATGTATATTACTTAATGTCATATCAAGCTATTAAAATAGCTGTCACACAGTTGGCAAAGAACACAACATTTTATAAAATAGCGTAGGATCACGCATGTATTTAATTCCAATGGGTTAGATATAAAAGTGGTAACGGCCGCGACTCATAATTTGTAGGTCGTGAGTTCAAACCCAAGCACGCTTTACTTAGTGTAAATTATGCATGCATATAATTAGGCATGTTCTAGAACCAAAAAAATCGAAGACTTGTGACAAGCACCAACTCGCACTGAGCCCGCGTGGTGGATTACGGCCCACACCCTCTCACAGAGAGGAAGACTGTGCCCCAGCAGTGGGGACATGACATGGCTGATGATGATGATGAGATATACAAGTAGGTATAGTACCTACATTTACATTTCGCCAATTAAATTAAAGTCCTTTTTAATAGGGGTGACTCTATTAACATCGTTTGGGCACAAATCCGAACTGCTGCTAAGAAATTCCAAATAAGAATAACCTGAGCTTCGAAGCGAACCCAGGACCTCGTGCTCACCAGATGCAACCATATCAACGATGCAAACTGAATATTAAATACCTAAAGATTTTTATAAGACCATCGTAGGTTTTAGGGTTTCATTCGTAACAAAGAATTTTAAAATAAGAGATGCTGATTTAAAGAAAAGACTTTAATTCCTAGTTTTGGGATACTTACAATAAGAAATTCCAAATAAGAATAACCTGAGCTTCGAAGCGAACCCAGGACCTCGTGCTCACCCGATGCAACCATATCAACGATGCAAACTGAATATTAAATACCTAAAGATTTTTATAAGACCATCGTAGGTTTTAGGGTTTCATTTGTAACAAAGAATTTTAAAATAAGAGATGCTGATTTAAAGAAAAGACTTTAATTCCTAGTTTTGGGATACTTACTTACAATGAGCATAATATTTTTCTACAACAGGTAATGCTGGAACTTGGAAACCTATGAATATTTAAAAAACCAATAATTTTAGCTCTTTTGAATACTGACAAACCACAGCAGGATGATCAAAAACCGTTTAAAAGCTAACGCAACATTAGGCTTAGAAATTTCTCTGCTAGTGTTCAATGTATGTTTCGTAAATGTGTCTAAATGCCAACGCACACAAGACTTACGTGAAGGTTCTTGCATCCGTTTATGTGTACCTAAGAGTTACAGTAGATATTATGTCTATAGTTCAGTAACCTTCACTTATCACGATAAGCTTTGTGACTGACAAACTATCTCTATTTTTTGAAAAATTTTGTTATATCTCAGGGTTTCATAAGACTAGATATGTAGATAGATATGCTTTATTGTACATCAAAATTTAACCTCTTTTATTGCTTTTTTCTTTAGTTGCCATCTTTAATTAAAACCTAGAAGAGGTTTTTTTTTCTTATTAAGCCTATACTGTCTCACTGCTGGGAAAAGGCCTCCCACCAAACAAAGTGGGTGCCTAAGGTAGAACGGCGCCGCCGAGGCCGGTCTAGAAAGAAAGGCGAGACGACCTAGACGCCTACCACAAGGGCTGGTGCACGTGGCTCGTCAAAACATACCTGGAAGAAGACATTGAATAAGATAAACATAGATTTTGAAACCCTTCCTGGGCAGGTCACCGTAGGTCAAAGTTCGTTGCAAACGAGTGGCAATGGCTAGTTTAAACCTTTGACCTCGTTAGCAACATCGGAATGGCATTTCGGTGCTTCGTGTAGGTAGGTAAATCAAAATTAAACTTAGATGACATAAAGTGTCAATTAGTATTGGAAAATCCGTTGACTTAAGTACTTCCCCAAACAACATCCTCTTTAAAACCAAATTAGCATAATCTCCCAAAATATTATCTTAAAACTACGTACTGCAGCAAATGCTACGGCATTGACAGCGACGTTGAAGAGTATTTAAGTATATTTGAAGCAAAAGATAATTTGATTTTTTTCCTAAATTGCACATACGGCCTTGACTAATATGAGCAAAACTCGAATGAGCAAGTATACATAAGATTCACTGTTTGTTGAAAGCCCCGTTTACACAGGAAACAAAGTTGCGCAAAATTTGCTTTCGGCAACATTTTTGTGGAGAGCAATATGTAATGTAGCAGTGTTGCTAGCAACATGGTATCGTTTCATATTCAAGGTAAACCAAACATATCTCGCTTCCTCGAAATAAAATTAAATAAACCTCATCTAAACTAATGTTACAATTAGAGATAAAGAGGGTAGAACAATTTTTTTTGTTTGTTTGTAAAACATGATCTCTGGAGAAGACTCTTATTATAACGAAATTTTTTCACTGATAGGCAGCCACACAGCTACAGTTAGTGTAGTTGCCTGAGACCGTGCCTTTTCGCCCAACCATAGCCTGTAGGCTAAGGTGGCGCGAAAAGGCACGGTCTCTGTGATATAGGTGAAGCCGCGAAAAAGTAGTTCCATTATAAAAAATGTTATGGGAAGCAATGTTCCGCAATTGTTGTTTTTACGTGATTGTTGTTCAACATTGTTTCTATCCAATGTGACGGGGCTTTATAAATGACGCAAGTTCGAGTATTATCATCGTGCGACAGATGGCAGTGTGTGCCGCACTCTGACACGAGTACTTGAACTATCGTTATTTAAAACGGTTACAAAATGACTGTGACGAAACCTACATAACCTTTTGTATCAAATGGTAGTGGGATCACTGCGTTTGCTAAAGTGCACAGTTTTGGTTTACGACCTTTTCAATTGATAACGATTCATGATATTGACGATTGATTTGATTTGTGATTAGCTGGATAATTATAGACTAGATATTACGATAGATTCTTAAAGACACCAGTTTGTGTATTTTAAATATTTGGGCTCTTGTTGGTTCTTATGTTCATCATCATCAGCCTTTTAATGTCCCCACTGCTGGGGTACAGGCCTCCTCTCTGTGAGAGGGTGTGGGCCGAAATCCACCACGCGGGCCCAATGCGGATTGTCACAAGTCTTCGAATGTTTAGTTCTAGGACAAGCCGGTTTCCTCACGATGTTTTCCTTCACCGTTTTGAGAGCAGTGGTGATGAAATAATTTACATAAAGTAAAGGGCCGGCCTGGGTTTGAACTCACGAACTACAACTTGTAAGTCGCATACCACTGGGTCACCACTACTCCTATGTTGCTCCTAGGTTCTTATTTTGGTCATAGTTTAATAACGAAAAACCAAAAGTACAATTAGTTCGCTGACAGAAAAAAACACAACTTAAAAAGTTAAATTTACAGTAGAAGGAAAGGAGGAAGGGAGAGAGGGGCCGCTTAACTGCAGTGAACATATCGGGCTAATGAGATCCTTTGATTTTTGTCCGTCAGTTAGATTACTCAAAAACATCGGACACGCTTCTTTCCTTTTGTAAGTAAACAGAAAATGACGACGATACAGTGCGCTTAAATGTCGCGTGTCTTTACGGTTTAGTTCACTTTTTACTACGAAGTGACATCACAAGTCCCCATTCCTGAACTTTAGCGCGTTTTACTTTTGTCATTTTTTGTGATTTAATAAAGCAAAAATAACGTGTCCAATATATTTTGATATTCTAAGTGACGGTTCAATTTTTTTTTAATCCAGGAAACGTCAGTATATAATTATAGTAACTAGTAGTACTGAAATAGTACTAAGGTTTTGGAATAAATAAATATTACTAGATGTAGATAAATGCATGAGATTCCGATTTAAACATTTGTAGACCAATTTATAAACTCGGCAATAAGAACCCTGCAAAAATTACTAGTCATAGGCACCTCAACATCAAAACTAACTAAGAGAATCTTTAGTAGGCGCGTATTAAAAAAATCTGAAATTGTGCATAATAATAACTTACCTACACCCTAATCTAAAAGCATTATATTCTTATCGTAAATTAAAAACAATAAAATTCAAAGTAAATGGGTATGCAGTAGACTATAGATGGAAATAACCGGTCTTCGCAGGATAAGGACTCTAAATTTATAAAATATGTCCATAACGCCTACACATTTTTACTAGCAATCCATCATCGCATAAACAACACTATCGATTCGGAAAGGCGTAGGCGTTCATAAAAATGAGAAATACTATCAGAGAGTTGTGCCTTATTAGATAGCGTGGAGGCAAAATTATGTAAAATACATAAATTGACCACTATGTTAAGCATAATAATGTAATATAAAATCAATAATGTTCATTAAACATTTAAATTGTAAAATCATCATCATCTTCATCATCATTTCAGCTGAAAGATACCCATTGCTAGACATAGGCGTCCCTCGAGTGTTGCCTCAAGTGTTGCCCGGGGGTTGAGGATAAATTGCCCGGGGGTTGAGGATAAATTTGAAAGAGTTACCTCGCCCCTGGGCACTCAGGGCAGGAATGAACAGGGGTGGGTTTTAGTCAGTCAGAGTCTGACACGCCCTCCCGCTCCACCCAGAGCGGGAGAAATCATTGGATGATTTCCCAACCCACAAAAACACATCCATCGGATTCCCGTGACCCTCACCAGGTCATCGGTTTACCTTCCAACGCTGCGTCTTCCGGTGCGCGGTCGCCACTCCAGAACTTTTCGGCCCCATCGACCTTCTGTTCTGCGAGCAATGTATTGTTCTCTAGTAAGGTATGAAAAATAAATCCAAGCTTACCCAACTGGTAACGATCAACACAAACTAGATGGCACTGATGAGCAGATTGTAGAGACCATCGCTTTACCAAAAATATGTAAATTAAATTCATGTTAAGATGACATCATATAACTGGATATTCGTTATAATTATTCCATTAACACGTACTTCAAATTGAAAGTGCTTAACCAGGATGTACATAAGTTGAAAAAAAAATATTCTGTGTTTTGAATACTAATCGTCCGCTATGCTATATTCTAGACCCAAGGATAACTAGGCACTTTTATATTTTATTAATACCTAATAAAAGCAAGCAGGCGACTTCACGGTAGACAAAGATGAAGATGGTGGGACGCACATGACTCTTTCCAAAAACAAAATACGCATAAGCAGAGAATACCAGTTTGTAAAAAAATTACAAGGAAACTCACTCTACAATAGAAAAATATTGGTTAGATAGACATGTGTCCTTCTTTTTAATTTAGTCTACCGTGATTAGCCTTATAAATTTATCTTATTTATTCGATTTAATCATCTCAGCCTATCGCTGTCCACTGCTGGACATAGTCCTCTCTTAAACTGCCACTTTTTAAAGCTGATGATCCACCTAGCTGAGGGGCGACCCACGCATGTTAAGGCATAATCGGTTAGTGATATTTGTACCTATAAATATACGAGTAACAGAGAGACGGAGACAGAGTTACGAGAACTTAGGTTTTCCTAGTCCAGAATAGTCCGACGGACACATCAAGAACGAAGAATTACTACTACCAGTATACTCACGGTTTCGATTTCGGTCTTCCATGATGATTAAAAACAATACCATTTTTAGCCGCAGTGAGGTCAAAAGGGGCCCTCCAAAAATGTTTGATACAGGTCCCATTTGGGACTAGCTACACCACTGACAAGTAATATTATAAATTCAAACATATTTAAATACAATAAGCTTTATATCATCTCAGGATTGAAGTCTAACGTAAGGACGTGAACGATGTCATCAATCGTGACTGCTACGAGTTCCTGAACTCCTTAGACTCCATAACGCATGCTTTAGAAAGGTCATCTATGATATTGTAAACAAAGCATAGATTTAAACATTATACCATTAACATAACTGCACGCAATTATTTACTACGCTTCAGTTGGTTGATGGTGTATTTGCATGTATCACAGATACATCATGCCAAGTAACCTTTAAGAAAATTTTATAATATTTTGTCGTTTAGAAAAATTTGTTGACTATGTTGCTGTTGAGCAGGGCAAGATGCTGTTTCCTATCCCCTTATAATCATTTATCAAGATGTTTTTCTTAGCGTGTCGTCCCAGCATTCAGCCTCGGCAACAGCATTCGCTGACGCAGCCATAAGGTGACAAGGCATGCGACATAATCACACATTTATTGATAAGGCACAAGACAGGAAACGCAGCTAGACATAGGCCTCTCCCAAACCTCAGCAACAAAATAACACAATAGTTACCTGAGACTTGTTATTTTGTACAAAATTACAAATACAAAGCCACGACCACACAATCCATATCAAGGAACTAAAAAAAACTCCAATCAAAGTTTTTTTTATTACATAAAGTTACATTTAAACAAGTTATACTAGGTAAATGATCAATAAGTAAACTGACAATGATGTCAACAGCCAATAAATACATAAAAACACGCCTTCAAATAGATCGATTTGAATTTTATTATTATCTATCTTCTATAGATAGATGTTCGCTATAATAAAGCCTAAAACGGACTGTTTCTGTTTATTGAATATTTATTTGAAATGATTGAAGTCAGAATTGTTTATTGAATCACTGTTCAGTTTCACGATAGATGAAACTTTCAGTAAACTTTTGGATACTTGTACAGATAATTATGAAACTATAAATAGTTACAGCTTATTTTTTATGAAACAATTTCAAATACGACAGTATTTTTAAAACTAATGTATAAACTAGTAACACGGGCGGAATAAGGGAAGTTACGCTTTCGCCGGCACATGGTTCGATACCGTAAAATCAAATTCCAACTAAAGTTTTTTGCTACATTCTCGAGGACGAAGCCGCACGCACAGCTTGTTTTGGCAATAATTGAAGCGACGCTTTAGTGGAATAGCAAATACATACTCATGTAAAAATTATGTGTGTCGAAGACTTGAGGTTGAGAGTTTTGTTTTAAAGAAATGTAAGTGCCACAAACTTATGGATACTCTCAAAGCTGGTAGATACTCGTAAATAACGAGCCTGGAGTTTTTAATCTAGCAATTTTAATGGTAACATAATAAAAAAAAATAGGAAACTTCTAAGCAAGCATTTTATATGCTCAGAAAATTTATAATTAGTCTAACAAAACGATTATTACCATTATTTTTGTGGAGTTACATATTACAGACAATGAAATATAGATTTAGCAAATAATGTGCATGTGTGACGCTTCACGCCGGGTTTAACAACTCACGACTGTTGATTTTTATGACGGTGAAGAATTCACTCCAAACGAACATAACCTAGAATTTAAAATAGCCGGATGTAAGGAATACTTTAAAAAATAATAGAAATCAATTCAAGCCAAGAATATATTTTCATTATTCCGGTCTGATAAAATTATACAAATTAAATGAATTTAAAAATCTTTATTTTATTAGACAATAGGTGCACATAATTAGCGCTCTATATGTGCATATTAACAATATTGATTAAACATAATGATTCTAAAATTATATTGTTGCAATAATTGGCGTTTTGTATTTTTGATTATAACTTTAAAATATTCAATTCAGTCTATAATCACAGATATAATTAGAACTATGATCAATTATACAACTTCCAAAAACAAATATACAACTAATGTAGACCAAAAAATAAGTAGGATTTACAGCATCTGAAATGTATGTGATGCCTTATTAAAAATACAATACGTTTAATAGAAATAACTTAAAAAATATTTAAACAAACTGATAATAATACCTAACATTTACAAATGCGTATGAAAATAACAAAAAGTGCCCAGAACGCTAGCTGGATTGCCACGTTGAATAGCAATGCTAATTCGTTGGCCAAAGAAAAGCCTAGCCCTCTGGTCACGTGAAGACTCGACTAACAGCTTGCTGATATGCCGAAAAACTCGATGAGCACTCGGACCCCATGGTCCTAGTGTTACAACCCCAAACGGCTCAAACATATAACTCCCAGTATGGTTGTTGTATCTGCGCCGTTTGAGGTTTTCTGCACCTGCAGCAGCCGTCCCAGCACAGCCCGCCGTGCTAAGAAGATTATTCTAAAATAGGTAACCTGTAGGTAGATAAATTTTACAAAGTATGATTCCATTAAGTTGAATATTTTCAACAATATAATATTTTAACAAGTAGGTACTTTAATGCCATATTATTTACAATAGTGATGTGATAAAAACATTCGCACGTAAGTACGAAACAACACAACAAATATGTACTTACCAGGATTGTAAAACGTTTTCGATTAGATCTGCCTAATTCTGAATATTTTTTGTTGCTTATGTAATTTTATAAATAATAACTTCGTAAAAATTCTACAAAAATGTGTATTGAAGGGAGTGAAACCTTGCAATCTTCTATGTAGGGGAGACCGGGTACAAAAGTATATTTTTTTTACTCTCACGCAGGTTTCTGTCTAGTTATCGTATTTTGAAGTAAAAACTTCTTTAGCATCGTTGTGATTTGTAAGTCGATGAAACGAAAAAGCGACAGTAAAAAGAGACAGACACATAAATTCATAAGATTTAACGTGGGAGGAAATGAGATAGGAAGCATTATACAGTGTTTTGTTTTTGTGTTTTGTTTTGTTTTAGCCAAAAGTTTTGAAGGTTGCACTTCTACCACGTGTGAATTGCACACATTTTGTTTTTCTTTTTGATAGAATGAATATCTAAATTTCGATAATGCTCTCCGACTTTGCATCTTAATTAACTCATTCTTTACATGAGTTACAGAGATTTAAAAGAAAGTAGTCGATTGTTACTTTCGACCTCTAGGCCAGGGCGAAAGTAACACGAAAGAGTGTACGTAATATATATGAATTGCAATATAAAATCAACCAATTTTTTTAGAAAAATTATGTATTAAGAACCGTAAACTAATATTTGTAATTTTAACATTGAAATAGTAATCACTTCTTCGAAAAACTATATACGAGTATTGGCTTCTAGTCAGTTTTCTATTCAAACTGGCAATTCTTGCTCACATATCGTGCATCATTATGGACACATTCAGCATGATCCCAATTTTTACATTCGATACATTGTATAAACTGCTCGTTTTGGCTACTGTTACTTAGTATTATGTTACACTAAAAATTAAAAAATAACTTTAACTTCGGAAGTCGGTGTTTGTATTTTATTTTTTTCGTTTTTTGACACCGACTTCCCAAATTAAAGTTATTTTTTTCATTTTTAGTGTATTTTCTTTTTTGGATTTCGGTTGATTTTTTTTTTGTAAAAAGTTTTTTATTTTTCACTTTTTAGTAGTTATACCCCAGAACTCGTAAACCCAATAAAATGGGACGTGGAATTTAAACATACTCGTATTTGGAGAAAACCAAAACGTCATCTAAGTATTAGTATTTTTCGTTTCTGTTCAGTTTTTCAAAAAAAATCTGAAGCAATTGTGATAAAATTTATATGAGATCAATTTGGGAGTATATTCTTTCGGATAAAAAGATAATTTTGAAAATCGGTCCACAACTGCCAGAGAAATCAAAGGACATACAAAAAAAAATACATACAGTCGAACATAGAACCTCCTCCTTTTTCGAAGTCAGTTAAAAATGAAAAGTGCTACATCTAAATCATTAAAAACACTGCATAATCAATCTAGTCAAGAATTACAACGCAAATAGTCACATCGATATCATCATCTTAATACTACGTAAACACTAAATAAAGAAATGCCAAAAAAGTTACCTTTGGACAGTAAAATCACGTTTCGTTCTCTATAACGACCTTCCGGCAGTTTGCGCGCGCGCTGACCAAATACAAGAAGGGATAGTGTCGCGGGCTATCTCCTAACGTTTAATGGAGCGGCGTTTAGGCTAATAAACATACTTACAGAGCGTTTGTTACTTTTGTACCCGGTCTCCCCTATGTGTTACCTGGTTTGGTTTCTGCATTGACAACTTTTCATTGTGTAGACGCTTTTGATCTCCAGACTTGATATAAATATTCACCGCTGTCTTCATCCACTAGTGTCAGATCAACTTAAGTGAAGATCCATCGGGATCCAGTAACAGTCAACTTATATTCCAGTCACGTTTACGCTACCTCGGAAATCTGAGATGACTTTCTTTTTTTTTGGGGGTGGGAAATCATCCAATGACTTCTCCCGCTCTGGGTGAAGCGGGAGGGCGTGTCAGACTCTTACTGACTAAAACCCACCCCTGTGCCTTCCCTGCCTGAGTGCCAAGGGGTGCGATAACTCATTTTCAGAATTTATCCGCTACCCCTAGGCATTTCATCCGCTACCCCTAGGCATTTATCTGAGGTGACTTAGACAATTGATAAATCAACTGCCAAGGAGGCGATTTCAAAAATACAACTCACTAAAATTTAGAAAATAAAATAATTGAATAATATCAAAAAACCCGACTGTAAAAAACAACTAAAAAGTTCCAAACAAGTTATTTTTCAAGCAGTCTGATGAAGTTGGTGGCATGAAATCAATAATTGAACTAAAATAACAGCCAGCAGCATCAAACTGCTTATTAGTTGTTTTTTTTTTACAGTCGCGTTTTTTGATATAATATTTTTTTTTTGGTGGGATTGTTCATCGGATCTTTGAGCTCCTTAAAGTTCTAAGTTGAGCTACACGATAACTGACAAATGCTTGCAATATCTGGACAGGTCCACTCAATTCTGCGTGGTGTTTTCCTCAGACATTAAACTCAGACATGGTTCTTATTGGGCACGCTACAATTATGGCAATAAGTCCCCTCTTTGAGGAGTGGTTAGAGAGGTGCCACGGCGTCCTCACCTTCCACCTGATGCAGGTCCTCACCGGACACGGTACCCGTTCCCGATTCGGCGGGAGGATACGCCCGGGTGTCACCATTGTGTGGATCGCCCAGAGCACGTGGAGGTCTGCCCCGCTTGATCGAAACACGGTCATGTCCTCGTGGAGGTGATCGGCGGTGGTGACCTCTTGCGCCCGACCCTGGTCCAGTTCATGGTACGGAGCGAAAGGGTAAGGGAAGCTGTCACCTCCTTTTGCGAAGCAAGAGATGAGCAGGAGGTTGGACGCGTGATGAAGAGGCAATCCACGCGCCCTCACACCACTAGCCACCGCAGGAGACGCCCTGGGCGTTGAGAGTCGCAAGCCAATTCCCGGTAACCGTAGGCGAAGGCTTGCGGACGGCGAGCAATGGGTACTTCGCCGTCCGATAAGGACCAGGCCCGGGTAGATGGCGCGTTGTGTTCCACGCGCGTCTGCTAGGGCCGATGCCTGCCGTTATCGCGGGAGTGTTTGAAAGAGTGTGGGGGTGTGGGTTTTAGGCAGCAAACGTCTGACACGGGGCTCCCGCTATACCCAGAGCGTAAGAAGTTATTTGATGATGTTCCACCCAAAAAAAAGACATGTTTCTCATATGATTTCACCAGTACGCATTGGACAGATTTTAAAAGAGACCTTGACCTATTTGTTTCTGTGTTTCTTCGCAGGGTTGTCAGCTAGGAAACACCGACCTCTAGCTATAGTTATGCGACATTTCTTTCGACTGGGAACATCAAGCAATTTAGATTTCACCACACAAAGTGTACTTAATTGGAATAACTGAAAAGGGTAAGATTTGCATTGTGTCATATTTAAAATAAAAAACATTAATCTACTTCTTACATTTCTCAACTTTATGACCGTAATGCTCTACGGCCCAACCCGTCCAAAACACGCAAGCGAATCGGTCACTAAACATCACGTTAAGGTCGAGCAGCCCAAACCCAAAATATCTAGGTGTGTCGTTAGATAGGGCCTTAACGTTTAAGTCGCACTGCTTCAAAATAAAGCAGAAGGTCGGAACCCGGAATAACTGGCTCCGTCGCCTCATTTCTACAAACCGGGGTGCAGCACCCAGTGTTCTCCGCACAACTGGCATGTCTGTATGCCTCTCTGCTGGTGAATTTGCGTGTTCAGTGTTGCATTGATCCACTCACACCAAGCATGTAGACACTGCCCTAAATGAGACTTGTCGGATAACATCGGGCTGATTAAAGCCGACTCCACTCAGCAAACTCTACCCACTAGCAGGTATCACACCACCTGTTGTATGAAGGGATGTCGCCTGCGTGCTGAAAAAAAAGGACCAGGAATTCGATTCCCGGCATCCCCTCTACGACCACTCGACAACTCCGGGTAGATTAGAAAGTTGCAAGAGTTTCATGAGAACGTAACAAACAATCCAGGACAGCCCACCGAAGGAGAGGATTAAGCGGTGGAAGGAGCGGTGCCCGCACCACGTGACTTTGTCGTGAAGAGCGAGTCGGACTCGCGCGCAAAGGGTTCCGAACAAATCAATTTTTTTTCAGGTTTTTTTTAAACTGCCTCCTTCTTATAGGTTTTTCTGTAATCTATAAGTAAAGAACTACTTTCTGTATTTTTTTCAAAATTTTAGGCCCAGTTTTCGGAGATATTTATATAGATTTTTTTTCCTTCCCGGGAACTGTAACTTTTCATGCATTTTCTTAAATAACTTCAAAATTATATGTTTTAAAATTATGAAAAGAAAATATTCGAAACCGTCACAATGTGCCCTTTCAATTGATATGTCACACGACACAGTTTTGCCCAGAGGACACGGTGGAGCATACGGTGGAGGTTTGCCCCGCTTGGGCAGAGCACCGCCGTGTCCTCGTGGATGCGATAGGCGGCAGCGACCTCTCGCGCCGTGCCCTGGTTCAGGCCATGGTACGGAGCGAGAGGAAATGGGAAGCCGTCTCCTCCTTCTGCGAAGCAGTAATGCTCGCGAAGAGGGAGGCGGCATACGTTAGGGAGACTCGACAACAGCCGAGTCGCCCTAGCGCCCCCAGCCGCAGCCGCCGCCTGAGACGGTTCGGACGCCGCGAGACGATCTCCGGCCACCGTAGACCCGGGCCTGCGGACGGCGAGTAGTGGGTAACTCGCCGTCCGATCAGCACCAGGCCCGAGAGTCGACGGCGCGTAGTGTTCCACGCGCGCCTCAAAGAGTTGTCAGCAAAAGGACGGGGCCTGCCACGGCCGATGCCTGCCCGGGGGTGGAGGATAAATTCGAAAGTTACCTCGCCCCTGGGCACTCGAGGCAGGGAGGAACAGGGGTGGGTTTTAGTCAGTAAGAGTCTGACAAGCCCTTCCGCTCCACCCTAGAGCGGAAGAAGTTATAGGATGATTTCCCACCCCCCAAAAAAAATAAAAAAATAATAATAAAAAAAAACACGACACAGTTTGAAAAACTTAGAGTTTTAATTTTCTGATTTTCACCCCAAAAGTGATCCCCATATTCCAAATTAATTTAATAAGAGTACAAGTCCGTGTTTGGGTTACAGATATTCATGTGTGTACCAAATTTCAACTCTATGGGTCCAGTAGATTCGGAGCAAATTAGCTGTGAGAGACGGACCGACGGACAGACAGTCAGACAGACAGACACTCGACTGATCCTATAAGGGTTCCCTTTTTTCATTCGGACTTTCGGAACCCTAAAAATTAAACATTTACTCCAAAAAAATATAAACACAGACTGTTGTGGGATACTGTTTACTATACCGAAAAAAACAATTAAAAAGTTCCGAACAAGTCACTTTTGATAACAGTAATTGGTGGCATCAAATCTATGACTGAACTAAAATAAATTCCACCAATCAGTTGTTTTTTGTCAGCCGGGTTTTTGAAAACTTATAGTTTTTTATGTCTTACATTTTAGGAATCGTCTCCTTGAGCTCTTTCTGGTCAAGACCAATACCTCATTTGTTGAAATCCATCCAGCCGTTTAGGCTACAAAAACAAAAGGGTGTGCCACAGAAATAGACATAAAAACGTACATACATGCTCTCGAAAACCATAACCCTCCTTCTCGGGCAGTCGGGTAAAACCAAAAATCTTAAAATCTAATCGTTCCCCTATACAATATTTTCTTTAGGTATTTATTATGCGTACATACTAAATGCTGGCTTTGACGGGACTCAAGAGTTTCCTTGAAACTTCACATTTTCTATTCTTTAATGCAACATTCAAATGCTTCCTACATTTCTATAAGAGCCTACTTACGGCATCCATTGATGTTTGAGTGACCTTGATTACGGCGGTAATTGTTAGATAAACATTTAATACTTAACTCTGACCTTTGTCAATTAGTTAGAGTATTCGATTTGATCCTCAAAATCAGCCGTTTTAATATTATTTTGCCAAATATTCGAATTGTTTATGAAAAGACGAGGGTTCCGTCATCGATTGTAAGTTAGTAACCAAAGATCAATGCATATTAGGTACCTCAATTTTTTTGCAACTACGTATGTAAATAAACTCACGAATTTTGTATTCAAATCGCCTATTTGTATTGTTTGGGATAATCCTACGGCGATCGATCGTGCAAAGCCCAGACTTTAAAATTCTTTGTTACATGAAGACGTACTTACCTAAAAATTCCTAGAAAAGATTCTGTACTCATCAGTTTTCCATACTTACCTACTTTCTTATATATTCGAAGTGTTATCAATTAATGTTATCTAGTAATACAATTGCACCTTGTGGATTATTACAACAAAAGAGGTATGTTCTTCTTCTTCTTTTCGTCTCAATTTTGACTCATTTGCATGCAAGGTGCAGGTGGTTGTGCATGCAGGGCAGGCAAACAGGTATGTTTTATAAAACACTAGCGACCCGACCCGGCTTCGCACGGGTGCAATTTTTTTTCGATTATATTCTCATAATTTTCTTTCATACAAACCTTGTCCTGACAGTTACGAATACAACAAAAAAATAATTTGCCAAATAGGTGCAGCCGTACTGAAGTGATGCGCTTACATACATTCGGCAATTGATTTTTATATATATATTTTATTTATTTATTTTATTTTTATTTATTTATTCATCAAAATAAGTTTGTCGTCACAAAACTTTACAAGGCATACTATTAGACCTCTGGGGTCTGTCTTAGCATGCCATTTCCTGAGAGTTGATCAACGCGCCATACCTAAATTATTCTTAGTAAAATGGTTTCGTGCACAAATGTATTGCGTTAGCGAACCGCTTCCCGTTTCCTGATGAAAATACAGTAGTGCAATCAGAAATACACGAAAGTGTATCTACTTCTGGAAAGATAAATGAATTACGTAGTGTAAATAGTTGTCTTTATTCCTGAAATATTAGTTCGTGTTTAAGGCAGTTGTCCCACCGCCGGCGAGTAAGTGAATAACTCTTGGCTATTTTGACGGTCAAGAAACGTACAATTAGATCCGTGTAAACAAAAACTTTTTAACAAAAAATTTAACCGACGAAAAAAACTAAAAAGCAAAAAATAAATAAACCTTTTAAGTCTTGAGTATTTAGCTTATTTACCTACATAAAATATCAAATTTTATATAAACTAATTTTGAGTCGGCGCCAAACAACAGAAAAAAAAAATCAAAAAAAAAAAAAAATAAATAAAAAAAAAAAAAAAAAACAAAATATCAAAATTTTATATGTACGTAGAAATGAAGAAGGCTAGATGTACTTAATTCATCATTTTATTATTTGGCGCCGACTCAAAATTAGTTTATATAAAATTTGATATTTTATGTAGGTAAATAAGCTCAATACTCAAGACTTAAAAGGTTTGTTTATATTTTGCTTTTTAGTTCTTTTTCGTCGGTTAAATTTTTTGTTAAAAAGTTTTTTATTTTATGATTTTTTGTGACTCGCATCATCTTTTAATACTGAGGCTAATTTCTAATCCTTCATGATTCCTCTTGCCACTGAGCTGATGATGTAACCATCCTTCCTTGAGGTTCCCAGGATATTGACCAGTTGAGGTTACCTCCAATATTCTAAAGGCGTCTTTTCTTCAAAGCATATTAAGTGGTATCTGTCACTAAAACCAGTTTTTTATATCTAACTTCTATTGTTTAAGAAAGGTATGGTTTCCATCATCAGCTCAGTTTCATGATGTGATGATTCCTAAATGCAAATACCTGATTAAGTTATGAAAAGTAAACAGAAATTCGTGCCCAATTTTAGAGGTTTTCTTTAAATTCTATCAGGATTCCATGATCAGATCCTGATGTCGTTGACATGGGACCACCCTTGAGGTATACACTATCTAACAAAAAAGATTTATCAAGATCAGTTCATAAATGACGGAGTGGGAGCTGAACATACAAAAAAAAATGTATGTATACGGTCGAATTGAGAACCTCCTCCTTTTTTTTATCGTCGGTTAAAAAAAGATGCATTTAATCATAGCTGATTGCTGACTGTTCACACCGCCGGCGAGGACTCGCTCCACAAGTTTGTCGCTGAGCGACAAGAGCTATCAAAGCTTACTCATTCAGCGTCACTCGCTCAGCGATGCTCGCTCGGCGGTCAGAACTCACGCTGGTTGACCAACCAGAGCGAGTGGTGCGAGTAATCACCCGTCTTCTGAACACTCGTTTGAAGCCCAGCGACTAAACTATCGGAACTACCACTCGCTACTCGCTGCTCGCCAACTCGTTTTTGTTTTGAAAGTCTACTCGCTACTCGCTCATCGCCAGCTATACTGTAGAGACGCTTTTACTAGAACCTCTTTAAATGGTTTAAGAAGTAATGGCACAAGAGGTAAACACGAATTCCAGTTTTGAAATAAATAAGATTGTCAGATAGATTTAGAAAGACTGTCAGGCTGATTCATACGAATTAATTTTACAAGTATGTAAAATAATTTAATAGGAATAAAATGCAAAAATATCCCTTAAACACTTAACTAAAACAAAAAAATAAAACATAACTAAACTAAAATAAAAATAAGCTAAACTAAAACTAAAAATAGTTTCCAAATTCTTATTAACCATGTAAAAAAAATTAAATGAATCCCAAATCTACTCGCAAACAAGCCTATGATTTCATGTACCTCGTCGTCAAACTTTAATCTATTGAGGAAAAAGCATAAAACCATATCATGAGAACTGCTAAAATATACGACATCACGACTATTCACGACAAACATTTTAAATTAACTTTAATGAGGTTAACGATATCTCGAACGATGTTAAATGAACATCCTCAGAAAGAAAACCAACGACACTCGACAAGAATATTGCCATAAATAATCATAAATGGAAATAATATCGTGACAAATTTATTTGATAATAATCACAAAAAGCAGAAGTGTCATTTGAAGCTAATCATCATAAAGTATATATAATTTATTGATGATTGTAACTCGAGACTACTACATATAAATGTTAGCAAATTAAAGATCATTAAAGATCGCATTCGGTAAATGTTCATCTTTTTGTGACATATAAGACAGTTTAATGCAAAAGTGATGCTAAATCGATTTGTAATGGAACGTTTAATTTACATACGTCTGTCACTTGATCTTGTTTATAAATATGTAGTTACACTATACGAGTACCAACTTCTATATAATATAAAGACACCCAAAGCAGCACGAGGCAAATTGTGGCAAAAAATCGTTATAGCTTTGTTATTACAGAAACTGCCTCGATGGGCTCGTGGTCGCCAGTGCGACTGCTAAGCCTAAGGTCCTAAGTTCGAGTCCTGGTCAGGCAAAAAGTGCTAGGTACTAGGAATTACTCAGTATAGTAGCCCGGCGTTTGGAAGTTGGTGGCGTGACACCCCCTTTCCTCGGAAAGCAGTAAAACCGTTGGTCCTGCGCCAGATTTCTCCCCGGTCGTGTCGGTTGTCACCGGACTATGAGAGTTAAGGAACAAAAAGTGCACCTGTCTTTGCGCACACGCTTGTGCACTATAATATCTCTCCGTTGAGATTGGCGACCGTAATCGAAATTCGGTCGGAAGGAATATTATTACAGAAACAAAAGGTTTATCAGAAAAAGATTTGTTTTTACCACGACCTATATAGGTAGCTGAAATATCTTCCGCTTTCCGCATCACCTAAGTAATATCAAGTAGCTTCTAGCGGTTTGTGTCAAGATTTGTGAAAATGGGAGAAACAGTCACTATTTATATTCAATACCGTCTTCATTATCAACGAATCATTCATTTAAGCTTTAATTCATTCTTGATTTGGTGTTTTTCTGGTTTTCGTGGTCAGGTGCCATCTGACCTCTTCGACCCCGGTTGAACCAGATTTCTGCTCTACACCTCCTTATAGATGCTTTTGACTATCTTCTTGTTATAATCATTGGTCTACGTTGCGATTATGCATGTTTTAATGCAAAAACGGTTATCATGGAAAAATCCTTTTCTGAAAACAAGTATTTTGAAGGACACTTCGGATAATTTTTTTATAATCTTGCGATCATTTCTTTTGTATTTCCTATTAGTTGATTAAACCTGGCGTTTACTTATCAGCACTCTAATCGTACCGGTAGTCGCAAGCTGATTTGTGGCCACTGTAGGTGCGAGCTTGCGGACGGTGAGTAATGGGTAGCTCACCATCCGATAAGGACCAGGCACGAGTCGACGGCGCGTATTGTTCCACGCGCCCCTCACAGAGATGTCAGCAGTGATTGACGGGGTTCACTGGGGCTGATGTCTGCTAGAGTAGCGGGTGTATTTGAAAGAGTCACCGCAGCCCCTGGCACAGGGAACTGAAGAAACACGAGTGGGTTTTAGTCAGTAAGAGTCTGACACGCGCTCCCACTCCACCTAGAGCGGTAGAAATTATTTGATGACTTCCCACCCAAAAAAAAAAAACTCATAAGGTAAGTGGCAAAGTAAACCCACTAGGGAAGAACGAACTGGAATCAATGAATGTTTTTTTTATAAGAATTGAATAAAGCCATAAGAGTTGGTTCAGCCACTCATGCTCATGAATAAATTCCGGTGGCTAATTGAGTACCTAATTGCAGATAGAATTATGCAAAGTTTTGTCTGAGACAAAACAAACACGCTCACATTGAAAAAATAATTGCGAATGATTAGAATAACATATATCCATCTTATTATATATGCGAATAAAAGATACTTACCTAAATATTATGTGCCTCTTAGAGGGAGTTTTTTTGTTCAATTTTCATAACTTGGAAATTCCAGAAAATCTACAAGTATTTTGATTTTGTTTACATTCTTTTCAATTTTTATAAATCCTTCATTATGTATTACGAATATCAATTTCATTGAAGTGTTAGACGAACCCTGCTCAATACCTTCTTATATTTTTTATAATCGTGACATGTCATGTTAGACCACTGGTAAATGCAGAAACTTTAATATTATATTTTCCTGAAACATAAAAACTTTCAACAGAAAGTTCAGTAAAGTTCAAACCAAAATCAGTCACGTTTGTGTACCAAGGATGTGTGTTCCAGATTAAACTGTATCTTCCTGACATATATCACATAATTCCAACTAATTACATTAAAATCGTGACATTGCGGGCACGATCATCGGGCCCGGAAACAGACTTATGACTGCAATAAATATGCCCATAGGTAGAATAGTGACGACTCCGATTGTCGTGTCGCGCATCTGTTCTAGGTAAGAAGTATTAATAAATTACGTGGTCCAAAGAATCGGCACAGTCTCGTGCGAACTCTTGCGCAACAGGCCGCGAGACGGCCCGCGTTAATACTCACATTACGACCAAATAAGGTAAGTCCATATAATGTAACATTTAATGAGAGATGAGGTGCAATTAGATCATTTATCAAGAATCAATAAAACAATAGATTCGTGACCTACTAAAAGAAAAAGGTGATTCCCATTTCATAACAGTATTTTCAGTAGTGAAATAAGTAGTAAAGTCGGTACTTAGGTCTTTCGTACGAAATTAAAATATTTTAAAGTACATCACGATATTAAAATATAAAAAAACAAATGCGGATAAAGAAGACTATTTTGGTAACGCAAATTATCTAATATCTACTGTTAATATAGTTTTGAACATGAAAGAAATGAGCGTTTCCAAAACCTAATTTTAGATTTTATTATTATAAAGTTAAATAAAACCAATTGATATTTACATGTTCATGTTTCTACGCATAATTCAAGTACATAAATCATTTCGTAAATAATTTCAAAGAAAACTTCACTTGAAGCGCCTGGTATGCATTGCAAAATTCGCTTGTTCTTGAAATCAGACGTATAGCTTTTAGCACTTCATAAACATACATTGCGGAAAGAATGCCATGGCTTCCGAGTAGATAAATAATACGATAAAATATATTGTAAATTACTCTTATAACATCCTTTTATTACTAAACTAACATTAAATAATTAATTAATGCATCATCAACCACTAATATAATTTGCAATGCGTTATGTTAATTCCGAGACGTAGTCGTAGTTGAATTACTACCTGCGATTGACGACGATGTCCACCTTGCGTAGTTTACTGTCTCATTGTTAAATGAAACAAACATTGTAAATAAAGTAACTGTCGTGCCAATAGCTACTGTAAACGTTTACCTTGTCACCCGGTACTGTGTAACCAAGATGTAGGTTATGGAAATACCTACTTTCGCAAAATTAGGCAAGTACTGCTTTTTTAAATTAAGTCGTTTATTCAAACTGAGCTGAGAGCCAGTACTGTTTAAACGGTAAAGAACTACATAAAAGATGGTTCCCTAAAAACGCCCGCCCGTCACCACTTCTTAGTATTTTGGCTGGGCAGTAGTGGCGTAACAAACTCCCCAGCAACACATACCTAATTCAGTTAGAAAAATTAATATATCGCTCCAACATTAAATCATATAATTTTGTAAATTAACGTCGAAAATCTCAAGTAACAGCACTTTTATCAAATAAAGTTTTGTGGGTCTACAGCTTGTTTCTATTCAAGTTATGAAATTTAGGGAGTAGGACAACTGTTAGTTTATTCACAAATGATGCATTCATGGAATCGAAGGCATTCGCGATGAAAAATCATCAGACAAATTGAATGGGTGATGGGTACCTTTTCGAACTATGTCTAACCCTTGGACTTTTTACAATTGGTATGCATGATTTAATAGAAATAACTGGAAACATACATATCGAAAATATGAACAACTTTTAATATGGAGACCGATACTAAAATCGCAAAAAGGAAAAACTAAAAAAAATTTCGCGTTCGGCGCCTTCCCTACACGTGGTAGAAACGAAACTTTATATTTTATAGACTAAAGAGGGATTTAGCGTGAGAGTAGGACAGAGTTATTTCTTTATTCTCTCTCATGTAACGAAATATATCTGAATGTGGCGTGTCCTTGAAATTTCACTCTCAATTTTATTCTTGTCCATTTCGAAAATCCAATCACCGCGTAAGAAGTTTCACATCAAAATTGCTGCTCCATACATTTTGACGAGTTACGTGAACTTGTAGCAGGCAAGTATGGAGCAGTCAATCGATGCTTGAATCAACCGCATTAAACTGCCTCTTCTAACTTTCGTATTTCTTTTCCCACTTCATGCATAATATAATTAAGAAAAACACATAAGTAGGCACCAACATATTTTAGTTTCCATGGTAATTTACTACGATTAGGTCCTTATTTCTATTCTTCTAATCGAACTTCATTACTTGTTTTTATACATTGGTTATTACCATGATTATACAAATACTCTGGTAATAACACCGGTTCAAATGAGGTATATCCACTATATTAAGGTAGGTGTCATAATAATAAATAATATATGGGTCCATTGTATGTAATGTAACCAATATGACGACGACTCTGTAATCGGTACTTCCAGTAAATCTCTTTTTTAACCGATGCAAAATAAGGAGGAGGTTCTCAATTCGACCGTATATATATTTTTCATAGAAGTCTTTAGAAACAGACAGTCAATTCTGTCATTGTACTCTTTCTTAAATTTTAGTTTTCAAAAACTTTTTTAATCAAAGGAACCTTTGCAAACATACAGTTCATTCGTTCGGCTTTGTGTTTAATCAATACCATGGCGTATTTAGTGTTCTTTATTTTCGTACTTGGTTTTCATGATGTTGTCTGGTATGATCTGTAAGAGAGATGAATGGCAATTGGCCCAGAGATAATCTTTTTAAACGTTTCGTCTGCTCTTCCTTTTAAAGCATATCGGGTCAATTCAAAAATAAGCGACTGCTAAGTCTTCCAAAACCCATAAGATGACAGTCTAATGGTAGTGTTATTGACCGAATAATGTATGGTAATAGAAAGGTAACAGTAAGGCACACAGTTAAATCATTTCGATATTTAAATATTAACGATTTATGGCAAAATATGAATACCTAATTAAATATAGGATTTATAGATGACAGCTGGTCACATCATAAGACTTACGCATACCTACACCGAGATAGCAGTTAAATTAATTAAATAAAACTTGTGCTGTGTTTTTAAATGAAACATAGTATAATTGTTATAAAACATAGTATAGGTACTCGCTTTTTAAATAAATATTTGTGAGTACCTACTTTTACAATAAACTATCAATATTGTTATAAGATTTTTATCATGGAGGTAATAAAAATGACTACAAGAAAATAATAAGGAGACTACCAGATAATCTATTAAGTTATGTTGTAATATAACTTTTAGTACCACACATTAGCATTAATTTAAATTTTCCGTGTATTGTCATTATAATTTACGACAATGAAACCATTCAGCCCGTTCTATTCAACACACTTTCACGTGTTTGAGCAAATAAATTACTCCTACTTATACCTGTTTATATTTTAGAAAAAAAAACAGATGATTATAAAACCAGCACAGCAGGTGTCGCGGTTATCTGTAAATAATCCACAAATAAAAATAATTGTATGTAAGTGGGATCTCAGGTGGAAAACAGATACGCGCCTTTAACGGTTTTGGTGTAGTCCTTCAAAATACTCAAATAAACTTAGGCGAAACTTGAACTTGAACTATACTTGGTTAGTACCTACACTATTGATAGCATTTTGGATGACTGCACACACACTTGGTGATAAAGCTAAACATCCGGCGGAAGTGCGGGGATAGACAAAACTCTGTCCGAAATGATGTAGCGTACCTACATCATTTGGGGCAGAGTCTCCGAGAATATTTCAGCCTAAAAAGCCGAGACGAAGTGTTTTCACAATGCACAAAGGACTCACTCGATATCTTTTGTACCGTTCACGTGCCTTGAGTTTGACTGAACGATAAATCTTTAAAAACAAACTATAGAGAAAAACGCATGACCGATTATTTGATCTTGAGCCTTCGAGTTACCTGTGTTTAACACTAAAATGAATTAGTTTTTTTTTTTTAATAATTCTTTATAATTTATTTTAAATACGATACGATATTTTTTTTAGGTATACCTATATACCAAAAAGTAATCGTTTCCATTAAAGCGAGCATATGGAGGCTTGAAAGAGCCACATTATGCTTCAAGGGCGTTCGTACAGAGAGCGGCACTTCTGTAAACCGTGCATATCTTAAGGATGTTCTTTCAAAAGTCCTAACTGGCACTAACTGCTTGGACTTGATCAGCTTAAAAGTAGATCAATTTAAAAGTGTTAAATAAATGTTTCAAACATAATAAATGAATATGATCACATAAATCTTACCGTTACCAAATGAGATCATTATAGACATCAACATCTCAATAAAACCAATCATTTAAATTAAAATTTAATTCATTAGAATACTAAACTCAACTATAAAATCTGTATCATTTGTCGAAATAGACATAAATCTTCGTACTTAATCTGTAACAGGAGCTTAAAAAACGATCTATATTTTAAAACATGTCGTTAATGTTGCTATAAAATTAGATGTTTGTAGAGTGTGTCAAAACGTTTTGTTGTATTTTTTTTGCATAATTTTTGTAGGATATTTTTTATTGTGATGAAAAATACACGTAAAGTAAATTAATATTGTGTTATCATGTCACACTTTTCGCTTGAAAAAACAAACTTGTTCAACTCGTTTATGTTCTTAAATTAAGGAGGATCTTTATTTGACCGACAACACATTACCGCCCTATTACGATAATGAGCAAATGTCCGCAGGAGATTCGTTAAAAAATATACAATTATTTTTTTATGAAGGCAATAAATGCCTACTGCCAGACCATAAACTGTGACACGGATTTGAATATATTTTTCATTCATATTTAGATTTTTACAATGGTTTTATTAACGGGAACTATTAAAAATATCGTAAATTCGAGTCAGTGGTAATTAAAATACAAAAATAATGAAAACTGTGTTGTATATTAAAAGCATAATGTTTATACAAGATATTGCCAACACCGAAATCTTTTTGGGGTGCGATTAATATGTTAATAAATTGTATTGCTTAATTCATCGCATTGTTTAACGATATTATCATAAGGCTAACATCATTATTAAAACGTTTTATAATGTAACAAAAATACATTAAATATTTTGACTTTTCTGGCTTAAATAGGTGTCGAGAAATCTTAAAAATAATTTATTTACATAAATATATTGCGCTAGTTTTCATAGTCAGACGAGCTTATGCTCCCTATTCAGATTTAGGAAACTATTTCAAATTATGACGACTTAATTATTAACTTAATATTCGCAATCGTTTTTTATTGAAATCGCAATACAATGAATCGATACCTAATCAACATTGAACCTACCAATATAAATTGAAACTTTAAGTAACGTTACATTACAGCCTGTTAGAAAGCATGTTAAGTTACTTAGTGAACCCATTAATGATTAAATAAACTATGTAGGCAATAAATAATTCTTCAGTCAACCTTTACATATCCACGCACCAAAGTCATCATCATCTGCCTAACCTTTTCCCAACTATCTTGGGGTCGGCTTCCAGTCTAACCGGATGCAGCTAAATACCAATATTTTACATGGAGCGACTGCCTATCTGACCTCCACAACCCAGTTACTGGGTAATACGATACCCCTTGGCTTGACTGGATATCAGACTTTCGGGCTTCTGACGACCCGTAACGACTGTCAAAGATCCACGATTGACAGCCGGGACCAAAGGCTTTCCGAAGCACGGAGGAGTCTCGGTATGTTAATATGGTCACACATCCATGGACCAACCCCGGCAAGCGTAGCTTAACCTGATACATCGACCCGTGCGGCTGTTATTACTTTAGCCACGCGCTCCTCGAGCACCAAAGTATCGATGGTTATTTAGTAACCCATTGGCACCTTGTAATTAATGTGTAAAAAATATGCGTTAACAAGAGATACATATCTAACTAAACTAAGACATATTATATTAATAGCTACATAAAAACCTGTCGGTGGCTCATCAGCATTAATGATTAATTAAGTTTTGACAGGCATCATATATTTAAATTACAGACCAATTAGTTAATGTGTCAGAAAACCATGTTACGCATAATTTCATACTCACATTTATGAGAAGCCGTGAGAAAAGGCAGCCGCGCCATCTACATTTGAAAGGGTGGTTTGACCCTTAATGGTCAAAAATAGGATTCTTAACAATCTAATTACGATATGTTGTTATGTCAAAACTTGCATTAAAGAGTTATTTAAAATCTTTTGGTGACTCTCTACAGTGAGTTTGTTTAGCTATTCAATCTGGAGTAGATTTTGCAAGTGGTTCAGGATAGACGCGCCCTCCGCCCTATGACGCTCCCTCGCGGAACTCCTTGTTTCTAAAAGCTTAAGCAGCGTAGTTATACTTATATATATAACTGTTTGAGGTATTCTTAGAGAACAATTTCAGTATTTTTCTATATAAGCAGATTTTATTAGATGCTTACCCTTATTAAAGGCTTACGACGGATTTAAATCAAGTACAGACGACTTAGTTTTACGTTTGCCAACGTAAACGTATGGCCACGGGGTCTAATCTCGAACAAAGAAAATTTTATTCAAATAAATGTCAATAGATGGCGTAATATGCATCGATTTGTTATTGAAGTTTAAGTAATATTAAAATTTTGAAAATAAATATGGTAATAACTGTATTTTCTTATTTATTATACTGCCCTAAGCATAAAATTGTGGAATAATTAGCTTGTAATTCAAATTTAGACGATTATTGGAACGAATCCCTACACATTTTTTGTTTGTTTGAAATCTTATCCATTCGCCTCTTTAAAATTTGAATAGTGACACATTTCGATACAATAAAACTACTATGAAGTGCCAAAAATACTATAAAATAATTCCTTAATGTGTGAGAAAATATTGGTAAGACTTTAAGTAAATTCATTCGGCTTGCAAGCCGTCGCTGCTGACACCATCTAGTGAGGTGTAGAGGACGGGCCCGAACGAACAACAAAAGTTACTTGTGCCAGACCAAACCCCGTAGTTACGGCGGTACCGTTTCTTTGTATGGGATGAGGCATCTGTACGCTAGTATTATATTATCTGTGGTATGGCTTTGGTACGTGTTATTTCACTAGAAAATCAATTCAATTTGTCTAGTTACACGATATTATCATAAGTCAATATTGAAGTTCCGCCTGACATAAGAATACTATTTACTCAATTAATTGGTGATTTTCAAGTAATTCGTCCGTCGAAAATCTAAAATAAACAATAATATACTTACTTAATAAGAATCATAGGATACTAATGTATTAATTTTTAAATGTTAAGGTCATCGTCTTTGAATACAGCTATTATTAAGATACGTACTATAATTAATTACTGGATTTAATGTGACCGATGCATATTTAGTTATTTATCCCGACCTTAAACTTAGAAACTTTGGTAGGTAGGTACTATTTATCAATTTCAAGACAGACTTTTTGCAAATGATCGCTACTGTTCTTTGATATTATAACTTACTACGTCACGACAAACATTGAACACATTAGTGATTGAATATTTTAAAACTACAAGTTATTCTTCTATTGCCAATTGTTGAAAAGATGTCTAGATAAGTTTAAAAATTACATATTTAAAAAGATATCCTCTATAATGCCGACAAAAGATAAATGCTGAACAGTATTCTAAAACAAAATTGATTGGCCGTTAGTTTATAATATTTGATGTAAAGTGTGATATTTTGTAGTCAATTTTAATCTAACTTTAGTTGTGTTTAAAAAATCCATTGAAATTTCTGACATGTGTGTTTTCTACCAGAACCGAGGTAGGTATATATTTTAGCGATAATGATAATATTGACTTTGTATTCTATTTTGAAATAATGTAAAGTAAGGATCATCAGACTTTCCTGAGCAAAGGTCACATTTATAGAACAATGACAAGTTACACAGTGGGCCATATACTTATGAAACGGATATTATGTTTAGGTTTTCTTTCGAACTTTAATACAGAAATAGGAGATACGTTGCCTTTTTCGCGCGAATGCTGGATGCTAGAAAAAGCGAAGTGTACCTATACGAAAACTTTTGCCACCATTTATACAATATAGGAGTTACTTTGCCGAATTTTGCAAACAAGTTTCACAAAGAGACCGTAGGATGCAATAGCGAGCGAAGCTCGAAAAATTTAAATGCAAAAATAGTTCAAGTAGTCTTGTTTCTGTAGTCTTCATTAACTTGTCAAAACTAAAATTGCTTGTTATGTAATGGACCGCATTTGACACCGCACCCGGGCTACATGCAGCTCGCGGGCCTCAGTTTGAAGAGTATAGAAGTCATAAAGGAAAAAAATCTGATTAATTTAAAGTACGACCTACCTAAATATATTAATACCTAAATGGTTGATGAATATTCAGAGGATGTTTGTAAAAACTATGTAACTATGTTGTATTTTGGTTAATTATGTCAAATGTTGTCGTCTTGCCAATTATATAAAACATTCTTAATTAATATCAGAAGGAAAACCTTTTATTATAAAGGCAAAATATTCTAAATTAATTGTAAACTCTTGTATTATGTAAAACAACAGGTGTGGGCTTACAAACAATATTTTATAACCTCAAGATGTGCCATTTTGTTTTGACAACTCTAAAATGACGTCATACCTCTATTAGTTTCTTACTACGAGCATGATTTACGTTCAATGTCTATCGTTAAGCACTTTACGCGAAATCGGTGAATATTTTACAATCTCCGAGTTCCATTTTAACATATGACATAATGTTTAGGAACTACTAAACTCCAAGATCCACAAAAAATTAACACTAACTAATGTAAGTGAAGTAATATAAAATGCCAAGGAGCTTTTGGCACCATTGGACGGAAAATATGTAGGCAGTTTGGTCATAGACGAAATAGTTTATTACACCCATTTTTGAAAAGTGTCTCAATTAGATTCTATAAAGCTAATAAACCAATAAAAAACATTTTTTTTTTTATTCAATCAATAAATCCCATAAAAATGCATTCAAATTTTACATTTTCAAATTTCGCGCGTAATTACGCGCGTTTTCGTCAAATTTGACGAAAACGCTGCACGCGGTGGACGCCATATTGCTCTGTGGTCATGACGTCAGTTGGCTGTGTAAATAAAAGTACAAAGCATAGATACGCTCATCAGTTGACAGTTGACGCTTTATTGTTTACACAGCCGTATGACGTATAACATGGCGGCTACTATTCCATGGTGTTAAAAAAACAGATTAAAAAAAACTTAAAACTTTGAATTGAATTTTAAAATTTATTTTGTTATTTTATATACTAAAACTAATATTTTCCGACTTCGACAAACTTATATTGACTGTTACTGGTAAAGATATAAAAACGACACCTTTATTTCTACTTCAGATGCATCAGCCAAGAAGACTGCGGTTAACAGCGAGCATAATGCTATGCTTCGTGTTGCAAGCCTTGGGTGCCGATAAGTACACCGACGAAAACAGACCATACGAGTTCGGATTCAAGATCGACGGTCAGCAGCACAGGCATGAATCTAAAGGTAACAGAGATTTGTCTACATGAGAATTTAATAAAGTCAATAGTGTCTCTACATAGTATAAATCAAAGTCGCTTGCCGCGTCTGTCTGTTTCTCCGCTAAGTCCTCCTAAGCCACGCAATGACGCAACCGATTTTAATGCGGTTTTCACTGATAGAAAGAGCGATAAATGAGAAAGGTTTTATGTATAATTTGTATCCGTACCAAACCGGGGTGGATCGCTACTTACTTATATTTCGTTTAGTCTATGTTCTTAGCATTATTTCGTTGTAAACTCGCAGTTGAATGATTAATTTGGTCATCAAACATCAGTTATCAAAATTATTAACTGAAACTTTATGGTGACTGTTTTTTTACACTAAAATTAAATTTTCGGCTATTCCATCGATATAAAATTATACCGTCTCGAACTCTAGAAACGGTATGACACAACAATTAGTGAGTTGTGTGCTCAGAGAATTGTCACGATTACTTATACGAACATTTTAAGGTCACCTTTGCTTCTTTCTTCACGAGGTATCCTCCTCGTGCCTGCTCTAAAAAGAGTGTGACTGTGTGTGTGTGTGATACGTACCAGTACACTTTTATAATTATATCAATTTTTAGAATAGTTATGAATAAAAATTATTATACTGTTTGTTTTTTTATTGGAGACTACGTTTTTTGTCCTATTCAAAATTGGTATTAGTAGTAAAACCAATTTATGAACTTGAAAAAAAAAACTACAAGTTTTTCTTTGATTGAAGAGGTTTAATCTCTTACGCATTTAAAAAAATAAGTATATCTTTCAGAATTTAGATGACGTTTTTACCAAAGTAAACGAATATTATTATAATCAATGCTAGGTATGTATAATACAAAACCAAAAAGATGATTAATTTGATAACATTTGAATATATTAATAGCGGTTTCAAACTGCATTTTACAAAATATATAAACAATTTACTACTAATGAATATCAGTAATACATTCGTAATGAAGATCACCCATATTTTAGCAGCATAAATCATCTAACAGGTACCAATTTTCGAATTATGAGATGATATTACTTTTTTAATCCACTTGAGGAAGTCATTCCACCAATCAAGCCCAAAATAAAGCTTTTGGAACTTTTGGGAAGGATCATCTCACCAACAAATCAATTTCATTTAGTGCTGAGGTGCTGACATATCAAATAATAATAAGACTTTACTGATGTTAGTTGAACTTTAGAAACAGTTGGATATACAAATATACAAATATTATATAAAGAGATACACCTATAACGAATTGCTTGATTATTCATTTCCTAGTATATTAATTTGAAATCTGCATTTTTAAAAGCAGGTATCTCATAACTTCTCCAGACTGTTTGATGTGACCGTTTTTACAAGGCCACAAAATCGTCACGTTTTTTCATAAACACTCTATTCTATTAATACTGATCATGTGAACACCTATTATAAACAAATTATGTTGATGACTTGAAAACTAGCTCTTCGTAATATAGTGGTCTGGCGAGGATAACGTCGAACTAAACAGATGTTTTAAATTATTACTAAAACTCTTTTCGTTATTATCGAGTTTCACGAGATTTCTGATTTAGCTATCACTCATCTTGGTTTTTGTTGTTCACAAATTTGGTTTAAATTCACTATTAAGTGCCGTGTTATAAATTACAAGACCTTGACAGGGCTTACTATTATATTTGACATTAATGGCAATAAACATATTATCATAATATATTCTAACTCAATAAAACCGATTATCTTTACAGACAAAGACGGGATTATTATGGGCGAGTTTGGTTTCGTCACCGCCGATGATGTGTACCATGTCACCGTGTATGCCACAGACAAAGAGGGACGCTTCAAGATATTGTCGATGAAAAACATTCACTTGAAATCAAGTAAGTAAAAAACCTTTTTCTAAAATGGGTAGATGACTATAAAAATAAAATGGTCCGTCAGTTAGATTATCAAAAAATATTGGACACGTAATTTTTCTTTTGTCACTCGATCAATAGAATTTTTTTTTTTACTCTGGAATCATCCATATTGTTTGGTTAGTTATCGAGAGAGAGGCAACCTGATTATAAGAGATTTTACTTCCGAACTAGGTTGATTTGAAGTTAACTTGGTAATGTTAAATAGGTTACAACTCAGGTTTTTTTTGTCCACTAAATAGATAAAAACTACGAGCTTGTAAGCTAACACTACACTAGAAAAATATATTCTTAAGTTTACAAATTATGTGTTTCAGCTGCTGCATCAAACTTTGGAGTGCCTACATCGGCTAGACAAGGCCACGCTCTGGCGTTGCCACCTGCACAACCTGCTTCCGTACAAGCAGCAGCAATTTCACAACAACCACCGAAGCAAGGCGGAGTTCCAACACCAGCAAACCTAGGATCATTTTCTCCACAATCAGCTCCTGGGCTACAAGGACCTATTGCAGCACAGCCTCGATCACCGTCCAAGCCTGAATCAATTGGACCACCTGGAAGATCATGTTCATCTTGCAGTCTCCCAACAACTACCACTCGGGCACCACCTGTATTCAATCAAGGGAACGAAATTAACAATTATAATAGTCCAAATCAATTTAGCACACCTGGAGCAAGTGCTCAAAATCAACCAGCTTTCCCTCCCTATTCTCCTGGACAGCAAAACACTGTGCAAGGTGGTCCCAGTGGTTCTTCGTATAATCCGCAAGGAGGCCAACAAACTTTCCCTCCCTCATCTATTGGACAGCAAAATATTGCGCAGGGTAGTCCCAGTAGTTCTTCATATAATCCACAAGGAGGCCAACAAGCTTTCCCTCTCACGTCTCTTGGACAGCAAAATATTGCGCAAGGTAGTCCCAGTGGTTCTTCATATAATCCACAAGGAGGCCAACAAGCTTTCCCTCCCACGTCTCTTGGCCAACAAAACACTGCACAGGGTGGACCCAGTGGTTCTTCATATAATCCACAAGGAAATCAGCAAAATTATCCCTCTGGTCAGAAAAAAATCCCCCAACAAGGACTTGTTGCGCCTGATGGCTCACCATCTTTTGCACCACAAACTGGTCAGACAGCACAAAACTATCCCGGTTCGCCAAGTTATTCCCAAGGACCCGATGCATCTAAAGTGCCTAATAACTACGCACAACAAAGAGGAGCCTTTCCTTCTACTGGGCAGTCTCAAGGCGGAGCTGAACAACAAGGTGGCTTATTTGGTGGTAATAATAATCCTTACGCTGGAGCTGGGCCTAGTGGCTCCCCGAGTTCCATTCCAGATGCTGGTAATCTTGGCCAGAATACTGTTCCGCCACCTGGTTTACCTAGACCCAATACTCAACCCACCGGGCAGAGTTCCTATCCGCAAGGAGGAGCTGGAGAAAGAACTGCAAAACAATACAATGGTCCTGAACAGCAATACAACTCAAGACCTAACGGCCCACAAGGCACTGGGGCCCCTCAAGGTGGACCGCGTGGCTCCACTAAGCCTACACTGTTTTCTGCTCAAATGCAAATAGTTGATAAGAATACAGACATTTATGCACTAGGCCCTAATGAGCAAAAAGGATTACCACCAGGACTTAGTCAGGGTGATGTGACGCAGCTGCTCTACACATTCAACTACACCTTAGGATTCCACGGTCACTTCGAAGAGGGCTATACAAACGGTCTCAAGAAAGGTTACTATTTTGTAACTGGAAGGAATGGTGTTCGAACGAGGATTGATTATGTAGCTGATGATACAGGGTTCCATCCTACAGTTTCACAGGATGTACTCGACCTATTGTCTGAAGATGTTCCCAAACCAGAAACTGAAAAGGATGAGAAATACGGCCTCAAGGGCTATGAATTCAAATGGTTATATTATCCTGTTGAGTCTAAAAGGCGATAGATGATACTTCTATGCCCGTAACGAGCTAAAGTGGACCTGATCTTTTGTAAAACCCCTTAAAGCCTCGGCGGCAGTCTAGTAGGCAAATTAAAATATATAGCTTTACTATATCTTACTATTAATTTTAGGTTAGATTATGTTTAGTAGAATAAGTTTTTAAAAGTATTACATTTAACTTTAATTTTAACTATGTTTAAAGTAACACACTGCCATACATCCACTGCCATAAAGTATGATCACCAAAAGTAACTATTAGTAGTCTTTTAAGTTCATAGAAGAAACACGTGATGACATTTAGCACCTTGTCTCGTAACTTGTTTAAAAATAAAAATGAATAGAAATACAATAAAATATGTTTGAAAAAGATATAAATAACGTGTTTAATTAATATTACTTACCTAAAATCTACATAATTATTTATAAAAAACTGAATTAACATTATGTTTTCCTGATCGTACAAAATATAAATTTTATGCAGTAATAAGTTAATCAGAGGCATAGATTTCTAGTTTTGCATCTTTTCGTGTATTTTTGATATTTCTAATTGGTCATCAAAAGTAATTACAGCCAACAAAATCTGTATAAGTTTAACCCAACTATAAATCTCTTGTGATTCATAAGGTTGAACCGTGTGTAGCGGATAAATTCGTAACATAGTTACCGCTCCCCTGGGCACTCAGGCAGGGAAGGAACAGGGGTGGGTTTTAGTCGGTAAGAGTCTGACACGCCCACGCCCCGTTTTTGTTCCTATCATTATCGATAGGTAATTTTGATAATGACGTGTTATATTCAGCCTTATGGTAGAAAGGCCACTTTACATATATTCTCTCTCTGCCTAGCCTTATTCCATTATCTAGGGTCGGCTCTCCTAGTCATTCTTCGCCAGACGTCTCTGTGTTGTGTCGTCGAAACATCCAAATTGCCTGCCGTCAGGTCGTTGTTTACGACGGACATCCAGGTTAGAGGGGGTCTTGCACGCTTTTTCGGACCGGTGTCGATGCTCAGACTTGACGGGTCATATGCTCTTCGGGTCTTCTCATTACACGCCCGTACAATCTCAAGTGTGTTTCGGAGAGCTTTTGTTGGATCTATGTTTTTAACACATTACAAAATATACTTTAATCCTCCAAATAAATTAAACTGTACCCATACATTATTCATCAGCAATAAATCATGACTAATAAACAGAAGTACATTTAGTGACACACCATTGATAATAAATAAAACTGTCTAATAAATATATCATTCAAATGAGATGATGATCAATGCTTAAGCACGTGAATGTTTCTGAACAGCATTGGCCGAGACGAGAATCATAATTATGGTACTTTTCTGAAGCAAAAAAGCGGTTTGAAAGTTTGGTTCGTCAACGCTATGATAAACCAAAATAATGCAGTTGTTGAAAAGAAATATCTTATGTCAAAAAAGATTTTTACAAACAAAAGAAACGACTTTCAAAAAAGAAAATACACTAAAAATTTAAAAATAACTTTTATTTCGGAAGTCGGTGTTTGTATTTTATTTCTTCGTTATTTGACACAGACTGCCGAAATTAAAGTTATTTTTAATTTTTTAGTGTTTTTCTTTTTTGAAAGTCGGTTGTTTTTTTTTTTTGAAAAAATGTTTTTTATTTTTCACTTTTTAGTTGTTGTACCCCAGAACTCAAAACCCCAATAACATGGAACGTGGAATTTAAACATACTCGTAATTGGAGAAAACCAAAACGTCATCTGGGTAAGTATACATATTTTTCGTTTTTGTTCAGTTTTTCAAAAACCGCTGAAGCAATTTTTATAAAAAAAAAATATGGGACCACCTCGGGAGTATATTCTTTCGGATAAAAAAGAAATTTTCAAAATCGGTCCACAAATGCCAGAGAAATCGGTGGACATAAAATATCTCATATAAAGTAATAATGAATAACTTAACAATGTGGTTTTTAGTAGAATTAAATCTAGCGCCATCTATTAAACGTCAACGAAACCAGCATAAACAAGGTCTGTCTTTACTAAACAAGACGTTAAAAAACCTGCGCAGACGCACAGACCATCACACAGCATTGATGTTAACTTCGTATTTCCACTTATTGCCAATAGATGGCAGTTTAATCTATATATTAATACGTAAAGGAAAAACTTTCGATCCCTTTTTACGAATATTACGCGGACAGAGGAGAATGTACAGTTAAAGTTTTTAGGGAGAAAGAGTGCAGAAAGCTAATATTTTTTTTTTATACAAAGTGGAGACGACAATACGACCATAAATGAAAACACGGGCAATACTCAGCATTATGAACAACATTTACTGTGGGACCGACACTAAAATTTCGAAACAAAAAAGAGCGATTAAAATAAATTAATAAAACTGGGGGTGCCACAGGTCCGAATTCAAGTTCCCGTGGGTGCTCATGGGTCCGGAATGAAAAACATTACATGGCCTATGACACTAACAAATAACGTGGATTTCTATTTTCAAAATCTTTTTTTTTTTAATTGTTGATAGGCACGCGTTTGACCACTATCTCACCTGATGGTAAGAGATGATGTGGTCAGTAGATCCAGAGATTACCCCCTACAACCTCACAAACTCACAAACTTTACCTGTTTATAATATTAGTATAGATAGTGCCTCCGTAGCCGGTGACGGCACCCAAAAATAACGCTGTTGGAAACCGGCAGTACTTATTTCTTCTTTTTTTTTCTTAACTTTTATTAGTATTTAGTCCAAGAGTGAACGTCATTGCTGCGTCACGATCACGCAGCATTGATCCCAACTTCATATTTCCACTGATTGTCAATAGATGGCAGTTTAATATAGCTACAATATCATGTTTAAGGCCGTACTACCGGCCAAGTGGCGCCCTCATTGAATAAAAAATCGTAGCATAGCATAGAAAATAAATATTAAAGAATCCAACGTCATGTTTGTTACAAAGAGAATAAAGTATTTTTACGTTGTTAAAACAAGTCTCAGAATGTTTCGTATCCAAAGTAGTAGGCAAAAGTACCAAAAATGGCCGTTTCTGACACTTTTACCTAGGCTATGCTACGATTTTTATTCAATGAGGGCGCCACTTGGCCATTAGTACCCTTAATTCAGCGGGCTTTATAGAGCAGCAGCGGCGTAGCTAGAGGGGCGGTGGGGGCGGCTCGCCCGGGGTGCCACCCATTCGAGGATGACACCCGATCTTGAAAAAATATAACTTACGCACAAACCTTTAAAAAATAAATCTATCAATAGAAAAGCACACAACACATTAAAATAAATAATCAACATGACTGCTGACTTTTGCATACGCAATTTGACATTAGCTTAACCTGTGAAGCCCCATGGCAAAATCCGGGTTGTCAAATTAAACCCCGAGGACAACCCGGGTTGACAGCCGATTTTTTTTTTTTAATTATTCTCTATAATTTTTTTTTTTTTTGGTCCGACTCACCGGTGAGTTTCGGGGCTTTACAGGCGACTACTATCTAGGATGGTAAGGACCCAGGACCCAGGACCAATGGCTTAACGTGCTTTCCGAAGCACGGATAGCGAACGGTGATTACATTAATCAGCATATGAAGAAATACGAATCTCAAGGCCGGCCTGCCTCAAAGAGATGTCAGCAGTGATTAACGGGGTCCGCTAGGGCCGATACTTACCAGAGTCGCGGGTGTGTTTGAAACAGTCACTGCAGCCCGTGGCACAGGCAAGTGAATAAACACGGGTGGGTTTTAGTCGGAAAGAGTCAGACACGTCATCTCGCTCCACCCGCAGCGGAAGAAGTTATTTGCTGTATAATAAATAAATAAGTAAAATAAAAATAAAAAATAAAAAGCCTTTTATTTCCTCCAGAAAAATTCACGCATACAAAAATTAATTGTTTTTTTTTTTTAGTATCAAAGGTTTTAATTATACAAATGAAAGTTTTAATTTAAAAAGTTAGATAAGTTTTTAAGTTTTTAAGTTAATAGTTCCCGTTGTTTTATGCAAGTTTTTAATACTAAATATTAAGTATATTATTCTGTAGGAACCCCTCTGCAGGTAAAGGCCTCCTCCAAAAGTAGCCAATTTTCTCTGGATTGCGCTATTTGCATCCAGTTTGGACCCGCTATTCGTTTTATCTCGTCCTCCCATCTGTTGCAAGGTCTCCCTTTCTTTCTTATGCCCACTGGCCCCCTCCATTCTGACACTTTTCTTGTCCATCTGTGATCTTGCAGGCGTGCTATGTGTCCGGCCCACTTCCATTTTAACGCCAGAGCTTGTGCTAAACCGTCTGTTGCTTTTGTGATGTTGCGTATTTTTGTATGTCTTATTTTGTTTATTCTCTTTATGTTTAGCATACTCCGCTCCATTCCTCGTTGGCATGTTATAATTTTTTCTTTGACATTTTTGTTAAACTTCCATGTCTGACAAGCATAGGTTAGGCATGGTATAAGGCAGGAATTCATAACCTTAGTCTTCAGTTTGATTGGCATGTTGCTCTTAAATATTTCTTACTTATTCCATGTCAACTGGGCTCTGCGCTCAATCTCCTGATAGTTGTTTAGTCTGTCGAAGCTAATTTGTTTGCCTAGGTAAATGTATTTTTCCGTATATGGGAGAGGCACGTTGTCGACGTAAATTGGTACCTTGATGTTGTTGGTCATTACCATAGTTTTGGTGAGGTTCATTTCTAGCCCGGCGACCTTGCTCGCTTGGTTTAGTAACTCTACCATGTGTTGTAGTTCTTTTACTGTCTCTGATATCGGTACCAAGTCATCGGCAAAACGTAGGTGGCTTAAATGCTTTGATTTAACTTTTATACCACATTTATTCCAGTTAAGCTTGCTTATTATCGACTCTAATGTGGCTATAAATAGTATAGGTGACAGTGGGTCACCCTGTCTCACGCCTCTCTTTATAGGAAACCAAGACTTGCTTTCAACACCAAAATTTGCTGTATACCCAACCAAAAAAAAGGTGGCCGGCCTGGGGATCGAACCGTCAACCTTCAGCTCGGAAGTTGGATGCGCTTACTACTCGGCCATCATCGCTTCTTCAACACATCTTACGTTTAAAGACAGCTTTCTGTGTTGGGGTGACACCATGACGACCGCACCGGTTGACGCCCATGCTAGCTACGCCACTGTATAGCAGATATTTAGTTCGAAAATCTGCGTAAATTTCGGTGGCGCATATCATCTATTATCACTGATAGAATATCCGTTCAACTAGGCTCTTTGATGCAAAAGGGTTAAAGAGTCAATTTAAGGAATTACAATTATGACATCGACTGAAATGCAGTAGCCAAGATATTTGTAAAGAAAAACATCCAAGTATCTACTATCACCATCATGTCTCCATGTTCGTTAAGCTGCAGTACTACCTACTGTGTTCAGATTAAAATGATAGAAGATAATGGGAGCATGAACAAAACTTAGTCAAATTATTAGTATGTTTTTTATCCATAATTACTTTTACATCTGCAACTTTAGTTTTTTTTTTTTATAATACAAAAATAAAAATTAAAAAATAAAAATTAAAAATTAAAAAAAAATGAAAAAAAATAAAATTAAAAAAAATATTTATCTAATGAACTTTTATTTGATTCATATCCTTTGCGGCTTTATCTGTGGCAGAAAATATTTTGAACCACCAGTTACCACTTTATGAAACCAACAGACGATACCTACTCGGTGAGAAATAATAACTAAAATATTTTGAAAAGTGCTTCCTTAGGCTTGTTGGACAACAAACAAATCTAACCATCTCACAGTAGTTATTAATTACGTGTTGTACTTGCAAGAATAATATTATATAAAGGTAAAATAATTATTTATTAATTAATAAACACTTCTAGTTGGAAATTAAAAATATACTTTTTCAATATTTTGTGAGAATGATATTTTGACAATACTACTTGTTTTTTAACCAAGTTCAAAAAAGAGGAAGTTCTCAATTCGTCTGTATGTTGATTTTTTTTTGTATGTTTGTTACGCGATATCTCCGCGATATTTGTGAATTGATGTTGATAATTCTTTTTTTGTTTGGTAGGTCATACTTCAGAGGTGGCCCCACATAAATTTTATTGAAATTGATTCAACTCTTTTTCAAAAAATCATATAATAAACAAAAAATATATATACACAGATGACGTTTTGGTTTTCTCCAAACGTTCAAATTCCATGTTATTGGGGGTTATCCATTCGGGCATAACTTAGATATTTAGTTTTACTTCTGGGGTACAACTAAAAAGTGAAAAATAATTTATTTTTAACAAAAAATACAACCGACTTATAGAAATTACAAAATAACTTTATTTTAGGAAGTCGGCGTCAAATAACGAAGAAACAAAATATAAACACCGACTTCCGAAAATAAAGTTATTTTGTAACTTTAAGAAGTCGGTTGTATTTTTTGTAAAAAAATATTTTTGTTTGTCGCCTTGGGAACGTATCAAATACGTCAAGCTCGCTCATACCAAAGACGTTTTTTTCGATCCTTTTTTTTTGTTCCTTTTGGAACAGACTAAGGTCAGAGACCATGCTGCCTAGTCATCAGTAGAGTACTTTTATTTATTCTTTTCATTAGAATGCAGATGTAACACATTCTAATATTTTTTGCAGTAAATGGCAACAAATGTGTCGAGTTAGCCTTCCCGGCAAACTTCGCTGAGGTAGTCAATACTACAATAAAATTCTCAGCTCCATTTTATCGAGATCGCGCCTGTTTCAATGATTCCACATATTGTCCAGTTGCGCAGACAATTGAGACAAAAAAACTACACCAATTTGACATCACAATATCCACTAGGAATCAAAAATCCGTTTCTACTGCGATGTCTTTTTAAAATCGAGTGTAGATGCCCTTATTTACGTGCCATGTTCATTTGTTGCCAAATACTGCAAAAAACATTAGTGTTACATCTGCATTCTAATGGAAAAAAAGTATAAATACACTACGTAAGACTAGGCAATATGGTCAAAAGACTTTAGCCTTCCCTTCGGGATAAGAAAATAAAATTAGAATAAAAAAATTGAATTTGCCCGCCTTTACATGGCCTTTACTTCGGAGCTTTGACAGATGATTGAAACGTAAAAAAGTCATATGTCACCTGTCAATCGTGAATTTTTATTTTCGCCTACCTTTCATTTTTTTTTTCAATTATATATTTCGCGTGGTTTGAGAACTAAATAAAAAAATAATAAAAAAAAATAAAAATAAAAAAGCCTTTTATTCCATGCAACATATACACCACAATAATTCAATTCTAACTGGTAATTAAGTTTTTCTATTATTAAAACTTAAAAATAATATTGCCATATTATATTATTAGATCATTAATTTCCTCTAACTAAATTAAAAATATACATGTATTCATTTCCATTGAGAATTATATTTAGTTATTATTATTTAAAATATTTATATTTCAAAGATAACCTTTGGTTAATTTTATTATTAATTATTTTTTTAATAAATATTCTAAAATTTGCATGGACCCCTCTCAGGTAAAGGCCTCCTCCTATGCCTTCAATTTCTCTCTATCTTTTGCTGTCGATAACCAGTTCGTGCCTGCGATATTCTTTACGTCGTCGTCCTCGCATCTCATGTAGGGTCTCCCTACTCGTCGTTTGCCTGGCGGGCCCTTCCATTTAGTGACATTTATGGTCCACCTGTTATCCATATATCGGGCAACATGGCCGGCCCATCTGAATTTTAAGCATTTGGGCATAAGATAGCGCATCTATTGCTCTAGTGTAATTTCTTATCTTTGTGTGTCGTACCTTGTGCATTTTATTTATATTCAGCATACTACGTTCCATACCTTTCTGACACGGACTAATTTTATTTTTTATTTTTCTCGTAAATTTCCACGTCTGACAACCGTACGTTTGAGAGGGCAGGATGTGTGAGTCCATAGTTTTCTTTTTAAGTTTTATTGGCATGTTACTTTTAAAAACTTCCTTCAAACTCCAATATTTTTATTCCACGCGTTTTTAAGTCTGCGCTCTATCTCGATATCATTTATGTTATTTTCGAAACCTACTTGCTTTCCAAGATATGTATATCGGTCCACGTATTCTAGCGGCTCGTTCTCTATCCAGATACATTTCTTGATACTGTTTGTCATGGATTTTGTCTTTGACAGGTTCATCTCCAATCCCACTTGTTTGAGAACTAAATAACTGAACATAAATAGCTAAAGTTTGGTGGTAGATAACTCATTTAGTGAAATGTGTAAATAAAGACATATACAAAATTTGGTTAAAAAAAGCGAAATATTGTTGCATGTTGCTTAGATTTTCTTTAAATATCCAGATATGTATTACTGGAGATTGATAACTTAGTTATTCGATATTTTAGATAACGTAGAAACGGATATCAGGCACATGTCTTCTTCTACGTAGAAGACTTTTCAAAGTAAAAAAGTACATTTATATTATTTCAGTAAAACAACGATATAGTGATTAATTCTTTTATAAAATCAATAAAGAAGGGTATTTTAAAGCATCAAAGAAAATTTCATGTTAATCAGTCCACAACTCTCAAAATAGTCACAATTTTTTACTAAAATTATGCTCTCCTGAAAAAATTGCGATTTTGTAGATGTCTTCTTCCACTTTGCTGCCATCGAGGTATTGTACAATATTGCTGCAATTGATTAGTTGGTCGGCGTACTGTTGGTTGTTGCGCACACGTCATGTCTCTCGTGTGGTATACTGGTATCTAAGATTTTTTTTTTTTTGTGGGCTGTGAAATCATGCAATGACTTCTCCCGCTCTGGGTGGAGCGGGAGGGCGTGTCAGACTCTTACTGACTAAAACCCACCCCTGTTCCTTCCCTGCCTGAGTGCCCAGGGGTGCGGTAACTCATTTTCAGAATTTATCCGCTACCCCTAGACATATACTGGTATCTAAGATGGGTTAGACATCAGGATAATGTATCAGCACCGACAGAGTTCCTGGACGATATTGTTAGAGAGGATGAATAAAATATAGGTAATTGAAAATCTTGATTCTTAACTGTTTTATTTTACCTCTAAATTCTGGATAGCAGTATTATCCCTGTTAGCCTTGTAGTTGTCATAAACCTAAGATGCATAAATGTTATGGGGGATATGGAAACATTGACCTATGAACTTGTTTGATGATAATGTTTAATTACGTTTATTTTAACAAAAACATCCCTCGTAAGGTACGGAACCCTAAATGTGCGAAGTCCCACTTGCACTTGGCCGGTTTTTTTTTGTAGCCTGTGTGTGTGTAGTTTTGTAGCCTCTAGTGAAACGTCTCTACAATGTAAAGGCTCAGTATAAGCATATTTATACTGTGGTAAAGGCTTCTCTCTTCCACTTTATGATTTCATTATGAACCAATCTTTTGAAAATGACTTTAGCTCAACTCGCCATCTCGTTCTGGGCCTATCGCGTTGTGGAGGTATGCGGAACAGAGTGTAAAGTCCCGCAAACCTCCATTGAAAAGGGAGGATCCTCCGACCAGACGGTGCTGTGTCTGGTCCGGGCAACTGCCCGATAGTTGATTTTGGGCTGTTGTATATGTTCAAATCGCGCGGAGAACTCTGCTTGCGCGATGTAGGAATTTGCTGATCTAGTTCGTATGTAGCGTCATAGATGAGCGAGTGTGTGTGTGTGTGAGTGTGTGTGTGTGTGTTGTGTCTGCGATGTGTGGTGTGCGTGATGTGTGTGTGCATTTGTGTGTGTGCGTGTGTGTGGTGCGTGTGTGTGGTGCGTGAGTGTGTGTGTGTCATCTGTATATGTAAAATTCAAAGTCCTGACTGACTGACTGATATATCAACGCACAGCCTAAACCGCTGGTCTTAGAGACAGCGTAATACACATTGCAAGAATAAAAGCGGTAGTCGCGGTAGGGGTTTTCGAGTGTGTTGAAAATATTATATAATTAAGCTTAAATTGTGGTAGCCGCACTGCAAGAGTACGAACATTGAAAAAGAAATGCACCACGCATGAAATACACTTTGTTGCGAAACTCAAAGTAGTGTGATAGAAGCCAGTTATCAAGTGTGTGTTAAAAAAAATATGTATTAAAAGGACATTTCTCTAAGTCTCTTTTTCATATTTACATAAAATGCTTATAAACACACGCTTCAAACGCTACCGATTGTATTGTTTACCGACGTGACGATCTAAAGATTAAGAAACCAGTTCTATCGCCCAGAAGTCACGGTGGAGCATACAGTGGAGGTCTGCCCCGCTTGGTCGGAGCACCGCCGTGTCCTCGTGGATGCGATAGGCGGTAGCGACCTCTCGCGCCCAACCCTGGTTCAGGCCATGGTACGGAGCGAGAGGGAATGGGAAACAGTCTCCTCCTTCTGCGAGGCAGTAATGCTCGCGAAGGCGGAGGCGGGATGGGTAAGGGAGACTCAAGTAGTCCCCCCAAGTCAAGTAGGCCCTCACGCCCTCGGCCGCTACCGCCGCAGGAGACGCATTGGGCGTAGGATGTCGCGAGACGATCTCCGGCCACCGTAAACCCGGGCCTGCGGATGGCGAGCAGTGGGTAGCTCGCCGTCCGATCAACACCAGGCCCGTGAGTCGACGGCGCGTAGTGTTCCACGGGCGCCTCAAAGAGACGATTGTCAGCCACCACTAAAGGGGCCCATCATGGCCGGTGCCTGCATGCCTAGGGGTAGCGGATAAATTCGTAACAGAGTTACCGCTCCCCTGGGCACTCAGGCAGGGAAGGCACTGGTGGGTTTTAGTCAGTAAGAGTCTGACACGCCCTCCCGCTCCATCCAGAGCGGGAGATGTCATTGGATGATTTCCCACCCCTAAAAACAAAACAAGAATCCAGTTCAGTAGCAAAATGATGCAAAGAAATGAATTACAGCCGACGCTCATATATACAAACTCCATTTCCGTTGAAATTGGCAACGACATGATTTTTATGGATCCGATTAAGCCATCGTTTAAATAACTGTTGCAATAAAATCACCTAATAATATTCAGATACTTTGGTACAAATTAGAATGTATGCCACGTGTTAGTGCGATCTGAAGTTTTAAATGCACATAGTTTTTTTGATGTCGCATAACATTACTGGCCCTCCCCAATCACAAAGTTTAATTCTTCTTTTTAAGGCACTGAAATATTATGTTACATGATTGATTTCGCATTTTATAAAATAAACTTTTTTACAAAAAAATAGAACCGACTTCCAAAAAAAGTGCAAAATAACTTTAATTTCGGAAGTCGGTGTTTCTGTTTTGTGTCTTCGTTTTTTGACACCGACTTCCGAAATTAAAGTTATTTTGCACTTTTTTTGGAAGTCGGTTCTATTTTTTAGTAAAAAAGTTTTTTATTTTTCACTTTTTAGTTGTGGCTCCCCATTAAACTGTGTTAATAATTCATAGACATACGATAGCAGCAATCGCGGTTGATTTGCTATCAATTTTTGAAGAGTTCCGTTGTCTGTCTCCGAAACCCATCATTAGATCTTTTTGAAATTTAAATGGGACCATTTCGGAATAAACCCCTTTCGATCAAAAAAAGAATTTTGCAAATCGGTCGTTTTTGAAGTCGGTTAAATATAAATCCATGCATCGCAGTATTAAGTACCTACAGCTTGGCAAAAAAGAGTCTGACGCGGTGAAAGTTGAAACTAAAAATGAAACTGGACATTGAAGCCTTCCATGGTGTTTGCGTAGCGTCCGAGAGACTGAATCAGTGCTTGGGATTGGGATCATATCCCCAAAACTAACAAGTATCAAAAACTGCTGAATCGTAGTATTCCGGGTTGCCACAGGTGCCATACTGGCGACCTCTTTATTCCACACTTTTTTTGCCAAGCTGTACCTAGGTATGTCCTAAACTAATAATTTGACCTTGACTATTATACTCTTGTCATATCCTGCAAAATTTAGACATCCCATGCGTTAAAAAAACTTAAATGGCTCATTTCCTTTAATTAAGATATTAAATATGTAGATATAATCAATTAGTAGCGTGAGAACCAAACCTACATCTATATTTTAGTTATGGCTTTACATCTCTTCTTTTGGGTTACCATGAGAATGCTATGGTTAATGTTTTGTTGTGATTAGAAAATATAGTTAATCCAGCGATAGCGGAGCGGGCTATTATTTTCATCAAGGGCCTTGTTGTTCAGGGTGGTTCATCACTAAACAACTGCTCCCGCTCTGGGTGGATCGGGAGAGCGTGTCAGAATCTTACTTATTAAAACTCACCCCAGTTCCTTCAGTTGTTGTGCCAGGGCCGCGGTGAGTCTTTCAAACACTCCCGCGACTTCATTAAAAGGCTGATGAAAGAAAGGCACTATTTGCGACCAAGCCAGGGCAAGGATCCGGCTTGAGGAGACAAGAGTGTGAAAGCGTGCCCGTCGGACCCCCGGCTCCAACCTGATCACAAACCTGTCTGCGTAAGCAGAGCTAAAGAATAATTTACAAACGTTTTGAACAACTTACCCAAATAATAAAAAAATAAAAATAAAAATTCGTTTATTTTCCACCACAAATATAGGAACAATTTAGACAGTATGTTAACAATTCAAGGATGGACTGGAGCCTAAACTAGGGAGACCCTGTATTTCAGGACTCCAGGTCACTCGCCTACGGAAAAGGATTTGGACTACTGGATAAGCACAGAATCATGGGGTGGACAGGGATTGTATTTGTGAGAATAAGTATGAATGTGTGTGTGTATGTGTGTGTGTGTTTGTGTGTGTGTGTGTGTGTGAGAGTGTGTGTGTGTGGGGGTACCCAAGGTTTCAGAAGTCTTCGTCTAGAGACCTACCTGGCTACATGTGTGTATGTCAGAGTTAAATGTGGAAGTGTAGGGCTTGTCATTAGGTATACCTGACGGGTGCGCCAAAGTTCACCTAAATTTTCAACTCCGATACTTGGAAATCCGAAAATGTTCTTCCTAACATTTTTCATCCTAACAATCACAATACCTAACTATTCTGTCTCTAATGTTCATAATTCCGAAGCATTCAACTTCATAATGTCAGTAGCAATAAACATCTAATAGATGTACTTTTATTTGTTTCCCTATATTTTCTCAACATAACCATCTTCTACACTATTAATCTAAGTCATATCTTTTTTATTAGATTTCTTTCCAAAATTTAAAAAATTTAAAAAAGTTGTACTATTTTTATTTACTCTAAAGATCGTAAGTAACAAAACGTAATCGAATGTAAGATTAGCGCGAAAAAACGTTTGACAGTTGTCACTCGTCATATGTTCTATTTTTGTTTTTTTTTTAAATTATTTTTGTTTTTTTATTATGTTACCTATTACACTACACACTAAACTTAATATTCACTCACTTAATCTTCACTTAGTAAAAAAGCAATGACAACGTTAGGATGCAAGAGCGAGCGAAGCGAGCTCGAGACTTTGGGAACCCCGATTCGGACAGGTTAGGTTAGAAGCAAACAAACTTCCAAGTATTTTCACAAAATAACCCGTTTCACCACTACATCAAATGGGGCTTTAATCAAATTGAGTTCAATAGCAAACAATTAGGTTCAAAACCAATAGATTCAGCTAGATTTGAATCCTAAGCACAGAATCTACATTTTCAACACGTTTTTTCGCTTCGGTCGAAACCAACAAGTGACAGATGACAGGAAAAAGTCATAGAGTATAAAAGGAAAGGGTGTGACAGCTGTCACCTCTCAAGGTTGCGTTTGGAAATGCACCCGGACAGAATAGGCACCATCCTCTAGTTAAAAAGATCAAGGAACAAACAAAAAAATATGAATGCAATGAACTGCCAAGCACCTACCTGGAGTTCCGATTACGATTAATTTAGGTAAATTCAGGTAAAATATAACATAAATATTTTATGTTCGCTAATTATTTTTGTTATTCTGTTTTATTTGAATATCTGTTAGTTGGGACGGCCACCGAATCGAAACTAATTCGTTTTGATTCAAAGAAGAGTACCTATGTCAAAAGAGGTCACTACTTCTAGATTTACGTTTGACTAAAAATTTAAACAAACCGTGCAGTTTTTCGATAATTGCGCAAATTTTAAACAAATACTGCACATGAAAACCTACAGCGATCTGATTTATTAAAAAAAATGCCGATCGTCCCACATACAAACGTAGAAAACAGCTAAACTTTCAGTTATCACCACGTAATAAATTATGCTCTTGCTCTTTTATAATCAGTTAACAATAGTAGCGCATTTCTACTGCAAACGCACAATAACTGACCCGCCTGTACCCCAGCGGGAGTCGTGACCCAACAGTAATGATTCAATGGTTCCTGCGATAATCTCAATAACAAGACAATTGCATAAGATTCGCATTCATGAATGAATCTTTGCAGCTACTTGCAGCCACTATCGCTGCGTGCTTTTGGCGGGAAGCCTCCACCAGTCTTACCAAAGCCGGCGCGTGCGCAACACGCGTTCGTTATTCAAATTTTCAAACTCAATGCGATCGCGAACGCGACGTTTCGTCTCCTAGTCTTTTTGTTTTAAAATTGTTAAATGGAAGTATTGAGGACACACCTCATTTCCTATTGTAGCGATTCTGTTTAAAATGGTGTGAATATGCTTTGTTAAACAAGAAAAGAAGTGTTAGTTCTACTTTCTTAAACTCTAAACAAAACACATCCTAATTGAGTATTTGATGTTGGACATAATTAAGTGAAAGACGTTTCAATAATAGAAGTAAGTAGTTAGCTTACATTTCCATACAATAACATGATTAGAAGCAAAATTTCCTAACGTCCAACTAACCCAGCCTAATAACAAAAGTAACTCGAAAAACTGCATACAAACTATGACCTTATCACAATAACAGGTCCAGAAGTGTCTAATTTATTACTTAAATCAGGCAAAGAAACAAAATATCAGTCGTCTCATGATAATATTCTCCAGTGCTAATTTATTTCACCTTTGCCATATATACACTTAACATAATGTACAACTTCTGACATATTCAAGGTACTCTGTTTAACACTCCTTAATTTTAGACCAATATATGCTTCCGATCTATGTAAAGAGTCATCAGCTAAGAATGTATGCGATTGTACAGTAACAATAGTTAATTAACATAAGAACATGTACCTACGCAGCTTGCATAGAGAACACTTATGAAATAAGGGTCTCTAAGTCTGCCCGGGGGGTTGAAGATAAATTCGAAAGAGTTACCTCGCCCTTGGACATTCAGAGCAAGGAGAAACAGGGGTGGGTTTTAGTTAGTAAGAGTCTGACAAGCCCTTCCAGCATCCTCTTTTGCTTCTCAAAACCAACTGAAACATGCTGCAATGTTCTCTGTGTCTTTTCTTCATAACAGTCACTGCGTCATTCTAGAGTTAAGTTTAAAGTTATAAAAACAAATGTTTTGACTATCATAATATGGAACAACATTAGACTGAATGTAATTTTCATTGACATTAGATTTGTTTCTTTTTCTCTTAAAATTTCATCTAGAGTTAACTATGTTACAGCAAAAAGTACCGTTCTTGGCCTGTAGCGCCAGTTACAAGTAAATATTTAAGGCCTTATTTATAAAATTAAGCATATGATTCGTTTAAACACTGATTAGCAGCTTCCTAATTCAAAATTTTCAATGGAGAATTTGAATTTAGAATCCGTTAATCAATAGTTACTTTGCTATTTGTAATTGCATTGGAATTTGATTCAGCTTACAATAGTTATCAACGGGTAGTCAAAGTACTCTAGATTACTATTCTTACCACAAAACAACTTTGAAGATGATTTTCTAACTGTAAAAAAAAACTTTTTTTTCCCTGAAACTATAGTCACAAAAAAATGTCTGTTGTAGATACATCTGACTGTTTCAATTACTCATATCACGCAAGGTTAACATTATAAATTGCATTATGACATCGTTATTTACAAAATGAACACTATGGTCAGACAAGGGCACTCGAAACCCATAAGTGCCTTTATTCAAGTATATCACATCATCAATCAATATTTCATTAGGTAACAAAAAACATTATTTGAACAATACTCTTGTCATTCTACTGATAAGTTGAAAATTAATGAATTTGTTTGTCTGATTTGATTAGAATTACTTAGTAGGAAATAGTAATAGATGATTTTTGGGCAGAAGTCACTGAGGTCAATGCCAAAATCAAAACCCAATTAGCAAAATGCTTAGGTACTTCTGTCACAAAGATGCGGTGCAGTGTTACACTTTGAAGGGTATGGGTGCTGGTGTATTTGCAGGCACATGAGTTGATTCTGAGTTGTCAGAGATGGCAATGCATTTTGCGAGGTCAAACATGGATGTTGGATGTGATGCGTCTAGCATTGCACAGAAAATAGGCTGTTGTGACCACATACCATCCACTTGCTGACTACTAATAATGACTGAAATTCACAGCGGAGTTTTAAATGAAAGGCTATTATAAAAATAAAAAAAAATTACCACTCGTGTTCACATGAGCAAATTACAGAAATAAAGAAAGCATACGTTATTGTGCTATTACAAAATGTTCATGAGCCGTGAGCAGACAGCGAGCTATCACTCTCAAAACCAGTAACAACTCATATTATTAAGTAAGCATTTTCCGGAAGAGAATCGAACTTCGTTACGTTGAAGTTGAACAATATGATGGAATCGAAAGTGAAACGAAAATGAAGCATCGCGAAGTATAATAGGCACACAGTGTGAAACCTGAAAATGAAAATCTGTATATATATAGTATATAATAGGTATATAAAAGAAGGAGTTGTTTCATAAAAAGCATTAAGCTAAATTTTCTGATCGACGAAATGTCAGAAAACAAACTAAAATGGATAAAGGCAAAGTGGGATTGGACGTAAAAAAAAATGTTCCATCCATTTCTCCTAAAAATGAGGTGACAAAGATACCAAACAAAGGTACCTAGTGCGAATCTAGTGTAAAATTAACATAAGTACCGTAAAAGATTTTCGCAGTTGGAAAGCCGAGTAAGATAGCCAAACGCGGAATTGAGGTAAAATAACGGACTAGGCTATCTTACTGTGATATATGCAAACCATAAACTTTCTAGGAAAAACCTTTTGTTTAAAGTACAATAAACACGACACGATACTAAACTAAACGTCGTATTTGTCACCGTAAAATTGCAATCATTATAAGGTTTATGAAAAATAATGCAAAATCGAAAACTTTTTTATTTTCAAAAAGATGTAAACCGAACTATCAAATGAGTAAATTATCGAATTTAGATGAGATTTGTATTTGAAACGATCTTTTATTAACATATCGATACTTTACACTCTCGCAACATTTATTAGAATCTTACAGTGCTTACAATTACCGGTGACATATCTAATATGTGAGTGTAAACCATACAGTACCTAATACGATGTAGGGGCTGACTGATAAGGGTGCGCTTGACGTACGAATACATTTACCTCCGTCACTCTTTCAGGCTATTTGGGTGAACCCCAGACGATTAAATCTAAAATCTAACTGAAATCGTACGAGTCATCTTAAAGATAAAAGAACTTGATCAAGAGACAGTTGCAACAACGATTTTCGTAACCTGTTATTTATTATATTGCAGCTGCTAAATTACAGACAAAAAAAAACGTTATTTATAATTGCAAAAAAAAATATAATTATATCACAACTTCAATAAACAAAATTATGTCATAGACAGCTTTAATTATGTCATCATAACAGGCTGCACAAAGTAGGTACTCTTATATCTGCACAAGCGTAAAAGGAAGCATAGTTTCTTTGGCGGCAAGCACGAGCCAGGTATTATTTACGTGATATTAAGATCTTAAAACGACACAATATTGCTATGTTAGTTAGATTGTAGACTGTTCCGTATAAACGTAATGGTAATTGTACTCACGTGTCTACTAAGTATAGGTGCAGGGAATACGGCGTACTAATAACATCGTCCTTCCTTGGACGCGTCTGTAAGGGTGTTATAATGTAATTGAATAAATAAAGAACTAATTGGTGACCACCTTTTTCGAGGTCAGTTAGACAAACAGCTGATTTAAGTACTAGTTGATTGCCACAAAATATAGAAAGACAGAATTTCTTACTCGCGCACGCTTGATCTGAAATAAGTTGTCTTTAAACTATATACAGGTTGTTACGGAAGGTGTCCATATTTTAAAAATTGCTTTTGCCCACCACTTTGACTTCCTTAAAGAAAGTTGTTCATTTGCATGGGGGAAGGTACCAGAAACTGTTTTAAAAAATCACAAAAAAAAGGAAAACACTCCTTCGCTACATTAATACGTATACTTAATGCTCTCTTACCAACTGTATGTAAAATATCAAATTGAAATGTAACAATTTTTTTTTGTTTTTTTTTTATCAAGCGTTTACCATATGTTTTTTTGGTTTATTTTTAATGTAAATCAAAATTATATGTATTAATGAAGCCAAGCAGTGTTTTCCTGTTTTTTTTTTGCTACAATACGCAGAATTTCGCAAATTCCTTTCTCATTTCTTCCTCTCTCTATATCCCTAATTTTTTTCCAAACTCCATTTTTTCTTCCTTCAGTAGTTTTATTTCACCATCAGAGATATGGATTACAATTTTGCGCTACACCTCTTACGACTGCGTAATGTAAACCATCAAGCAGCGATGCTATGTTTTGGGAATCTAAAGGTGCTTATGTGCCTTGGTATGTTAGATAGAGAAGTATCCTATATAGCCAGGTGCGTGGGCATTTGAGCTGAGCTTTAGGATAGGCCAATGGTCCTGACCATACTATGGTATCCTGGTAAAACAATGCGATGCCTACTTATCTCCATATGGGCTTCGGCTTATTCGGTTTCGTATCCAACATTTCACGATTCAAAACATAAAATTGCAACTATCGTTTACGATACTGTACTATAATATGAACTATAATTATAAAATTACGCCAATACAGACAAGTATCCGCGATGTTGCATTGCATCACAAATATCCGTGGGGAAGTGAAGTTTTTCTAGATTGATCGCTAAATTGCCCAGCTAATGAGGGAAATACTTTTTTTTGTATCCATAAACTATTCATTTTGTTACCATGCTAGTTTATTCTAGTAAATTCCGGGCTACGACAAGTTTTCTACTTAACAAGTAAAGATAACTAACTCCATATAAAAGACTATATCTGGTAAGTCTGAAACCTGAACCTAACATAGGAAGAGACTAGGCAGACTGATTGAGGTAAAGACGTGTTATGTCTTCATAAAACTAGGTGTGAATCTTCAAGTGTAGATATTCTCCCAATTAAAATCTATCTTATAAATCTGACAAATGTGCTCAACTATGCTAAGTCATTTCTTTCTACTTCAATACGTTAAACTCTTAATTTATTAAAGATTTCAGCGACCGCAGAAATTAATAAAGCACATTAAAAAACAGAAAAATGTTAGTTAATTAAAATCGAAGATTAATTCAAATACCTAGATGTCCAAGACTTGTTTACCCATGCACAGACGACTTTCTGAAAATAAAATATAAAGTTCAGAGCTTCTCAATTTGTTTTAGCATGATAATATGTAAAACATTAAAGAGTTTGCAATTCCTCATCTTCAAATTCTCAATTTAGAAAACGGGTGTGAGTTCAATCTATAATTTAAAGGTTAATTTATGTACCTATACCTAACTTATTTGTTTCTTTAGGATATAAGTAAAGTCTATGTGGCCGAGGTCACGTGCTGTTTCTACCATCACGCTTAGCGTCTGTTTTTATTTTATGAATAAATTAAAAACAATAATAAAACGTGCTACATTCAACAGGTTTAATAAAAGACGATAAAAATTAAAAAACATTGGTGCTATCTTAATTTACTGTTTTGGCCAACTAGTTCTGTTATCTATAATAAGCATTTGTTACTGTGAAACTCAAATGATGGTATATCTGAGGTCTTACCTGAAATTTTTCAAAGGAGACAATGAAAAGCTTCTAGAAAAAATGGAACCGACTTCCAAATAAAGTGCAAATAACTTTAATTTCGGTAGCCGATGTTATTGATTTTGTGTCTTCGTTTTTTGACACCGACTTCCGAAATTAAAGTTATTTGCACTTTTTTTGGAAGTCTGTTCCATTTTTTTTTTTTTTCATTTTTAAAAAGTTTTTTATTTTTCATTTTTAACTGTGGTTTTCCATTAAATTGTGTTAACAATTCATAGACATGCGATCGCAGCAATCGCGGTTGATTAGCTGTCATTTTTTGAAGAGTTCCGTTGTCTGTCTCCGAAACTGATTATCAGATCTATATGAAATTTAATTTGGGACCATTTCGGCACAAACTCCTTTCGAACAAAAAAATAATTTTGCAAGTCCGTCAATATATGACGGAGTTATGCTCGAACATACATAAAAAAATAAAAAATACAAACATCCGAATTGATAACCTCCTCCTTTTGGAAGTCGGTTAATTACTCGTACCTTTGTTTTTGAAAAACCATAGACACCTAAGTTGACTGAAGTACCTACCTACTCAGATTAATTGCAGTGGGTCAAGCACACACACTATCAGGATGTAGGTTTACCTATTCACATGACATCACTAGCATTGGTGAAAGAAACATTAACTTTTAATTTAATATAGGTAAGTCTAAAGCTGGCACTCCACTTCGCTTATTTGTCAAAATATTCGCGCTACATATATAATAGAAAATAAATCCGATATCCTTCGAAATAAAGTTCATTTTTATCAAAGAAATAAGGCAAATATTTTCACCAAGTGTGGTGCCATCTTAAAATCACCAACCCCTCTTGACCAAGCATGGTGATATTGATCGTACCTTCTCTGTATGAGGCCTTTGCCCTGCAAAGGGACAAACACTGGCTGGTATTTACGTAGCATAATATTATTATTTAGATACACATACTATTATATTATTTTGTTCATACCAAGTCAGTGAGAGCAATCTTAGATTCCAATAGTTTAAAATGTTTACCTAAATATGATTTAAATTTCTAGTAAATCTGACCATTGACCACATTGTTGACGCTCGAATACTATTATCAGTAACATATGCACACGAGTATGAGTCATCGCCGAAAGTCTCAAATGTTAAATTCTTCCCTAATATCGTCACTACTTAATCGAACTTTTTTCATTTTATTGCCCGCATTTAAAACTGTTTTGCATTAATTATTACTTTATAATATTATTACCCACCACCTACTACAGGGTACTCTATATATCGGTTAGTCCATTTTTACAACCAAAGGAAGAAGAATCGTATATTTTTTTTTAGTAAATTTCATAAGCACGAGGGCTAAACAAAGGCTGAGAACATGTTTCTCCCGGCTGCCCGCTCGAGTTAAATTTTTCTAAAGGATTTCCTCTAGGCTAAAGAACTTTGCTAACGGATTTACACAAGAGAAGCATGACAATATTTTGGTAAAGGAGTAGGTAATATGATTATATGACTACAGAGACTAAATAAAAATATAAATGTGTATGTGTGTGTTTGTTTTTGTTGTAAAAATAATAAATTGTTGCTTTTCGGGAAAAGACAAATTCCCGAAAAAAATATGGTGGCACGAACGACTACTAAGAATAAGTTATTTTTATGTTTGAAAAAAGAAATAACAAAAGTTGAATTTTGGTAAAGGATTTCCTCTATAGTTCACAACCTATGAGTAGAACTTTGCTACAGGAAGAGCACAAGAGAAAAATAAAGGCCATCTTCCCATAGAAAAAAGAATGTGATGGCACGAACGACTTCTAAGAATAAGTCATTGCATCTATTTAAAGTGTGAAACATTAAAATAATACAAACAGTGCGGCATTACGAAGTAACCGCGGCTGCACGCATGCCTTACAGTATCGTATTACTGCCCAACATTTCCTGTTTATCGTAACAGAATCAGTAATCTATTACATGTACTGTTTCACTATTATTTAACCGAAGAGTTCCCAACCATTACACAGATAACAAAAAAATTACTAATGATTAACGAGTATTTGTTTAATTTTACGATGCGTTAAAAGTATAATTGTATGAACTAACCTACTATGTATTTTAAGTAAGTACTTATTAAAATAACATAGACTTTATTTACGGGAAAACCACTGACTCGACTACCAATTAAAAAGATTCCTACGAATTCAGAATCTCATTCTTTCATAAGTCTGTTGAAAACAATACAATTATCTTACCTATATTATGCAATTGTATGATGTATATACCTAAGTAGGAAATCTATGAAAAGCGGATTAAGTGAATCACTAACCAACATTCCTGTTGTTTGTTTGCTCATTGTGCATTCGTAAGAACAACAAATGCGTTTTGTAATAATACTTACGTGGCCTAGTTAAATTATTTGTTTTAATTTATAGTGACTACTTTACGTATTACTTACGTCACACATGGCCTAAGTTTACATTCAATCTAATCTAAACTAAATTTGTTTCCACAAACTAACAGTGCTGGCAAAGTTTCAAACTGTCAAACGGTTGCAGTTTCTATCCCATATTTGCGGAACTGCACGTCACTTGGTTCCGACGTCGATCATGACCAATCACATAAAATACACCAAATGCCCACTTGATATGCGAGGTACGCGAGCATTTTCACTATCGTTCAATGTCCCATTGTACGCGCACTTTCTATAGTAAACAACGCCATAACCGAAGGAATTTATAAATCATTACGTATAACACTATTGGTTATGCAAAATTGTGACTTAATCATACAACGCTAATTTTTATCGAAGCCACATGCCCATTTCCGTGCGTGTTATGTGGGTGAGGAATAATTACTTGTACATGACAAACAAAACAACTAGCTTAGTGATGTTAATCTAACATGTTGCTATGTACGTACGAGTACCTACCTACTGCTGCCTGCAACTCTATATGTTATAATGAGATTCGCGCTTTTTAATTAATATTGTGTAATATTTCAAGTCTCTATGAAGGAAGATATAATAAATACCTGTCTTCTTTGAGGTCGTAAGAAACTAGGATCAGCCGTGTTTAATTTACTAAAATGCATATCATCGTTAGACAGAAGATAACAAGTATGAAGGCAACAAAATTCACTCACTACAGATGAATATGCCTCCAAAAACCAGGAAACACAAAGCCATCGAACATCAACCTCCAATCAGTAGACTAATGCGTGAGAAAACAGCTCTAAACAAACAAACGGACAATCTGATTACCGTCATTAATTGCTCCTACATCAGAGCGAATGTCGTCTTATGCCGCGAGTACTGTCTCAATGTCACCTGTCTCATCAGCCCACGTAGACGTTCAACCTTGCCATAACTAGAGCATGTGGTACGCAATTTGACCAAGTAGTTTGTCTTTATGTTCGCCGACTCGAAAAACGATGGCTGACTGGTTAAGTTCAATGTTATGCTTGGCATTAGAAAAGTCTGGTGTTGAGAATTCTTACTCATAAAATTAAGACCATATTTTCATGAATGATCCTCCTAATAAAACCTCATCTGTCACGTAGGTCATATGTGACCACGAACAATAGATTTTCTTTTGTGTCTGTTGTCTGACAGATCAGCCATTAAAACTTTGTTGAATATCCAAGTAATCTGAATTTTCAGCCTTCGAGTAAACACCCTTACAAGGCGTACTACTTACTAGATCCCCTACTTACTAGAACCTACTAGATCGGCAAAGAGACCGTTGGCCGTCGGCCCAAGCTAGCCAGGTATGCTTACGATCAAAGTAGGTACATACTAATTACTAACACTATGCAACCCCAGACATTTTGTCAATCAGACAATAAGTAATGTATGACGGCTTAGGGATCTTGGACTACTACTTCTGTGGCTGTTAGCAACGTGCTTAGACAAATGTTTCACACATGTTTTTCTGTTGACGAAAAATAACAAAGTTAAAAGCAAAATGCTTAATTATTTATTAAAGACAGTATAAAAACAGCAGAAATACATTTGTTAAGACCAAAATACTGTTTTGTAAAGACCAAAATACTTTTTATTATGTTGCATTCCTCCTAATATATTTTGTGATTTTGTTGGTTGTGATTTTCCCGATGAGCTGATGATTTATCGTTATACGTTGTTTAATTATGATTGTTTTGTTACAGGAACCCACGAAAACTGTGATGAAAAATGTTTAAACAAGAATTTATATTATTGGTAAGTAACTGTGTTGAAAATTAAGACTCGACCTGTTGCTCGAGTAACTAGTAAGTAACAAATTGCAACCAAAAAGGAAATTAATTTACAACTATCAACTTACGAAATTATCTGCTGCAAGTAAAGGTTTATTGCCCAAGCTACACATTACTCGCAAGTTGCAGTTTGCAGCAACTACTCTGCGATTTCCATGCATCTGTTAAAATGTTTTTTCAAACCTTTTGTCGTGCGGTTTATTTGTTATCTAAGTCTCCATTTTTTTCACTAAGATTTTTGCCTTAGCCTTGAAAAAACAAAATCCTACTAATATTATAAATGCGAAAGTTTGGATGGATACATTTTTGTCACACAAACACACCAGAACGGCTGGACGGACCTGGATGAAATTTAGCATGGTGATAGATTATAGTCTGGAATAGCACATAGGTTATAATTTATAATGGGGGAAGTACTCATACCACGCGGGCGAAGCCGCTGGTAGAAGCTAGTAAATAAAATAAAAAAGTGTGTGTGTACTTATGTACGCACGTAAGAAGTTATACTTCTTTGGCTTAACAAGATAAAAAACCAAACTGACCACAAACTATAGCTAACTTCAGGGTGTCGGTTCTTTGTGACAGTGTGCGCGCGCATCGTAAAAATTTACCCTCATCATTTTTTCCTAACGCGCCAAAAGAAGTATAACTTCAATAAATGTTGGTATTACTACGGAAAACCTTACAACTAACCATATTTCTAGCTCACACAGTAACATATTGACATCATACGTACAAAGTGAACAATAGAATAACAATGTTACTGTCTTCGATTCTTAATTAGGAGCGAATACAGTCGTATACCAATGTTATGCTGGAACAATATATCTTATTGTTTGCATTCAAGTGCATGACGTAATTGGCAGAGTGGTTCCGAATATTCCGATGTTGGCAATCTAAACATGGCTTGGTCAGGAACTGAACATGTTCAGCAAGATGCTATCTTTGATAGAATAGAAATGCACAAGCTTAGCAAGTAAAACATTTCGAAAACGGTTTCTTTAAATATGCCTTCATGGCAGATGTTGGTTGCGTATCTTATTTGAATTCTAATCACAATCATGCTCTGATTAAATACTGATTACTTAGCATATTCTAAATTCATGATCTCCATAGATAATTATGAATTGAGCACCTACTAAGCAGTGTTTAAATTAATTTTATGCTTATTCTTTTAGGGATCCTTGTGGATCCCTAAAAACGGAATGAAAAAACGGAACCCTTAAAGGATCTCTGAGGTCTGTCTGTCGTCTGTCACAGGCAATTTTCTCCGAATCTGCTAGACTGATAGATCATAGAGTTGAAATTCGGTTCACACATGAATATGATCTGCGACCGCGATCCAAACACGAGCGTCTACCCTAAATAAATTAATTGGAAATTTTTTGGGCTTTTTTTTTAAATCGGGAAATTAAATTTTTTTGTTTTTTATGCCGAGCGACATATCAAATGAAGGGGCACATTTTGAGGTTCTCGGATGTATTATTTTCATAATATTAAAAAAAAAAAATTTAAGTTATGTGTGAAAATAAATGAAAAATGACCATTCTCCCTCACTTATCCAAAACCACTGGGCATAACATTTTGAAAAAAGTACATGATGTAGATTCTTTACTTATAGGAAAAACAGGAGAAAGTATAAGGAGGAAATAGTTTAACGAAAAAACCTGAAAAAAATATGATTTGTTCGGAATGCTTTGTGCTCGAATCCAACTCGCTCTTGGCCAGTTATTTATAAATAAGGCCCAATGTGTTTCCTAAATAATGAGCAAAATATTTGCATAATAAACCATTGCATTATAGTGTATATAATAGTTCAGTAATAGCTAAAACATTTTTCCCGTGAAATATGCAATCAATCCTACTAATATTATAAATGCGAAAGTTTGTATGTTTGGCTGTCAATAACGTAAAAAAATTTTTTATAAAAAAAATACAACCGACTTCCATAAATAATACTAAAAAATGCAAAATAACTTTAATTTCGGAAGTCGGTGTTTCTAGTTTGGTTTCTTCGTTATTTGACACTGATTTCCGGAATTAAAGTTATTTTGCATTTTTTAGTATTATTTATGGAAGTCGGTTGTATTTTTTTTGTAAAAAGAATTTTATTTTTCACTTTTTAGTTGTTGTACCCCATTCTAAAACTAAATTAATAGTAAAGTTATGCCCAAATTGATAGCCCCAAAAATAAGGAATTTGAACACAGTTGGTGAAATTAGGTTGTATCAGGGTGAACTATACAAATTTGTATACCCCTTCAGAGCGTATCAGCGTGATGGATTGTTGTGAAGTGGTGAAAACAATATACAGACATGCGATTGCAGCAATTTTGGAAGGTTTGCTATCATTTATTGAAGAGTTCCATTGTGTATCTCTGAAGTTCTTCATCAGATCTTCACCAAATTAAAATGGGACCACATGTGAAGCAACAGCTTTCAAATAATAAAAAAATCTTCAAAATCGGTTCACGTAGTAAAAAGTTATGAGGTAACACACATAAAAAAAAAAAAAATACAGTCGAATTGAGAACCTCCTCCTTTTTTGAAGTCGGTTAAAAACGGCTGAAAGGATTTGAAAGAAATTTTGCACACAGGTAGGTCACAGCCTGGATGAACACATAGGCTAATTTTTTAAGAAAAAAAAACGTGCTGGTATCATGAGCGGTAATGACTCACAATAGGCTATAATTTATGATGGGTGAGATGGGGGGGATAGAGGGACACGCGTGAAGCAGCTGGCAGAAGCTAGTGTAAATAAATAAATAAAATACGAAGAAACAATTCACTATGTTTGCCGAAATGTGAAATTAATTGTTCCCATATTTCAGAGTCCCAAAAAATTAATTAGAAAAGTATTTGTTTTGAGCAATGTATACAAAATAATTGCTAAAAAGTACTGTTAGTTGTTAGGTACAATATTTAGTTATCACACAAATACGTTTTATTTTTTTTTGTAATAAGAGCTACGGTTGAATAACAGTAAAAATTGAGTTAAACTAACTCCGGTTTCAGTCCATTGCATTGCAGCTGGTACCTAACTGTAAAATGGTTCTCCATACCTACACATTTTCGGCCTTATCTAGAAAAACAATAACCTTATGTTTAGTTTAAACACTGATTAGCTGGTTCACAGGCAACATTTTCTGTCCGAAAGTAGGATAAATATGGGATGTAGGTACAATACAGTACCTACTGACTAATAATTTGAAGGAGGTTTTGTCCTATAAATAGCTGAATATGATGTATGAGACGTTGTTATCTAGAATTTAGAAACCGCTGTAAATCAGTATTTAATCTAAGCACATGGTTAGCGAGTTTAATAAATAAGGCTGTTTATATCCACCAACGTTCATTTAGTTCATAACATCTACCTGATTAAATACAACACGATACGAAATAAACTTTTTCTCTTTATTTCTTTCTTTGTAATAAAACAAGCTGAAAGTGACATACTTAAATCTTCTTGATTTTTTTAATGGCAAGACCGTCATTACCGTAGCAACCAACTTACTGGCATGAAAAAATGTGGAAAAGCAACAAGATAGAAGATTATCGGATGCATTGTGTTAAAAGTTATAATTCACGCGCTAGTGAGAAAGTCTATGAATACCGACTTGCATTAATAGACGCAGGTCTACTACAGATGGTGGTGGGTAATGTGTGAGTGACCTTGACGAGCGAAACGATGGCGTATCGGCTTCTCATTTTATCTATTTGAGCTTATTTCGCGTGTACAAATACAAGCCGGCTTCTCATTCTCGTACTTCTGATTGCTGGATTTTGACACTCCATCTATAACCTTTCATAGTCTAAGCTTCAGAGTATCACAGTTCAAACATTGTCGCGAGTGCCGGAACTGCACTATGCAAGCACTCTTATAGCAGAACAGATAGAACATTCATCCTTCTTATTTTTTTTTAATGTTTTAAAAGTGTGCTACAGAATAAACAAACAAGTACGTAGTACAGCTTTACAACCGGCCCTTTATTTTATGATTGGGAAATACATCTTTATGAAGCATTTCTAGCAACTTTATTTTCTTGTCACACGCCTTAAGAGTGAAAGTAACATGTTCCAATGTTCACAATATCTACTTGCAATTACCAACATACTCGAACAGGACCCAATTCCACGTAATGGAACTTGATTTCGATACAAGATTATATAAGTGTTGCACAATTGGTATTTCCTGTATTAAATGTTAATCCGGTACTACAAGGATGAGTAGATACAATTATATTTGTTAATCAAGAACAACACATGATCTCTGATTTAAAAATAATTGATCTGAACTCCATTTAGTTGCTTCGTTACTTAGCTACCTATATATTTTTAATTAAAAAGATTATTAATAGTAGCCAAATTAATCGTTTAGCGGTTCGTCCGGTTGTCTTACTATCTACAGGTTGTAACGGAAAGGTGATAATCAAAGTCTAAGTAAAAACATTTATTTCAAATAAACCATTTACAGGGGCTTTTGAATTGTCAAGTCGGTCAGTCAGAAAGATGAAGTTAATTACACATTCCAAAGCGTAGATCTCTATGGAAAAGAACGTGCATGAAACTCCATGGACACTCTTTTAAACCATGTTATCTATTACAAATCCTGGTTACATATATCATGTTGCTTCTAATAAGTGAGAACAATTGTAATAAAAAAATAAACATTAAAAAAATAAAGATTGAAATAAGCATCTGACGGCGTCCGTTCACGGACATGACACGTGGATCAGCCCACTCAGCTCAACCATTTTGAAGGGAACCGAATGACCCGACACACGCGCCACCATCAGCGCGACATTTGAGTGAGCACGACAAACCCTCAACTGCCATGCTCGTTCATATAAAAGCAGTATAATGCCCCATGGTACTCACATTTACAAAATTAGAAAATGCTTCGAAATTATACAAAACTTTAACTTTTGAAAAGTTAAAAAAAGGAATAACAATCATAAACTCCTAAAAATATATAAATGATAATATTTTAAATACTGCTTCTGCCCATATAACAATTTTCTCTACATAACGCCCAGATTTTTCTGCCTAAAGCCAAACTTTATACCTACCTACGCCAGTCAGCTCTGATTAATCGCCATTTCTAAGAAACAAACATCAGCCTTACTACCAAATCGGGGTAATCGTGTGTTAAAGTTTTCCTACAAAATTGTTTTTGTAGGTAACATGCCCAATTGAGCACCAGATGACGCATTGTTTTCAAGTGGAAAAATGTGTAACCTACACCAAATTAACGAACAATACTTTACCCTCAAACAATTTTTCAACTTATTCTTTAAATAAATTAAGCATTATAAGTTACCCGAGCCTGCGGACGACGAGTAGTGGGTAACTCGCCGTCCGATCAGCACCAGGCCCGAGAGTCAACGGCGCGTAGTGTTCCATGCGCGCCTCAAAGAGTTGTCAGCAAAACATGACGGGGCCCGTTATGGCCGATGCCTGCCCAGGGGTTGTGGAAAAATTCGAAACAGAGTTACCACGCCCCTGGGCATTCAGGGCAGGGAAGGAACAGAGGTGGGTTTTAGTCAGTAAGAGTCTGACATGCCCTCTTGCTCCACCCTAGAGCGGGAGATGTCATTGTATGATTTCCCAGCCCACAAAAAAAAAGGCATTATAAGTTGAAAATCATCTGTTTGATATAAGAGGCTACTGAAAAGGTTCAGATTGTTATGTCGAGCCGTAACTGCGTCTTCATTAGTCATTTCCAAATTACAAACGTTTCTCTTCCCGAGAATAATTCCGTCCTAGCCTTCGCTCGAACACAAAAGGAGATGTAACAACAGCCAAGCACCATACAATATAATACATGATTCTATACCCACGTCCAATTAACTACACCTGTACGCAGGTACCGAACAATGGTGCAAAAGAACTTTTCGCACAGACTTGCTCCCGACGTGCATTCGGAAGTCAGTGGTCGAAGTTGCCGACACAATGCGCATTCTTGCGAGATTTTTTACACTCACGGTGATTACGCATTGATATTGTTGTTAGATAAAACTAAATACCAACGCTCGTGTTTGCTTAGATCCTGAACGATAAGTTCCGGTAAAAACGAGTTAACTACGTTGGTTTCTCTTCATCTATTTGTCAGTATTCCAGTTTTTCCAGATAATAGGTAAAAGTTAGGAACACGTATGGCTCTATAGTGACAAGTTCTTCCGCTACTTAGCCCACTCATGTTTAGTTTTGGTTTTTGCAATTTCCTGTTGATCTGATTCATACAGTGCATTTTCCACCAGACGTGTGTCCAGCCAATGAATCACCATCTGGCCGAATCACTAGTACTTTGTCATCCTTATAATGACACATTTTAAATTCGTCAAACTCTTATATGGTACAGTAAGGTCCCGTTAAACAATTGAAGTCCACAACAAACCTCGCATTTACCGCGAAAGTCATTAGAGTTTTTACTCCGAGTTGCTCGTCCAAAAGTAGCCATCAGGTTTTTGTAAACTTTGTATTCTGTGCCGAGGCATTCATAGTTTTTCCGTAAAGGTCTTAAACCCAAAATGTTGACCTTGTTATAGCTATGCTGTCGTAGCAATGATTAAACATAATGAGTATGCACATAGAACAGTCGCTAAGTACATAATTAGCGTTTAAATTGACCGTCCGACGAGAACTAATGACCTCTCTCTTAGTAATTACTCACTAGCACTAAATATCTCATGTTCTTTTAGATGCTACCAAAGCATGGCATCTGGTTGTTTTTATTTTAGATCATCGACCTTGTGAAACAGGTCCTAAATTAGTGCAATTGATGAGGCTAAAACGAATGTAAATATTTGCCAGTATCTTGTTTCCAATGCTGTAGTGTCTGTGAGTGAAAGAGAAGGAAGCATTATGTCATCTCTAGCGCACGTGCGGTCGTAAAGCAGCTAGTCAGCTGTGAGCGGCGTGAGTGAGAGGGCACGCGCGTCTAAGAGCCGACAATACAAAGTGATATACTACATTTTGGCGACGAGGATTAACAGGACTAATGTGAGTTAACTTATTATTATAAAATTTCATGAAAAAAAAGGAAAAAATAAATAAATATGGACGGTGTTTTGAGATTTGAGACTGGAATTGTTCAAACTAATTAAACACAGTACAAATTACGGTGAGGCCCCGTGAAGTAAACATTCTATTCGTGTAGTTATCAGATGTATCTAGTTACTTATGAGGCGAAACGACAAGGTGTGCTGTAGGTTATTGTTGTCAAGCGGGACGGTTGTTTACATTTCTCATTGCTAACTTAAATAAAAAATAAGTACCCACTTATGGTGTCGCTTATGCATGATTTATGTATAGAAGGAATATGTCATACCAATTAATGAATACATTTTAAAGTCATGTTTACAATTCCTGCCTGTGAACTACGGGGGCCGGGTTCGATTCCCTTACCGGTCGGCTCAGAATTGAATATATTTTTCAGATTATAAATATATACAAAATGCGTAAATACTGTTGAGTTGCATGATTGACTTCGTTATCTAGTACTAGACTAGACCAATATTAGATTATTGTATCAATTAATGATGCTCGTAGAAGAGAGAACATGAGTCTCCTCCGGTATGGACTGAATCACAGGTGACGCCTGTTACATAAGTTTTAATGTAATGATGTACAATATCAGCGTAATGAGTTGGACAGACGTCTGTGTTAAGCTGTGATGTTACCAGATGATGCCTGGTAGTCCGGAAACAGGTGACGCCTGTAAGGACTTCGTAATGTAAGATGTTACCAGGTGATGCCTGGTAGTCCGGAAACAGGTGACGCCTGTAAGGACTTCGTAATGTAAGATGTTACCAGATGATGCCTGGTAGTCCGGAAACAGGTGACGCCTGTAAGGACTTCGTAATGCAAGATGTTACCAGATGATGCCTGGTAGTCCGGAAACAGGTGACGCCTGTAAGGACTTTGTAATGCAATTTAGTACAGGTGATGCCTGTAAGTACATGATGCGATGTGACATAAGTATGTCAGAGTGTGATACATGGAAGTTTTATACGGGTGATGCCCTTATTATGAAGTTTTGTGTACGGATAACTCCCGTTTACTGAAGTTTGAAGACAATTCAAACAACATTGTTAGTTTAACTTGGACTATGGTGTAAATGAATGCTGTATGAAATAAATAAAGAATGTGTCAGGTTGTTAAAAGGATGATGCCCATTTGGTGACCTAAATTAGCCATTCTTTAATTGTTTCATTGTCCACAGATTAAAATATGATGTCAAGTCTTACCTTAGAAAAATTTGAGTGCGATGGTGAAGCAGGATCTGTTGGAGCTAGATGGGAACGTTGGAAAAGGAGTTTATATATTTACCTGGAAGCTGCCGATGTTAATATTAGTTCTAAAAAACGCGCAAGTTTGTTACATTGGGGAGGACAAGAACTCCAAGATATACCGGATGGCTACGTTAAGGCGACTGAAGTAGATGATCGTGACATAGACGTATTTGAGGTAGCAATAAAGAAGTTAGATGAATATTTTGCACCTAAGCAAAATAAACGGTATGAGAGACACATATTCAGACAATTGAAACAAGAAGAAAATGAGAAGTTTGAAAAATATTTAGTTCGACTAAGACAACAAGCTTTGAAATGCCAATTTACGGATGTGGATGACATTTTGATTGATCAGATAATTGAAAAGTGTTCGTCGGAAGAACTTAGGAAGAAATTACTTCGTGCAGGTGAAAAAATTACCTTAACTGAAGTAATAACCGAAGCAAATACCCTAGAGGTGGTGGAACGTCAATTAGGTGACTTCAGTCAAAAAGGAAAAGATCAAGCTGTTAATAAAATCAATACACAAGTGAAGGAAAAGACATTCATAAATAATAGTAAAAACTCGTGTTGTCGATGTGGTAGCTGGAATCATCTAGCTTATGATGAGAAGTGCCCAGCTAAAGGAAAAATATGTAACAAATGCAAGAAGGTGGGGCATTTTCAAGCTCAGTGCAGAGGAACAAGCCTAAAACGAAGCAATGAAGATAACAAAGCGGAAAAAGGCGGAGACGCGAAACGATCTAAGAAGTCGAGCCAAAAAGTTGAAAATTTAAAGCAAGCGAACGCAATTGAAGATAAAATTGACTATGTTTTTAATGTTCTCTATAATGATATACTCGCTTGGTGGAACTCGGGTAGAGATGCTGATTGATTCAGGATGTCAACACAACTTAATAACAGATAAGACATGGTTTGAAATTAGAGAAAAAATTTTGAAGACAGGAAAAGAAGTAAAAAATCCAGGAAAAACATTTGTTGCCTATGGAAGTGAAATCCCTCTCAAGTTATTAACGTCTTTTAATGCAGATATCCGTGTGGGATCAAAAACGCAAAACGCCACCTTTTACGTAATAGACAAAGGGACCCGTAATTTGTTAGGCAAAACAACGGCAATAGCATTAGGCGTACTAAAACTTGGATTAGACATAAATCAAGTTGAGATGACACCTTTCCCTAAATTCAGAAACATTCAAATACAAATACCAATTAATACTGAGGTAAAACCGGTCGCACAACCTTACAGACGAATACCGATTCCACTGGAAGAAAAAATCAATTCGAAAATAGACGAACTACTGCAAAAAGATATAATAGAAAAAGTAGAAGGACCGTCTGAATGGATATCGCCGGTAGTACCGATTCTGAAAGCAGACGGGGATGTCCGTCTCTGTATTGATATGAGGCGTGCAAATTTGGCCATCAGGCGAGAAAATCACCCGCTGCCAACGATGGAACAGCTACTACCAAAGATCCAAAATGCTAAAATGTTTAGTAAATTAGATATAAAAGACGCATTCCATCAATTAGAGCTTGTACACGACTCAAGAGATATTACAACATTCATATCTGGTAAAGGATTATATCGTTTTAAGAGGTTAATGTTTGGAATCACCTGTGCGCCGGAAATGTTTCAGAAAACATTCGAAAGGGTGTTGATTGAATGCGAAGGGGTAGTCAATTTTATCGACGATATTTTAGTATATGGAAAGGACAAGCAAGAACATGACAAACGGTTACAAAAAGTAATAGAAACATTAAGGATGAATGACATCATGTTAAGAGAAGATAAATGTATCTACGGAACAACCAAAGTTCAATTTCTAGGACATGAGTTGTCAGATCAAGGAATTCGACCACTAGACAAATATGTATCGGCTATAAAAGATTTTAGGACCCCGATTAACATTTCGGAACTACAAAGCTTTTTAGGGCTTATTAACTATATTGGGAAATGGATTCCTAATATGGCCACCCTTACAGAACCATTGAAGCAATTGCTTCGTCGAAAATCAGCCAGAAATGCTGATATTAGGGATTCCTGGGGGAAAAGTCAACAAACAGCCTTTTGTGCTTTAAAGGCTGCATTGAGTGACATACAAAATTTGGGATATTACAATGTGGACGATAAAACGATGGTATTTGCAGACGCAAGCCCGGTCGGACTCGGAGCAATCTTAGTACAGACAAATGAAAGTGGTCCACGCATTATAGGGTTTGGAAACAAAACTCTCAGTGATTGTGAACGTCGGTATTGCCAAACTGAAAAGGAGGCTTTGGCACTGGTGTGGGCTGTGGAGCACTTTCACATGTTTCTGTACGGCAAGGAATTCGACTTAATTACCGACCATAAACCTCTTGAAGTCATAATCGGTCCGAAGTCCAAACCCTGTGCACGGATTGAGCGTTGGATACTGAGACTTCAATCTTATAAATATAATGTCATTTATCGTCCTGGAAAAAATAATATAGCCGATCCCTTGTCTAGATTATGTACCTATAACCACGTTAAGACTCAGAGAGATTACGTTCAGGATATTATTGACCATGCTAGACCAATAGCCGTATCACTAAAAGATATTGAAGAACATTCAAAGACTGACATTGGCATACAAAAAGTGAAACAGGGCGTATTTAACAAAAAGTGGGATGATGCAGTAAAGGGTTATAAGCTATTTGAGAACGAGCTATGTTTCTTTGGTGACATATTGTTAAGAGGGACCAAAATAGTTATCCCGACACAATTACGACGACTTGTTTTAGATGCTGCTCACGAGGGCCATCCAGGAATGGTCGCGATGAAGTTGAGACTTAGAGCGAAGGTTTGGTGGCCTAACTATGATAAGGATGTGGAAAATTTAGTACGGTCCTGTAAAGGATGCACACTGGTATCGGCACCAAATCTACCACATCCACTCAAGAGGAGGGAATTACCTTCCCAATCCTGGGTTGATATCGCCATAGACCTACTAGGTCCGTTACCAAGTGGTGATTACCTTTTGGTGGTGATCGATTACTATTCTAGGTACAAAGAGGTCAAAGCGTGTCGAGACATAAGCAGTAAGGAAATGATTCGCTTACTTAAAGAGATTTTAGCCGTTTAGGACATCCGGTTTCCATAACTTCAGATAATGGCAAACAATTCATTAGTACAGAGTTCAAGACTTATTGCCATGAAAATGATATCAAACTATTTAATTCAATACCTTACTGGCCGCAACAGAATGGAGAGGTGGAGCGACAGAATAGGGATATCATTAAACGCCTCAAAATATGCCAAGTAGAGAGAAAAAGCTGGAAAGAAGCATTGACGGAGTATTTGACAATGTACAATAGCACCCCACATAGTGTGACTGGAAAAACACCGCTATTCTTTCAAAGGAAATTTAGGGACAAGATTCCGATGATAGATATTGCAGAACAAAGTTTTGGAGACATGGATGTAAGAGATAAAGACAGAGAACAAAAAGAAAAAGGGAGAGAGTATACTGATAAAAGACGAAGAGCACGTGATGTTGACTTACAAGTGGGAGATAAAGTGTATGTGAAGAATGCCAATAAAACGAATAAACTTAGTCTTAATTTTGATACAGCCACGCATACGGTTAAGTCAAGAAACGGGGGAGATGTGGAGGTACAGAACGACGAAACAGGACAGCAGTTAAGACGCAACATATTGCATTTAAAAAAAGTGGAGGGAGAATGGAAGCCCGTGAACAAAGCAATCGATGGACAGAATTTAGAAATGGCAGTAGAAGGAAGTTCAGAAGAGGAGATTGAAGATAATCTGGATTTAGAAAACCAGAATTAAGAAATATATAAAATTATATTTTATTTCCAATCGTTCCAATCATGTAATCTGAAGTTATGGTGATAATAAATTGATTAAGCAAGAATCTAAATAATTGTCTCATTAAACAAAAATAATAAAATAAGGAAGGGATGTAGTGTCTGTGAGTGAAAGAGAAGGAAGCATTATGTCATCTCTAGCGCACGTGCGGTCGTAAAGCAGCTAGTCAGCTGTGAGCGGCGTGAGTGAGAGGGCACGCGCGTCTAAGAGCCGACAATACAAAGTGATATACTACAAATGCCATTAAAGTTTAGATTTGTCTTTTTTTGGTTCCTTGCTTTAAAAAAAGTTAAACGGGCCTATTTATTTGTTAAGGACACCTTTGGTCTACCTGCAACTTACAGGGTATGACCATGTTAAAACTGCCCACAGAGACAGCATTCCTTTTGATGCCTATTCCTTTTGCAGCTAGAGAGCTCATAAAAATATACCAGTGAGTCAGATATTACGTCAGAATGTAAACTTTCCTTATCCTTATGGTGTTTTTACAATATCTAATGTGATTTTGATTAGTCTTCGTCTGCAGGGACTGTGTTCTGTTGACTGAGAATTTCAAAAATCTGGTATTTTAAAACTTATTGCGTGCCGATTATTTTATGCTATTTGAAAGCTAAATAAAGTACCAAAGCCCATCTCATTTTATTATAAGATTCTTCTTATTGCAATCACCAATGACCAAGCTGCTACAGTTTGGATCAAACCGTATTAGAACTACTATTTAAACAGCCATGACTTGAAAATGTGTTTAAAAAGGGCCTAATGTATTCACGGTCATACTGCCTCGAAATGGACAAGTTTCTCATTAGATAATCGCCAACTGTTCCATAACAAACAATATGCACCTAATTACCACGTTTTATGTAGTTCTTTTTATCGTTTTTTAGTGATATTAATATAATATAAAGTCTCATTTTAATAGTGGTGTGACACACTTTTACGATTACGCGATTACTAGTAAAATAAAACTTATTGTGCAATTAAAAGACCTTTGTTACCATAAGAAGGAGTGGTGTGTTAGATAATTCTATGTTGTGGGTGGCAAATCCGCAAAATCTTGCAAAAAATATTGACGACTCCGACGCAAGCCAATTCTCCTAGAACGAAAACCTGTGAAATCTGTTCTATGTAAACATTGGAACATACACACGCGTAAATAATCACGCCAATTAAAATTCATACGCTATACAATTCCCGAAACGCGTTAAAATGGTGAGAATTAATACTAATGATCGTTTACGTAAGGAAGCCATACAAGAGTAAGATAAGTAAGATAGCTGTATGGTATAAAGTTGCTTATTGCACTGGTATACAGGTTAGTGGCCAGTCGGGCAGTACTTGGGCTCCGAGACAAAGAGCGAATGTGGAGCAAGTTATCGAGCAGCTAACTGATGGTTGCGTAACGCACGACTGCAGGGTTGTCGATGCGGTTTAACTTGTACACTTGAATCGTCATTATGCTATCAGTTGGTATATTAAGAGTATGGCACTCGTAATGTGTTATGTCATGCAAGAAAGATTGTTGTTGTGACAACCGTTTACCTACGACGTGTTTTCTGATGGTGACCTGTTGTCTTGTGTACCCGATGCAGTGCTGCGTATTCCACATATATCATAGATATAATTTATGTTGTTTTGAGATTTATTCTTCGTTAAAAAAATTCTGAGTCGTCCCAACCAGTATGCTTCCTTCGTCCCAAAACAAAATATTAATTATTTTATTCCCGCTTCGTCCTATTTTATATTCCTTCTACGGCTTATTTTTTTTTTTGTATAAGTCTAAACTAAGTTTTTTGTACTATCAGCAAAAAAGGGTTACGTATTATTAAATATTTAACATCAATGAACGATATGAATGGTATCCGTAAAATATGTCAAATGCAAAGGTTGTTACTTCCATTTCTCTCAAGCTCTTTGGAAAAGAGCAAAAGAATTGAAACAAATAAAAAGAGAATGATAAATGATTTTGTTTTTGTAAGTAGGTTTTAACAACACTTTTACACGTCAACACGCATTTTTACACGAATGTTTAAGAAGCATATTGCTCTGTGTTTATCATTAACTTTGCTTCCATCAGAACTCAAATGTGATGCTGCTGGGCTGGCATTATGGAGGATTATCCCAGAACAGACAATACCGATAAATTTGATGATTATTTTGTGTCAGCTTGGCTTAATAATGAATATTTCAATGAAAAGTGTTATTTTTATGGTGACATATACAAAACGAATAACCCAGTAGAAGGCGGTAATGCCAGTTTAAATGGAACATTATCTGGAAAACTAAACATGATTATTTTTTTGAATACAATTAAAAATGACACTCAATCTCGAGTGTTAAGTCAAGGTAGACCACAACGGAAAGACTATGTTATGTATGACAAAATCAATTATGATTCAATAGCAGCCATGTTAAATGATTCTATTTCCTTTGGACATGGTTTGGAAAAAATATGCCCGTTTGTATTTTTAACCGACTTCCAAAAAGAGGAGGTTCTCAATTCGTCTGTATGTTTTTTTTTTTTTTGTATATATGTTACCCGATTTTTCCGTCAGTTGTGAACAAAATTCTTTTTTCATCTGAAAGAATATACTCCCGAGGTGGTCCCATATAAATTTTATCGAAATTGCTTCAGCGCTTTTTGAGAAACTGAACAAAAACGAAAAATATGTGTACCTCGATGACGTTTTGGTGTTCTCCAAATGTTTAAATTCCACGTTCCATTATATTGGGGTGTTTAGTTCTGGGGTTAACAACTAAAAGTGAAAAATAAATAACTTTTTTACAAAAAAAACAACCGACTTCTAAAAAAAAATACACTAAAAATTTATAAATAACTTTAATTTCGGAAGTCGGTGTCAAATAACGAAGAAGTAAAAATACAAACACCGACTTCCGAAATTAAAGTTATTTATAAATTTTTAGTGTATTTTTTTTTAGAAGTCGGTTGTTTTTTTTGTAAAAAAGTTTTTATTTGCAATGAGTTAAACGTTGTGATTTTTACCTAGATAATTGTTTTTTGAAATTTATCTCTTAGTTTACTGTTGATCTAATTTTTAGTTTATGAATGTTGATTTTTAAAATGCTTGTTTTATACATGATTGTGTGTGACAATCATATTTTTTTGCCTTTTCGTTAGTACTTATTGTTCATTTAATTTTAAATCGTGCATGGTGTTTTTCAAATTTAAAAAAGAAGTAATTAAAATTATCATGTTCTAAATATTATTTATACATAAATGTTTAGGATTGTTTTACTATCAAATTATTCTTTCGAAAATTTCAAATAAATACTTTTGTTTTTTTGTTGACTGTACTTTTAAAGTACTTACTTGTAATTTCGGACGAAGCACAACTTTAATAGTGTTATGGGACGAACTAAGAATTTTTTGGAATGTGGGACAAAAAGAATAAATCTGTTCTGAACATTTTTAATTAAAAAATCATCGACATACATGAAAGTAATAAAGTTAATTTGGGAATAACTTAGCAAGATTTGTCTACAAAAAAGGTGCCAAATATTTTAGAATTGTAGTACTATTAGTACTACTACCACGTGCCTTTGATTTGGAGGTCAACCATAGGTTTGGCCTCCAAGTTAGCCTCAACCACTCCAGCATTAGACATTACCTACGTGTAATCTATATCAGGATTCACAACATGTTCATGGTAACAACATGTTGTGATAACCAAGCCCATGATTACCACACATACTACAGAAGCCAAAATAATCCATAACGAGTTGTAATACTTCCTGATTCCAAAAGTCTCATAATTACTATATAGACAATTAGTATGCCACGCGTATATAATAAAATCCTTGATCCACGATAAGCCTGAATTAAAGTTACGATTCTATGATTCAATCATTTATTGAATTAAATCATTGATTGAATCATAGTAATTCTTGATCCTATTGCTGTAGTAGCCCTGATCAGTTCAAGAGTTCATTTGCTCTGTTCGCCGGCTACGACTCTCACGCTGACCATTAGGATACACCCACTAACTTTACATAAAACGAGTATCTATGGGTATCTGGTGTTTTGACCTAGTTGCAAAACTACTAAATGCTGTATAAGTAGTTCCATGTTTCAAATTTTGAACACGATTTTTTCTATTTTTCAAGGTTGATAGACACAGGCATGTCTATGCTACGTATTGCACCACGATACAAACTAGATGGTAGCCTCAGATGTAAAACCTTACCAAATACTATGTTTAGTCTCAAACAAAAGAGGTTTTGTTCTCAAAATATCACTGATCAAAGTCAATGGACAGTTTTTAAATAAAACACTTCCTGAATGCATTTTTCAAAAGACAGTACCTAATCTAAAAGAAATCTTCTAACTTAACGGCTGCTCATTAACAAAAATCTTCTACAAAACACACAATATTGTGTCATTCTTACCTAGTGATATTTACAAAACTAGAAACTATTATTTCATACATTAATGCCAAAAAAAAAAGAATCTGTTTAAGTTTCGAAAACATGAACCTTCAATGGCAGCTCAGACATCTTATTAGCATTTCTCCATAGCACATCAATTACGTCATATTCTTTGAAATCTACAGATTACTCGTCTGCCAGTATAATTTTATGTGTATCATTGCGCTGACGGTTATATAAGGCCGAATCAAACATACTTTGACGAAATACACATTCATATTAAGTTGAGCATTCATATTAGTTTTAATTCGAAACTGCCCACGTTACTTCAGGTTGTGAGGTCGCTACAAAAACACCGCCTGGTTGTTTCGCGTGGGTACTTGAGATGGATTATCAGTTCAACTCAAAGAAGGTCCCTATATCATAGGTATTTACAGCAATAATTATTTGCCTTATATCAGAAACGTATTGTAATGATGCTTTTTAGGGTTTCGTAGTCAACAAGGAACCCTTATAGTTTCGCCATGTCCGTCTGTCCGTGCGTCCGTCCGCAGCTTAGCTCAGAGACTCATAATATTAGAAAGCTACAATTTGGCATGGATATACCTACATATTAATCATGCTAGACAAATTGGTTAAATAAAATCAAGAAAAAAAATATTTTTGGTGTACCTCCTGTACCCAAGTGGGAATGAATGATTTTACGGATCTGCCAAAACCATTTTTCGATTCACGAATCCGTTTGCATAAAATTAAGCGTACAAAATACAAAAAAAAAATACTTAGGTCAAGTACGGTCTACGTTTACGATCCATGTAAAATACTGGTATTCAGCTGCATCCGGTTAGACTGGAAGCCGACCCCAAGATAGTTCAAAAAGGCTAAGCAGATTGACTGAAGTACGGTCTACGGAACTTTTGATATTTCATTCATAATGGTGTTATGAACATTCGTACAAATTCTCAACTCTATGCGAAATATTGTAACCTTACCCTATTTTCGAGCTAATTTGACCGGACTATTAGTATGATCAATAACATAAATAAATTAAAAAAAGCTGGCATCGTATGTGGCTTCTCTGAAACAGACATAGCTCGATTAGTCGTCTGGCTGTTTAATTGACAATTCATTTCTATCGTTGATCATCCACAAGAAGTTAACGAAAGCCATTCAGTCATTCTTAATCGACTTAATAACAACGCTATTTCCTTCATTTATCAATTACAGACGACTGTTCACGGTTTGAGGTTTTTAAACAAAAAAACGAGTGAAACGTCAATTGCAATGAAACAGGCAAATGTTCTCATGGTTACTTTTTTTGAGAAACCCACTATAATAGGTAGTTATGATGAACTTATCGTCGTCATCAGGCTATTAACGTAATTTATTATTGGACAAATTCATCTAATTATGTTCGTACATTTGTGATGAAGCCAAAAAATAAAAAGCAGCTCTACGACATAGTAAAATAAAACAATTGTTTTAAAGGGAAACATTTGACACGCTCTTATTTGTATAAACTTTTGTTATTTTGTGTACTCAAACAATTGAGTAACAATGTTATCTAAAACACACCGTATTCTTTTGAAACACCCGAGATAAGCTAATCTTTTATATCATAACTTCTATTTATTAAATACAGTCCAGTCCATTTGACTGAGCTTATTTAGCAATCACAATTCTGGATTGAGCTTCGTATTTGCTAACAGCAAATCATTTTAATTCAACACGTTAACTTAACAAATGTTAATTACAGGATTAGAGATTCGAAGTGAAAGTGGGAACATTTAGCTAAACATACGACGCCATGTGTAGTTCCTCATGTCTCAACCTTTTTTATGTTAAACGCTTCCTGGATGTCACACCGAAGTTGATTAGAAATCGTTACCACTTATGGCTATTGAAGGCTGTAGATATTGATTAATTCAATGGTCAATCGTTTATAGGAAACATTTAAAAAGTTTAGCTTTAAATCATGATCAACATGTTCAACCCTTATATCGTTTACAAAATATACACATATAAAAGAGATATAATGAGATAATGAAAAAGACATGTTGCGCTGACCCCAAATAAATTGGGATAAGGGCAGGAGAATGATGATAATGAGATCAAAGACGTACTGATCTGACAGATACCTACACATATTGTATAGAGAAGTAATTTGAATTTAAAAATATATCCGTTCTGTTGTATAGTTGTCAAATGTGACACGATAAAATTCATCTTGTTCAAATATACGAATTATTCTGCATATCTTTACCGTCTTTTTCTTTTACTGTTTTTTGCTTTTAATCGTAATAGGATCATCATGATCATCCTCCCAGACAATGTCTTAAGTTACTTGGTTTCAGCGCAGCATATTTTCTTCTACTTTTCCCTGATAATTGTCACTTTAGCATTCACTCCCTCTTCTTCGATATAATTCCTCACACAATCCAATCGTCACTTTAGATTCACTTCCTTTTCTTCGATATAATTCCTCACACAATCCATTTGTCACTTTAGCATTTACTCCCTCTTCTTCGATATAATTCCTCACACAATCTAATCGTCACTTTAGCATTCACTCTCTCTTCTTCGATATAATTCCTCACACAATCCAGTTGTCACTTTAGCAATTCACTCCTTCTTTTTCGATATAATTCCTCAGACAATCCAATTGTCACTTTAGCATTCACTCCCTCTTCTTCGATATAATTCCTCACACAATCCAATTGTCACTTTAGCATTTACTCCCTCTTCTTCGATATATTTCCTCACACAATCTAATCGTCACTCATTCACTCTCTCTTCTTCGATATAATTCCTCACACAATCCAATTGTCACTTTAGCATTCACTCCCTCTTCTTCGATATAATTTCTCACACAATCCAATTGTACTTTAGCATTCACTCCCTCTTCTTCAATATAATTCCTCTTTAGTTATGTATCATGCATGGTGTACAATAAAGAATATAATAAATACAATAATCTTGTTTTGACTTTCCATTTCGTCCGACTATATTTTTAAAAAATTAAATTGACGAGACTTACAGCCTCATTTATAGAACTCGCTAACCATATTCTAAGTTTAATAACGAATTAATGTATTCTAAATTTAAATTGTTCTTATAAAATTTTGAACTTATCACATGGTTACATAACTTTTTTATAAATTAGGCCCTTAAAATACAAGGTTAGTTTGAAATAGGATCCGTTTCATTTTCCTATTTACAACTAGGTCTTGAAAGATTTACAGGTGGTTGCAGCACAACAATGTTACCAACATAAATTATGTCCACAATTTCGCGCAAGATTAAAAGACATTGATTGATATTATTTTAAATTGGTACGCAATGTACAATTAGACACACATGTATAATTAACAAGATTATGGTCTGGTTGCCATTGTATAAGAATTATAAATGGCACCATGACCATAAAAAATAACAATTATATTTGTGCGTCACTCGCTGGCCAGTCCTAGTTTTTAATGAAAACGAAATCTTATACATACATTATTGTGGCATTGTTACACAATTAATTACATTATAGATATTTTATTGTTTTTCTTGCAACCAACTATTATATTGCTTCGTCATTGATGTTTAGTATCGAATAAGATCATTGGCAATTGAATGCAATAAAAATGTATGTGTAATGCTGGGTACAGATGGGGCCAACAAAAGTGAAGCAGTGTCATTTGCCCAGTAATCTTGGATGTTACTTCGGTTGAAGTAAATTCCAAGTCTACGAGCAAGATCAAACATCCATATCATTACAAGCTGATTTGACTCGCTGCCTGTGAGGATTTCAGCCTGCGCTATAAAAGTCGAGATACTATCAAAATCAATCAATCTGCCTAGGCTTTTCCCAACTATCTTGGGGTCGGCTTCCAGTCTAACCTATATTACATGGAGCGACTGCATATCTGACCTCCACAAATAATAGTGGGTATAACCTCCACAACACAGTTACCGGGTAATATGATAACCCTTGGTAAGACTGGTTGTCAGACTTTCGGGCTTCTGAAGATCCGTAACGACTGTCAAAGATCCACGATTGACAGCCGAGACCAACGGCTTAACGTTCTTTCTGAGGCACGGAGGAGTCTCGGTATGTAAAGATTGTCACCCATCCATTGACCAACCCCGGCAAGCGTAGCTTAACCTGATGGATCTATCCGTGAGGCTGTTAAAGAAAGTAATTCTGCCCTCTTAATGAAAAACACTTCAGTTACTGAACCCATTTGAATCTGCCGTGCCCAAATAGACAACACAACAACAACACAACAAAACAACTAAAATTTTGCATCATGTCTCCATGTTCCATATGATTTGTGTCTAGGAAATTAATAAGAGTACTTATATTCATTTTTCTTTATTCGTAACATTGAGACTTATTGCTCTAAGCTAACTAGATATCTGTGGTTTGATATCTATCTGTACCTATTTTACAAGTAGAATATAGTAATTTGTAATCACTATCCCACCTCTGATCTAGTAAACAACATGCGCGTATCTATTTATGCCATATGATTAGAATAAAACACGTAGGTATACTTCCTATTTACCGATCAATAAACACTAAACTTGTAGTTGAAACCAACTTGTCCCTATATTTTAAACCGATGACCGTCGCATGTCGGTCTAGGTTGCAACAAATGTTGCAAGCTACAAAAGCTAGGGGAAAAAATATTTAAAAAAATATCACACTTCAGTGTTCTGTAGTATATTCTTATGAACTCATTAATATTGATTAAGTATAGCGACTAAGGACGTATATAATGAGAATGACACATGATTGCATATAGAATAATAGGTACAGTGCAGTTATTAATAAATTTATATATGTATTCTTTATTTTTCCGTTTCAAGTTTTGCAATTCATTTTAAATTCTTTTTTTTTACATTTGCATTTAAATTTCAACCTTTCCTCCATATTAATATTTTTTGTATTGCACACATTCTTGTAACTTAAACTGACATAACGAGTTTGGCAAACAAAATGGCATCATATATTACTCTTGGTATCTAACAACTGGTAGCGTAACGTTTGATCAAGTTAGGAGCCCATAAAGAATGCAGGCAAGGTCGCCTACGTGTCAAACTGCTATTCACTTGGTTCGCATACCTCAGAGCTTAGACATAGCTTGAGGAAAGCTCATTATCATAGAAATGCAAGTGCATAATGAGATCAAAGTGGCGATCTACTGTATGTTTCTGAAGCATTTACCTACTCGGCCTTTATCTAAAACTAGTTCCAGTCGGTGACTTCGCCCGCGTGTAATTAGAACTTCCTCCCATAAAAATTGTAGCCTTTATGTAATTCTGATGTATACGCTATATTACTGTAAAGTTTCATCAAAATCCGTTCAGTAGTTTTTGCGTGAAAGAGTAACAAACATCCATACATCCTTTCAACTTTCACATTTATAATATTAGTAGGATTCAAATAATGTAAGTAAACTATGACTGCAAAACAACTCAACAAGTTTATCTGTTTAAAAAAAAAGTTTACAAGCTACAAGAAACCATGCAAACATATCATGTTCAGTGAAAAATCAAAATCAAAAGCCATTTATTCAAACTAGGTTGAGAGCCAGCGCTTTTTGAGCATCAAACTTCTACATAAAGGCAATGCCCCGAAAACACCCGCCCGTTACCACTTCCTAGTGTTTTAGCCGGGAATCAGAAGTAGCTCAACAAACTCCCCAGCAACAGTGTGTCTATCGATAAGTAACACTATCTGCTTCTCAGTTAAAAATAACGAACACTAAAAGGCATAGAGGTCACCGTCAACAGCACCAGATTCAGCGCTAACTTTTTATATTGAATCAAATGAAGCATTTCATTGACCACCGTTGTAACAAATAGGATAGAAAATCATGTTTTTTTAGTCGTGAAGTCAAGGTCTGCTGTTAGTATTGGACGGTCACATTGCACATCGTGGGGCACGCAAAACAGTCGCTTAAGAGAGATGCGCTTGATAAAAGAAAAAAAAATGTGTCCGACCGAAACACGATTTTTAGCCGAAACCAAAACGGTAATCGAACGTTACGATCCGATATAAGTTAATAAAACGATGATTACACACAACAAATTATTACACACAAAGACGAACGAGACAGTCAGTTTTTAGGCCTTTATCGCAACCTTCAGTTTGAAGACGCTAGTTTTGATCAAGCCGAATATTCGCCGAAACTTCAGCCGAAGCCAGTTTTTTTGGCCGAAACTGACTGGAACCAAAACCGATCCATCGGTTGAAGAATATTTTTAGGGTTCCGTACCCGAAAGGTCCAAACGGAGCCCTATTGCTGTCACGCACGTGTCCGTTTGTCTGTCACAAAATTTTATTCCGAAGAATTTTTTAACTTCCCATTGACCTATGAACTTGAAATTTGGTGATAACGTTTATTATTACGTATATTTTACTAACAAATACCAATATATTCATAAATCAGATTTTTTCTTAATTCCCTCATTTGGTACGGAACCCTAAATGTGCGAAGTCCGACACACACTTGGCCGGGTTTTTTATTGCCGTTTACATCTGGTTACATGTTATTAAAAAATATCGGGCATGTGATGCGGAGGAATGAAGAAAATGTCGTGAGGAAAGTCTTGTGTATGGATGTGGATGGCTATAAGAGTAGGGGAAGGCCAAAGAAACGATGGTTGGACTGTGTGAAAGAGGATATGGGTAAAAAAGGGGTGACTACAGAGATGACGACTATTAGAGGAGTATGGAAGAAAAAGACATGTTGCGCCGACCCCAAATAAATTGGGATAAGGGCAGGAGAATGAAACATGTTATTAAAAAATTAATTCACCACAGTAACAAAAATATGTATTTACCAAATTCTATTCGTTAAACGCCCTCAAACCAACCAATGACTAATTTTAATATAATACATCATATTATTTGGTACGGCAGAGAAACTTTTGAAATAGCACATTGAAAAAACGTAAAAAAAAATCTGGCACTCCGGGAGTACCGTCAGAAGTGAAATCAAAAAACATGAACAAAAATGCCCAACGCGCCTCGCGATCTGCTACGAGTGCTACAACGCTACACATCGTAGCACTCTCGTAGTGAATCGCGTAGGGGTGCTGGTGGTGCGTTTTCACTTCAAAAATTTCGTTGGCTACCCTGGCACTTTAGTTTTACGGACTCGCCTCAAATAGCCTTAATTATAAAACACGCTAAGGATATGCTGACTTTGATGCTTAATTCAACAAGATAACATTTCATCCATCAAATTTAACTGTATATACAACAAAACCTCCTTTAAATCATTATTCAGCCAGCGCTTTACCACCCACCCTTCTTCCGGGTAGAAAATGTTGAAATAAGAACCTGCTAAACAGTATTTAAACTTATCACATGGTTATTTGCTTTATAAACAAGGCCCACATTGTCAGTGTTGATATCACTAATTACGTGTGGACACGGCGCTAAACATGACGAAGCCACTAATCACGTAATGTATGTTAAAGACCACATTAGACCTTAATGATGATTGGATGATATATATAGGTTTTTAACAATGACTTTTATGTGTACTTTGTTATTTATAAGTAACTGTGTCTTTGTTAATAGTTTATCTATTTTGACACAGATGTGCACTGTATAAAACCATGGTTGACTCAAAAAGTTTTAATTTAAAAATTATTTGCTTTATTTTTAAAATATGCTAACCTTAAAAACCGTGGAGTCTAATGCAAAATCTCCATAGAACATTTTGAATTAAGAACCCATTAATCAGTAAATGAACTAAGCATGTTCCTAAAGAGTTTTATAAATAAGGCTTAAATGCAACAGCTGTCGCAGACTTGGCATAAAAATAACCATCTGCAATCTACATCTCTATGAGCTATTTAAATGGTAAAAACAAGACAAATAAGTAATAACACATTGCCTCGACCATTCTTGTTCGAGCGCAAACGCTTTGCCAAGGAGACCGCACAATAGATTATCACAAGGTCTTCGCCTAAAGTACCCACGTTCAATCAAATAAGAGTAGGTACTACATGACAGTTGCAATTCATCTGCGCCCACCTCACTTAGCATGTGGAGTGTGGACTGACAAGGAGAAGCTAAACTAAAGATATGTGACAAACACTTAAGTAAATAATTGTGTACCATTAATGATACTCTCTAACTGAATTTCCGCTGGCAACTCAGTAAGTTCAAAAAAAGATGAGAAAGAAGTTCGCTCCCAAAGAGCTTTTTATATGAGCAGGACCTCAAGGAATCGTCATACAATATATAATTTAATTAATTTCTTATAGGTTAGGCATAAACCTGTATAATTTGATGGTTCGACAATATCAATGAATAAAATATGACGTTATGGTTTGTGTGTTGCAAGTATTCAAATGTTCAACGAGAAAAACTAATCAAATCTTGTAAGTCTGCTAATTTGTTGCCAAGATATGAACGAAAGAAAAAACTGCTCCTTTGGCTAAATGGAATCTAAATCTTGGCTAAGACTTCAATCTATTAAATCTAATCTACCGATCTACTGATTTTAGTATCTCATAGACTAAAACTTGACATTTGCGTCGTCAGTTTTTGTTTTGTTTCATTATGATGTGCCACAATTGGTAACAATAATTATTAAAGATTATGGTGATGTCTTAAATTAGCTTTTATTACAGAGAATATTTTTGACATTTGATTCGGTGGTATTTTAGAATACAATTTAATTACAGTATTCAAATTTGGCTCTGACATTATAAAACAGATGTGCCTACTAGCAATAACCATAATTATTTATCTAGACATGGCACACTCATATCTAGTGTGTGAAAAGTCCTAAAATGATTTGTTACCTTGTCACCTACATATATTACTTTGTATAATATAATTCCACATGCATGTAGTGGTACATACGATATCGTAGTTGTAGGAAGAGCTTTTAGGTTTCCGGAAATTCTAATTGCGTTATCTTGTAAAACAATAATTTTGTTTACGCATCTACGCACTGCTATATGTTTTCTATAATCATCACTTATCATTGTAGGGACAACATATTTGTAATCGACGCCCTGTAATACTATACCATGCGATTAAATCATTAGCTACACTATTCATTTCCCATTATAATTACCGTCCGCATTCCTAAAACAACAATGAGCCATATTTAGTTTCTGACAGAGATATTAAAACAAACAGACCATGCGGCACTATGTGAAATATTCATATTCTGGAACAAAACAATGTTATCAGAGATACAGCTATAGGTCACCGGCTGAGCAAACAATATAAAGCCTTGTTCACAAAATTCACTCATCTGACACTCAAGGCTTCGTTCACAAGTGTGAACGTTGCTCAATGTCAGCCGGAGAGAACTAATGATTACGGCACGTTGGTTGTCGAGACAAATCGCATGCATATATCATTATGCGTAAACCACACTATAACTTCCTATTGTAGAATTAAGTTGTAAACTTGTAACACTGTACGTGTTTTGTCTGTAACAACAAATGAGCAGTGTTTGAGGTCGAGGTCATGGCTCAATTCTTTAGTAAAACCACGATATTATTCTTACAAATAACTAATTTTGCAGTTACTTACCTAACGGGTTCTTTGTAAAAGATTATTTTCTTGAGAGCATACCTGATAGTCACGTTAATTTATGTGTAGTCTTTAGAAAAACAATGCAGCGTCCAAGCCAAGGCTCTATGAAGATCTCCTTATTTCTAAGTGACTCTTAGGTTGATCCGAATATTATTACTTGCAGCAGCATTTTTAAAATCTAGAATGATAACATCGAGATCTTCGTGTCTTTGAAACGGCAGTTGCTCTGCAGATTAACCGAACGCATGCACCGTGTGCGTAGGCTTACGATCGATAGCATCTACTTATTAGCATCTTTAACCCATGATCCGTATATCTCAAGCTATGACCTACAAAAGTACGCTGTTACACCATCGAGTGAACCATTTGAAATCATTTATCATTGGCGTCAATAAAAGCCGAAACCATACAAGTTACTCCACCAGCCATTTGATTTATGAACCAACAGTGCGGTGGAGATTGCAATCTCGGGGCACTGTTGGTAAATTGTGGCAATGTACTACAGTACCTTATATGTATCGCCGTGCTCTGTAATTGATGGAGCAGGGAACTATGAGCTGATCACGATATCTTGTAACTGTGTCAATTGGCTTTATTATGCAGAAACCATATTTTATGGCGATTTCGAACCTTTATTACCAAAAAAAACTAAGAAATTCGATATGGACGTAAAAACTCCTTAACGCCTTTGTTTTTGGAGTCTAATTTGTACGGTTTTTTTTTTTTTGTGGGGTGGGAAATCATCCTATGACTTCTCCCGCTCCGGGTGGAGCGGGAGGGCGTGTCAGACTCTTACTGCCTAAAACCCACCCCTGTTCCTTCCTGCCTCGAGTGCCTAGGGGCGAGGTAACTCTGTTTCGAATTTATCCTCAACCCCCGGGCAGGCATCGGCCATGACGGGCCCCGTCCTTAATGCTGACAACTCTTTGAGGCGCGCGTGGAACACTACGCGCCGTCGACGCTCGGGCCTGTTGCTGATCGGACGGCGAGCTACCCATTACTCGCCGTCCGCAGACCCGGGTTAATTTGTACGGTACAGGTTTATTTTAATAAGTGAGTCACCGATCACGTAGTTATCAAATAATGCATCAAAAGATGATGACAATAAGTTTCAACAAAACAGTTACATTAAAACATTTTTTTGGCTTCGGGTCACGATCTACGTCAAAGTTAACGTATATGAAATCGTTCACAATACGACATCATCGTCAGTCGTGCAAGGCTTCACGGTAGCTTTCAATACAGCGTTTGTTTATGGACAATTTAAACAACGCAACTGGGTGAAAGTGGTCAGCATGGTTCCACCGTCCTGTCGCCCTTACATGGCCTCATTCCGCAACCTGTCTAGAGTTCACCACTCATACCGTACGCGAAATAGAGAAGAATGAATTATATAATAAACATTTGTATAATTAGTGAGACGCCACCGTATATCGTTTGACAGACGACCATTTAAAACTTTACGTCAAGGCGAGTAACATTGTTATGCACGTGCAAACGTAAGTCGCATACATAATTATGGAGGAGAAAGGTGGGAAATACAAAAATAATCGCGTATTACTATAACTTGGCTCATTGCCACATTCTCACGTGAATTTATGCAAAAAATAGAAATTAGATTAAAGTAATTGCCTCAATTTAAATAGTTACCTTACAATATTTTTTAAAACTGAAAATCCTCTCCTACTTCATAATAAAAGCGTAAGTTTGGATGTATGGATGGATGTTTGTTACTCAATCACGCCAGAATGGATGAAGGGATTTTCTTTTTTTTTTGTGGGGTGGGAAATCATCCAATGACATCACCCGCTCTAGGGTGGAGCGGGAGGGTGTGTCAGACTCTTACTGACTAAAACCCACCCCTGTTCCTTCCCTGCCCTGAAAGCCCAGGGGCGAGGTAACTCTTTTGAATTTATCCTTAACCCCTGGGCAGACGGATAAACGGATCTGGATGAAATTTGGCACAGAGATAGATTGTAGTCTGGAATAGCACAAGGCTATAATTTATTACTATTGAAGTACTAATCCGCTGGCAGAAGCTAGTAGGAAGATAATTCTGAAAACAGCTGGTTTGAAGTGACTCAGGAAAAGCATAGGATAAGCTACCTAGAAGAATTTGGGGGAACTTTTTGCCCGGATAAAGACGTGAGACAGAAAACAAAATAAAAAAATGCATAAATAAAGAAAACAAGATTTTTCATTATTTTGTGCAGACTGTAACACCCCTTACAAAATGTTCAACATAGATTTTATATGCGGATTAAATCGCAGGTATAAAAGTTAGTTTGAGATAATGAAGCAACAATTAATAAAGCGTTAAATATCGTTTAACAACCGCTGTTTGCGACAACTCATGTTGTAAAAATACCAACATTATTTCAAAATTTTATTTCGTTTACCGATCATAAACTTATAAGCACCAATATCGGTGTAAGTACGCTATTAGTAAACGTGATTTTGCACAATATAACAATGCTGGTATGTACCAATATGCCATGCTGATACGTTTCAGAAAAATCAGCGGTTTTTTCGGCATCATCATTCGCGTAACCTTAATCACATACACCATTAATTATGTAAATTTCAGTTTTATTCAAGAGAACTATCCTTACTTAAGTAAAAGAGTAAATAATATTCCAGACATGTAGCATTTGCGCCTTTTATACCAGTTTCAGGTATACGGAAATGTCCGTTGACTGTATTTAAATGTCATTACATAAGCTGACATCGAAGAAAGAAAAATCGATATTCTCAACAAAACACCTTTTTTATAATTTGTCAAATAAATCAAGCTATCCTGAAATGTAAAATATGTGATGAATACTTGACTAACTGATAATAAAACAAAAACTCCTAACTAATAAAACTTAGAATCTTGCATCAAAAAATTCCTCCCGCATCGCTGTCTACTGGAAGTGTGCTCAAAAGACAGGGCACACTTATACTTTTCTTTTATCCTGAAACAGGTATAAAATAAAATGAAGAACCTTACGTTTCATTGACAAGGGATAGAATATATCTATGTCGTATGTACAGCTTGGCAAAAAAGAGTGACGCGGTGACAGTTGAAACTAAAAATGAAACTGGACATTGAAACCTTCCATGGTGTTTGCGTAGCATCCGAGGGACTGAACCACCCACTTGGGATTGAAACAATATCCCGAAAAATAACAAGTATTAACAACTGTTGAGTCGTAGGGTTCCGGGTTGCCACAGATGCGATACTAGCGACCTCATTTATTCCAAACTCTTTTTTGCCAAGCTGTACTTCCCAACGAAATATTAATCATCGATGACTCACTCGGATAAACTAGACCAAAACTAATCAAGCAGGTACTTAGAATTCAAGGCGACTACTTGAGATTTTTGTTTGTGTACCAGTACAGGATTACAATTAGAAAGCACATAACATTTCAGCACATGCCGAAGTGTCTCGGCAGTTGTGCAATAGGCTTATTGTGTAACTGCGATGCAATACATGCTAATGTATTGGACTTCCGAACGGACATGTCAATTTATTTAGCGTTCGACTCTTGCGCACCTCCAATCACGCGAATCTCGCCCTGGTTTAGAAAAAACTGAAATCTGATTTTTATTTCAGTTGTTTATTTTTTCTTTCATGTAATTGTGGTTAAGAAACCAGTTATGCGTTTAAAATTGTAGAACAGGAATTCAATAAAGTAGGTCAAAATAAAAAAATAAAAACAAGCAAAATAAAAAAATAAAACATTTTACGCCAGTTTATTTCACCTCCGTAATATATTTATAAATACATGTCCTCATTATCATTTGAGGATTTACATGTCAAAACCATAAAAAGTAGAAAAGTAGGTACAACTTTCAAAATAATTAAGAAAAAACTTGCTAAAAGTAGGTCAAGTAAATAAATCTATATTCTGATGGATATAATCAGCTATCCAATTACCTACATATAACTTATAATAATATATTATTTATGGCTATTAAGAGACCAGTTTTTGCACTCGTTTTATAAAATTGCTGAGGTGCGGAACCAGAAATTAGCAAATTGGAACGAAATGAACTGATCCATGTGAGCGAGTGAGGCCCGCTGTGACAAGCTTACTACATTACCTCGTAACAACTTAACACTAAACGACCTAGTAACAAGTCAAGTCTAGAATTATTTAAGTACTGCTCTTACAACATACTTCATAAAAATATAAAGCGAGGTATGTTCACGTAATACACATGGTTCAATAAGTAATTAATAGCAAAATGGTTATATTTCTTGTGGCACGTTATTTACAACAAATATTAATGACTTAAAGTTAAAATATTTCAAAACATACTTGGAAACGAAATCCCACGCACCATTTTATAAACCGCAACATATAATTTTGTTTCGCAAGTTTAGATAAAGATAATACTTCTTAGAAAATAACTCTATTGGCAAGTATAAAATAAAGGTAAGTATAAAAATATCAATAAGGCCAATGGCGAATTAAAACTATTTTGAGGAAACCTGGACTACGAGTATTAATGTATAGTGGTAAAATTGAGTGTTTCTTTTTGATGGTTGATTGTGATGCGGTGATGAAATTGAGGATCAGTTGTATCCCAGTGGTAATGGCTGGGTTCAAACCCAGGCAGGCGCTTTACTTTGTGTTATTTATTTCATCACCACTGCTCTCAAAACGGTGAAGGAAAATATCACGAGGAATCCGGTATGTCATTCCGGTATTAGGATCAATAATAATTCGAAGACATGTGAGACTCCTCAACCCACACTGGGCCTGCGTGGTGGATAACGGCCCATTCCCTCTGCCAGAGAGGACGTCTAAATCCTAGCAGTGAAACATTACACATAAAATGCTGATTATGCTTGTCGATGAAATTGATTGAAGGTAAGGTACCTACTCGTAAAGTAAGGTTTTGAAAATTGATACTGATCCAATTACGAAATTTCTTACACTGTTGCAAAGCTACACTATCGTTGAATGCCGTATTCAACAATTTTATTTTTTTTTTAATCAGAAATCATCAAACCCGCGTTGTGCAAAATTGCCTTTCCATGACGACAATGAGAGGGAGAAGTAGAGTCTAACATCTTAGAGGGCGAGTGTCAAGAAAAATATGAAGAAGTGCAGTGTACTTACTTCTCAGTGGCACAACTGACACTTCAAGACTAGGAAAGCCAACCCCGAGTAACGGGAAGAAATGGCCAACCCACCATGAGCAAGCGTGCTGAATAATGATCGTATCCTTCTCTTTATGAGCTAGTCTTTGCCCCGCAGTGAGGCAGTTATTAATATTATAATAATTTAAATTTCGCTAAATCGCACATTTTTTAAATTGTTTCGTTCGTATTCATTGTGAGCCATGAGTTTGTATCTTTAAATAAATTTAGTTACGAATTTTCTCACGGATTATACCAAAATATTACAATGTAGTAAAATAATTTATGTCTAGCAAAAAGTAACATTTATAAATATACCTACTTTTTCATAATTTTGTTAACTAATTGGGTAATTCATGTCTAAATTATTATTACAGAATAAATTAAAAATTCTATCTCAAGAAACATCTTTACATTTTTGTTTATGACTTAATCATCATTTGTAGCGTAAAAAAATGTTTATAATGTTTCTATTTCACGGATATCAGAAGATATCGTCACCTACCTAAACGTTGCATAAATGTTTTAGACTTGCACAGAAACTACCTGATTTTTTTCTCCAGAACCTTAATATCAATAACATGAAATTCCTCGATTCATTCTTAAAACATTTTTTGCCAGCGCTCTAGATCACCGGTAGCTACCTGCCCCATCAATCAGGAGCAATTTATCTATTGAAAATGTTAATGAAGCGTGGAAGTGCGCGCACGTCGTCACGTTTGTCGCGACTCGCGTGATTACGTCACTAACTTTCGTCGCGTGAGAACCTTCACATTGTGGCGAGTCGCGAGTTGCGCTCGCGCATCACTTTCATTGTTTATACGGAACTCCGCACACGAAACGGACGCATATATACGTGCGGAAGATGTCGTGTGTATGCTCGCTCATTTTTAACAACGTGCGTAATTATAACGTAACGTGATCTACGGTAATAAGAACTGACAGCGATATACTGTAATTGAAATTCGAGATAGCATCGAGCATTCACAATTTCAAATGATATTTTATATAATGCTACATGGCAAAGCGTGTCATCTCAGCAACTTAATCCTAAAATTGCTGTTGGCACCTAAGCACAACCCCCACAGACAAGTCTACGTGCAAGTTTATCTAAATTCCAAACATGATTATATGCTCAATTTAAATCCAGGCATCTGACAGCTCCGCATGTTAATCTTCATTCTGTATGCAACATTATTGCTTGCTTTGCAGGAAACCTTTATTTTAGATCTAGAGTGCGGGATTATAGCGACGTTCGTTCATATGCAGTGCTGGCTGCAATACGTTACAGTTATAATAAGCATTAGCAGTATACGGTAAGGAATGTGTGTGCAGTGTGCGACTGAGCGGCGACAACCATCACATCGTATAGCACACATGCAACTTTAATGGACAGTGTCTAATGAGCTTTTTAACAGCGCACTCACTTTGAACCTAAATGCAAACTTCCTGCAGTAAATCTTTTTACTGCTTTTCTAATAATTGAAACCTTTGTTGTGCTCAAAGTAGCCGTTTGATGATTTCGACACAAATATATGATGCTGGCTTAAGGTACTTAACCTAAATTTACTCGAACTCATAAAGAGTTAATATTTTACAAATCATTTCCATGCCTACATATTATAGTTTGGCAGCCCGTGTCTGCCACAAAGATATACTTAAATTGTGTTAAGTGGCGTAATACTAATTAAATTCGAATAATATTTGGCCAGCCTACTTAAAACGAGTAGTAAAATTGCAGCAATAGTACGTTTAAAATTGTAATACATCAAGAGCATCAAATTAATACAAAACCCACTAACCCAGATGATGCAGAATTTAGCAATCGTAACGAGGAAAGAACGAAACTAGTCACATGAGTCCGGCTGCGGTGCTGAAAAATAATTTAACTACCTAAGCCTCTAATGACTGCGAGACACACCTACTCATGGCTACGTCACCCAAACTTCTTATAAGGAATCAAATCAGTTGCGTTTTGTAGGCGACTAATGAAGGTCTTATAAGGAATGTAAATTACCTATGATTAACAAGGTTACCAGTATTTCGTTGAATGCGGATTTGCGCCCTCAGAACCCACACGACGCCTTTGGCGACACCCACGACTTGTACGGTCACCACCAGTCGACCAGATACACAAGACCCCCAACAAGCACTAGTGCGTAGTGCCACCGCCTTCAGCTTAGCAATTACACGTGGATAAATAACCAGTCGCCCACATATTGATACCTCAGTACTAGAGCAGGCTGATCTCATGTCTCGTATTTCTGTCACAAATTATTCTGTTGATTGATATTTTAATTGTAAATTGATATCCATGAATCTTTTAATCGTGCGCAAAAACAGAGAACAAAAAATATCTATTGCGGAAGTCTATAATTATTGTAATCTATCTATCTATTTTTTTATACTGTGGCGAATCCATATCATGGTCTTTCAAGCCTGACAGTCCCTTGGAAGAGAATAATTTAGACGTCTAGAACAAAAGTAAATCAAATTCTGGTAAAGATCGTAAATGGATCGTTAAAGTGACCCAAACACTATACGTCCATTGGGCTCAAAACACGCCGAGTGGGCGTCCAATTCAGGCGCCGATGACGCCAACACAGTCGGGGTTCAATTTCAGTCCTTTTTATACCATTTATGGTTGTAGACCTAATTCAAGTCTGTGATTCAACGATCACTGTCGCGGTGTGGGTATGACGAAGCGTAGATACACATAGTAAGAATAAGTGTTGGTGCTTATTCGAATTTTATTGTTACCGTGTAACAACACGTTTTTGGGGTTCAGCTATTTCTTGAACTGGGTTGGCGACAACGATAGGCTCGAGAACTGGTTCGGCTGTGACAGGGACTGGGAGATGGTTGCCTTCGACGTGGGTCCCGTCGAGGCCAGCGCTGTACTTGGTGACGTATGTCTTGCCGTCGTCGCCGATGTACGAGACCTCTCCCTCGACGATCATGACGTAACCGGTGCCGTCCGGGGTGGGCACAAGCCGGCCGCGCTCCGACACCACGGTGCCTTCAGCTGTCACGTACCGCAGAGCGAACTGACCGAACTCGTCATGGATCTCCTCGTGCTCCAGCGCTGGCAGCCTCCGACGCGCTTCGACGGCAGCATCAGGACTCGCTGGTGCTGCTGCGGCCAGAGCGAAGAGTGACAGAGCTACCACAAACTGGAATAGATAAAAGTACTATTAATATCGAACACAAGCCGATGCCTTGAAAATTCCCAATTACAAGTTAAAGAAAATACTCACGAATTTCATGATGAAAGAAATGTTTTGGAATGATGAGCAGACACGTTGAGGAGACACGATGTATATTGTTTAAATTGCAAACTGATACCATTTCTTCAAAAGGGACGCGCTTATATACTTCAAAGTAATTACTATTTCAAAATTAATACAATAAAGTGCAATTGATGAACCTGATTAGTGGATAATTAGTAATGAGAGCAATTAAAATATTATGAGTAGCTACATTTTACTCGTAAAATATTTATTTTTACATAGGAGCTATAAAGTATTATTGGAATTGCATCATAATAATTTGTGTAGAAAATTATCATCATCAGTGACACAATTGCGCAGTACAGTTGACTAACGTTTTACTAAATTGTTCCGTTTTGTATCTAATGAATGAGGAGCTGTTTTCTCAATTTAATATATCAGATAACCCAGAAGTCTTGGGCCCCTGAACAAGTCTTCTGGGTTAGTTGCTTAGTTCCAGATAAAGTGCTTTACCAGGCACAATTCCCAATTGAATTTCTTGACTACTTGGCAATTGGGGAATTAATATTTAACTAGCGACCAGCTTTGCACGGGTACAAATTATACATCTAAATCTTCCTCATACATCAATCTGTCTATTTGGGAAAACGGCATGAAAATCCCGTTCTGTAGTTTTTGAGTTTATCCTGAACGAACAAACTGATCTAGACGCGGGGGGACTGTGTTTTATAATATTTAGTGATTACTTATACACTTTATCGTACACCTCAAAACAAGTACAGGACAAACATTTATAAAAATATGTGTACAATTGGCTGTCTTGTCGCACAAGGCAATTTCTAACATACAACCTTTAGATGGACTGAACGAAAAGAGATAAATGACTTCAAGACTCACTGTTTTACTCAAATAATATGTAACCCAATATATTATTTCAGTAGACTATATACATAGTCTACCAAACTCATAGCATGTGTATAGATTTGTTGGTTCCATCGTAGCTTCTAAACTGTACATCTGATTTGGAAAATGACATGCTGTTGGCTTCCTATGAATAGGTATTCATATAAGTAAAATAGGTTATTAATATGGCGGCGTATTGTCGACGCGACGCAAAGTCTAACCGGATGCAGCTGAATACCAATATTTTAAGTGGAGCTACTGCCTATCTGACCTCCACAACCCAGTTACTGGGTAATACGATACCTCTTGGTAAGACTGGATGTCAGACTTTCGGGCTTCTGACGACCCGTAACGACTGTCAAAGATCCACGATTGACAGCCGGGACCAACGGCTTAACGTGCTTTCCGAGGCACGGAGGAGTCTCGGTATGTGAAGATGGTCACCCATCCATGGACCAACCCCGGCAAACGTAGCTTAACCTGATGGATCGACCCGTACGGCTGTTGTTACTTTAGCCACGAGCTCCTCTATTAGTTATAAATATTGAAATTAATTATTTAAAAGTTGACACAAGGTGACTTGTGACCCAAGGGCTGGCTTTTACCTCGGCCAGAGGTTAAGCATTGCCATACAACGTGGCAATGCCGCCAATTTTTTGGGCACACTTCCAGTAGATAGCGATGCGGAGGATTTTTTGACGCCATATTTTAAGTTTTATTTAGTTAGGAGTTTTTATTTTAATTACAGTTAGTTAAGTATTTTATAAGTTTGTAAATAGTGTATTTAATTGTTTGTTTAAAGGTTTAACTACTCATATTCTGATAAATATAAACTTAACACACCTAGTAAAATTTTTACAATTTCCCGTAGACGTTAAAAACACACACTTATTTTTCTGTAGTCATTATATTATCTGTGCTGTAGTTTATTTTACCTACGTAGTTTAAGTTTATAAATATTATGGTATCATCAGATGATTTCATAGTTTTTCAGATTGAGAAACAACAAGTAATTCTAATCAGAAGCTTTATGTAAATAGATGTGTCTAAATATTAAATAAATATTAGCTCATTGTTATTTTTGAATTATAGCATACTGGGAAACCTTGACAGAGCAGATGACTTGTTTAAAATTACAATTTCTTATCTATATATTATATATAATAGCTAGGTTTTAGTGTTAATTTTTTTAAAGGCGTCTGAACCTCAAAAGAAAAATTGACATCAGATAAACCTACTGAGTTAGTAAACACAGAAGGTGTTTCATAATTCGAAGGGAGCGAGGGTGTGTTGAAGAGAAGGATATGAAATTCACGCAGATGAAGCCATTAAATGCATTAACTTTTTGTTTTATTAGAAAAACTTTAGTGAAACTTTATATGACCTGCAGGTGTATTCGCTAACTCAGTTGACATCAATTTGATAGGCACTATGCAGCACATTGCTCGGTGGACATCGACTACGTAGTACATTTTTGTTTCCCTATACGTCAAAGCAGCAATATACTGCATAGTGCCAATCAAATTGATGTCAACTGAGTTAGCGAATAGGTCTGCTGATCTGAAATTTATTCTAATATCACTGTAGGTTTTCTTCACTGGAGTTGTTAACCGAACCATTTAATTCAATGCTACGAGTATTAGACAATGCAGGTATCATTCTTTTAAATAAGCTGTTTATTACAGAAAAGAAAAGTGATAAAAGCCAGCTAAGTTGTCTAAAGCGCTGATTCCATTCAACACGCTTCTTATGGGATTGCTTCGTATAAGGGTTTGCTATGTGTGCTTACTGTTTTGCCGTGAGGCAGAACATTTGCAGGCTTTACAGGTGTGCTGTGTAATTTATCTGAATTTAAATGAAAAATATAGGACTTTCTAAAAAATAATAGCTTGTAGGTGCCTAACTACGGCAATATTATTTTATTGCGTAATGTGACAAAGACTAGCTTTAAATGATTATCATTATATAGTCATTTCTTTTGAAATATTAAACAAGGTAATTAATAAGTGGATCAACTTGTACAATGTGATTGTGTACACATATTTAATTGACCCTCATTACTAATTGTCCTCTAATCAGGTTTACCAAAGGCACTTTCACCGACATACTAATAAGTTTGTAGTATATAAGCACGTCCCTTTTGGAAAAATGTTATCAGTTTGCAATTTGAACAATATACATCGTGACTCCTCATCCGAGTGAAAACATTTCTTTCAACATGAAATCTGTGAGTATTTTTGTAACTTGTAAATTGGCTATGTTCAATGCATTGGTTTGAGTTCATCGGTATTAATGATACTTTTATCTTTTCCAGTTTGTGGTAGCTTTGTCACTCTTCGCTGTGGTCGCAGCAGCACCAACGAGACCTGATGCAGCCGTCGAAGCGCGTCGGCGGCTGCCAGCTCTAGAGCACGAGGAGATTCACGACGAGTACGGTCAGTTTGCTCTACGGTACGTGACGGCTGAAGGCACCGTGGTGTCGGAGCGCGGCCGACTTGTGCCCACCCCGCACGGCACCGGCTACGTCATGATCGTCGAGGGAGAGGTCTCGTACATCGGCGACGACGGCCAGACATACGTCACCAAATACAGTGCTGGCCTCGACGGGACCCACGTCGAGGGCAACCATCTCCCAGTCCCAGTAACAGCTGAACCAGTCCTCGAGCCTATCGTTGACGCCAAACCAATTGAAGTAATAGCTAAACCCCACAAACGTGTTGCCAAACGGAAACGATTACATTAAAAATTAAATATTCATATAAAATCTTTTTCGTTACATCGACTTATAACCCATTGTTTTGTACGCTTTGACATACCTAAAGGGTGACGACGATGACTGAATCACAGAAATGAGTGTGGTCTACATCCATTTAAATAGTTTTAAAAAGACTAGAATTGGCATCATCGGTACCTGGATTAAACGCCCACTAGACGTGTTTTGAGCCTAACCTAAGTCATGTCCTCCAACTAGAATCACCAAATTGACACATAAAGCTTGTTGTTGTCATTAATCGTGGTTTTTTTCCGTTGTGATGGCGACTGAGTCAAGTGGAGGTCCTTCATACAGCCTTTTTTTGTGGAGGATGGGTAATCATCCAATGACTTCTCCTGCTCTGGGTGGAGCGGGAGGGCTTGTCAGACTCTTACTGACAAAACCCCACCCTTGTTCCTTTAGTTGCCTGTGCCAAGAGCGGTAACTCTATTTCAAATTTATCCGCGACCCGTCCTTCATACAGATTTGGAATATGGACTTGAAGATCGATACTCATAATAGCTAAACTTTATTTACTAGAAGGTAAATAAAGTTTAGACTTTCTAACATTTATCTTAATATATATAAGTTTGGCAATACTTCGCATCAGCTTGTAATTCCCCGTAACTATACGTTAACGCTTCAATATTAAATTTTTGAGGGTTCTTTAAATGTCGTGGCGATATGTACTGTAGAGTGAGTGTTAGAGAGTAGGTATTAAGTGTTTGTTTATGACACGTTGCTCTGTGCTCTTTCAGTTTATTTGTTTTCTTCTCTGTCATAAGCCATGACGCATTTCCTATAGTTGTAACTCTTTATCTAGTTTTTCAGAATTTTAACTTTTGAATTTTTTGCTGCTTTTAATTATACCGGGTGGCCAGGTATACAGGATGTACAGAATATACAGGGTGGCAGGGATTAGCCCCATGTATGCCCATCGAATGAATAATTTATAGTTTAGGTCCTAAACTATAAATAACTTATATGCGTCCAAGCAAAAAGGGTCCAGGTCTCGGCATTTAGTTGCCGAGATATCCGCAGTTTTGTAAAGTTGGGTGAGAAAAAGCATTTCGCGATTTTAATTGATTATAATTTATTTTTTACTTAAACTTCTTTTTTTAGACTTTTTCTCAAATCAAGCTTTTCAGAGATTTAACTTCAAATGAAATGTGCCGGTTTTTGAATATTTTTTTAATCGTTATTATCAATTGACTATTTTAGATACCGAATCTAGTCTTAACTCAGTACCCCACTACTGGACCCTTTTTGCTGGGACGCCTACATATCGGGTGTAAAAAGACAGTTTCCGAAGCCGACAGCCATATTTTCTACCCATTCTTTGGATACTTTTTCCACTAGATACATTCCATACCGGGGAATCCACTGGTTCTGCAAATAATGAAGGTCAAAGACGCAATTTTATTTTTACTTTTTTCAAAAATGAATTCCAACACGCGTAGCATGACTACCATAGAAACGGGTTTTGTCGACGGAAGAATAGACAAAATAACAGATTGTAGAAAGATTTTACCGTCCTAAGCATGGCGATGTTAAAACTGAAGATAAGAAATGTTTCTATTCTTCAGTCGACAAAAGTCTAATGTAAAGCATGATGCTCGGGCAGAAAAGATGTCAAGTTAGATAAAAAGAACTTTGTCTATTCTTGGTAGAATAGAGATAGAATTGGTCATGCTACACCTGCAAGTGTTTATTACTAAACTTTTTTCCAAACAAACATTACCTGCATTTTCGATTTTTTTTTTCGAATTTTTGGAATTATGTATTTGAAGTTACAAAAACGCAATGAATATCAAACGTATCCGACAAATACCTACGCGACTTGAAGCGAAGGGGCTGGGCTTAACATATATGGTATTTCGGAAAGCCCTTGGCTAGAGGCTTCTCAAAAACGCTTGGACCATAGAAAAACAAATGGCTTATAAAGGTTGAAGCGGTTTACTCTCAAAAGTAACAGGAAATGTATTTCTAAAAGCCAGATCAAGTAGTTAATCCCGATTCAATTCTTCACACTTCTTTTCTGTACCTACGGTTTCGCCATGTCTACTTCCTATTCAAATATTTACCAAGATTAGCTGTTTTACTCTGAGGCTCATCCTTGGAAATGATTACAGGTTGTAGGTAAAGAAAAAAAAGAGGTGTATCATCTTCCTTACACAAATTTATATGTACTTTCCTACTGATTTAGTGGAACTGGATTTACATAATATGCTGCTTTGCCTTTGATGGCAAAGCAGCGTATTATGCCATCAAAACCCTGTTGAAGTTCAGTAATTACATACTTATTTACTTCGACCACATCATCGCTTACCATCAGGTGAGATAGTGGTCAAACGCGTGCCTATCAAAAATTAAAAAAAAAACTTGCACATTTCTAATCTTGTCCATAATAATCACACTTTTTTTTTCATTTCTACTGTATGCAATAAGATAACAGTAGGCAGTAAATGAAGTGTATTTAATATATAAATATTATACATACTGGGTGGCGCAAAAGTAGTGGCACTAAAGAAAATACCTTTTTTTTTTTTATATGACATTTTCTGTCATTCTGTTGTTGAAAATTGTGTAGTGAACAAATGTAAAATACACTGAAAATAAACATGGACCGTTTTACTCCCCAAGAACGTGGAATAATTGTGTCAATGTTCTTACGGAATAATTCATCAGTGATAAGAACACAACGTGAATTTCGTCGACGATTTCCCCACCGTCCGGCACCGATTGGTCGCACAATTCGACGCTTTGCCACACGCCTTGAAGCAACTGGCTCAACATTGGATAGACCTAAGTCTGGGAGACCAAGAACAGGCCGTTCGGTTCAACAAACAGGCAATGCGATTACTGTCACTGGAGAACGCTACAGAACCATGTTACGTGAGTTTTTGATACCCAGTTTGGACGAATTGGGGCTGGAGCACATCTGGTTTCAACAAGACGGCGCTACGGCACACACAGCGCGCGACACTATGGACTTAGTGAGGGACGCTTTTCCAGGCCGAGTTATCTCTCGTTTTGGCGATTTGCCTTGGCCTGCAAGATCACCCGATCTGACCAGTCCAGACTTCTTTCTTTGGGGTTTTTTGAAATCTCGGGTGTATGTGAACAAGCCACAGACTCTCGCAGCTCTAAAAGAAAACATTCGTCAAGAAATAACGAACATATCGCAGGAAGTGTTACGGCAAGTTATGCAAAATGTCATAAATAGGGCTCAAATGTGTATCAACTCTGGAGGTCACCATTTAAAAGACATCATCTTTAAATCCTAATGGTACGAAATTTAATGGCACAAATATACATTTAAAAAAATCTAAATCTAGTTTTCTAATTTAGAAAAAATGTTATAGCTGAACCAAATAGGGTCTTTACTTTTGCGCCACCCGGTATATTCGATTGCACCAATACAAGCTAATAATTATCCAACTCTTATATGGCCATTTATGATTGAACACCAAATTCAAGATAATGATTCAGTGACCACAGACACTCTGTAAATATGACGAATGGGCTTTAAGTAGATGGAGAAAAACACTAAATGTAACTATTTAAATTTTAATGTCACCGTTTGACGATTAGTGCTAAGGCTATTACTTCACTTCAGTGACAACGGATGGCTCCGGAAGTCTCAAAGTCTCATTTTGAGACCTGTTTTAACAACGTAATTTTACAAACGTGACGTTGGATTCTTTAATAATTATGCTTTTCTATGCTATGCTACGATTTTTATTCAATGAAGGCGCCACTTGGCCGGTAGTAGGGTCTTAAGGATCCTGCGGCGTCAACTTGTAATTACAAGTTAAAATTAAAAACTAATCTCCTATTCTGTGAAGGTTTACTAAAAGTGGTGGCAAAACCATTGTCATAGTGTATTGGGGACTTATGACTCGTTACCATTTCGGTTTTTTTTTTTCTCACAAGTCCGTATATGGCCATATGTAATGAACGTAAATGAAACAATACTATGCCACCAAAAGCCAGGAATGCAGCTCTGAATTTCTTCTTCTTCAATTTTTTTACACAATCACTCTACTGTTATACGTCTACCCAAAGCATTTCATGAGAGGTTCCGTCATCAAGAAAACGACTCGTTACCATTTCGGTTTTTTTTTTTCTCACAAGTCCGTGTATGGCCATATGTAATGAACGTAAATGAAACAATACTATGCCACCAAAAGCCAGGAATGCAGCTCTGAATTTCTTCTTCTTCAATTTTTTTACACAATCACTCTACTGTTATACGTCTACCCAAAGCATTTCATGAGAGGTTCCGTCATCAAGAAAACATTGAATAAACGCGTGACATAGTTTTCTGAAAAAACGATATTATAGCTGCCAATGACCTTGAGTGGTTATAATAGCTTGCGTGTTCTGTGCTGAGCTCACGTAACGCGTCGTACGTCCACCCTGTTATAGGACTCGCCCATCAAGGAGCGCTGTCCGAAATTAGAGGCATTATTAATTTATTACACATAAAAAACAAGTATTAAAATAAAACACTGAGACTTAATTATAAATAGTTAAATGATCTTAAAAATGGTAAAGGTTTCATAAAAATACGCTTTATAGTTTTTGCGTGATTCTCAATTTTGTATCCGCGTTAGACATAAATTTACAAATTAATTACACTATGTTATAATAATATATTTCAAATATTCTTAGATCAAATTACGACGGAAATTGTCTAGAGTAACATGTTTGATTTTTCAAAGAAATAAGCCTAGTCGTTTAGACATGATGTTCAATTACAAACTATTAAAAGTCGTATAACTGCGCCTTAATATAAAAATTACAAGGTTCTGCCAGCGGCTTCGCCCACTTGGATTTAGTACTTCCCCCACTATAAATTATAGCTATTTCAAACGATAGTTTAGGTGATAATCTATTGTCCTCTTGTCTCTTTGCCAATTTTCATCCACATCTGTCCAGCCGTTCTGGCGTGATGGAGTAACAAACATCCATCCAAACTAATTTATAATATTACTAGCTGCACCCCGCGGTTTCACCCGCGTAAACTAGGATAAAAATTTGCCTATGTGTTAATCCAGGGTATAAGCTATCTACATACCAAATTTCATCCAATTCAGGTCCAGCCGTTTGAGCGTGAAGAATAATAATAATAATATTCCACAACTATCACACAACGCCATCTAGTCCCAAGCTATGCAGAGCTTGTGTTATGGGTACTAGACAACTGATAAACATACTTATATATTTCTAAATACATAAATATTATAGATAAATTACACACTGGTTCGGCTGTTACTGGGACTGGGAGGTGGTTGGCTTCGACGTGGGTTCCGTCGAGGCCGGCGGTGTACTTGGTGACGTATGTCTGGCCGTCGTCGCCGATGTACGAGACCTCTCCCTCGACGATCATGACGTAGCCGGTGCCGTCCGGGGTGGCTACGAGCCGGCCGCGCTCCAACACCACGGTGCCTTCAGCCGTCACGTACCGTAGAGCAAACTGACCGAACTCGTCGTGAATCTCCTCGTGCTCTAAAGCTGGCAGCCGCCGACGCGCTTCGACGGCTGCATCAGGTCTCGTTGGTGCTGCTGCGACCACAGCGAAGAGTAACAAAGCTACCACAAACTGGAAAAGATAAAAATATCATTAATACCGATGAACTCAAGCCAATGCATTGAACATAGCCAATATACAAGTTACAGATATACTCACAAATTTCATGTTGAATGAAATGTTTTTACTCCGATGAGGAGTCACGATGTATATTGTTGAAATTGCAAATTGATAACATTTCTCCAAAAGGGACGTGCTCATATACTACAAACTTATTAGTATGTCGGTGAAAGTGCCTTTGATAAACCTGATTAGAGGACAATTAGTAATAATGGTCAGTTGAAGTATACCTACTTACATTGAACAATTTTCTAAACTAGTACATTTTTACTTCATGTTGTTTCAATGTGAGATTTTGAAGGTATAGTTGTCTCACCATAAGTACTTGACATACCTCATATAGGCTTTTTGTAGAGTACCGGTAGGGTTTGAAGGTCATGACTTTTAACAGGGATCTTTGGGCTCTCTCGAGTTGTATCATGAAGGTTTTGCAGGTCCCTCCCCATGCCGTGATACAGTAGCCTACGATTGACTGTGCCAATGCCAGGTACACTGCACGGAGTAGCTCAAAGTCGCACACATGTCGAAGTCTCTTAAATGCCCATATGAGTTTTCTAACCCGGGAGGCAGTCAGCTCAATATGAGGACGCCAACTAAGTCATTCATCCAGAATCACACCCAGGTACTTTATTGTATTTTGTTGTTTAATTGGAACACATGAGCATTGAAGACTGTTTTTGGGGTCATTACAGGAGTGTGCTATGAGGTTTATTCCCGCGGATTTAGTATTGGCGAAAGTAAATTGTATAAATGCGATTTTCGAGATATTAAGCGTTAGTAAATTTCGATCCAGCCAGTGGATTATTTTATGTAAGCCTGTCTCTGCAGCTTGACGTGCCGCGAACCAACTCTCTCCATAAAATACAAGTACGGTGTCATCTGCATAGCTGAATATTTTACCGTTGGTAAGAGACTGCTGGCATAGGTCATTTACATAGAGCAAGAAGAGGCTCGGGGATAGGCAACTACCCTGAGGCACCCCATAGTCTACTCTCGCTTCGTTGCTAATCACTTCACCAATCTTAACTTTTTGTCTTCGGTCATTAAGAAAGTCTGTGAAGGGCCCTTCCCCGGATTCCAAAGTGCTCAAGCTTGCTCACAAGGGTAGGAATACTGACAGTGTCGAACGCCTTGGCTAGGTCTAGAAAAACACCCAGACATGTTTGCTTTGTATCTACTTTTTCAGTGCCGTAATCAACAAGTTGATTAACTGCGTCTACGGTGCTTTTTCCAGACCTAAAACCAAATTGCGCTTCCGATATTATTTTGTTGTGCTCTAGATATTTCATGAGTCTACGATTCAATAATTTCTCCAATATTCTTGACAGTACTGGCAAAACGGAAATTGGTCTATAATTTTTAACCTCGTCTTGGTTCCCCCCCTTGTGAACAGGTGTGATCAGCGCTTTCTTAAAGATTCGGGGAAAAACTCCTTGCTCAAAACAGACGTCGATGAGCTTTGTTGAGAGTTTTTGAGGTGGAACTAGTACCTTTTTACCCAGTTTTAAGAGTTTAGCCGGAATAAAGTCCCACCCTGTGCCACAGTCGGTTCTTAGGTTATCAATGGCTGTCTCAACTTTGGCCTCGTAAGGGGAAAGTAAGACCATTGATTCCCGCGCAGGGGGTGTTTCAATTCCTTTCAAATATATGGGGCAAGTGGGGACTTTTGGTTTTTGATGACGTTGTCTGCTAATTGCTTTCCAATGTTCGAAAAATACTAGTTTATTTGCTCTATGGCATTAGGCGCATGTACATCATCAACAGAGACAGTTAGAAGTTGGTCAGCTGATGTTTGATTACTGGCTTTGTTGGTTATGGATTTTATTATATTCGATGTCCGACCTTTCGTAAGTTATTCTTAATTTCCTGAGTAGGATATTATTACAATGATTACGATACCTTTTGTATGATAACTCGACAATTCCGTTTTTTTGGATCTGCTAAGAATTTTCGATGGAGGTTATCTGTGTGTCGAATACATCGTAAGAGGCCAGGTGTGATCCAGGGCTTAACGACTACTTTACGGTTGTGGACGTTCACCACTTTTGAGTGCTGAGATACCGCGGACATAATGCAGTCTACAAACCGTTCCGCGGCAATATTTGCATCGCAGTTGTGTGTAATAAAAGTAAAATCGGTGGTTTTTAATTGTTCAACAGCGCCCTCATAGTTTACTTTTGTAGTACATGTCCTCTTATGATTCTTGTTTTTAGAGGAGGCGTTACTTAGACATAGCAATACAGAATCTATTACCATGACCGTTGCACTAGTAGTGGTACTAATCATAACGTGATCGAGGCAGTTGTCCAGTCTTGTAGGATGGGTATCAGAAACTATTCTGATAACATATAAGGAGGTATTCTCAGAGCATTTATTTAAACTAAACATATTTCTCAGGTCTTTGACAGTGCTATGGATAACGGTATGAAAGCCATAAAAAGGAGAAACAAGTCAGTCACCGGGCACAGTTCTAAATCCCGGAATATGTTATTTCTTTACTGACAATTTGGCAGATTTATGTAGAATGTCGCCCCAATGACCTCCATTTGATTCATCACTGTATTTAATTTAATAGAAACATAGACCACCTGGCATGTTGTTTTCAAATAGTGAACAACCCAAAATTGTCTCAGTTAAATAAAATTTTCACGCCATTCATTTCATAGTTTTGTGAATAAATGATGTTGTACAGAATATGAATTTTTAATTCCTCATTATAATCTTTCTGTTCCGCCACATTCCTGTTTTTGCTGTTTTGTATAATTATAACGTGTCAGTAGAACATTTACATATAACAATACTACTCCTACGTAATTAGTTGAGAGATGATGTCAACGTGATGCATCTATTGTACCCACAGTGTATAATTAAATTTATTAATGTTTCCGGGTTTTCGTCAAAATTAATTATTTTCTAATTGTTGGCGCCTAGTGCTACATTCATAGCAACAAGCTTCACTCATATGATACGTAGTAAATAGGTTAACAAGGGTACTTTTTTTCTTAGTATCTACGAAGTACCTACATTCTTTTTTTATTATATTCCATTTTTTCATTTTGGAACAACGTTGATCGCTCCGCTAAATTATTGTAAAAACTTATTCTGTATCGAAATACAAGCATAAAACTATCCGGAGGTTTCATTTATGTCCAATACGAGACATAAAAATTGGCGACCGTGACAGGACACTTTGCAAAACGGAAAAATATCAAGAAATACGAAGCCCGGTCAGCTTGACCAACTAAGCTACAGATCTGTTACTCAAGAAACGATATTTTTGGAGTATTTGGTGGTTCAGCCATTGCAGCCTACACCTGATATACGGTCTAGACACAGTGATATCAACCGAAGTCGCCGTACAGCAGCCTGGCCAATGCAGCTAAGTGACCTTTCCTTGTATTCCTCATACTTACCTACGTTTTTTTTTCCTACTGATCCTTCATAATTCATAAACCCCGAGATTTTACATGTGCTTGTTTTATACAGATAGTTACATAATAACTAAATAAGCAGTGATTAATTCCTAAAATAATTATCTACAGTTAAAAAATTAATTGACTTTATATTTTTTCTCTCGACCTAAATACCTACCTACGTCAATGTCTTACCGGTTTGAATGACCTACTTTTTACAAGATACATTGTATCTATCACAGCTTCACCTACCTTTACATTCTAAAGTATTACTTATCTATAATTATCAACTAAATTCAAACCTAAGTAAATAATAATATTGTTTTGCAAGTCATTAAGATTGTTTCGCTGAACATTCCAGGAACGGTGACGTCATTTGCGACGTCCGGGGCCTACAATATAGTCAAGCCTCATCCACGGAGTACTGTCGGGTTCAGCACCAGTACTTCCAGACCACAGGTGACACAGGAAGAGGGACGTAAGATAGATATTTTATTAATAGTTCATTGTATTCTTGCACAGTTTTACCGTATAGTTTTTATTACTAAAAATACACATTTCTTTTATTTACTTGTTTATTATTACAATGAGCAAGGATGACGGTTCTGTGCAGGAATTACAAGATCTCATTGTTAAGCGTAGTTCAATAAAGGGCCAAATTACTAAGTTTAGGAATTACTTAACGAGTCTGTTGTCAAAGGATTCTGTTACACGTATTGAATTAGTCGAGTTAACACTTAGACTTAGTAAATTTGAGTCACTGTCCGTTCGGTTCGATGACTTGCAGAATCAAATTGAGATATTAAATTCAAGTAATTTATCAATCGAGATTGATGAAAGGGATGATTTTGAAAAATTATTTATAACAAACATTGCGAACGCTCAGAGTTTAATTCAAGATCATCAGCCTAATAACCGCCATGATGAATCTGGCAACATGCTCAATTCTAGCCATATTTCAGCTGCTCCTTTAAATGCTGACAATCACGAATTAGGGTTCAAACTGCCACAGATACAAATAGCTAAATTCAACGGAACATTCTTCCGTTGGCTTGAATTTCGTGACACATTTAAGTCAGTCATACATAATAACGAGCGCATTGCACCTATAAATAAATTTCACTATCTATTATCATACTTGGAGGGAGATGCAGCTAGAGTAGTGAGTAACTTAGAAGTCTCCAATTCTAATTATAGTGTTGCCTGGAAATTGCTATGTGACCGATATGATAATAAGCGACAGTTAATAAGCCATCATTTGTCTTCTTTATTAAACATACATCCAATGTCTCGCGAGTCAGATAAGTCACTTCGCTTCATAGTGGACCACGTTACCAAGAACCTGAGAGCATTGTCTGGTTTGGGGCTACGTATTGATAATTGGGATGTTTTATTAATACATATACTGTGTTCTAAGCTAGATAACCGTACTCTTACCAAGTGGGAAGAATGGCGTGGCACTTTGGCTGATTTAATACCTAACTTACAACAATTTAATAAGTTTCTAATTGATCGAGCAGATGTTCTTGTGTCTCTAAACCACTCTTCATCAAGCCATAATAATAATAATAAGACATCGGCTTCTACGTCGTCTAAAGGTACAAACAATAAAACAGAACGTCAGCATAATAAATCTGTTACATGCGAATCAGTTTGTCAGTCTGCTTGTCAGAGTAATTCATCATCTTCTTCAGGTTGTGTTGTTTGTCAGGGCGAACATAGAATCTACGATTGTCCTATTTTTAAGGCCAAAAGTGTGGAAGATCGTACAACAGAAGTTAATAAATTAAATCTTTGTTCAAATTGCTTAAGGTCCGGGCACATTACACGAAACTGCTATCTCAGACCTTGTCGGGAGTGTAAGAAGAAGCACAACGCTCTTTTACATGTTCCAGTAGTAAACAAAACCCCTGCTGCAGGCACTACAACCTCTGCTGCAGGCATCAAAACCCCTGCTCCAGGTATCCCCACCCCTTCTGCAGCAACCACATCATCATGTGGGACGATAGCTAATCCTACTACACAAGGTTCAAAACATATTCTACTATCTACTGCCTTAGTTGAGGTGTGTAACCCTACTACGAATAAAACAGAACAAGTACGTGCCTTGTTAGATTGCGGCAGTCAATCGTCTTTCATGACGCAATCACTTAGAGACAAATTATCTTTATCAGGTAATTCATTATTTAATAATTATATTAACATTGTCGGCATCGGCAATCATGTCAATAGTAAAGTCACAGAGAGTTGTGTGGCGCAGTTAAAATCGTTAATTAAACCGTTTCACGTCACAACAACTTTTCTAATATTACCGGAATTAACAAGTAACATTCCCAGATACACAATAAACACTCAGCAACTGCAAATACCTACTGAGGTACACCTTGCTGACCCTAGTTTTAATCAATCCTCCGCTGTTGACCTACTCATCGGAGCAGATTTGTTTTGGGATATTCTTGGCTGCGAGCAGCGTTCTCTAGGCCCTAATAATCCCACTTTAAGAAATTCCCAATTTGGTTGGCTCGTTTCAGGCCCAATCAGAATAAATGATTTAAATAATATATCCAATATTCAGTGTCATCATTCTTTGACTTCAATTAAATCAGAAAACGATTTAAATGCAGAAATATCAAAGTTTTGGGAGCTTGAGGAAGTACCATTAAAATCCCCGTTTAGTCACGATGAAAAATTATGTGAAAAACATTTTTTAAGTCATATGACACGATTAAATACCGGCAGATTTTGTGTTCGATTACCACTTATAGATTCACCTAATTGTCTTGGAGAATCATATACATTAGCAAAAAAACGTTTTCATTATTTAGAGAAAAGATTCCGAAGGAACCCACAACTTAAATCACAATATGTCAACTTTTTAAGAGAGTATGAACAGCTAGGTCATCTCTCACAGTCTGATGTATTAAGACCCAATACATCATATTTTTTGTGTCATCACGCCGTGTTTAAGGAAAGCAGCGAATCCACTAAAATTCGTGTTGTTTTTGATGGATCAGCTCCTACTTCATCTGGATTGTCAATCAATGACATTCTTATGATAGGTCAAAATATGCAAGACTCTCTATTCTCCATTCTAGTACGGGCTAGACAACACAAGTACCTCCTGACCGGTGATCTAGAGAAAATGTATCGCCAGGTGCAAATTAATGAGGAGGACCGAAATCTCCAGCTCATACTTTGGAGAGAAGATGAGTCTCAACCCATCAAAACGTTAAGATTAAATACTGTAACTTACGGCATGGCAAGCTCCAGTTATTTGAGTACACGTTGTCTGTGGCAGATTGGCGAAGAAAATCCAGATGAAACCATTAAAAATGTAATTCAGCACGACTTTTATGTGGATGACATGATAACTTCGAGTGACAGTGAACACAAACTGAAACATATTCTTGAAGGGGTTACCGCGGCACTAAAACTAGGTTGCTTTAATCTAAGAAAACTTAAAACTAATATAACTAGCATTTTTGACTCATGTTCTTTAGATGTTAATGAAAGGTTAACACTCAGTGAGTCCTCTAGCACTTTGGGTTTGGGTTGGGATCCATCGACGGATACACTGCATTTTCCAATACAATCCCCATTTCCTTTGGATAACAATCACCCAACTAAACGTTCTATACTATCTAATTTATTTAAAATTTTCGACCCTTTGGGTTTGCTCAGTCCGTGTGTAATACAAACAAAGTTCATATTACAACAGCTCTGGCTGGAGAAATTAGGCTGGGACGATCCGATTCCTGAAAATATTGCTTTGACTTGGGCTAAGTTTGCTGATTCTCTATCTGCACTTGGGAACATAAAAATTCCCAGACATGTACTCTGTGATGAGCCAATATTTATAGAACTTCACTGTTTCTGTGACGCTTCCCAAAGTGCGTATGGAGCTTGTATTTATGCACGATCAGTAAACTCTGCTAATGAAGTCATTGTAAAATTATTGTGTGCTAAATCCAAGGTTGCACCTACTAACTCTACAACAATCCCGCGCTTGGAGCTTTGTGCTGCGCTCTTGGCCGCTAGATTGTGTAAGGCGGTCAGAGATTCCTTGCGGTATAAGGTTAATAGAGAGGTTTATTGGAGTGATTCCAGTATTGTGCTGGCATGGCTTCATTCGAGTTTTAAGAATCTTAAAACTTTTGTTGCGAATAGAGTTTCAGAAATTTGTGAGCTGACAGACGTAAATTCTTGGCGTCACGTTCCAACATCAGTTAATCCAGCTGATCTCATATCTAGAGGGGTTAGCCCTAATAATATCAAGGACAATTTGTTGTGGTGGTCAGGCCCACAATATCTATTGCAATCGGAAGAAAATTGGCCTGTTTTAAATAACAATGAAGTTAATATGAATAACTTACCGGAAACCAAACATAATTCTGCAAAAATTGTTAACTTAGAAATCTCAACAGAATACCTTATCAATTTTCAAAACTATCAAAGCTACGATCACTTAAAACGAATATTTGCATACGCGATGCGATATATTAAAAATTTAAAATTAAAGTCTCGCAAAAAATCTATAGTCTCAGGTACTTTAAAAACAAATGAGCTACGTAAGTCATTTATTAACTTGTGTCGTTTGGCACAGCAACAGTCATTCCCAAGCGAATACAAAATACTCGCCAACGGCCATCCCTTAAAATCTAAATCTAAACTTTTATCATTAACTCCTTTTTATTGCTCTAATGATAAATTAATTCGAGTAGGCGGTCGTATTGATTCCTCAAATTATCATCATGATAAAAAACACCCTGTGTTGCTTGACGCATCTCATCATCTCACGAAATTAATATTTCAATATGAACATATTCGTAATTTACATGCTGGCCCACAGTTATTGCTGGGCATTATTAGAGATTATATTTGGCCTATTAATGGGAGACGTCTCGCAAGACAAACTGTTCGTCATTGCGTCAAGTGTCGGCGGTTTCAAGCTAAGCCGTTGGAACCTATAATGGGTAATTTACCTTCCCAAAGGGTCACGCCAAACTTCCCATTCACTACTGTAGGCATAGACTTCGCCGGTCCATTTTTTATTTTAAACAGGAAGGGACGCGGTTCGAAATTGGTTAAAGGCTACCTTTGTCTTTTTGTATGTTTAACGTATAAATGTCTACACCTTGAAGCTGTAAGTGATTTAACTAAAGACGCGTTTATTCTTACCTTTCGACGGTTTGTGTCACGACGTGGGAGGCCGATGGAGGTATTTTGTGATAATGGTCGCAATTTTGTAGCTGGTGCTAAGGAGCTAAATTATTTTTTTAAGATTTACGCGGACTCTCTTTCTGATTTTGCAAGCGGGGAAGGGATCAATTTTATTTTCTCACCTTCTTACGCCCCTCATTTTGGTGGAATTTGGGAGGCCGGTGTGAAATCGGCTAAGTACCATATCAAACGTGTGATGGGCAATTCCCATTTAACTTTTGAAGAGCTGTCTACCCTTTTTGCACATGTAGAATCCATTCTGAATAGTCGTCCGCTTTGCCCGTTATCCTCTTCTCCTGATGATCTTCTTTGCCTCACCCCTGGTCACTTTCTTATTGGCCGGCCCCTCACTGCGCTTCCATCACCTGCCTTAGAAGACCGCAATTCTAACAATCTACAACGCTACCAACGAATACAGCAAATCTATCAACACTTTTGGCGTCGGTGGCAGCGTGAATATATCGCTGACTTACAGCAACGCAGCAAGTGGAGAACCGATAAGTCAAGCCTGAACATCGGTGATTTGGTCCTTCTGAAGGAGTATAATACGCCGCCTCTGTGTTGGAGACTGGGACGAGTGCAGAAATTGTTTCCTGGATCAGACGGAGTATCTCGAGTTGCTGATGTGAGGACCCAACGGGGAGTTGTAAGACGCCCTTTAGTTCGGCTCTGCCTTCTGCCTTCCTCAGATGAAATAAGGGTTGAAAACTGAAGATTTCAACGGCGGGAGGATGTTGGCGCCTAGTGCTACATTCATAGCAACAAGCTTCACTCATATGATACGTAGTAAATAGGTTAACAAGGGTACTTTTTTTCTTAGTATCTACGAAGTACCTACATTCTTTTTTTATTATATTCCATTTTTTCATTTTGGAACAACGTTGATCGCTCCGCTAAATTATTGTAAAAACTTATTCTGTATCGAAATACAAGCATAAAACTATCCGGAGGTTTCATTTATGTCCAATACGAGACACTAATTAAACACTTTTTGTGGACTGCAGTTTCCTTATCTTTGGGTAATTCTAGATTATGACAAAAAATAGGTTATGAATATAGAGACAATGTTTTATTTATATATGTATTTGCGGAAAATGATGTCATTCGAACAATTAATTAATATCCGTAGGTTACTGTCTGCCTGGGGTCGCGGATAAATTCAAAATAGAGTTCCCGCGGGCCTTGGCACTTAGACAACTGAAAGAACAGGGGTGGGTTTTAGTCAGTAAAAGTCTGACACGCCCTCCCGCTCCGCCTTCGTCATTAGACGATTTCCCACCTCCACAAAAAAAAGAGTACAGTCTCTGTAAACATTTAAGTCCTAAAGACAGAGAAATAGGTACAGGAGCTACCTTCAATGGTTTACTGGGGTCCTCAATACTTAATTTACAGTAGTAGGCTTAGAGGAAAACCCATAGGTAGTCATAGTCAGCTGTGGGTTGACCACAATCAAACAAACAGATTGGTTGAATAATTGAGAAATAATTTATGTGGAACAAAAAAAATGCATAAAATATTGAACCAATAACAAAGCATTCAAACCTGAAAATTAAAAGACGTTGTATGAGGCATAGAAAATCCCAGAAGTTTTAAATGAAAACTCACTTAGAAAATAAATAAAGGAAAACTTATAAATCGTATCGTATGGTCATATACGATGTTGCTAATTATAAGTAATTATGATTAAATAATCCTACTTAATATGTAGAATTTAATAGGTTATAAGAAGTTGGCACTTCTTCAAGACCTTTATCTAAATAATCATTATGTTAGATTCAAGATTTTGTTTTAGTATTGCTCACTGATTTTGGCGAATTCCTTCTGAATTGAATAAGTTTTAAAAAGCTGAACAGCATTATCCATGAGCAGAAAAGATACCATTAAGACACTATTTTGAATGTTTGATTATTACAGTAACAGTAAACTCTGTTGTTAATACAAGTAATACACGGTCAATTCAAGTTACAAGCATTATTCATCTAACCAAAAGCAAGTTAAATACATTTATAGCACCGGAATCGTGAAAGATAGGTATGCAAATCAACGAACATCTAGTCATAGATTTTGACATGCAAATAAATCATGCAACTACCGCACCGAACTGCTTTGTCTAATCCGTAAAGTCATCGACATCGTCCAATTAAAATAAAGAATTTAGGCGGAAATTACGGCCAATTACTTCGGAACAAATAAGAACATTCGTGGATTAGTTTTTTGTTCAATACCTTGCATTATTTAGTCATGCAAGTTAGCGTTTCCGCGTAGGTCCTTAGTTCTCGGCCCACGTATGTCCCGAGGTTGTAGCGGTAGGCAAGTAGGCAACAAACACATTGATATTCCATGGCACTAGCCGTGAGTAAGGCTGACATGGTTACTTGGTTAGTCCTTCTAATATCGCTGTTGGACATTTCCTTATACGGAAGATGTCACACCCAACATGCGCTTACGATGCGCCACAAGAATGCATCATTTTGCACTGCTTTACTTAGCTGTTTTTGTTGGTGCCTGGGTTTATTCAAATGTTTCCTTTGAAAACATGTCCTTGACTTGCAGTATAGTCTCACGACAGATACTGGAATATTAACACCATGTAAACCAGTTGTCTGAAACTTATTTGACTTTCATTGTATTTTTTCCATATTAATGGGAAGTCTGTATATTCTGTTGCTTCATCTCGACCTTCGGGGCTGAGTTAACATCTATTGTTCAACAAATTACTGATTCGTCTCTAATTCGTGGCAGAGCCATTGTCTCTCAGTTGCCCGATTTTACGGGTAGTGCACATCAGAAGAGGAACATGTCTACCTGACTAAGAAAAACACATCGCGTGACGAATGTAAACACTGTAGCGTTTTATTCGATAGGACTAATTGCTGAGTGCTAGTTGTCGTGTGCTGAGGAACTTCCCGCATCACATTAGCCTAGCGCATTAGCGCCGTGCTGTGGGTCCCCCACGGTATAGCATTATGCTGAGTGGAAGCCTTCTTGCCACAGCCACGACATGCATCTGTTTTTTATTTATTTCTACCTACCTATTTAACTTTTTTTTTTCCTTTTTTTTTGTTAAACTTGTTACTAACATAGAAATATAAGATCTACTAACACTATCGATAAGGGTTAAGACTTAAGTTAGCAAAATCATATTGTTGTGTATGTCGTTAATTTGTGGCAAATAAATACTTTTTCTTCTTCTTCTTCTTCTACAGCAAATTTTGATTGACAAATTGTTTCCATGTGTTTTTTTCCTAACAATTTAGCCTTCATCACTGACAACGTTCCAGTGAAAGCGTGATTGTAGCTCAAATTCTCAAAATCGTGACTAATTCATAAATAACACCTTTTATAACTGTGTTAATTAAAGTAATTTGAGCTTTTCAGCCAACTTTTGTTTACCTTATCGGTGAACATCTTTTTGTTTCGACCACAGCCTGTATTACAGCAATTCATGTGTGACAATGCTCAATTACGTGTAGATAATAACGCAATAACGTTATTATAAGTTTATTCAAGTGGTCCTTGACACCACTTAATAAACAGCTATTACCAACAATCCCTAGTCCCACGCTCGTCTAACCCGCGATTGAAATTGTACACTAATCAGTAATCAACTACTGCAGACCTTGTCTTAACCCACAATAAGCAACACTATATTGTTATTATAATGCGGGCTCAAGAATATGCCACTTATACCAATGATAAAGACAATACATACGTATGAGTTTAATATGGGGAAAAAGCATGACATGTTTGAGTCATCGGCTATTTTCTATGAAATAATATGACAGTAGTGTCTTGCTAATTCTATTTTACCTAACCTGTTCATGACCAACGGAACAATTAGGCCCTTTTTTATAAAAAAATAAGCAAGTGTTTAGGTTAAACACTGATTAAACTGATGCTCACTTATAATACCACAAGAGCTTCAAAATTATCGGGTATTTCCGTTCGTTGCAAACAAATGAAGGAGTCAAGTTTTTCAGGTTAAAAAATCACGAGCGCGAAGCGCGAGTGATTTTTGAATTTATAAAAAATCACGAGCGCGAAGCGCGAGTGATTTTTCCTGAAAAACTTGACGATTTTATTTGTTTGCAGGGAACCTATCGGGAAATACCAGATAATTTTGAAGCTCGTGTGGTATTCGGGGGATTATTTTTCCGTCCCAAATGTCGGCCAATAGAATTGCACCATTCGACGTCACGTGGTACAACCTAGAAAATTTTCAAAAAATTTTCAGTATAATACCATGTAGGTTGTACCACGTGACGTCGAATGGTGCAATTCTATTGGTCGATATTTGGGTCGGAAAAATAATCACTTATAATACCACAAGAGCTTCAAAATTATCGGGTATTTCCGTTCGTTGCAAACAAATGAAGGAGTCAAGTTTTTCAAGTTAAAAAATCACGAGCGCGAAGCGCGAGTGATTTTTCCTGAAAAACTTGACGATTTTATTTGTTTGCAGGGAACCTATCGGGAAATACCAGATAATTTTGAAGCTCGTGTGGTATTCGGGGGATTATTTTTCCGTCCCAATGTCGGCCAATAGAATTGCACCATTCGACGTCACGTGGTACAACCTAGAAAATTTTCAAAAAAATTTCAGTATAATACCATGTAGGTTGTACCACGTGACGTCGAATGGTGCAATTCTATTGGTCGATATTTGGGTCGGAAAAATAATCTATAGAAAATTTTGAATTAAGAACCTGCGTTCTGATTTCAATTTTTTTATGGAGAATTTGAATCTTGAATACGCTAATCAGTATTTAAACTAAGCAGATGTTTAGTGAGTTTTATAAAGGGGTGACGACTAATAAAGAAGGATGCAAGAAGAGATAATATGTCCCGCCGCGCCGGCCGGTATATCGCGGCGGCAAAAGAATGATGATGAACTACTTTGTTCATATCAGCATATTAATAGCCTTATTTAAAAAAAAAACGTGCTAACCACATGTTTAGTTTAAATGCTAATAAGCGGTTTCTATTCAACCACTAAAATTCGCTAACAATTTTTTTTTTTTCTTAAAAAAAAACGCCCCTATATATATGCTTCGTTCACATTCAGCTTTCTATAGGATAAACCTCCTTCAAATGATTAGTCAGTACTATACCACTCACATTTATTCTTCTTCTGGGCAGAAATTTTAGAATTAAGAACCTGCTAATCACTGCTTTTTTTTTTAACCGACTTCTGTAAAGGAGGTTCTGTATTCGACCCGTATATATGTATGTATGCATGCTTTTATTTTACAAATAAGGCTGTAATTGAAATACTCCCTCGGAACTGTCGGCAAGTTTGACGTTGTTGGTTGCGTAGGACCAATTTCGTGAGACATGTAGTTACATAGTATACCTTGTAATGATGAGTCATCTTACAATTACAGGTACATAGAAGTCAAGTTAGTTGGGTATCTATCATATTGCCCTACCTAGACTTAAATGCGTAAAAAAATACAACTCACTTACAATTGATGCCAAATGTCATGATTTCATGAAATACTCACATTTCACATCAACTCTAACTGAAAGAGTAGAGTATTGATGATTTTAATTATTATAACTCTATAAATACATACTTGCTACGCCCGCGAATCAAAATTTGACATATATACAACCTGACACTGACCTGCAAATTCCAAAAAAGTAAAGAAAATTTGAATTTCGCTTTCACCTTAATCATAATTTTGCTTTGAATGAACAACGTAAATCGGCAGAACCTATTTCTCTAATCTTTATACAACGAAAGGATAGGAACAGAGATCGCTCGAATAAAGCTGAATCAACAAAAAAACAACTGACTACCAAAAAGGAAATACTTATACTAAAAATTAAAAAAGACTTTAATTTCGGAAGTCGGTGTTTGTATTTTATTTTTTCGTTATTTGACACCGACTGCCGAAATTAAAGTCATTTTTAATTTTTAGTATTTCCATTTTGGTAGTCAGTTGTTTTTTATTTTTGTAAAAAAGGATTTTATACCCCAGAACTAAAAACCCCAATAACATGGAACGTGGAATTTAAACATACTCGTAAATGGAGAAAATCAAAACGTAATCTAAGTATACGTATTTTTCGTTTTTGTTCAGGTTTTCCAAAAGCGCTGAAGCAATTTCTACAAAATTTGTATGGGACTATCTCAGGAGTATATTCTTTCGGATAAAAGAATTTTGAAAATCGGTCCACAACTGACAGAGAAATCGGTGGATATACATTAAAAAGAAAAAAAAACATACTGTCGAACATCGAACCACCTCCTTTTTCAAAGTCGGTTAAAAACCTAGAGGCACCCCTCGTGTATTTCGTACTAGTTTATTATTCTATCCCTTGGGAACACTACTTTCTTTCTAGATTAAATGGAAGATAGGTGCTCTATGTAGGCACTTTTCTGTACCCCTAACAACGTATTTGCATAATTTCATGATGATCGATTCAGTGGTTTAGGCGTGGAAAAGCAAAAACAGACAACCCAACTTACTTTCGCATTTATAATAATAAGTTAAGATTATTTTGTTTAGATTTACTTAGCTGTATCCCATGAACCCATGAACCACTCACAAATTACAGCCATGGAAACAAAATCAGCGATTCTTGTGATATAAGTGCAACCACGAAGTTCTTGCGTTTTATGTTTGTATGTTATTATTACTTATCTAAAATAATAAGCAGTAAGACAACTTATTGTCATACTTAAAAATGTAAAAATTCAAGTCACAATTCAATTTCGACGACAATCAATGTCAAATATTTGTGAAACTGTATATTAGTTAACTTGTTTGTGACTAATTGAGACAAAATTTAAAATGACACCTTTCCTTAAAATTATGGTGAATGAATGAATTTACCCTATACATAGGTACTTTACTTGACAGTGTACAATAAAGTTTATGTCTCTTTTCCAGGTGTGTGCATGCAGCGTTCTGGCTGCGTTGGACGGATACAGTCCCCAACAGGACCCTGACCAGTTCCACATTCAGACAGACGAAGATGACGAGCGATACTTCTTGTACCAGACACACAATGGACAGTACAGGAAGGAGAGGAGGCTGAAAGATGGATCCGTTGTTGGTAAGGAGAATTCAAATTTTATAATCGAAATAGATCTTTTAATAGAACTTCGATCGATTGGTCATGATAGGGGCAGTTTTATAGACCAAATACATAGACACTTAACATTTCTTAGCCAAGTATAGTGTTTCAATTTAAACACTATACTTGGTATAGTTAACCAACGGATTTCTGTCATAATGATGACATGGTAAGCTGAAAGCTTAGTGAATTATGGTAGCTTTAAAAATTTGCTATTTTCTATCTCCGAACAAATACGAATTATGATACTTTACTCGTGCGTGTAAAAAATGAAAGCAAAGCCTACAGAATTCCTTCTCAAATTATTTCAAAAGACACCCATCTAAGACCCAAAGAAGACGATTATCTACTTTCATATAATTGTCTTGTTTATTGATACCATTAATATGGATTTGATTTCAAGTTCAAAATAAATATAGAGTAGAGCAGCAAACTTGTAAGGCTCCATTGTCATTATGAAAATGTAGTCGACCTACACATACTGTGTAGTTCATTGTCCTAAAGCTACAAGTCTATGTAGGCGAGATATCAGCCCATATATGCACGTATGTATATAATAACAATTACCTTCTAAGGAAATAAGGATATCTAAAAAAACTTTTAAATTGTTGTTTTACAACAGAATTCGTGACGGACCATATCTGTATTAAATTACGTTACTGCACGGAAACAGATTTTTCAAATTTCTATTTTGTAGCTTGTATTGTTTCTGACAAAAACTATGCTGTCAAGGACACTCCCTAAATTTATAGAGTATCTTTATTTGTGGACTCAAAGATTATATAGAACCTTACTTTCCAAAGAGTGTCTTTAGGATGATTTGCATTGTAAACATGTTGCCATTGTAAACGTTCCAGGTTCAACGGGCTGGGTGGGAGCAGATGGATATTTGCGTCTCCAGGACTACATTGCTGACAGTCAAGGCTACAGGATTTACAAATCCAAAACTGTTTACGTTGGAGAGAACCGACCAATTTCAGTACGTTTCATTTATAACTTTTTGTATTAACTGCGGCATTATACAATACTAAACGTTTCTTGTATGCATTTCAGGAGTCGTTACAGATAGCCAAGACCGCACCAACAGATTCTGGTTATGGGGTTACACCAGCACCAGCGCCTGTCCACCGGTATCGTGGACCACCGCGGTACACCTCCACGACTCAAACCCCACCACCGTCCTCATCATACGGACCACCAACCTACCCAGTAGAAGTATCAGTGACGCCACCCCCACCAGCATACCCACACCCGACGGCTACACCACAAGTTTACGTCTCACCTAACTCGATCGACTCGTCAACAACAACTTATGACTTCCGGCCAACAGTAACACCGATCACAGCCAGTGAAGCTGCAACGACACGCAGTCCTTATGAATACGATTCATCTAACACTAACACTCTAGACGATGAGTATCACGCCAGCGACAGCAAACGCTATGATGTATTTAATCCTAACTCGTACAGGCACGCCGATGCCTGGCTGAGACGACAGCAGCAACTTCAACAGCAACAGCAATCTGGAGTCAAAATCGGTGACGGATACACCCCTCAGTTCTCAACGTATGACGGTTCAGCCTTCAGAAGAAACGGCTTCCGATACTATCTTCCGAAGCAATACCATGAGGAAGAGAGCGGTGGCTCCAACGAGAGGACTGGAAGTTTCGGTTACGTAGATCCGTTCGGTATTCGACGAGTGATATACTACAACACAGCGCCGGGCGAAGGCTTCCAAATACGCAAAAACAATAGGTATGTGGGTCATGACGCGACCCCATATGACCCAAGACCCGTGAATTGATGTAGTTAATGTGTGTACATACATGTGAGAATTTGAAGTTACCTAATTATTTATTCATCAGTATTGCTAGTTCCCATGAACTATTTATATAATAAAGGAGACAAAACGATCTAATCGAACGAAGCGAACAAGTCTTAGCCATTAATTTGATAATTTAAGTAAGAGTTATTGAACGACAAAAGTTTTTTCGGTCATAATTATGACAAAATATTTGAAGTCAAATAGCTAAAATGGTTTTAGTTTGTGACTGGTGTTTCACAGCCAAAAATCATAACTTTCTTATTTTTCAGTGCCATTGTACTAAGTATATAATGTAGGTACAGTATACCGACAATTTATATCTATTGTATGATTTTGTAAACATTAATGTATGTCAAATATATATTAAACTTAATATTTTATTATAGTACCCTAGGAAATTCGTGTTACGAGTACTGTGATGAGACGTTATGTTTTGCCTCAACATATTTTAATCTTACCTAAATTTAAAATAATACAAAATATACCGTTAATTTATTTAAAATTATCATCAAAGTATCAAAGAAGGACAGTCTCTGGTCATTATGTCTATAAAAGTTATTAGGTCTTTGAACTCATCTCGATTGTCATCTAAATGGATTTCCTTGCAAATGACAAGCGTAGGCGCAGCTGTACGACTTAATGAATCTGGTATAACCTTTTAGAGTTTGTAACTAAAATGTACCTATCAGTTATCAGGTTCAAGTAATACTAGGAGAGTATGCAATCTAATCTAAGTAACTAATCATTCATTCTGTTCAATCCTGCAACATAATATGAGTTCCAAAAACGATTTTTAGTGTATTTTAGTAAAACAATGAATTTGTAATTGACTATAGACACACGTACTTAATAAAATATACTTAACCGGGTGCATGTTATTGATATGTTTTTGCGAATAATTTGTCATTTTTGAGGAACGTCTGTCAGAAATCAATGACAACTTGTTGCAATGACTTCTAATGCTGTGGGTAATAATTTATAATTAAAAACAAAGTGTTTCGTGTGTAATAAAATTCTTAATTTCTGCAAGCTAATTACTGTACTCCTTTTAATTGTTATGTTAAGATTGCACAGCATGTATTTATACTAATTTTATTGTTTCAATGTAAGTTCGTACCTACATAAATAATTTGTTAACAACATGTGGTTTCATTTTTTACAAATTGAGCAATTTAGAAAGTGCCTGTAGAAACGATTAGGCCAAAATTCTTTAGACTCGTTTTAAAATTAGATTAGCAAATGACCTGTGAGTTGCATAAAACTCAATCCTGTTCGTTTAATTATAGTGTTGGTCTATATAACTTCGCTGGCTTTATTATTTACTTTGTGCTACGAGTATGTGCAACGTTTAATATCTATCTTTACCTACATAGTATAAAATAAAAGTCGCTTTCCGCGTCTGTGCGCGTGTGTGTTAGTGTGTGTCAGGCAACAGTTTTCACTACGTAATATAAAATACGATAAACGAGAAAGCTTTTTGTATATAGTTTGAACCCGTGCAAAACAAGTGCAAAAAAATAAATAAATCAGTGTTACTCAAGAACCAAAAAGGTAAAGCTCCATTACTAATAACTACTTCGAAATATTTTGATGGGATTGTGTGTACAATATTCTTAATTAAATCCTTTTTTTTCAGAAATATGTTCACGACACCATTATGTATTTTATATATAGCACAAAGCTTCGCAAAGTACTTGGGTCTCGTTACAAATAAGCAGAATGGAGATAACAGTAGGACTCCAGTGGATTACGACGACAGCATACACGAACAAAGGAGAACTGATGAAAAAATTGGAAAATATATACATTACCAACCCTCCATGACGACCACTACAACCGAGTTGGATATTAACCAAGATTCTATTAGACTTGCTCCTCGACCCGTATACAGAAGTCCGTTCAAAATAACCCTGGAAGAAATTTATGGACCTCGAGTGCTCTAAAAGATTCATCTGTGCTTACATTGTCACCCTGGTGTCAGGACTACGGAAATTATGTAGTAGATTTAGTAAATATAGTTATTTAACCAAATACAACACTTTAATCTTCTTATTCACCCTTCATTATATTATTTTATTTACCCTCGTCCGTGCGGCACTGCGGGGTGCCAACTGAAAACTAGGGCTGGGTGTCCAACGCCCAGTAAATGCTGAGATGGTAACCCTTTCGGTATGGGCACGCTCAGCAGAATTTTATTGTATCTTTGTGTACCTACTATTCTTTTCTTTACCTTTTATTTGTTGCTGTTGTGTTGTGTCTGTGTCGAATAAACGTTTTCTATTCTATTTTATTTGTTTTATCTACCCTTCTCATTTATTTAGTCTAACATTATTTATAAATTCTTACTGCAAATCATTTCTTACACCTTGGTCGCACATAAAGGCGATAAAAATATTAAAAATATATATCAACAGTTATAGTAAAAAATAAATCATTTGCCAGAAAGGATATTTTTTAAGAACAATATTTCTTAATTTTATATAGGCCTTGTCAAGGGCCTAAGTCTTTTTGAAAGAAACTTCCTTCACTCCAATTGACTTACAGTAGTCATGACAAAGGGAAAAAACAACCTCGATTAATGAAAATTATAGATCACAAGCCCTTTTTTAGGGTTTCGTAATCCTAACAAATACAAGAAACCCTTATAGTTTAGGTCTGTCCGTCTGTCCGTTCGAGGCATAGCTAAGAGACTTTATACTAGAAAGCTGCAGTTTTTCGTGGATATATAATATTAATCATGCGACGATAAAGAAGTAATAAAATCTTGAAAAATATTTTTCATGGTAGCTCCCGTACATGTAAAGTGGGCATGACTTTTTTTTTCTCTCCTATTCTATTGTGTGGGGTATCGTTGGATATGACTTTTAAAATCATTGCAGGGTTAGACAGACTATTTTTCAATTCAGTGATTCGTTTGCGAAATATTAAACTTATACGTGTTTTTTTTTTGTTGGAGTCGAGCGTCCTCCCGCCCCCCTCTTAAAAGCTAAACTATGGGCTTCATAAATCTAAATAAATTCGTGATAGTAGCATTTATAATGAACTTTAAAGGAAAACTATCAAGGGTAAGTAAGGTTTGTCAGTTTTTGAGTAATAGTCGCCCAACTTATAAAATGTTTCTACTTGCTAAATTTCGTACAAAATACCAAATTCTTAGAAAATAATCACTAAGGTGAAGTTATTTACTACCTATTTAAAATGTGTAGTAAACATGTAAAACTTTGGAAAAATAAATAATTTTTCGTTTTTAATTTAAATGTTAAACCGCGAACTCAATTTATTAATATGTTCATAGTAATAAACATAAAGCCCCGTTCTATGTCAGCATGTTATAACGGACGGCTATACAACCCCACCATGCGTGTGGCCCGACACGAACTTAGCCCGTTTTTTTTTAATGGCGTGTGAAACCTCAAATAACTTCTCCCGTTCTGAGTGAAGCTCAACTGTCAATTTGATTGAGGGCAGATTTTTCAAATGTCCGATAATTTTTACCTGAGGAATAAAAATGGCAATTTGCGTGCTTCTATACTGAAAATATTAAAGACAGCCGTATTTATTCATATGGTAAAAATGAACCCTGAGTCGAGAGGAAGCAATAACTTACAATAATGGGGTTTAGCCAATATGTTCTTAAAAAATCTTAGCACTAACTAACTTTGCGGCAGCACTTAGAGCATAGGAATAGAAGAAAAACGTTTTTCTTTTTTCAAAAAATATTTTATTTATAGATAAAATTTAAAAACATTACGTTTGATACATACATACATCTTCCGAAACGATATTTTATTTAGTTATATAATATATAAATTTAAAAATATTACGTTTGATACATACATACATCTTCCGAAACGATATTTTATTCAGTTATATAATAATAGTTTTTAAGAAAAAAAAATTATCGGCGTATCGGACTTAATTTCTGTCATTAAAACATTAGTAAAAATCGAAGTCAGATTCCTTGACAATGTAGATAGGCTGGTCTTGCAGTTCACCTTTCCGTAACCCCACCCGGAATGGCCACGAGAATGGGAGCTTATTACTTAAATTATAAAAAAAATTCGAGATAAAGGCGGGCAACAAACCTTCAGGTTTCTTGATTACTTCTTCTATAACAGGTACCTCTTCCTCATTCTTTTCTTTTGATTCTTCTGATTTTGAGTCTTTCTCTTTCTTTTCTTTCTTAGGTTCTTCTGGTTTAAATTCCCAAGGCTCTTTGGATTCCTTAGATTCTTTGGATTCTTTTGATTTCTCTTTAGAATATTTGGCTTCCTTTGACTCCTTGGAATCATTCTGAATTACCTGAACGACATCTTTAGGTTTTTCTTTATCTTCATCCTTTTCTATTTTTGGTTTTTCGTTAGATTCAGATGGAATCTTGGATTCGGCAGATTTTTCAGGCTCTTCAATTTCTGGCTCTGAGAGGTTGAGTGCTTTTTCATCGCTACTCTTATCTTTCTCTTCTGATTTAAGTTCACGAGAAGATGGAAGCGCCGGTAAGTTGGTATGAAGCTGCTCCGGCGTTGGCAATGCCACAGCCGCTGACAGTAGACATAGAACTCCAAGCAAATACATCTGCAAACAAAATGTTTAATACTCAGTTAGGTCAAAAAAACCTTCAAATCCCCTTTCAACAAACAGATCGTAAAGGAAAACAAAGTTACAAAAAATAGACTGGAAATGTGATTTGTGAGATAAATTACCTCTTTCTGATGATCCTACAATATTATTCTGTAGAACTGATGTAGGTATGTCTTTTATACTCAGATGTTCATTCGAATTAATGACCGATACAATTGAAAATACATTAATAATATAGTGGTTAGTGTGGGTATTCAATTAAGTTATTATCTTTACTTCTAAACACTGGAATTGTGGTATAGAAATTTCCACCAAGTAATAATAATTTGTTACAACAAGCATTCGGCTTAGGTACCACTCAATTTAGATGAAAGAACAAAAATATCCATACAAAAAACCGGTCAAGTGCGTGTTGGGCCACGCGCAATGCAGGGTTCCGTAGTCGCCCGTTATAATAATACTTTGAGCATATTAATTGATTTCATGGTTTAACAGACAATTACGTTTAAATTAAAAACAAAAAAGAAGATTTTATTTATCCAAAATTTTACATTTTTAACACCCGTTTTAAATACGAAATAAGTAACAACTTCACCTAAGTATTTTTTTTTAAGGATTTTGTGTATTGTACGAAATTTTCCAAGTAGGTACATGTTGTAAGTTGGGCGACTATTACTCTTAAACTAACAGAGCTAGTTGTGGCGTGATAGTTTTCCTTTCAAAGTTCATTATATTTTTTTTTTTGTTGATAGGCACGCGTTTGACCACTATCTCACCTGAGGGTAAACGAGGATGTGAGCACGCTTTCCTAGAAGTAACCTATTCACTCTTGACTTAAAAACTCCAGGTTGTTGCTTTCAGGAAACACAGACTGCGTCAGGGAATTCCACTACCTAGCTATACGCACAATGAATGTGTTCTCAAAACGTTTTGTGCGTGTGAATGGAACGTTCACCATGTACCGGTGGCGCAACGCCGTACATCTTGAGGTCCGATGATGCAACGGGCTTGGCGGAATCAAATTATGCAATTCCGTCGCACACTCCCCAAAATTTACCCGATAGAAAACCGACAGGCTAGCAACTCGGCGTCTATGCTCAAGACTTTGTAGCTTCAACTCGACGAGCCTATCATTGCCGATGATCCTCTTGGCTCATTTCTCAATTGTATCAAGGGCATTAAGCTGGCATCTGGCAGATCCGTCCCAATGATGAGAGCAGTACTCCATACACGATCGAACTTGCGAGGTTTGATAAAGTTTGAGCAGCTGTTCTGCTATAAAGTTTAGAAAACTAAAATATATACTACCATCACGAATTTTTCCAGATTTTTCAAGCACGCTCGACTCGAACAAAAAATATCACTTTAAAGTTTAATATTTCGCAAACGAATCACTGTATCGAAAAATAGTAAGTAATCAAAACCCCCAATGATTTTTAAAAAACCTATGCAACGATATCCCACACTATAGGGTAGGCGAGAAAAAAGAAAATTATACCTACGTTACATGTTTGGGAGTTACCACACAAAAAAAATATTTTCAAAATTTTGTTGTTTCGTTTTTTTGGCGTGATTAATATGTATACCCATGCAAATTTGCAGCTTTCTAGTGCTAACAGTGCCTCAGATATGCCTCGGTCGGACAGACGGATAGACCGAAACTATAAGGGTTCCTTTTCCTTGTTAGGGCTACGGAGCCCTAAAATCGATTGGTCGTTACGATGTCGTATCCATTTATTTAAAAGTATTTGGTACGTCGACGGCTGTATGTTCATGCTCTACCACAATCTGCAATCACTTATCTGTTTGACCAACTTTGATAATTATACCAATAGCGTACAATCAGCCTATAAAGTTCTAACTGCTAGGACACAGTCCTCCCCTCTATGAGAGGGAGTTACTTTACTAAATGACTTAGCTAATTATTTGGAGCAAATGTATGTGTGGTGTAAGTGCCGTTTTCTATATGGTGGGAAATCATCAAATAACTTCTCCCGCTCTTCGTTGCAAGAAGGCGCGTCAGACTCTCTAAAGCCCAACCATGTTCCTTTACTCTCTTTCGATTACTGCAGCGACCCTGGCGTGTAGGTACCCTGCCTTACCTTTTGGAGAACATCTGGCGTAGATATACAATGCTGAAATGATACTTTGCTCACAAATCTTGCTTTCGTCTTGACTACGGTCACAGGTTGTTGTTGCCCACACAAAGTAGAAGACAATCCTCTGATTATGCTATTATATAAGGAGGAAAAGGATATAGGTACCTGGTTAATGCTGTTCACGGCTATCGACACGAAGAGTTCCGTAGGTACCATAAACCGAAAAAAAACACGTTTCTTATAAGTTCCTTAATTATTAATTTCATTTGATTTTTTTGTTATAGCAGCAATAACAATATACACTGAAAATTACAATTTTCTAGGAAGTACGGTTCATGAGATTCAGCCCGCTGACATACAGACGGATGGAAGGACAGCGGAGGCTTAGTAACCCCTTGGTTACCCTTCGCCTACGGAACCCTAATATATTAAGCCGACCCCATAGAGGGCAATAGCAAAATAACCTTAGAAATCTAAATTCAACCCAATGAGTGTTCTTGACTCACATATCAATACCTCTCCTTGCCTCGGAAAGCACGTTACATATAAGCCGTTGGCTCTTGCTGTTATTGGCAGATCTTTGACAGTCATTACGAGTAGTTAAAAGTCAAAAAGTCTGACAACCAGACTTATAAAGAGGTGTCGTTTTACCCAGTCAATGGATCGAGTAGGGACAGCAAATTACTCCATATAGGTACATTACTGGTTGTCAGCGACATCCAGTTAGACTTGAAGCCGACATAACAACGTTGGAAAAAGGTTATTCAAATGACGTTTTTTTACTCATATTATAATTCAGAATTTGATATAATTTTCAAATTTTGAAACAACAAACTCTATGCAATACAAGACAAAGTTCTAAAACCATTTCAACCCATACTTATTCTTTCTTCTTTTATAGGGCCTTTTTTAATACAAATGATCACTTAAAAATCAACTTAAAATACACAACGCTAAAGTCAATGCGATAGATTCAAATTATCTATATTTTTTTATTATTTATTATATATATATATATATATATATATATATATATATATATATATATTTTATGCAACACAAATGTCAACATGTTATATGTAAATATAGATATATTATGTACTTCAATATTGTTTTCATATTATGGCATGTACAAGTTGTCGGTTACTATATGACTGACAACTTGGCTATTGGAGAACAAACTTTTTTTTTTTCCTTTCGTCGCCAACAACGACTTGTGTACCGAATGAACCATGTCATTGAATTTATGTTCTTTAAATTAATTTTGAAATAAGAAATTAACAAAAAGTTTAAATAGGACAAAGGCGAGATTTTCTTAAAATGTTTATTTATAATCACTGGAAAAATCATTTAGTTGATGCGGGTTCAGGGACCTCAGGTGCAACTGGTAAATGATTGCCCTTGGCATGGTAGCCGTCGAGACTGGCGCTGTATTTGGTGACGTATGTCTGGCCGTCGTCGCCGATATACGAGACCTCTCCCTCGACGATCATGACGTAGCCGGTGCCGTCCGGGGTGGGCACGAGCCGGCCGCGCTCCGACACAATGGTGCCTTCAGCCGTCACGTACCGCAGAGCAAACTGACCAAACTCGTCGTGGATCTCCTCGTGTTCAACAGCGGGAGGGTTGCAATAAGGGTGCTCTTTCAGTGGTGAAGCAAAGATCGATATGGCGACAGTGACGAAGAGTGCTAGCAACTGTGAAATAGAAATAGAGAAGATATTAATTTATGCTTAGATACTTAATTAGTAGGTATCAGGACAACGTATTTTTAAACTTAGTGTTTTTACTGACGTTCACGTCAGTTATCTGGACTCGTTCCTGACCTATTGGCCGTAGAGGACCACACACAGAGAGCTGGAAAGATATGGGGGACGCCTTTGCCTAGTAATAGGACAGAGGGGGCTAAATAAAAAAAAATACTCACCGTATTCATGATGATATTGAAGGATTAACTGATAATGTTTCGTACGAAAGCTAATGTAGTTATTGATAATATTTTTGGAATACAAAGCGTTTATATATTAACGGGTTATGCAATGGAACAGTCCCTAATGAGGGATAGATAATGGCCTAAAACTGGATCATTTGTAAACTTGTTCAATTGCGCTTTAAATGTTTTCATTTTCAAATTTCGTTTAAAGCGCAATTAAGCTAAACATCTGATTAGCTTAACCATTCTAATGAGGTCTCTTTAGTCCTTTTAATTTTTCCAGATATACTTGTATATAATGCGTACATAGTATCCGTAAGGTTTGATCAATTTTATTCTTCAGGAGCTAAACATGGTAAGTTTTACTTAGGATTATTTACTCTTGTTTTCGAAATTGTAACTCCATATAATACCTTTTTTTTTTTTTGGGGTGGGAAATCATCCAATGATTTCTTCCGCTCTAGGGTGGAGCGGAAGGGCGTGTCAGACTCTTACTGACTAAATCGCACCCCTGTTCCTCCCTGCCCTGAATGCCCAGGGGCGAGGCAATTCTTTCGAATTTATCCTCAACCCCTAGGCAGGCATCGGCCATGACGGGCCCTGTCACGAATGCTGACAACTCTTTGAGGCGCGCGTGGAACACTACGCGCCGTTGACTCTCGGGCCTGGTGCTGATCGTACGGCGAGTTACCCGCTACTCGCCGTCCGCAGGCCCGGGTCTACGGTGGCCGGAGATCGTCTCGCAGCCCCTGGCGTCTCCTGCGACGGCTGCTGCTGAGGGCGCTAGGGCGACTCTGACTCCGTTGAGTCTCCCTAACGTGTGCCGCCTCCCTCTTCGCGAGCATTACTGCTTCGCAGAAGGAGGAGACGGCCCCCCATTCCCTCTCGCTCCGTACCATGGCCTGAACCAGGGCACGGCGCGAGAGGTCGCTGCCGCCTATCGCATCCACACGGGCACACGGTAGGAAATAATTTCAAAGGGTCGTCGTTATCAAAATCTTCAAGCAGGACTATATAGCCTGTGCTGCAGCGCCTGCAGCCTATCATGATGAGGTTTTAGGTACACAAAAAAAAAAAAAAAAAAGCTTAGGCTTTCAGTTTCACTTAGAGCTTTAAGGTTTTCAGTAAGAACAATCTGTTAAATCTGAAGTGAGTGACTTCAGATTTGGCAGGGTTCGGTGTCCAATTTCGACGGCACGGTTGGCGCAGTGGTTGAGCGTTTGGCTGCCACGCTGCGAATCATGGGTTCGTTTCCCGCACGGAACAATTTTTTTTTTTGCACCCACGGTACAGGAATAATGCCTGTAAAAAAATCTTTTAAAACCTTGGTTTTAAAAAAGTATTGGATGGAGATGATATATATGTAGCTGCAACGTACCAAACTGTATCCCCAGATTTTGTAATCATTGTGTTTTTTGGATTATGTTTTTTGTAGCTTTACTACATAAAGGATGTTTCAATTTAGAAAAAGTGCGCTACCACAGACACAGGCTGAGTAAGCACCACTCATATTGTTTTAGTTTTTCAAGTAGTTAAATAAATAAATAAAAAATAGGCAGTAATTGGGACTGCCGACAGATGTGAAAACTGTGTGCTACGCGTCGTAGCATTTGTAGCAGTGTCGGTGTCGCGCGAGTTCAATAGTTTTTTCCTATTTCAAAAATGTCCAACGTGTCTAAAGAAGTTTTCACTTCAAAAATGTACAGGCGAGGGTCAGTCAGAAGGCAATCAATATCGGAGTCCTGTATTCGAGCAGAGGTCTTATAAATCCCGAGAAGCACGGAAAAAAATTTTCACTTGCGGAAAAATACGAAAATTGAATGATATTAATGACATGACTTGATAATTGACAGACGTTGACTGTCATTTGCCGTTTACTAGTGCAATCCGTGATGCAATCGATTTTATCCATTATTTGTTTTAATGATTTTTTAATGATGCTTACGTTAAAAATCAATTAGATTCCAGATTTTTTATTTTACGTTGATTTTGATACCTAAAAAAAACAATTATGCTAAAACAATGGAGTATTATTTTATACTAGCTGTGCCCGCGACTTCGTTCGCGTGGTTGTCGAGAACAAAACAACGTCGTTTAGATAAGAGTATATCACCTTTTTGATGATTTAGATAAGAGTCCTGACTTTGGTATAGTTGATTACGTTAATGCTTCTCTATATACTATGTTAGCGGTGGAATTACCCGGAGCATATACAAAAAGGTTGTTTGGGTTGCTAACACGTGATAGAGAAACATAGAGTTGGCCGTGTGAAAAACAATCAAAAGTAAGGTCTACACCCGCAACGGATAACGTCTGGCCTTGGGCTTTATTAATAGTCATAGCGTAACAGAGGCTTACAGGAAATTGCACACGTTTGAAAGTAATCGGAAAATTATTGGGGATAATGGGTATCCTGGGAATGAAAACAACATCACCGGAGCCGCAACCTGTTAAGATTTCGGCTTCGATGACATTTCGTTGGAGATTTGTTACTCTCAACCGAGTTCCATTGCATAGTTTTGGTGGGCTTAAATTTCTGAGTAGAATGATTGGTACTCCGACTTTTAAATAAATTTTGTGTGCTGGAAGACCTGGTGTATTTAGAGAGTCTAAAAACTCTACTGGATAGTGGGTGGCATCTCCTTCTTCTAAAACCGTGTTAATAGATAAATATTCCCTACTTTCTCCAGAAACATGTACCAATATTTGAGAATTTATTGCTGCTGCTTGGTCGTTGCGAGGTGCCAAAATAGCTCGTTGGCATAGCCAAGCAGCGTCATGGTTCGAGATCTCTGATGGATCTCCGTATACAGAGGAAATGAGTTCCTGCTGTGAGGCAACAGAAGAACACAGGCTTTCGACTAAAGTTACTTTACCTCCTTCTTGAGTCGGGTATGTGCCGTTACCAATTTGAAGTAGTAAATTTGAGAAAACCTGCGCGTTTGCGTCACCTCCCAAATATGCTCGCATATTAAAGCTCAAATTAGTTAATATGACACTACGCCATAAAATAGAGCTCTTTAAACAGGCACCTATTTCATCGGCCCTCGTTCCTCTGGGTATTATAGGGAGTGTCTGCCTGAAGTCTCCACAGAATAGCACCGTTAAGCCTCCCATCGGTCGGTCATTTTGTCTTATATCTCGCAACGTTCTATCTACAGCTTCCACAGCTTTACGATTTGCCATCGTACACTCGTCCCAAACGATAAGGGCGCAATCGCGTAAAACCCTTGCTTTATCACTATTGCGAGACACGTTGCAAACAGGGTTTTCTGTGCGGTCCAAGTCGATTGGTATTTTAAATGTTGTATGTGCAGTTTTTCCTCCTGGTAATAAAGTGGCAGCTATTCCTGAGGAAGCGACGGCAAGGGCAATTTTGTTTTGGCTCCTTATTTGAGCCAAGATAACTTTAGTGAGGAAAGTTTTACCTGTTCCACCAGGTGCATCTAAAAACAGCATTTCTCCTAATGAATGTTCTACACTACAGCATACTCTATCAAAGATTTGACGTTGTTCTGTCGTCAAATTTGAACAGCCATTTCGCAATATTTCTGCTAACTCTTCGGGGTTGTAATTTATTTCAGATGTATACTCCCTATTAATTCGTTCCCCACCAACTGTCGGTGTCGGCAAGCCGTATTGACTGAGGGGGTTCCCTCCTATACTTGTAACTATATCTTGTATAGCCAGCAAAGCCCTATTATGGCAGCTTTCACGTACTTGGTCAGAAGTTTCACTATTTATATTTTGCTGTCTCAAAAAATCTTCGGCAAACGCGTCTTTATATTTTTGCCACAACTGCCCAGCGTCCGATAGGCCACAAAATGTCAACAAAATGGCAAATAAATGGCGCAAACGATGTGGACTATCACTGACGCATGCTTCGGCTAAAGCATCATCCCAATGCTGATCGCCATCTAATAAATGCCGTGCGCGGCAAGCAGCTTGAAATGTGGGATATTCTATATCGTCCACTTTGCGGAGCTCAGCAAAAGAAGTAGGTCCTCGCACTGTGTGAAGAAGAAGGCGTAAATAATAACACTCTGCATTATTTGGGTGCACCGTGTATACTCTTCCAATCACGTGTTCTTTAAAAATGCCGGACTCGCCTTCTACAGCAGTTCCACGTCTCCTGCGATTAAAAACACCTTGCTGCTTGTTATAAGTATAATAATGTGGCACTTCATTGTACAACAGAGACTTAGCGAAATTGTCTCTTTCGCAAAGGCGAAAGAATGCGAGCAAGGTGGTTTGTCTTGGGTTGTTCATTCTTTCTGCCACATTTTCTGGCTGAAAGTAAACTCGCTGCCCGCCTTCCAGGTGCACGTCAAGATGGATGACTGGCGGATACCTTTCATGAATAGGGAAACTCAAAATGCGCCAAACTGCCTCCGAAGAGCTTATGTATCGGCCAGATTGATACCTTGTCACTTCATCAAATTGGTTGTTATTTCTTAGTGCTATCATGGCTTGATCACTACCTTTATTAACATATTTACATATATATTTTATAGATTCGACGCTATTACAAATTTCAACATTAATGTGTGCTTGAAAAGCGTTTGACAAAACTGGAGAATACGGTACCACCCAACTATTATTTAGAATTATTTCTTGTCCACGGAATCTGACAGTAGCTGTGAAACCACCTTGTGACGGTGATCTTCGCCGGTATTGCGGATACCCATTTTCCCCAGCCATAGTTAGTTCTTTCAGTGCTCTGGGGTATTTTTTTGAGCATTGACCATCTTTCATGCACGGTGATTCCCTGTTTAAGAGGCCACATGGCCCGTGAACCATATGTGTTTTTACTATGTCATGCAAAATCGGATCTGCATTATAGTCCGGAAATTCTGCACTTATGACACTGTCTATAGCATCGGGACGAATTTTTTCTTCCAGCCACAGAAGAATGTGCGCGTGGGGTAAACCACGCTTTTGCCACTCGACGCTATACATAAAACAAAGAGTTGAACCGAAAACTTTCTCCTTTGTAAGTAGATTAATCAAGACTTTGAGTTTTAAATGAAAAATCCTAGCAATAATGTCATGTCTGTCGTATGACGCCTGTCCTGTGAGAAGTGCCTGGCAAATCTCCGTCCACTTTGGATTTGTTGTAAATGTTATAAAAAGGTCCGGCCGGCCGTATTTACGGACGTAACAAAAAGCATCTTGCGTTCGTTCGTGCATATACCGCGGACCGCCTGTGAAACTGGATGGCAAAATAACCAATCGACCCAAGTTTTCGACGTTATTATCTGATTGCATGGCGTCCCGCAAGTGCACGTATTCTTCAGCGCGTAACCGTCGCTGGTTAGTGCGAATATACACTAAACGTTCAGTTTCTATTTTTGCGTACATGTCCACAATAAATTGGCTGAACAAACCACGAAATCGTTGCAAATATACGAAACTGTTTTGCCTTATTTGTAAAAGGTAGGAATAGTATTGTTGAGCAGATATTTTTTTTTGATAATTAGTGACTCTCGTAGTAGGGTTCACTTGGTACAGCCCAAAATTGTACCCATCTTCACCATGACAATAAATTAGTGGATATTGCAGGGCGTCGTAAGCTCGGTGGGTTTCCAAAATGCGTTGAAGGCGATCGTCGCGTGTACGCAACACGATATCACGTCTCTCACACTCCTGGTCGACTAAAACAACTGCAACTTCATCTGCGACGGGTGCATTGTGTCTTCCACGGTGTTCACCCACAGGACGTCTATCGGCACTTATAACAATTTTGAAATCATTGCTGCCTTGTGGAATTGACTCCAATGCAGCTTTGAATTCACGAACGTACTGGTTAACGTGATGCAGCAATTCTTGAAGTTGACCCAAAAGCTCAGCATTGAGCTGGGGAAAATTGTGATTTCTAACATTGAGCTGTTGCGTGTAATCGGATACAAAATAAATTTGGAGAAATTTGGGTTCAATTTCTGGCAGCAAAGATCCAATAAGGTGATAAACTTGACCTTGTACTTTAAGGTTGGCATGAACGGTCCTTCCGTTATTTGTTTTGCCCCAAAGGAAGTCATTTGGAAAGCACTGTTATATAAACGAATATTATCCAAAAAACGGTTCGACTGGGGATGATCGCCATTCAGGAGACTTTTAAGTAAGTGTGGTGGATCTTGGAAATTTGGAAGAACAATTTTTCCATTTGAGCAGCACATTCCATCTGTCTCTTTCCTCCATTTCAAAGCATGACAAAAATTACAAATTTCTCTCATGTCACCCACGAAAGTAAAGCCAGCATAATTAATTCTAGACGAATATGTGAACCCTGATTTTTCCCTATTGTCCCAAGGTAATAAAATATTTGCATCGTCATTTTCCATGGACTCATCAGCTCCGCTATTTGTTTCTCTATTCATATGGTATCGAGCTCGTTCTATTTCTAGGCGAGATTGACGTTGTTCTGCTGTTTCTGCTCGTCTTAGTTCATCTATTCTTTCCCTTTCAGATGCAAGATAACTTTCATTGTTTCTTTGTACACCTACATAGTTATGTCTAGCTATTTGTAATCGTTCTTCTCTTTGGGAGAGAGATTCAGACTCGCGCGAGAGAGCGTGTCGCTCTCGGTCAGATGACAGACGTGCTTGGCGTTCCTCGATACTCTCTTGAGAACGCAAAGTCGCGGTCCGAGTTCTTTGCGAACTTAAGCGCGACTCCCTTTCTGTGAAAGTCTCTGACCCGCGTGAGAGAGACTGGCGCTCCCGATCAGCAGACAGCCGAACTTCGCGTTCCTGGATATTCTCTTGAGAACGCAAAGTCGCGGTCCGAGTTCTTTGCGAACTTAAGCGCGACTCCCTTTCTGTGAAAGTCTCTGACTCGCGTGAGAGAGACTGGCGCTCCCGATCAGCAGACAGCCGAACTTCGCGTTCCTGGATATTCTCTTGAGAACGCAAAGTCGCGGTCCGAGTTCTTTGCGAACTTAAGCGCGACTCCCTTTCTGTGAATGTCTCTGACTCACGTGAGAGAGAGTGGCGCTCCCGATCAGCAGACAGCCGGTCTTCGCGTTCCTGGATACTCTCTTGAGACCGCAAAGTCGCGGTCCGTGTTCTTTGTGAACTTAAACGTGACTCCCTTTCGGTGAACGTTTCCGATTCACGTGAAAGAGCGATGTGCTCTCGGTTAGCAGATAACCGTGCTTCACGATCTTCTTCCGATTCCTGAGACCTACAAAGTCTCATCCTTTTCGCATTTCGGCTACGCAGCGAAAGGTTAGTTTTTTTTCTTTGAGGCATTTTCAAGGAAAATTAAAGCAATAAACAAAACTAACAACACTTATGACTGAATAGCCTACAAACTTAAAAGAACGGTGCGTCGAACAGTCTAGTGTGACAACGTATCGTCTGTTCGTGGTCGTGACTCAACGAATTGGCAACACTAACTTACTGTATAACGATTGGCACTATTGGATTCAAACTACGAAGTAAATCAAATACAATCTTTACTTCGTACTTCAAACCAATGACCAAAGTTGACCAAACGAAACCAATAAGATAAGCAAATACTTTTTTTTCGACCAATTTAGAAAATCGATAAACCAAGCAACCAAAGAACTTTTACGACACACGCAAGAACTTTTAAGACACCTAACGAAACCCAATTTGCCTAGTAAACACGGTGGACGTCATCCTCGCGCGGAAAATCTTAACACCGCGATTCAGAAAATGACGTCATTTGCACAACGCCATCTATCGGATTTAGATTTCAACTATCAACATTAGTTCTATTTTTAGTCTTAAGATGTCGTTGCAAGTACTATACTTAATTGCGTAACGTAATATTTTACTTCTTGAACTCACTAAATTAATCATATCTTTTGATAGAGTGAACCGATTTCGATGAAACAAAAACTAAGTTAATCCTCAAGTTGCGTATAATTTTTGTATATAAACATTGTCAGCATTGAATTCGTAGATTTTACGTGATGTGCGCACAAACAAACAGACAAACAGACAAACAGACAAAAATTTCAAAAATGATGGAAATGGGTTCTGTTACTTATCTTTTCACACGCTGGCTATTTTTTGTTTCAATTTCTTCAATGTACAAAAATGACTTTTCTACAGATTTATTATATGTATAGATTTGTAACAGTATCGATTTCCACTCAATCAATCATATTTTTAGGGTACGCTCTATTGACATAAGGCCAGCGTTTGTGAAGTTAGTGACGTATAATGAAAAAAATGTTACAAACGATTTACAAAAGTTGTTAAAAACAAAAACATATAAATCTACTTATTTTCTACACTTGGCCATTGTTATCGAGGCTAAGATTTAAATGGGTTAATTACGCAAAAGAGACGACTATTTTGGTACATATCTGATTCGTGTAACAGTTAGGCCCAAAAACGGGGTTCTCCTTTTAAACCCGTTTATGTATCCATTGTCGGATATTTCAAAAGAAAGGCTGTTGGAAATTAATCTTGAGAAAAAAAACAATTTAGAAATCGTGAAGCCACCGGCCTAATTCACCTGCAATAGAAGAAATTACTGAGCCGGCCACAATTACTGAGGAGGCCAAACCTGTCACTCCAGAACTTCTTGTCATTCCAGAAACTCCGGTTCTACGTCCACCATCTTTTAACAGGACCCTTCTATTGTGGAAGAAGAGAAAAAAGCAGAATGTATAATTTTTGAGGAGCCAACGGAGGGTGTGATACCAATCGAAGAATCCATTATTAATTACGTTGAGCCCAAACCCATCATTACCGAATTTCAAGTAATTGCTGAAGCTCCAGAATTACCTCCACTTTCAGCAAACGATATTCAACTTCTTGAACAAGGAGTGAAAATTGAAGAACCGATGTAACAACCATCGGTTCTTCAATTTTCACTCCTTCATTGAGTTCAATTTTCACTCCTTCATTCCCCACACTCCAACATTGAGTCCAAACCAACCACTCCAGAACTTTTGGTAATTCCTGAAGTACTAGCGCTATTATCATTTAACGGCATCCCTTCTGTTGTTGAAGAAGAAGTAAAAAAAGAGGAATCGGTAGCATATGAGGAGGCAACGGGTGAGTTTTCTACAATTCCAGAGATAGACGTGAGGCCAGTCCAAGAGCCGATCTTTAATTACGTTGAGCACAAACCCATGACTTCAATACTTGAAAATATTCCTGAAGGGCCGGTTTTACCCTCACTATCATTTAATGGCATACGTCTCAATGTTGAAAAAGAAATTGTAAAAGAAGAATCGGTGATAGTGGAGGAGAAAACGGGAGCGTTTCCTACAATACCAGAGACAGTAGGTAAATCAATCATGGAATCCATTATTAATTACGTCGAGCCCAAACCCATCAGTACAGACATTCATGTCAGGACCAGATGGCGTGTATGGCAAAGCCTTGGTCCTGGCCTTGCAGGAGGCTCTCGGTCCTCGACTCAGAGGGCTTCTAAGCGCATGCTTGGAGAGGGGCCAGTTTCCAATTCGTTGGAAGACGGGGAAGCTGGTCCTCATCAAGAAGCCGGGGCGCCCCGCGGACTCTCCGTCCGCTTACCGGCCCGTCGTGCTGCTCGACGAGGGGGGCAAGCTCTTTGAAAGCAGCTGACGCGGGTGGGGCCGAATCTGGCGGAGAGCCAATACGGCTTCCGCAAGGGGCGCTCTACGGTGGACGCCATCATGCGCGTACGAGCCCTCACGACGGGGGATGCAGTAGCCCGGGGTAGGGTCGTCTTGGCGGTGTCTCTGGACATCGCCAATGCCTTCAACACCCTGCCCTGGAGTTGCATAGTGGAGGCACTCTGGTATCACCGGGTGCCGCCCTACCTCCGCCGCGTAGTCGAGGCGTATTTGACGGACAGGGCCGTCATCTACCCCGGTCCCCAGGGAGAATGGAACCGGCGAGAGATGTCGTGCGGTGCTCCACAGGGATCGGTCCTGGGGCCGCCTCTGTGGAACATCGGGTACGACTGGGTGCTGTGCGCCGACCTCCCTAGCGCCCTCAGCGTAGTATGCTACGCTGACGACACCCTGGTCCTGGCGCAGGGGTGGTCGCACGAGGCGGCGGCCAACATTATGACACGCGGGGTTGCGATAATCGTGGACAGGATCCGGCAACTGGGACTCGAGGTGGCATTGCACAAGTCCGAGGCCATGTGTTTTCATGGTCCTCGGAATGCGCCACCGGCGGGTTCCCAGATAACGGTAGAAGGGGTTCACATCGGCGTCGAGGGGACGATGAAGTACCTAGGACTCGTCCTCGACAGCCGGTGGAACTTCGTCGAGCATTTTCGACGTTTGGCTCCCAGACTGGACAGGGCTGGGGCTGCTTTGAGGCGGCTCCTGCCCAATCTGAGAGGGCCAAACGCCTCCTGCCGGAGGCTCTATGCGGGGATCGTGCAGTCCATGGCCCTTTACGGAGCACCGGTGTGGGCGCGTTCGCTAAGGCAGCGATCGACACACCGTCTGAACGCGTCCTAAAGGGTCATGGCGATCCGTATGATCCGAGGATACCGTACGATCTCCTGCGAGGCGGCGAGCCTCCTTGCCAGATTATCGCCATGGGATCTGGAGGCAAAAATCCTCGCGAACCTCTATGAGGAGCGCGAGGAGGCGAAACGCCGGGGCGAAACTCCGCTGCCGCGACAAGTCGCGGCTCGGCGGACAGAGCTCCGGCAAGATCTCATGGCGACATGGAGACAGCGATTGTCACAACCCCGCGCTGGGCACGCCACCATTGCGGCGGTAGTGCCCCTCTTTGATGAGTGGCTGGAGAGGCCTCACGGCACCCTCACCTTCCGCCTGACGCAGGTCCTCACCGGACACGGCTGTTTCGGGAGGTTCCTGTTTCGGATCAAGCGGGAGGTGACCCCCTGGTGTTTCCACTGCGAGGATTGCCCAGAGGACACGGTGGAGCATACGGTGGAGGTTTGCCCCGCTTGGGCAGAACACCGCCGTGTCCTCGTGGATGCGATAGGCGGCAGCGACCTCTCGCGCCCTGCCCTGGTTCAGGCCATGGTACGGAGCGAGAGGGAATGGGAAGCCGTCTCCTCCTTCTGCGAAGCAGTAATGCTCGCGAAGGCGGAGGCGGGACGCGTGAGAGAGCACCAACAACGGAGTCGCCCTCACGCTCTCAGCAGCAGCCGCCTCAGGAGACGCCTGGGACTTCCGGCGCCGCGAGACGATCTCCGGCCACCATAGACCCGGGCCTGCAAACGGCGAGTAATGGGTAGCCGATCAGCAACAGGCCCGAGAGTCGACGGCGCGTACTGTTCCACGCGCGCCTCAAAGAGTTGTCAGCAAGAGACGGGGCCCGGCATGGCCGATGCCTGTCCGGGGGTTGAGGATAAATTCGAAACAGAGTTACCTCGCCCCTGGGGACTCGAGGCAGGAAGGAACAGGGGTGGGTTTTAGTCAGTAAGAGTCTGACACGCCCACCCAGAGCGGGAGAAGTCATAGGATGATTTCCCACCCCAAAAAAAAAAAAAACAAGACATCCATGTCATTCCTGAAGCTCTACCTTCAGCGCATGATATCACACTTGTAGAAGAAGGAATGAAAATCGATGACTCGATCGTTGTTGACGTCGAGCCCAAACCTGCCTTTCAAAATCTTGTACTTATACCAGAAGCTCCGGTTTTGCCCCCATCGTCTGATATTCCTGTGGTTGAAGACGCGAAATTAGAAAAAAACGATAACAATAGAAGAATCTACTGATGGATCTTCTATTCCAGAAATCTCTGTGAGGCCTATAGGACCAGAGCCAGCCATTATTGATGTTGGACCAAAACCATTTACATCAAATCAAAAAGTCATTCCAGAAGCTGCTGTTTTACCAGCCCTTAAATTTAACGGAATATCTCCCGTTAGTGAGGAAGTGAAAATAGAAGAATCGATAAAAGTTGAGGGATCCACAGGCGTATTGCCTTCAATGCAAAAAATCTCTGCAAGACCGATTCTAGAGCCTATCACATCACATCATATATCACAGGTATCCGAAACTAGGGAATCCTTTACATTGAAAGATAACATTTTTTCCGTTGCTACAGAAGAAGTGAAAATAGAAATACCAATACTATTAGAAGAATCAATAGAAATATTTCCTCCGTCTGCGGAAATCTCTTCAGGACAGACTCTAGAACCCATTCAGGAACGCAAAATGACTAATTCCTACGCGTTGAAAGAAGCTTCTCAACCAAATGCAGAACCTGTGATAACTGTCAAGGAAACATTATCTCCTACGATCATTCCAAAGCCTTTAAATAATCAGGTAGTATTCAGTTACGCACCTTTTTCTCATCTCTCTAATCGAACCTATTTATAACCGAATACGAAAAAACTTACGATTGCAAAACCAGCTTTTTTAGATCGTTTCTTGCTTAAGAAGCATCCATTGAAAAATACCCCTGAATGCAATAAAGTCTCCTAAATGGAGAAATAAAAAACAGTTCCTGATTACGCACATGATGCCGTAGAAAAACGTATTACCCCAAACATGGCTTTTAAAAAGTATGCTCCTCCCAAAGGTGTTAAAATTTATATCCCTACTCAAGTTCCAAAAAGACCCAGCTATTAGTAATGTTATTGGTGCAGAAGGTTTTTAATAAAAATGTAAATAGTGATTTAAAAAGATTTTTATTCATGTTTCATTTATTCCTTTCCTATCGACAGGAGAAAAAATTATTTAATTTATCAGAGAAAAAGAATCCTCGTAACAATTGCCTACTCATTCCTTGGAGTAAAGGACAAAGACACTGGTTTATCAGGTTTATTGATAAGAAGAGTTCGAATACCAAGTTCGCCACCCATCCATTTTATGTTAAATTCACGAATCAGCTGAAACACAGAAGATTTGTTATAAGTCTTCCTGTACACATTATAAATAAAATTGGTTGCATAGGAACATAAATACTTACCCGAATTAGAGCGATGCATATATTTTGCTCTGCTAATCTTCTCGCTATACAAGATCGAGGCCCAAATCCAAATGGTAAACTAAGAAAGGGATGAATATTTTCATAACTCTCGGAACCTCTTAACCAGCGTTCGGGTTTGAAGTTTAACGGATCATTAACATATTGCTGTAATCGAGAGGCCACCATATTTTGCGTAACTATTACTGTCTGAAACAAATACAACATTATTAATTACTTAATTAAATTATTTTTTTGTTTTTAAAATAATTGCGTTATTAGACTTACCCCTTCTGGAATTAAGTAACCGCTCAGTACGAAATCCTTTTGTGTTAAACGTCCTACACCAATCGACACTGGATTAAGTCTTAAACTTTCTTTGATACAACTTCTTACATAAATAGCTTTTGACACGGTATCCGAACTGATTTTCGCATCTTTCGTGGGAAGAAGCAATGAAATCTCATCGAACATTTTCTTTTGAACTTCAGGATTTCTACTGATGTGGTATAAAGCAAAACTTGTTGCATATGCGGTCTAAAACAAAAGATAATGAAACATGAATCACTGTGAGTTAATATAAGTATCTATAAGAGCTCGAATAATATTTACCGTGTCAATAGCAGCCATAACTATATCAACCATCATTCCTATCACGTCTTTAAAATCAAGATTGGTTTGTTTCAAAAAAGATCTCAATAAAGAGCTGTCTTCGTTGTCGTCAGGGTGTACAAAAAAATGGGTCTTTTTTATTAAGATTTCTCTGGATACCCTATAAAAAATTGCGTTAGTATGTAAGAAATAATTTAAGAATATATGTAAAACTGGTTTTTACATACTTTTCCAAATATTCCTGAGAATCAGCAAGTTTCTTATAAAGAGGAGTTTTGAACAGTCTCCAAAGAAATCCTTTGTCTAGTTTCATAATTCCACAATTAGATCCGAAAGCTGCATCAATAATTTTACTGCTCCTTGAATTTGGGTCTTGTTCTTGCGGAGTAAAGCTTCCAAAGCGTTCATTGAATGCTACAGTTCCTATTACTGAAACATAAGAAAGAATGTAACAAGTTCCCTAATATAAAATTATAGTTTGTCTTATATCAAGCCCACAAACATTACCTTCTAAGTTCAGTCTATTCAAATACGGTAAAAAGTCTTCGTTGTGTGAAACATTCCTGTCTTTCATCCACTGTACAAATTCAGTTATTACATTGTCTGTTCTTTCAACGTGATTTTTTACACTCTGAGGACTGGTAAAGTTCTTTTGGAATGTACTTCTCAGTCTCCACCACTCTGGGCCGTTCCTGCAAATTGTTTAAAAAAAGTAGCGGGCTTGAGTCAAATCAAAACCATTGGCTGTTGTAAACTACGGATTTATGAGTAAATGACTACACACGTTCTTTCTAATTGAAAACACCTGGGGCATTGGACATGGACATGGAAGTATTTGTGTGCACTGGTGCACGACGTAGGCATATTGGAGATGTTATCTGCAACAAACGACTTGCTCTTTGTTCTGTGCTCTTCATTTTTAACATGGATATTATTAGCCTTACTTTTAAGGTTCCGAACATTTAAATGTAAAAATGGAACCCTTATAGGATCACTCGTACGTCTGTCTGTCCGTCTGTCACAGCCAATTTGCTCCGAATCCACTCGACTGATTGAGTTGAAATTTGGTACACATGAATATCTGTGACCCAATCACGGATGTGTAACGTAAATAAATTAATTTGAAATATGGGGGTTCTTCAATCAGAAAATTAAAAAGAAAAAGTTTTTTAAACTATACTGTGCTACATAACAAATGAAAGTTATTTGAGAATTTCAAATATATTTTTTTCGTAATTCCAAAATATATAGTTTTTAAGTTATTTGAAAAAATAGATAAAAAATGACCATTCCACCTTATCTCCAAAACCACTAGGCTCAAAATTATGAAAAAAGAAAAAACAGAATGTAGTTCTTTCGCGAGTCCGACTCGCTCTTGTTTGCCCTATTGCGCGACAGCAAAGACAGGATTGTTTTTTATTTATATAAATAAGTAAATAAAAATCTGTTGCAACATGTATGACGCAGCGTCACTTGAATTTAAGAATGGCTAATTTTCGATCGATTGGTTAATTTTTTAGGGTTCCGTAGTCCTTACAAGGACAAGGAACCCTTGTTGTTTCAGTCTGTCCGTCTCGTCTGGGCGTCCGAGGCATAGCTTAAAGACTGTTAGTACTAGAAAGCTGCAAAATTGCATGGGTAGGTAGGTATTGTATATACCTACCTACCCATGCAGTATTGCATTACGCGTAGAAAACGAAATAGTAGTAATGAAAAAGATTTTTTATGGTATCCTAAAGTGTGGGATATTGTTGGATAGGTCTTTTAAAATTATTGCGGGGTTGAAAAGACTATTAGTTGTGAAAAATAAAGTGATATATTTTGTTCGAGTCGAGCGTCCCCCCTCCCGCTCTATTAAAAGCTAAACTGTGGGTTTGAAAAATCTGAAAAAATCATAATGGTAAAATATATAACGAACTTTGAAGAAATGCTATCACAGCTAGGTTAACTCTGTTAGTTTAAGAGTAAAACTTCGCAAAATACACATATTCCTTAGAAAAAAAAATACTTATGTACAGTATTTACTTATTTAATATTAAAAACGGCTAGTAAACATGTAAAATTTTGGAAAAATATTTTTTTTTTAAACCGTGAACTCAATTAATATGTTCATAGTAATAAACATAAAGCCCCCTTTTAATTCCGCATGTTATAACGAGTGACTACGGAACCCTACCATGCGCGTGGCACAACACACACTTGGCCGGTTCTTTTTAGGGCATGGTTTGTATGAACAAATCTTTTGGAAGATTCACCGCAAGCCGGAACTTAAACTGTATCCGTGTGAAACCAGGGCGAATCGCTATTACGATAAAAATAAAGTATACTTTACGTGGGATCGTGCGGTTCATTGAGGCAGCGATCAGCTTGCCAGATGAACGCGTCCCAAAGGGTCATGGCGATCCGCATGATCCGAGGATGCCGCACGGTCTCCCGTGAGGCTGCGAGCCTCCTTGCCGGACTGTCACCGTGGGATCTGGAGGCAAAAATCCTCGCGCACCTGTATGAGTGGCGCGAGGAGGCAAAACGCCTGGGCGAAACGCCGCTGCCGCGACAACTCGCGGCTCGGCGGACAGAGCTCCGGCAGGATCTCATGGTGACATGGAGAGAGCGACTGTCGCAACCCAGCGCTGGGCACGCCACCATTGCGGCGCTAGTGCCCCTCTTTGAGGAGTGGCTGGAGAGGCGCCACGGCGTCCTCACCTTCCACCTGACGCAGGTCCTCACCGGACACGGCTGTTTCGGGAGGTTTCTGTTTCGGATCAAGCGGGAGGTGACCCCCGGGTGTTTCCACTGCGAGGATCGCCCAGAGGACACGATGGAGCATACGGCGGAGGATTGCCCCGCTTGGGCCGAGCACCGCCGTGTCCTCGTGGATGCGATAGGCGGCAGCGATCTCTCGCGCCGTGCCCTGGTTCAGGCCATGGTACGGAGCGAGAGGGAATGAGAAGCCGTCTCCTCCTTCTGCGAAGCAGTAATGCTCGCGAAGAGGGAGGCGGCATACGTGAGGGAGACTCAACAACAGCAGAGTCGCCCTCACGCCCTCAGTGCAGCCGCCCCAGGAGACGCCAGGGGCTTTCGGCGCCGCGAGACGATCTCCGGCCACCGTAGACCCGGGCCTGCGGACAGCGAGTAGTGGGTAACTCGCCGTCCGATCAGCACCAGGCCCGAGAGTCGACGGCGCGTAGTGTTCCACGCGCGCCTCAAAGAGTTGTCAGCAAACACGACGGGGCCCGTCGTGGCCGATGCCTGCCCGGGGGTAGAGGATAAATTCGAAAGAGTTACCTCGCCCCTGGGCATTCAGGGCAGGGAGGAACAGGGGTGGGTTTTAGTCAGTAAGAGTCTGACACGCCCTTCCGCTTCACCCTAGAGCGGAAGAAGTCATTGGATGATTTCCAACCCCCCCAAAAAAAAAAAAAAAAGTATACTTTACGTAGAAAGTAGTCCACCAGTGTTATAGACATTTGGCTTGTTCGTACGGTAGTGGAACATGGCGACATGACTCCTTCTCGCTGGGTATCGATGGTCTTGCCGAAATACCGTTTCTATGTCATTAGGGTCGTAGACGTGGAGTAGCCTGACTCCAGGAGATTCGCGGACCAGGCTGCCGTAACGTCGCCAGTTCAGCCAAGCGTTTTTGTCCAAAGCTTCTGCGTTGTAGTCACCTGAAACATTGTTAGTATCAATAAGACCATTTCCTTTGTTATCTCACGAAGGCGGGTTGGACTTGGATGCGTGTGTAGGTTCACGTAGGTACACTTTTTACCCGACTGCGCGACGCAAGGGAAGCTAATGTGTTTATTAGCCTGTGTATGTATGTATGTGTGTTCCTTTGTGGTGCTTTAGAGACCAAACGCGTGGGCCGATTTTGATAATTCTTACGTCAATTTATTCGTCTTAATCTTGCGAGTGCTACCAAAAACATTACAGTAATCAAAATACAATATGGCGACAACACACGACAAAAATAACGCCGGCGAACTATATTAAATGTGGTATCAAAATAAAGGGTTCGAGGCGATTCCAAAAATATAACTCAAAAAAGTAGAAAATAAAAAAAAACAGTCGGGTTTTTTGAAAATATTAATTTTTGTGTGCCATATGTTCGGAGAGCTCGGTGTCATAGAATATAGCTTACTCACACAGAAACGATGTGCACGTGAATCTACACACCCATCCAATACCAACCCACCTTCGTGAAATATTATACACTTTGTCAACTACGCATACTGTAAGTACATCTAACAAAGTAGGTAACTTTGCGGAAAAAATATTCCTGGTAAACGATTTTTTTTTAAGTATGAACAAAAAGCTATTTTTTAGTGTACGCAATGTAACGCGAACCCAGGCGAACGGAGTTAAATCCCGCACTTTCTCTCCAAGCCGTGTAGGTACTTGACGTCGTATACATTTCATATTCATTGATGCATTTTTAACTTCAAAGGCGAACCCCCCCCCCCCCTTCTAAAATCAAAAATTCATTTGGAATAAAGTTTAGTAATACTCGTAATAACACTATTGGAATTCATGTAAGTACATAAAAAAGTTTAAAAAAAAAATGCAGTTGACCCTCAATATCTCTAGAACCAGTGGATTCCCAGGTATGATCTAGTGGAAAAAAATATATCCAAATAATGGGTAGGTACAATATATGTTGCTTTCGTTTTCGGAAACTGTCTTTTTACACCCGATCTAAAGGTTACCTACCTAGTCTCTACGTTCTCACTAAATGATAAATTATAGTTCTATCCAATACCTTATAGATATTATTATAGCGAAGCGATAAAATAAATCAACAATTTTCAACGACTGCAGGTACGCAGTAGGCATTGGATTAATTAATATTTGTATAACTAGACCTACCTACCTATATCGAGCCACCTCGTTGAAATATTGGATTAATTTAGGTACCTACGAATAACACAACAAGAGCAGACACAATAAACAAATGCTTAATATTAAATAAAATATTTACTTATTTAATAGATCATGTAAGTACTTACCTACAATAAACAGACAAGTAAAAAAAAGAAACAGAAAAATAGGTACAAAAGTGATGCTAATTACCTATATAAGGTGCGTATTTATACAGCGTCCCCACAATTGGATAACACTTAGGTCCCGGAATTTCTTCGAAATTCTTAACATGTCCTTTGTCATACTGAACTTCTTGATTCTCGATACTACACGATGCATTGGATACAAAACTCACACGTTTCCCTTTAATGTTAAACTTTTTCGATAACTTCAACATGATTCTACAATATGCCTGTATCGTGCAGATCGCAACACGTCACTGAGCGATATCATCGAATTACAAAAAGATCCAGTCCTCATGAAATTATGCACATAACGTAAACAATAGAAGTTGGAGCAAGCGACTCGGCTCATGTTGTGTACCTGGAAAAAAACATGTAAATAAGTGAGCCGTCGCGGGACGCCTGGCAGATGTGAAACATCGAAATTTATTTATTTATTTGAAAACTCAACAGCTTATTTTAAATTTACATGAGTTATGAATATTCACCTCACTATCAATGAACAGCCCAATGCTGTCGAAATAATAAGAATAAAAAATAAAATAAAAAATAGCATCTTAAAGTCTGCATACACTGCACACCGCCAGCGAGGTGATGACAATTATCTCTTAAGAAAATAACACAATTTCACGGCATTGATAAAGCTATGTTAACTAGAAAGTGGCGAGAAGAAAAAAAGAAACAAAAAAGAAAATTTGTAATATTGTAACAAGTGCTAATAATAATAATGTGGGATTGTTGATACATTAAATTAAAGTTACAAGGTTTGTAAATAATAAGGCAAGTGTGTAAATATTAATTGAACGAAAACGAAAACAAAACTTTGTGAAATCTAAAATTGTGAACATATAACTCAGCAATTAGAACGTGCTCAGTCGAGATAAATAACAAACATTTCTCCATTTCACTTTATTTTATTTTATTTGATAAATATATAGTTAGATATTTATTTATTCATTATTATAAGTATATTGAGAAAGAGTCACGGCACAACTTGTCCACCAAACAAAATTAATCTGGGTAGTAATCTTAGACAGTATCTAAAAGGTTATAAAGGTTACATAACCTTTTATAATCTAAGTGCTTACTAAGGATAAAAGAACATTTTATGAAAGGAAATAGATATTACATAATCAAAAATAAAATATTCAGATTTTTATAAAGAAAAAGATTGTTTATCAAATAAACGTTTACATTAATTTAAGGGCCTACCTCGCCGTAAGTGGCGCCCTCATTGAATAAAATTTTGTATCTTAGCATAGAAAATAAAGATTAAAAAATCTTATGTTGCGTTTGTTACAAAGAGCTTAAGGTAGTTTTACGTTGTTGAAACAGGACTCAAAGTGTTTCGTATCCAAAGTAGTAAGCAAAAGTACCAAAAACGGCCGTTTTTGACATAACCTGTATAATCTTACAGATTCTCAACGTGTGCAGTTTTTGATAGGTAATTTAAACGCATTGCGGTAATTTGCCGCCGGAAATACCGTCAGGTGATAACTATACCGCTATCTGGGACAGTTTAGTTAAAAAGTAAAGTATCAAGATAAACGAGCACTAGGCTCACATTACATGTCTAACATATTAAATATTAAACCCGCAATTAATAATGCCGCATCTTTAAATAGTTTCATTGAAAGTTTTCACGCGTCTGTTTCTGCTTTAGAACAAATACAAATTAACGATTTAAGGATTTCATTTTGGTAAAAGTTTTGAGAAAAATAGACCCCGCTACCGCACATTTATTCGCATAGGAGAGATGAGGAAATTCCTATTTATACGGATTTTGTTGAATTTATAAAATCGAGAGTTAAAATATTAGATCGCACTATTATTATTATTTATATTCATCTCGAACCACGTTAGTGAGTAACAATCCTAATAAAAATAATTCTTCTCGCAATCAGTAAAAAAAAAAAACAGTCACGTGATAGTACAGTACATACCTTTGTTGCTTGTGATAATAATCAAACTTGTGTATATTGCAATAAATGTAATCATTGTAAACTTTACACCTGTTCAACCTTTTAATCACTCTCAGCCAATTCGCGTTTGGACTTTATTAAAGGCAAACGTGGATGTGTAAACTATCTTAGTGTAATGCACACTGCTTTTTTTTGTGGTGTGGGAAATCATCCAATGACATCTCCCACTCTGGGTGGAGCGGGAGGGCGTGTCAGACTCTTTCTGACTAAAACCCACCCGTGTTCCTTCCCTGGCCTGAGTGCCAAGAGCCAGAGTTCTTTTGATGAATCTTTGCATAAATTTTGGAACATCGAAGATACGAGTATACCTTCAAAGTCTTTTATGAGCCCTGCAGAACTAGAGTTTGAACAGTTGTACGCTTCTACTGTGTCACGTGACTCCAGTGGTAGGTATTGTACCGCGTTACCATTCTGTAAACATCCAGACTCACTTGGGAATTATTATGCTGTCGCTTATCGACGTTTAATTAATTTGGAAAAAACTAAGCTTCGCGACCCGCTTTGCACGCTAGCTATAATGAAATAATCCAGGAGTACATAGATCGAAATTACTTAACTGAAATCACACCTAGTTTTGTTGATCAGACTGTAGGTTATTACATACCCAATTATGAATGATAAATGATAAATGATGCTTATTCTGTAAATAGGTTACAAGGAACACTTTTACACGTCATTGTTTTTTGTCAGTTTAAGCTAGATGAGGCTGGTGTTTCCTGGCTGACTACCCTGAGAAGAAACACTGAAACAAACAGAGGTGATAAACAAACCACTAAAGTTCGCATCGTTCTTGACGCGAGTGCTAAATCTCATAATGGCGTGTCATTGAATGACTTGTTACACACAGGGCCGAATTTACAGGCTGACATATTTTTATTACTTTTAAATTTTTGCTTATTCGGGATATTGCAGTTACAGCTGATATAAAACTGATGTATCTTCGAATTGCTGTTATTGATGAGCATCGAAAATACCAAAAAATATTGTTTCGCTTTAATACCGCTGAACCTATTCGCGAGTTTCAATTTAATCGACAGTTGCGCGCGGGCGCTTGTCTTTGTTAGACGCGCATACTGTGTGATCTCTAACCGGTTTTGACTAGCCGTTCGACGTGCGTATGATTCATTGTGTTAAAATGTTTATCACTAATGAATAGCAGCGAGCTCGAGCATGGCCAGTCAATTGAGATAGGCAATGTGAATAATGATATAGAATATTGTAGTGAGATGATTAGTAACAGTAATCGTGATATGATTTGTAACAGTGATAGTGAGAATATGGAGTTGACAATAGAAAGTACAGGAAACTATACAGGAAATGCCGAGACAGTAAGATCTAGTAAACGAAATAGACAGTTAGACCAAGATGAAGTGTGGACAAACATTGCGAGACGGGGCAAACGATTTGCCCGAGCTAGTCAGGTGGATGACGAGATAAGAATTCCTGATGACAAAATTGAAATTAGCATAACGTCGGTCGTAGAAAAGTTGCCAAAACAGTTTGGATTAGCAAAATTAAAATCGGAGAACATTACAGACATTACAAATGTAAAATACATTAATGCGTTTAAAGTTCTAGTCCAGCTTAGTAACGAAGAGAGTGCGGAAAAATTAATCGAGTCAAAATGTTTGAAAGACAAAGGGCTAAGATGTCAAAAAACACTGGAGGTGAGAGAAACTTACGGTGTTATTAAAGATATAGACTTAGAATCTTCTGATGAGGAAATACTTGAGGGTTTGAGCTGTGAAACAGAGATTATAGGTATAAAGCGACTGAAACGTCGCAACACAAAAAGTGGACAATGGGAACCTGGAGAATCGGTTAGAATAACCTTTAAAGGATCTTCCTTACCTACCTATGTATACATATATGAGACCAGGGTGAAAGTGAATCCATACCAATACCCTGTCACGCAATGTTCACGGTGCTGGAGATTTGGACATACAGTAAAAGTTTGTTCATCGATCAAAGAGATATGTCCAAAATGTAGTAAATCTCATCCTAATTGTGACACGGCGGATTATAAATGTAATAACTGTTCCGGAAAACATATGGCGTTATCTCGTACATGCCCAATATATCTAAAAGAAAAACGGCTCAGAGAATTGATGGCAGAGTTTAAACTGCACTTACAAGAGAGCCTTAACAATGTATGTTCCTCCAGAACTAAATTATGAGGAGGTTTCGGTAGAAATAGAACAGGAAACGGAAAAAGAACAGCGCCAAGTTTTAAGTCAGGAATCTAATATGGTAAGTGTACCTATAACACATTCTCCAAGTACACACCTTAGAGCAGATACATTAATAAAAGCAGTTAGTTCGACCTCAAAAGCAAAGACAAAGACTACAGTTTCCCAAAAAGTCGGTAATAAAAAGGATAGGGTTAATCCAAAAAATAAACAAAGACCGGATACCGTCATCGATTGGGCAGCATTATCAGACAGTGACTCTGAAATACAGCATGTAGAAACAGGAAAAACGGACAATATATATAAAGAGAAGAAAAAGACTTTAAAAGTATTATGGAATAAATTAAAGGAAAAAATGTGGGATAGGGGGATTAGTCTGGAAAATAAAATTTTAGATTGCGTAAAAATTATAAATGACTGGTTTACATCTTTCATAATGAATTACGTAACGAAATTGCCTTTCTTATCTGACATCATAAAATGGCTAACGATAGACACAGACTTTTAAAAATCAACGTTTTACAATGGAATGCGCAGAGTTTACGACCAAAGATTACAGAATTTGAGGCTTTACTAAATCAGGAGAGAATTCATATAGCTATCATCAGTGAAACTTGGTTTGACCCAGACAGCACATTCAGACTCAGCGGATACAACATATTCAGGGCAGATCGCGACGATGGTTATGGAGGTACAGCAATCTTTACTCACTACTCTATTAAGGCCATACAAATTAACGTAAATATTTCGAATTCACAAATTCAATGTCTGCACATAAAATTGCTCAACTGCAAGCATCTAGAAAATGTAATTTCGATCTATTGCCCCTCGTCAGTGCATACACGCAGAAGTGATTGGGATGAGATTTTCTCAATTGCAAAACTCAAAACCCTCATTGCTGGTGATTTGAATGGCCACCACTCAAACTGGTCTTGCAGAACTGATGCGAGGGGTAACCAGATTTTTGATTCTGTTATGGACAACTGCTTGTTCACACTTAACGATAACACACATACACGCTTGAAATTGGTCAATGGTGCTGTACAAAAATCTTCCCCAGATGTAACTATTGCTTCAACAGATTTGGCTTTGAAATTAAAATGGAGGGTCATGAATGAAAACCTGGGAAGTGACCATATGATGATTAAAATTTGCTTAGAAACTAATAATTCACATAATTTTAAAAAACGTGGAAGTTTTAAAAAAGCTGATTGGCAAGCATACACTCAGTATATAGAATCGGAATTAACAAATTTGGAGTTACCTTTAGGTCACCAATGTGCGTATAATACATTTTTAGATATTGTTAATTCTGCAGCTGATCAATACATTCCTTTGATTAAACTGAGCGAGAATCCTCTTCAGTCAAATAAATTCATACCGAAACCATATTGGAGTCAAAGGTTGTCACATATTGTTGCACAGAGACGTCTTGCACTAGCCAATTTTAGAGGTAACCCTAACCCACACAATCTTGAAGTACTACAAAGAAAAGTGGCTGAAGCGCAAAAACTGGTACGACATGCCAGGAATAAATCTTTTCAGGAATTTTGCAATGGCATAGATAGTGTGACTTCTTCAGGAGAAATGTGGAGGCGGATGAGATGGGTCAAAGGATACCAATCATCAGCATCATCAGTTGATCAAGATAAAGCCGAAACACTATTGCGAAGTCTGGCCCCAGATCACGTAACGCCACAACCTCCTATATTTACTTCTTGCAACTCGCAATTATCCAGCCCGGTTTCGGTACAGGAAGTAATTAACTCAATTAAAAATAAAGACTCGGCTCCAGGTTACGACAATATATCATATTCTATGATAAAACATTTACCCTACATAGCTAAAATTATGCTGACTTCCTTATACAATAAGTTTATGTTATCCGGATTCGTACCAGATCAATGGAAAAAAGTTAAAATTATTCCTATACCGAAGCCGGGAGGTGATCCAGGTTCATGTGTGGGTGTTAGACCTATTGCACTAATATCTTGTTTGTGTAAGATATTTCATACTATTATAACACGCAGGCTTGAATGGTTTCTAGAGAAAAATAATATATTATCCAATGACACTACAGGCTTCCAAAGATCTAAGTCATGTTATGATGGTCTCTCTAGGTTGGTTGCACAGGCTGAAACGGGTTTTTCAAAAAATTGTCCAACTGTTGGCTGTTTCATAGACATTGAGAGTGCCTACAATAATATAAATTTGACATCTCTCACTTTGGATAACTTAGGAGTGGGCTCTGTTTTGTGTAATTATCTTTGGCAATATCTTCATCGGAGACATCTATTCATTGAAGTACAGGATAATAGCTTAATAGTTCGAGTCACCGGTGTGGGCATAGCTCAAGGAGATCCTTTATCCCCTCTACTATTTAATGCGGCAACAGTTTATGTCTGTAGGAAAATTAATACATTGCGCAATATGCTGATGATTTTGTATTATATGACATACAGAAAAGGTTAGCCGATTCTGTATCCCATATACAAAACGCGTTGCTTGTTTTTCAAACTTTGTTGACAGAATTGGGTCTCAACATCTCTCATAGAAAAACAAAAGTCTGCCTTTTCAGTAGGGGAAGAAGAAGAAATAGAATCCATCTATCTGTTAATAACAGTCCTATTGAACAAGTAAATTGTGTCAGGTACCTTGGGATGTGGTTGGACAGTTCCTTAAAGTGGGGTAAACATATAAATGAGACCCGGGAAACAGTTTGCCGATTTTTAAATATTTTTAAAGTATTAGCTGGTGCTAAATGTGGTGTACATCCCTTACATCTTAGAAGGCTATACATAGCCATAATACGCAGTAGAATGGATTATGGTTGCTTTCTATACGGAAACTGTGCAAACAGTCATCTTCAGAAACTTGACAGAGTCCAGAATCAGGCAATGAGGATAATAGGAGGATTTATTAGAACCACGCCTATCCATGCTATGGAAAGTGAGCTATGTCTTCAACCATTATTTATCCGAAGACTCTTTCTATCTTGTAAATTTTATTTAAAAACTAAATCGATTAGTAATAATATTCTTAGTAGTATCTTGGAGGAGCTGTCCAACCAATGCCAAGGACTTTATTGGAGAAACAAGAAAAGGTCCCTTTTAGTGGAGGCCCACAGAGTTTACTCAGAATTTCCATTGTACTCGAGCCCAATGTTAGATATTTATTCCTTAGATACGTGGGTTACCAATATAGATTTATATAATATAGTTAATGATAAAATTAAAGGAGTAAGATCAGCAAAAAGACTAGTTAAAATGTAACTGATCTTAATAATACATGTGTAAAAATGATAGATGATAAGTTCAGTCAACACTATAAGATATTTACGGACGGGTCCAAGGATGGTTCAGATTTGGGGGCTGCGTTCTTTGATCCTCAACTTAATATTAAAGCAAAATTCAAAATTAATTCCAAGATCTCTATTATGTATTGTGAACTCATAGCTGTTTCCGAAGCACTGTCATACTTATTGAGCATAAATCAAGAGAAATTCGTTATTTTTTCGGACTCAAAAAGCAGCCTCCAACATTTGGCTCGGGTACCCTCGAGTCTTCGAGCATTCCCGATAGCCATAATTGTTTTAAATTTAATCTGTAAGATGCAATCTTTAAATAAAACTGTCACCATTCAATGGATACCTTCACACATTGGAATCATGGGTAACGAAGAGGCAGACTTAGCAGCTCGACAAGCATCGCGAGCGAGGGTATTGACTATGCTTGTGTACCATTATACTCTGATTGGCTTGGTCATATCAAGGATTTATGCAGACAAAGATGGCACGAATACTTTGATGAGCGCTCAAAGGAAAAAGGAATCTGGTATAGAACTATTCAGTCTGAACCACTTCGTTACCTATGGTTTGAAGGAGGGGAGATAGACAGGAAATATGTAGTGGCCCTTTTGAGGATGCGTTCTGGCCACATCCCATCGAACCAGTTTAAATATTTAATGGGTAGATGTACTTCACCAAACTGTACAGTTTGTGGGGTAGTTGAAGACATTTATCACGTGTTGATGGAATGTGACCGGAACATACAAGAAAGACAATGTCTATTTGGTATTGGGTTTGAGGTGGGGGCATGTAACAGCATCTTAGCGTCCCCGAGGTCGGAGGAGGCTAGGATATTGTGTTGCCTATTAATGGTTATGTACCGGAATGAATAGCCCATCATGTTATTATAATGATGATCTAAAATTTTTGTTAAACTGTGTTTTACCCATTGTGTTAGATTTAAGTTATTGATTGTTTTTCTCTACGGGGGTGACATTATCACTAAGTGACAAAACCCCTTTCAATAAATAAAGATTAAAAAAAAAAACGCCAGCTATCAGAAGATGAGAAACATCGCTTCCCGCGCGCATCCATTGTGGCTTCTCATGAGCTATACATGGATGACCTGGCTAATTCCACCCCTTCTCTGCAGGAAGCCAAGGTTCTTTCCGCTGAACTTATCACCTAATTTAAGGTTGGAGACTTTGACCTTACTAAGTGGGCAAGCAATTCCTCAGAACTACTAGAGGTCATTCCACATTCCAACCGCTATTCTATTAATTTCTCTAATGGGAAAAATTTAAAAATTCTTGGACTCAAATGGATTCCTTCTGAAGACTGTTTCACTTTTACCACATCTAATTTGGATAAAAGTTGTACTAAACGTTCCATACTTTCCACTATTGCCCGTCTGTGGGATGTTCTCGGTCTTGTGGCTCCTGTAGTTTTATTCGCCAAATTACTCATAAAAGTATTATGGTTAAAATTAAATACAGATTGGGATGAAACTCCACCCTATTCGATTTTACTTGTCTTTCAAAATCTTAAAGAGCAATTAATTACCTTTACTTTCTTCCTTAAAATTACCTCGTCATGTAGCCGTTTCCATGGGTTGCGTGACAAATATAGTAGGTTTTGCTGATGCTAGCATGAATGCATATGGCTGCGTCATATACTTACATGTCACTGATAAAAATGGTAACACACACGTAAATTTGGTGTGTGCTAAATGCAAAGTTGCACCTGTTATGGTCGTATCTCTAGCTCTTCTAGAGCTCTGCGCCGCTCTTCTTTCGTCTAACTTAATAAGATTAGTTTATGACAATTACCGCTCTCGTACCGCTATTAATAATATATTTGCCTTATCCGATTCTACAATTACGCTTTCATGGAGTCATTCCTCACCGCATAAATGGAACATTTTTGTTAGTAACCACAACGGTAAATGTCAAGAAAATCTTGATCCTAAACATTTTTATCATATTAACGGAAAGGAAAATCCTAGTGATTGTCTGTCTCGTGGTCTCCTACCTGCACAGTTACTAAACCACGATTTATGGTGGCATGACCCTGAGTGGCTTCTGCGCCCAACTGTTGAGTGGCCTATCACTCCCTTTGTTTCTTTCTGTATATATCGAACAGTTGCCTGAATTTAATAATAAATGTTTAACATTGCTATCTACCGCATCAAACTCAATTTAATATACACTTCTGGACACATCTATTGGCCCACCTTAGAGTTTAGGTTTCGATGGCCCCTACCGAAATATGATTGCTAGATTGAACAAAAACTGTTGATGCAGTTTTAAACCTGATACATTTTACCATCTTTTTCGATCGTATTGTTTTAAATTTGAATTCAGAATACCATACGACATGGAGCTACGCCTAACAAGTCGGATATGCGCCTTGTTAAAGGCAATTGATTTTTGAATAAAAAACATGTTTTATCAAATAAAGGTTTAATTTAATAACGCGTGTTGCCTCCATGGGCATCTACCACAGCTCTCATACGATTAGGCATAGAGTTTATCAACCGCTCTATGAAATTTTGAGGGATCATCTCCCATTCCTCTTCTATGGCAGTTTTCAACTCCTGCATCGTCTGGGCAACTGGCTGACGAGCCCTAACACGTCTTTTTAGCTCGTCCCGCATGTGCTCAATGGGGTTCATGTCTGGGCTTCTGGCTGGCCAGTCCATAACTGTGATGTTCACATCCCGAAGATATTCCCTGACGATGCCGGCCGCATGGGCTCTTGCATTATCCTGCATAAAAAGGAAATTTGGGCCCACATAGTCCGCGTATGATATCACGTGAGGTTCTAAGCACTCACAAATGTACCTTTCAGCATTTAATGTTGGCAGCCGTGGTCCTGTAACAACCTCAAGTTGAGTTTTGCCGCTCGCGGATATACCGCCCCAGACAGTCCATGAGCCACCGCCATAAGCAACCCTCTCTTCAAAGCAGCATTGTGCGAAACGCTCTCCCTTACGTCGGTAGACCTTCTTCCTTCCATCATTGCCATGTAACACAATTTTAGACTCATCAGAAAAGAGTACACGGCTCCAATCTTGCTGTGTCCAATTTAAATGACTGCGTGCGAAATGAAGGCGCGCTGTTCGGTGGGCTCGCGTTAGTTTGGGCCCATTAGCTGGCTTGTGTGGTACCATATCGCGTTCTTTTAACCTTCTCCGAACAGTTCGAGCGCTCACAGATACTCCATGGAAGTCGCGAAGTTGGTTTTGTATCTCAATGGAGGTAAGGTGACGATTTCTCAAGCTGGTCGTCATGATGAATCAATCCTGCCTTTCAGTTGTGACCCGAGATCGTGGCCTTCCTTGGCGACGAACAAAGCCGCCAGTCTCTAGGTACCTCCGATAAACATTTCGGACCGCAGATCGACTTAAATTAAGTTGAGCACTCACGTTTCTTTAGCTGTGTCCGGCCTGAATAAGTGCCACAGCTTGGGCGGCGACTTCAGGTGAAGTATCCATAGATTATTGATAGAACCTCACCTTAATGTTAAGAATAAGTAATGTTTGTTGCAAAACCAAAGATATCAATCACTTTTTCAAGAATTAAATCCAAGTAAACCATTAAAACCAAGTTTTCTTAGTATTCGATTGTTTGATATCAACAAACAGGCTCCAAATTGTCTTTTGTTTCTTTAAATTCTGTGTTCGAAATTCAAAAAAAGACTATTGAATGAAATTGTGAATGTGCCAGGTTCAAAACTGCATAAAAACTTTTTGCTCGACCTAATATAAAATTTTAGCTAGGACCAAACGAAACTGAAAATACAAGGTGGGCCAATAGATGTGTCCAGAAGTGTATAATCGAAAACCATAACCAATTAATAACAAACCTTCCTTATGAAGCTCAGCATCCCGCTCTTTTACCTAAACATGATAATATTACACATGTTCTAATAGACTATTATCACCGGATTTATTGTCATGCCGGTGTAAACCTTCTTAGTTCTCTGATACGCCAAAGATATTGGATCCTCTCTTCTAGAGGTGTAATCAGACAAAGATTACATGCTTTTAACTTTTGTTTTAGGGTTTTCTCCTTCCCAGCAGCCCAAAGACGGCTGATTTACCCGCTTGTCGCGTACAGGAGACTATAGCTTTCGTTCATACGGGTAAGGACTACACTGGCCCCATTAAAGTAAGGTTATGTAGACGCCGAGGTCAAAGAGGTCAGAAGGCTTACATATGCTTATTCATTGGTTTCGTTACCAAAGCAGTTCATATTGAATTGGTTATCAACGTGTCATCTGACACTTTTATTTCCGCCTTTAAAAGATTTATTTCTTGCAGGGGACTTGTCTCTTATTTATATTCCGATAGCGGAACTTATTTCTTTGGAGCCAATGCTCAAATGCAAGAACTACTTGTAAACCGCTACCGCATAGAGTGAAAGATGATTCCACCCCGCGCTCCCCACTTTGGAGGGTTGTGGGAATCAAATATTAAATCTATTAAAATGCAATTATACCGTGTTATCGGTTCTCAACTTCTGACTTATGAGGAGCTTTCTAAATTCCAGACCGCTCTGTGTCCTGAATCCGTACCCAGAACCGCTTACTCCCGCTCATTTTATAATGGCTTCTCCGTTGACTTAGTTGTCTGTCATGAATGTACCCGCAACGACGAAGTCTCTAACTTGCCGCAAAAAATTGCATGATCAGATGGTTTGTAGTTTCTGGAGGAGATGGCGTATAGAATATTTAAAAAAATACGTGTTTATAGCTAAAACTATAGAGAATTGACATTTATGTGAAAACTAAAGTATGATAACGTGGTCTAAGTACTTTAAAATAAATGTAAACGTTATTTTAAGTTGATTGATCGCTGCGTATCTGCTTTGAAAAAAGGGTTGTACCATATTCGTACAGTTACAGGTGAAACTCAAATAAAGGAATCTCAATAAGTAATTCGGTTTTTGTTGTCGTCTTAGTAGACTCTAGCTCTGTGGGATTTATTCATAAAATATTTTTTTTAGATGGGAGTAGCTGTACCTACATATAACCCATTATAGTTTACAGCTGAATGACTACCGAACCATGCCATTGACATCCGAGCCAAGCCACATGAAATTAAACTTCTTCAAATGCAAGCCTCTACAGAATCAGATAATAAACAGCGAATGCATGTTCCACGGTGAGAGTAGCACTTACTTACTCGTCCCAAGAAACTCGTCATGAAGTGTTTTTTTTTTTGTGGGGTGGGAAATCATCCAATGACTTCTCCCGCTTTGGGTGGAGCGGGAGGGCGTGTCAGACTCTTACTGACTAAAACCCACCCCTGTTCCTTCCTGCCCTGAGTGCCCAGGGGCGAGGTAACTCTGTTTCGAATTTATCCTCAACCCCCGGTCATGAAGTGTGTCATGATTTCATGAAATACTACATTTGACATCAATTATAACTGATGTAGAGTTGTATTGATGATTTCAATGATTATCCAAACTATTAATATTATAAATGCGAAAGTAACTCTGTCTGTCTGTCTGTCTGTCTTTCTGTCTGTCTGTCTGTCTTTCTGTCTGTATGTCTGTCTGTCTGTTTTTGCTTCACGCCTAAACTACTGAACCGATTTGTGTGAAATTTGGTGCAGACATAGTTTGGAACTTGAGAAAGGACATAGGATAGTTTTTATTACTAAAAATAAAATAAAAAATAAAATTTATTCCGGACATACAGCGCCATCAATTATGGTCAAGAGTCGGCATCAATTATGTTGATTTTTGAAGAGTTCCCTAGAATATCTTCCACATTTCATTTTTGAAGAGATCCCGCGAGATCGGGAACTATGTGGGTAAAACCAAAAATCTGCCGGAAGTCACTATTCCACGTGAACGAAGTCGCGGGCAAAAGCTAGTAATTCTATAAATACATACTTGCAACGGCCGGAAATCATATTTTGTTCAAGATACAACCTGACACTAACCTGCAAATTGCAAAAAACGTAAGAAAATTTTAATTTCGCGGGCTACCCTGGCGCTTCCACCTTAAGCTCCTATTGCAATTTGATAAAGTGTACAATAGATGAATAGACATTCATCATCATCATTTCCCCCGAAAGACGTCAACTGCTTCCCCCAAGTATCGCCACAGCGACCGGTCCTGAGCGTCTCGCGTCCATCGGCTACCCGCGACCCTCACCAGGTCATCGGTCTACCTTGATGGAGGCCTTTCAACGCTGCGTCTTCCGCTACGCGGCTGCCACTCCAGAACTTTTCGGCCCCATCGACCTTCTGTTCTGCGAGCAATATGCCCTGCTCACTGCCACTTCAGTTTGACGATTCTTCGGGCTATGTCGGTAACCTTGGTTTTTTTGCGGATATCATCATTCCTGATTCGATCACGCACGGAAGCATAGCCCACTCTGTTGCCGTTTGGGAAACTTTAAGCCTTCTGATAAGGCCCATTGTGAGCGACCACGTTTCAGTTCCATATTTTATGTCATCACTGGCTTTCGTCTTGAGACACTGTGGTATGTGGGATGAGAAAATACCACGTTGCTTCCCGAACGCCGCCCAGCCGAGTCGGATTCGACGCTCCTCTTTCTGGAAGTTAGCCCTACCAAACTGGACCGTTTGTCCTAAGTAAACTTACTCGTCTACAACCTCAAGTGTAGAGTCTCCGATCTTGATAGGACTGAGTGCTGTAAGAGTATTTTATTTACCATGACCTTGGTTTTGTCCATGTTAATTTTAAGACCCACCCTTTTGGAAGCTCTATTTCTTCTTCTTAGCGTGTCGATGGCATACTCGTAAATAGAGTATTTACTTAAATAGCTTGCTTGGTTCAGTATTCAGCCACGGTAACGCCGTCCGCTGACGCTGTCATCAGATCCATACGTGAACAGGTAACAGGGCATGAGGTGCAAGATGGAAGGTGGGACATGGTCTGCAAAGAGACACCGCTCAAACACTGAAGATTTTTTTTTAGACAATCTCCACAGGTGGGGACCTGTGGAGATAGTCTTTGCTGCGGATCGTCGGCAAATGGAAGGTGAGTGATGGACTTGCCATTGATGTTAACGCCCAGCCCTCTCCTGTTCAGAACCTAAAAGACATCCTCCATTGCGGCTGTGAACAGTTTTGGAGAAATTACATCTCCCTGCCTCACACCCCGCTGCAGGAACATAGGTTCGAGGTCCGGTCCTGAAGTCGGACTGACATTGTGGCGTTTTCGTACAAACACTTCAGCACCTCGATGTACTGATCTGACACCGTTGGAGAGACTGCAGTACAACACGTCTCGATCGAATTGGAGGCTTTCTCGCAGTCCACAAACGCTACGCAGAGAGGCAGATTATACTCTTCAGTCTTCTGTATAACCTGCCGCAGCGTATGTATGTGGTCTAGGGTGCTAAAGCCTTTTTATTCCAAAAAGGTTGGCGGTTTGTTGTCTAACCTGCGCGTGAGATGGTTCGTGATGACTCTAGAAAACTGCTTGTAGACATGACTCAGAAGTGAAATGGGCCTTTAATTCTTAAGCAGGGCATTGTCGCCCTTCTTATTGAAGAGTACCACCACGCCTTTGATCCATGCCTGTGGCGTTTTCCCCTCGAGTATGACGCAATCAAACAATTTCTTAAGGGCCTTAAGGACCGGTTTTCCACCCGCCTTCAGGAGTTCGGCAGTAATTCCGTCATCACCTTGTTTGCCACCTTTTGGTTTATAAGCTGTTTCAGAGCCATCCTAATCTCATACAGGCTGACGTCTAGGATGTCTTCGGTATAGTGTTGGGTCAATCAACCTCTTCCGTCGTTAGCTAGATTCGCAGCGGGTTTAGTCATTGACGTGCACAACTGTCCATAGAATGCCTCAATCTTTCTCAGAAGCTCCGATTTGGCGGATATGGTTCCGCCATCGTCGGTCTTCAGTTTCGTGAGCTGGCTCTGCTCAATAGAGAGCTTGAAGCCCTTATTCCGCTCTATCGCGTCTTAAATACGTTCGGTACCTCAAACGGGGTGACTATTAGGAACGCAAAAAAAAAAGTGGTGAATAGAAACAAAACTTTGAAGGGGTTTTTGACGTTATTTAGAAATAGTTTGTAGCATTTAAGCACCTACTCTGATTTATTCATCTTTCAAATCGATGCTTTGCTAAGTGAAAATAATAATAAAAGTTTTGTTTCTATTCACCCCTTCGTTCCTATTCACCCCGTATGTGGGTAAAAGCGGTGGTGGTCGGTATATGCATGGGCGCAGATGATTCCGCAATCTTCAGACGATGCGTGCAGCACGCATCGTCATTGATTATTTCAGCGAAGTTTACCGAGAAGGCTGACTCGACGCATTTGTTGGCAAATACTGCAAAAAAACATTAGAATGTGTTAGGTACATCTGAATGGAAAAAAGAATGAAATACTCTACTGATGACTAGGCAGCATGTTCTCTGACCATACCGTGTTCCAAAAGGAACAAAAAAAATAAAAATAAAAAACTGTCTGACTTATATATCTGTGAGGTTTTTTGGCGGGATTTTCTCGAGTGGTGTTCAGTGGCGGGGGAAGTTTTTGGCGGGATTTTGTCGCGTGAAGTACAGTGGCTATTTTAATTATTCGTTTATTGATTCCTAGTGGATATTGTGATGTAAAATTGGTGTAGTTTTGTATCTCAAGTGTCAACGCAAATGGACAATGTGTGGGATCGTTGAAACAGGTGGGATCTCAGTAAAAAGGAGCTGAGAATTTTATTTATTTATTTATTTATTTATTAAAACTTCATGCAACACAAATGTACAAAGGCGGACTTAATGCCTTAGGCATTCTCTACCAGTCAACCAAGGGTGGTGGAGAGATAACATGGCAGGTGCATAAACTGAAAAAATAAAATAATTCTAAGACGAAAATAATTACAAAAGTATATATAAATATAGTTAAAATAAACATACATATATATTTAATATAATATACCTACATATATAATAATAATATATAAAGTTAGAGATAAGGATTTTGAGACGACTCCTTTACTTGTTAAGAAGGTAATCCCGCAACTTTCGCTTAAATGCATACTGACTGGTGGCCATCCTGATATTGAGGGGAAGCGCATTCCACAGAAGGATGGACTGTATATGAAAGGAAGAATGAATAAAATTAGAAGTATGAGAAGGACAAAGCAGTAAGAGATTGTTAGCAGAACGCAAATTCCTAGCGTGAGTAGAGCAAAGATACTGGAAGTGTGATATAAGATAAGAGGGAGGGGTGGGAGAGTTGAGGAGAGAGAAAAGTGTAGTCAGAGCGCGCAAACTTCTTCTCTGGCGAATGGGCATCCATTTGAGCTCAGCTCTAAAGCTTGACACATGGTCATATTTCCTCAAGTTGAAGATGAACCGGATGCAGTTATTGAGGAGCCTATCAAGCTTATCCAGCAAAGCCGCGTTCAGGTCAAAGTAGCACACGTCACCATAGTCGATTATAGGGAAAATTAAAGTTTGCACAAGCATAGTCTTCGTCTTTGCAGGCAAAAAGTTCCTCAGACGATACAGACATCGCAAAGTCCCGTTGACTCTTTGACAGACACTAGAAACCTGGCTTTGCCAGCCAAGCGTCGAGTCAAGATGCAAACCGAGATCTTTTACGCTGGGACTGATGGGGATGACAGCACCATTTAAAATAATAGGCGGAAGAGAGCTAATCGCCACTCTACCCATCATGCGTGAGCTTCCAATAACAATGGCCTGACATTTTGAGGGGTTCACAGACACCCCAAATCTATCAGACCAATCATTGATTGCATCCAAATCTCGGTTTATATCCTCTATAGCGTCTGACAAACTTTCTACCCGCGCAGCTGTATACAGCTGAAGATCGTCGGCATATAGATGATACGAACACCGAAGACAGTGAGTTATAAAATTTATGAAGATTGAGAATAACAATGGAGAAAGAATACCGCCTTGTGGCACACCAGCTTCCAGGACACGCCAACTCGACGAATTCTCGTCCACGCGAACCGACTGCTGGCGCCCCCGAAGATAAGAAGAGAACCATTCCAGGGCCTCGGAGGAAACCATAAGATGTGAAAGGATGGATAGCAGAATATCATGACTGACAGCATTAAAGGCATTGGAGAAATCAATTAGCACCAAAACAGTAACCTTGGTATCCTCCATAGCTTCTCTAATGTCACCAGTCACTTTAAGGAGAGCTGAGGCAGTACTGTGACCAGGCCTGAATCCGGATTGGAAAGAGCTAACAAGATTGTTCCGGTGAACAAATCCTGAAAACTGCTTGTGGACGCAGGCCTCAAGTACTTTGGATAGAAAAGGAAGAATAGAAATTGGTCGAAAATGGTTAGGTAGGGAAGGATTACTGATTTTAGGAAGCGGACGAACGTAAGCCATACGCCACAGGGATGGGAATTGGGCGGAATCAAGGGAAAAATTAATGATGTGGGTAATCGGCGGAAGAAGACAGTCAAGGATCAAGGTGATCATATAACGACTAATCTCGTCATAGCCCACAGCCTTCGATTTAATGGACAGGATGATCTTTTTAGTTTCCTCCAAGGTTACCGGAGAAAAGTAGAACGGCTCTATGATAGGTCCTGGCAGGCCAGTAATGAAATTAACCGTCTGAGACATCATTTGGGAATCCAAATGACAGGTTGTTGTGAAATGACGGTTGATATCGTCCAGAAAGATTGTTTTAGGAAAATCCACATGACGTGGTCTACCGATACCTAGAGTTCCGAGGAATTTCCAGATATCAGCAGGAGAAGAGGAAGATATGTTATCGAGAATATGGCGGCGTTTAGCGTTGCGTATCATCTGATTACACCGATTTCTAGCAGCCTTGAAAAGGTCCCTATTTACAACACTGCGATCTTTTTTAAATCTACGGAAGGCCCGATCCCTGCGCCTCATCGCCATACGAACCCCCGTTGTCATCCAAGGTGCGGGCTGACGCTTCAGCTTAACCGTCTTGACAGGAGCGTGTTTGTCGTAGAGTGCAAGGATCGTCCGATTAAAGATGCACAGTTTATCGTCAACAGATGTTGCCGCTGCAAGGTGGTCCCAATCAAGTTTTGACGCATCTTGACGTAGCTTCTCAGCATCCATGCGAGCAAAACAACGCATGTGCAGAACTTTAGGAGGAAGTTTAGGAGATTTTAGGACATAGGAGAGGAAAATGAGGTCATGACGGGAAAAGCCAGGGGCAGGGCACTGGCCGTGTGAGGAAACAAGGGAGGGAGTGGACGTGAGGATTATGTCGAGCCACGTGTCATCACTTAAGCTATTAAAGTGAGTAGGTTGCAGTGGAAGGACATGGAGACTAACGGACTCGATAATATGAAGGAGTTTACGGGAACGAGGAGATGGGTGAAAGAGATCTGTGTTGAAATCGCCCATGATGACACAATGCGCATACTCTGACCCTACTGACTCCAGCGCCAACTCAAGATTGGGAAAGCAGTCAAGGGCAGGCGGACAGTAGACAACGCCAAGTAAGGTCCTGACACCTTTGACGTAGACCTCCAAAAATAAATACTCGACGGAAGCATTATAATTTGAAGGAGATGAGGCAACAATTTTAAAAGGCAAATCACAACGAAGATAGATAGCAACACCCCCTCCTTCCTTTCCAGTTCTATCATTGCGGATAAGAACGAAGCCGGGAAGAGGGTAGGTGGTAGAGAGAAGATGAGGCTTGAGCCAAGTCTCAGAAACCAGGACGGCGTGTACATTGGCGTCGGAAAACGTATCGAAAAGATCACTATAATGAGCTGGCACACTCTGAGCATTAATGTGACAAACATTAAATAAGTGACCCCTTTGCTGACCAAAGCTCCGACGCACAAAGTCCCTAAGAGTGTCAGTCAAGGAGCTAAAACTTGCATCAGCAGATGAGTTGAAGGATTCATTAGCGGAATGAAAAGAATCGTCATCAGAAATCATAAATACAATAAAAAAAAAAATAGTAACAAAAAATAAATAAACTAAGGCTTACGATGCTACACCACTATCTATTCACCACCCACCAGCAGCACCAGTATAATACAGAAATATGACTTTTTGTAAGAAAATTATATCACAAGCACAAACAATAATAAAAGCAATACAAGAATAAGTGAGCAACAATAAAACGCAAATCACAACACAAACGTGGAAATTAGGAAGATGGAACGTCGATCTGACATGACATTTACAACATAATGACAGATATGACATAACAGACAGGTGACATTGACAATATTACATGACGAAACACGACTGTTTTATAACACAAACAAAATCACAACAAAATACTGAGCAGTAAACACCAAAATTAAAACATATACAAGTGCAAATAAAACATAGTAAGTGGGTACACGCGTATGACAAGAATTGCATAACAAATATGTGAACAATAACGCCCCAAGCACAAATAAACACTGAAATTGTGATCAAATTAAGTGAACCATAAATTATAAAGTAACAAACACTTAGACTTTACGCACTCCACTACTGCCTCCCGCTGACTCCCCAGCCTTCTTAGGATATTTAACCAATATAGGATTGAGTTCCTCTGCAGAAGTGATCCTGTGCCGTATTCCATCCGGGGTTCTGATGACTATAACCCCGTCCTGAGTCCAACATGCCGGCATCCCAAAGTGGGAGCGCGCCCTGCCGAAGACTTCCTGCCTAGCCCTGGTCAAGAACTCCTTCACTGTGATAGAGGAGCCCTTCAATGCCGACTTCGCCTTCCTTTATTGTAGTATTGACTACCTCAGCGAAGTTTGCCGAGAAGGCTGACTCGGCACATTTGTTGCTAAATACTCCAAAAAACATTAGAATGAGTTACATCTGCATTCTAATGAAAAAAAAATACACTACTCATGACTACGTAAGACTAGGCAATATAGTCAAAAGCCTTCCCTTCGGGATAAATAAAAAAAAATTTGAAAACAACTCTCAACTGTCAAAGTTGTCAAACTGTCATCCACTGTTTTGTTTTACAGGTTAGGCTCAAAACCAAAATAACTTATTTTTTACAATATTTGAGTTAGCCCAAGGTAAAATATTACATAATATTATATTAAGAAAAGAACTAAGTATTATTTAGTAAAGCCCGTACGCAAATAAGTTGATAAAGGAGTTTGTTTATTTTTAGAAACAATTTGACTAAAAATAACCTAGTCAGCTAGTGAATGGAAATACTTTTTTATGGAGAAATTATTATAAAGAAAGTACAATGAATGTCTTAAAAAGATTAGTCTGTTCGCAATTTGTAAATAAAGTGAGCAAGCAATATTTTTTCAAACCGAGAAGCTATAGCAATAGACAGAATTTAAATATACTTGGTATTGAAACATCGTGTGACGATACTGGTTGTGCTATTATTAATTCAAATGGAAAACTATTGTCCGAAGTTTGTCACTCCCAGAACCTCGTGCATTTAAGAAATGGAGGAATCATCCCAGACATTGCACAAGACCTCCATCGAACGTACATTGAACCCACAGTAACTAAAACGTTACAGGAAGCAAAATTAACTATGGAAGATATTGGAGCTATTGCTGTCACACTGAAGCCAGGATTGCCGCTCAGCCTTGTTGTAGGCATGAAATATGCTAAGCATTTAGGACGGCGGTATAATAAACCAATAATCCCCATACACCACATGCAAGCACATGCACTTGTGGCAAGAATGCACCATGATATAACATTTCCATTCTTGGTTCTTTTAATATCTGGAGGACATTGTTTGCTTGCTGTTGTTCAAGATGTTGATCACTTTCAGCTACTTGGAGAAAGTATGGACTGTGCTCCCGGAGAGGTTTTTGACAAAGTAGCTAGAAGCATGAAGTTGAGAAATGTTCCTGAATATTCCCAGATATGTGGAGGCCAAGCTGTGGAAGCAGCAGCATCAAAAGCAACAAATCCTCACATGTTCAAACTTCCTTTACCATTGTCTGAATACAGGGATTGTAATTTTAGTTTAAATGGCCTTAAAACCTCAGTTATGTTCCATTTACATAAAAAAGAAGTAGAGCATCAAACCATAGCTCATGAATTGATACCAGAAGTAAATGATTTGTGTGCTGCTATGCTGATGGCTACTACCAGGCATCTAGTTCATAGAACACAGAGAGCTATGGAATTTTGTAAAAATAATAAACTCATCCCAGAAGAGAGACAACAGCTAGTGGTATCAGGTGGTGTGGCATGTAACAATTACATCTTTAGTGCTTTACAAATGTTATGTAATGACACTTGCTACAGTATTTACAGACCTTATCCTAAATTATGTACAGATAATGGAGTTATGATAGCTTGGAATGGCTTGGAGAAGTGGAATAAAGGTCTAGATATAACCACTGATTTTAATACTTTAGATATAGAAGCATCTAGTCCTCTAGGAGAAAGTTTAATTGAGAAAGTCAGAGCAGCTAAAATACCTACCAAATTGATGAAAATAAAAACAAGCATTTAATTTCTAAACTACTTTTTTAATTTATTTACACTACTACACAATCATATAAATCAAACAATTATCAATTTGATATTAAAATAATCTGTCAGCCTTTTCCAAACTATGTGGGATGGCTTGGTCGGCTTCCAGTCAACCGTTGCAGCTGAATTCCGGTATTTTACATGGAATCACTGCCTATCTGACCTCCACAACCACTGGTTTGTATGAAGAATTGATGCCAAATGTCATGATTTCATGAAATACTACATTTGACATCAATTGTAACTGAAAGAGATGTATTGATGATTTTAATGATTATAATTCTATAAATACATACTTGCTACGCAAATCACATATTAAATTATTGACCAAGATACAACCTGACACATCTGCAAATTGCAAAAAACGTAAGAAAAATTAAATTTCGCGGGCTATCCTGGCGCTTTTTTTTGTTCCTTGTGGAACAGGCTAAGGTCAGAAACCATGCTGCCTAGTCATCAGTTAATTCGTATTTTTTTCCTCACTATAATGCAGATGTAACACATTCTAATGTTTTTGCAATATTTGGCAGCAAATGTATCGTGTCAGCCATCTCGGCAAGTTTCGCTGAGGTAGTCAATACTACAATAAAATTCTCAGCTTCATATTACCGAGATCGCGCCTGTTTCAATGATTCCACATATTGTCCAGTTGCGTAGACACTTGAAACACAAAAGTACACCAATTTTACATTACAAAATTAACTTTAAATCAATTTGCGAATAATTAAAACAGCCACTGAACTCCACTCGAAAAAATCCCGCCAAAAAAATACCTACCCTGACACTTCCACCATAACATAACTTTTTTTTTTGGCTTGCCAAACTTGGGTACTGACTTAAGCGCTTTATACACGATCCATCCCAGCTGTACGTCCGCTCAAGGCCGCGGCGCTGGATGTTACAGTATCTGCTACACGGTCGCCAACCGCGTCCCGACAGAGGTGACCTTGGTGGTTTACAATCGTGTCGTGACCAAATTTCGTACATCTCTGCCCGTCGCCAACCAAGCTCACCTCTGTCGGGGACGCGGTTAGCAACCGTGTAGCAGGCACTTTAGTGACTTGAGTATTATTACATTATTAGTAGGTATTATTTTTTATTTACTCCATATTTACAGACCACTTTGTACAGACTACAGACCACCTTCAAGATTGTATGATTGTTTTGAAAAAGTAATGGATGAAGTGTTAGTGCTCAAGTAAGTCCATCATTGTTTGTGGCGAATAGAAACTACTGGCATATGCACTATGTTTCAGTCATACAATCTTGCAAATCTATTTAAGGAGCCTACTACTTACTAGAATAACTCCCACTACTGCATCATGATTAGATACTCGTAATATTTATACAGATATTTTACCTACCCACAAAAAAAAAACTTATAAAAATAAACAAAAAAAAGCTACCACTGTTAACCCCAAATCTAAAGGTCGTTTGGAAATATTTAAAACTAAACTCAAATAAAGTCCCACTATTGTCAACTAATGATGACCCTAATCAACATCATCATCATGTATTGCAAGCAATTTGACACTACTTTTATTCCTAAAACGATTTCGGTAATTTTATAACACTTCCTTCAGTGACTGGGCCACCATTGGTATCACAGAGTAAATTATAATAGAAAATTGGTATTAATAAAAGTAGAGAACGGCTGTATGAGCTGTATGACGAACGGACATAGATTAACACTGTAGAATTTAATTTATATGTTAAGAATTATTCTAAATTATATACAAAAGTTTGTTATTTGGCGAAATCTCGCTACATGTTCAAAAATCAAAAATAGTGCTAATGTAATTAAAATGACTTGGGATTGGGAATCATTGGGATATTATTAATAGCGAAACGGGAAGGTCTTGCAACCGAAGTAGTGATTGCAGCCTTGCTATAGATGATCAGATTTCCAAGTCACCGCGGCATTTGAAAATTTCTTTGCAGGGATTCCCGTATCGACTACAAAATCTCTAAATTCATCAAATACTGTTGCAGAAAAGAAAACGATCCAGTTTGTGAATCCCAATTTAATTTACAATATGTCACTTGTAATAATGTAACTAAAATGTTAAATGTTAAAAAGACTGCAGATCTATGAGGTAATTCTGTTGACGTTGCTAGGTCTATAATAAACATTGTAGCACCTACTTTAGCATTAATTTTTTAATAATTGTAAATATTGTGGTGAGTTTCCTGATCTATTGAAATATAGTAAAATATTCTAATCTACTAATTATAGACCAATATCAGTGCTACCTACTTTTAGTAAAATTTTTGACAAAATTATTTTAGATCAAATTCAAAGATATTTTATTATACACAAATTATTACATAATGGCTGATCTGTCAGACAACAGACACAAAAGAAAATCTATTGTTCGTGGTCACCGGTGACCTGTGTGACAGATGAGGTAATAAAAAAACAGTTTGGTTTCACAAAAGGTCGTTCAACAACTGATGCTGGTGTTGAACTTTTGGGACACATTTATAATGCATGGGAAGATAAATGCGATGCGTTGGGCATTTTTAGTGATTTGTCTAAGACTTTCGATTGCGTTCTCCATGATACATTGATCAGGAAGCTGACTCCAGAGTAGTAACTCTGGAGTCCGGGGCGCCTCTCTGGATCTTCTTACTTCATACTTAAGTAATAGGATTCAGAGAGTTGATGTGAACGGTAAAAGGTCTCCCGGATCTGTAGTCAGAATGGAGGTTCCTCAAGGCTCAATTCTGGGTCCTTTTTTGTTTCTAATCTATATCAACGACTTGCCGTACCTCATAAAGGTTAAACATGATATAGTGCTGTTTGCAGACGACACTTCACTTTTATTTAAACTCAAACGTCAGCAGGTGGTTGTTGATGATTTAAATAAACTGAAGTTAACTGGTTTAAATCAATAATCTTCTCCTTAACGCGAAAAAAACAAAATTCATAAAGTTCATACTACCCAATGTAACACAAGTGATCACTAGTGTGTCAATAAAGGGTGAAGAGTTGAAACCCGATGATTCCACAGTGTTCTTAGGTTTAACTTTGGATGCGCAGCTTCAGTGGAGCCCCCATATAGATAAGCTGTCCAAAAAACTTAGCTTTGCAGCATACGCCATGAGGAAAATTCGTGGTTTAACTGATTTAGAGACAGCTCGTTTATTATACTTTAGTTATTTTCATAGTGTGTACGGCATTCTGTTGTGGGCAAATGCAGCCGATATTCAGTCAATTTTTGTTTTACAGAAAAGCGCTACTCGTGCAATTTATAAATTAAGTCCCAGACATTCCCTCAGAGACAAATTAAAAGGGACATAGGGAGGGATATTATGACTATGGCCGGCTATCCGCTGTTATACAAAATAATATTATGACATATAAAGTTCTGTTAAGAAGGGTAGACTCTTCATATGTTATGGTGGTGAATCAGACCCGCAGTCCTCAGGGTTTTCACTTGATGTTATCCACGTGCTTGTTCAACAATTCCAGTTGTACGTTATGTAAGCTTTGCTGCCCTTTTTATAGTGAGTCTGTTCCTTTTTTAACCGACAAAAAAAAGGAGGAGGTTATCAATTCGACCGTATACACAGTTGATACGACAGAGGGGCTTTCCTTTAAACTGCCTATACTAGGTACTATTTTCAAGCTCTGTACCAAAAATCAATTAAATCGGAGCAGTAGTTTAGTCACAAACGATTTTTTAAGTTTTGGCCTCGTTTGAACACGATGTATCTTTCCTAACAGCTGATTATGTCTATACGCACAGGTCATGCACCTTAAAACGATAAATCTGAGTATAACCTACGATACGACGCGTTGTTGCCGTTCTCACGCAAGTCACAAGTACATTTTCGCTATAAGATGGCAATGCAAACAAGGATAATGGGTATAAAGGGTGGTTGCGTTTTACTCTGAATTGTAAGCTATTTAGTTTGTTTGAAAAAAAAAAAACCTCATTTATTATTATTTTTATTTTTATACCGTATCGAATTAATACTAAACACGTATTTTTTTTTTTTTTTTTTTTTTTGGGGGGTGGGAAATCATCTAATGACTCTTTCCGCTCTGGGGTGGAGCGGAAGGGCGTGTCAGACTCTTACTGACTAAAACCCACCCCTGTTCCTCCCTGCCCTACGCGCCCGGGGGCGAGGTAACTCTTTCGAATTTATCCTCCACCCCCGGGCAGGCACTGGCCGTGGCAGGCCCCGTCCTTTGCTGACAACTCTTTGAGGCGCGCGTGGAACACTACGCGCCGTCGACTCTCGGGCCTGGTGCTGATCGGACGGCGAGTTACCCGCTACTCGCCGTCCGCAGGCCCGGGTCTACGGTGGCCGGAGATCGTCTCGCAGCCCCCGGCGTCTCCTGCGACGGCTGCTGCTGGGGGCGCTAGGGCGACTCGGTCTCTGTTGAATCTCCCTAACGTGTGCCGCCTCCCTCTTCGCGAGCATTACTGCTTCGCAGAAGTTGGAGACGGCCCCCCATTCCCTCTCACTCCGTACCATGGCCTGAACCAGGGCACGGCGCGAGAGGTCGCTGCCGCCTATCGCATCCACGAGGACACGGCGGTGTTCTGCCCAGGCGGGGCAAACCTCCACTAAACACGTATAGTATACGTAGTTTAATTTAATGCCCCTCTGTCACATCAACGTTGTATATTTTTTTTTTTCTGTGGACATTACTGTGAGCACTAAAAGACCGCTCTACAGCAGCAGAAGTGCAAGGTGCTAATATAATACAGACAGCAACTTTGCTTCCACCACGTTGATGATCTTCTGATGAATGCGACCGTGGTCGCTGGAGGTGCTTTGACCATTCTCCAGATGCACCGCCAATTGTACAACAGCGGGGAGACTTTCATAAATGGGGAACGATAATATACGAAAAATCACCTCATTGCAGCTCACATATTGACCAACTTGATAGTACCTACGTGATTTCATCGTAAGTATTAGAAATCTGAAAAACTGGTATTCAGCTGCATTCGGTTAGACTGAAAGCCGACCCCAAGGTAGTTGGGAAACGGCTAGGCAGATTGATTTATAGCAAATACATTTGATGGATTTCACTGAATTGCAATATTCCACTTTGCAATGTGCTTTGAAAAAAAATATATATATATTTGGTAAGTAGTGGCGATTACGGTACAATCTAAGCGTTGTCGACCACGAAATCGTTTCCTTTCACCCTCTTTGAAATAACTTTTCGTTCCATACAAAATGTAAAATGAATTTTCTTCATATTTTTTTTTCGTGAATTTACCGAGTTTTTATTAGTTATTCTGCTATTTGAAGCGGAGAAAAATCCAACAAATCAAAGATCATTAAAATCGGTTTTTGAGTTATAAATGGTGTAACTAACCCGACTTTGTTTTATATATTAATAGATTATAAATTATTTTTATACACATTGCTTTATTAATAAACGACGTAGGCAACAAAAATTATTAAAAAATTGTTTTTACTAATTTTTGTTTTTTTTTTTTGTTTTTTTTTTTGCTTTGATAGCAAGGCTGTTATCACTACTTCGGTTGCAAGACCTTCCCGTTTCGCTATATATATATTTATATATAATTCGACTTCATTTCGCTGAAAGTCGTTTGACAAACACTCATTTATCATACATTCAAAACTCATAATTTTGTAAGTCAGAATCATTTTTAGGCATAAATTTTATATCCATAATAATTAAAAAGTAGAACCATCATAAATCGCAGAAAGTTCACTGTCAGAGTCGTCTGTTGGCATACATTCATAACAATAGTCATTAAAAACTATCAAATCTCAGAAAGTTAACAGTTAAAGTCATCTTTTGGCATACATTTCATATTCATAATAACTGAAAGCATTGATTGAGATAGATTGATTTCTTGAGACTGTTTAATTCATTAATTAATTTTCTTTTGAATGTATTAACACTCAATAAAAGTTGATTGTGAACATTTATGTAATTTTTAACTGACTTCAAAAAAGGAGGTTCTGCATTCGGCCCGTGTGTATATCTTGTTTATCCGCGATTTTCTCGAAAACTACTTTTACGACTTTTACGATTTGGTTTTCGTTATTCAAATGCATATTTTTTATTTCCCTGTAAGAAGTGTGCAAAAAAGCACCATGCATGCAGCAAGCATGTAGCATGCATCATGCAAGCAAGCCTGCAGCATGCAAGTGAGCATTATTCGGTAAAAAAGCTATTTTATAGAAATGGCAATGTGCCTTATAAAATTATTCCAAATGAAATTCTGCTATCTTCCTACTAAGCCAAGTGAAATTGTACCAAATAATCGTCGCATAAACGAAATTATGCCGAATTTTAACTTCACGAAAGGTAATTATGCCAAATAAAATTCTGCCACCTTAAAAGTATGCCATTGTAAATTGGGACTTACACATTCGGCCAAACAATAATTATATTAATTCATTTTTAAGCCATATAAATATTCGTTTAAAGAAGATTATGCCAAGTCTGTGCTAAATACATTTCGGAGCACTAAGTTTCTGCCACATAGAGGGAATCCCATAATTATCGGAATCCTAAAAAGATAATATGAAAACCAACTAAGTCAGGATTTACAATTTTTAAATTGTAACCGTTTTATTTAAATAAATTAATTAAAAAAACAAGTCATCCTAAATTAAGATCTTCAGCTAACATGAAAACTTTTACCTTGCCTAAATGCAACAATACATATGGTATGAGAACACACACCTATATACTACCAAAAATAATAAACGAACTTCCTGCGGACATACAAAATAAATACCTCTGCAACCCAAAAAAAAGCAAGAAGTGAATTAAAAAAGCATTTTACGCAAATTACTCATTTTGATTATATACTTTAGTTTGATATACTTACTACTATCTTTGTGCTTTATTAAGTACTTGAAAACAATATTACAATGTAAAACTCACAAATTTATCATTTTAGTTAATATCTTATATATAGTTATTCCGAACTCCTTAGCCATATATATAAGCCATTAAAGGCTTCTGTGGTTTGTAGCATATATATGTAATACTTTGTTATAAATATTTTGATCACTAACAAAAAATAAAAATAGAATTAACCTACAAATTCATTTGCTCTCATGCACATCCCTCATTTTATAATAATCCTGATTGTCTAATAATAGTAATCATGGTTTTATAATTATTTACTACGATTAAAATAACGATTTTTTAACGTTAATAACGTTAATATTAATACTATTTAACGTTAATACTATGAGTGGTGCGCGGAGGCGAAACGCCGGGGCGTAACTGCGCTGCCGCGACATCTCGCGGCTCGGCGGACAGAGCTGCGGCAGGATCTCATGGCGACATGGAGTGAGCGACTGTCGCAACCCAGCGCTGGGCAAGCGCAATTGCGGCGGTAATGCCATACTCTTTGAGGAGTAGCTAGAGAGGCGCCACGGCGTCCTCACCTTCCGCCTGACGCATGTCCTCACCGGTCATGGAAGCTTCGGGAGGTTCCTGTGTAGGATAAGGCGGAGGGAAACGCCCGGGTGTCACCACTGTGAGGATCACCCAGAGGACACGGTGGAGCATACTGTGGAGTTGTGCCCCGCTTGGGCTGAGCCCCGCCGTGTCCTTGTAGAGGCGATCGGCGGCAGCGACCTCTCGCACCCGGCCCTGGTCCAGGCCATGGTACGGAGCGAGAGGGAATGGGAAGCAGTCTCTTCCTTCTGCGAAGCAGTAATGCTCGCGAAGGAGGAGGCGGAACGGGTGAGGGAGGCTCAACAGAGACCCTCACGCCCCCAGCAGCACCCGCCGCAGGAGACGCCCCGGGCGTAGGACGTCGCGAGACGATCTCCGGCCACCGTAGACCCGGGCCTGCGGACGGCGAGTAGTGGGTAGCTCGCCGTCCGATCAGCACCAGGCCCGAGAGTCGACGGCGCGTAGTGTTCCACGCGCGCCTCAAAGAGTTGTCTACTGCCAACTAGAACTTCGGAGATACACAATGGAACTCTTCAATAAATGATAGCAAACCTTCCAGAATTGCTGCAATCGCATGTCTGTATATTGTTTTCACAACTTACATCACGCTGATACGCTCTGAAGGCGTATACAGATTTGTACAGTTCACCCTGATACACCCTAATTTCACCAACTATGTTCAAATTCCCTATTTTTTCTATCAATTCGGGCATAACTTTACTATTAATTTTGTTTTAGAATGCGGTACAACAACTAAGAAGTGAAAAATAAAAAACTTTTTACAAAAAAAAACAACAGACATAAATAAATAAATAATAAATAAATAATATTAAAAAATGCAAAATAACTTTAATTTCGGAAGTCGGTGTCAAATAACGAAGAAACCAAACTAGAAACACCGACTTCCGAAATTAAAGTTATTTTGCACTTTTTAGTCTGTAAACATCCTAACGCGCGAAACCGCCCCATCCGTCAACATCCACATTGACATGTTTACGACTTTGTTTACATAAAACGGGTCGCTGACGCTTCTATTGGTGCGAGGCACTTGAAGTTTTTTTTTTGGGTTGTTGTATAAACAGACCTTATAATAAAATGTAAACAATACTTGTGTTACGAGAGTTGAATTCTAATCAAATACTGTTATAAACGATTTGGCGGGAATAGTGTCTGTTCACGTGATAAGTTGGTTTCTGATAAAACCACTGTATCAATCTACACGAAATTTTGCATGTTACACTATGAATAGACAAGTAATCTAATAGCATTGTTTTTTTTTGTACAGTCCGATAAAATATTTTCTTATTATTCATACTGAAACTTCATATTACGGAAACAAAACAAAGTAACTGCTTTTTCAAATTGCGTTTCTGCGTTTGCGTTGCGTTTTTTTTCTAATACTATGTAATAACTACCTTAGAATAAATACATACCCTCAAACTTTGAATAACACATACAAGCTCACATCATTCACGTTTACAATAACAATACGAATAAAATCGGTTGACCTTGATAAAAATGTTTTTACGTAATATTTCTTCAAAATATTTATATAAACCGATAAATACATACTCAACATAACACATAAACAAACACAAAACTGTTTAAAACACACAATTCTAGCAAAATTTCGTCCGCCATTCACAAACGTAAACATGCAACTAAAAACTTTTTTTAAATTTTTTCGAAACAGTATTTGTCTATGGAAATGTTTGTTAAACTACGATACTATCACTCTCCGAGTGTATAAAAATTTTCACAGGAATATGACCTTTATTTTTTTAACAATAGAGGTTGAAACCGCGCGAGTCGACGGGGCACTCTGTGGCCCATTGGACGTTGACGGTTATTTTCGATTTTGGGCACTCTGCACCCCATTGGATGCTGACAGGTTTTATGGAAATCGGTTGTATTTTTTTTGTAAAAAGTTTTTTTTTTATAAGTACTTTTTCTGAACCAGAATAATTATTTTTTCTAGATCGGGTGTAAAAAGACAGTTTCCGAAGCCGCAAGCCACACATTGTACCCATTGACTGGCCTGTTGGTCTAGTGGTTAGTGACCCTGACTGCTATGCCGGAGGTCGTGGGTTCGATTCCCACCCAGGACAAATGTTTGTGTGATGAGCACGATCATTTGTTCTGTGTCTGGGTGTAATTTATCTATAATATGTATGTATTTAGAAATATATAAGTATGTATACCAGTTGTCTAGTACCCATAACACAAGCTCTGCTTAGCTTGGGACTAGATGGCGTTGTGTGATAGTTGTGGAATATTTATTTATTTATTATTATTATTTGGATCATTTTTTTCCACTAGACCATACCTGGGAATCCACTGGTCCTGGAGATATTGAAGGTCAAAATCACAATTTTTTCTTTTACTTTTTTACGAAAATGAATTCCAACTGTTATTTAAACTTTATTCCAAACAAACATTACCAGAATTTTCGATATTTTTCTTCGAAATTTCAAAATTACGCATTTGCAAAAACGCAATGAATATCAAACGTATCCGACAAGCACCTACGTGGCTTAGAGCGAAGGGGCGGGGTTTATCTCCACTTGCCTGGGTTCGCGTTACATTGCGCGCGATATTTTTTTTTTATAATACCTTAAAATAAAATTCATTTCCCAGCCATAGTTTTTGCGCAAAACTACTTTGTTAGATGTACGCGTAGTTGACTACTTTATGTGATATTGTGTCTTTTTACACCTGTAGCTGTATAATCTAGTAGAGTATAACTAATACGAGATATTGATTGTCTAAAAGTTTTATATCAATGTTGGTTGTCGAAATCGACTAATCGTAATAAGTACCCTTATTAAACTTAGTTGATTTTGAACAGATTTTTTCTAGTCTAATGCAAACAAAACCAATGTAGTATCAGTCAGTAGTATCTCAAAGCAAAATGTTAGTTATTAGTGCTCGTTTGCTCATATGGAGATGATGAGAGGTGTATCATTATATTCATTCTAGGAAGAAACATTTTATCGATATGGATCTCCTTAGAGAATAGTCATTGTTTTTGTTTGGATCTCTATTAAAGCTGTCACATCACATTGTCAATTTGTCACATGTCAATGCCATTTTTGATGTTCACTTCGGCCAAAACTTCGGCTTTCTTCCAATTCAATCTGTTTGCATTTTGCAATCACTTTTTGTTTGCAGTACAGGTCTATAATGAATTAAATTATAGTATAACTTCACAAACCATATCAGTTGCCAAATTATGTGCAGCGACGTAACCTTATTACCGTTGTACTAAAGAGTGCATCTTGTTTTGCTAGGTCCATTGCTAACAAAATGGATATTCTGGAGAAGATTTACCGGAACGTCCGACAGCAAATTGCTAATTTGTCGGGAACGGTACCAAAAACTGTTGATCTACTTAATAAATCAGTAGGGAATGTGAAGTTGCCTCCTTGTACTAGGGACAATGTACTGTACTATTATTTACCATTACAAGGCCTGGCTAGTTACACAACTTTGTCAGTCAGTGTGATGAACCCTCATTTAATGGTCAGGTATGTAATCATTATAATATCATGAAACTTTTATTCATGTAGCTATATTGAATAAACTTTTTACTTGAGATTATTGTCTTCTTTTCAGATTGTTTCCACACAGAGATATCACAGATATTTTATTTTTAACTGCGGGAGGCGGTGCAGGATTATGGCTCTGGGCAAGACCTCACATGGCTGCAGCAGCTCCGGCTAGGCGTTTCTCATGGGCATTTCTTGGAGGTTGCTTGTGGCCACTGGGATCAATTTTCTTATGGGCCATCCTAAGAAGCTCAGTTGGCCAAAGACCAGTTGTAGGCACAGTATTAGGTGTTACGACAGGAGCAATGCTCACTAACATTGCTTTGGATTATTTTCACTATGTAGAACTTATGTTCTGTGGTGAAGTAACACTACCTGAAGAGACATACAGTCCCAACAGTGATGATGAAAAATATGATATTGATATATAAGAAATATTCAACAATGTTACTTTATTCTTTACTGGTTAAAATTGATTTAATGAAAATGGAAGATATTTACTTTTATTGTCTGTGGGCACAGCCGGTTTGTGAGTTGATTACGTTTTCTTAAAGATGTCTCCCTGACTAACTCACTAAACTGTCTTCATGTGTGAGGCTGATGAAAGGCCAGTGACTGACTCACAAACCGACCTTATATGTCCAGAGCAAATTATGCACATTTGGTAGTTGTTAAGTCTTACTATGTTATATTGGTGCACCTTCTAGCATGTTGATGTTGTATTATCTTTCAAGGTCTGTCTAGTCTTTCACTAAGTGCTTCGAATAAAATATATAAATAATTTTTCCTATGCATTGTAATTTTAATATTATTCCCAATTAATCCAGGAATGTTATGGTGTTAATACACCCTTAGAATGGTTCATTATATTTGTCAAAGTTCGTTCTGCTTCTATTAACATATTCCAAGCAGTGAAGACTTGTAGAATACTGGTAGAACAGGAGTTGTCCCCAACTTACAAACATTAAAGTTCTAATAGCAACACCAAAACTGTTGCAAACAAAAAAAAACCAGTTCAGTGAGTTTGACTTGCATAAATATTTATTGCAGTCCGACCTACTGTTTAAGTGTATCCCTTCTTCTTCTTCTTCTTTTCGTGTTGATATTGACTCAAATTTTGTCCGACCAGTATGTAGCAACCTGGATAGCTTTATCATTAGCCTCGTTTAAATCCCTCAAATTGCAGGTGGTTGTGCATGCTGGGCAGGCAAGGGGGTGACGCAAGTCCTGTGAAGGGGCTCCACACTGGCACTGGGTTTGGGATAATAATAATAAAATGTTTATTTTTCTCTCCACAATATTTTAAAGATTACAATCGTAACTTCCATAATAGAGTAAGCAATTAAATAAACACTACAATATTGTGCGAGACTGGTGCCTAAGCTAGGCTAGAAGCCTGTGTTTCAGGTCACCAGGTCTCCACCCCGAGTAACAGTGTCTAGACGTAACCAACATGACGGATGGTAGTGTATCCCTAAAACCTTATCACAAGTGTACATTTCTTAGTTTGGTAGGTGTGGTAACTTTGACTTTATGCCGGAGGAACTGTCAATCGACGTCAACAACAGGTGTATTCGCTAACTCAGTTGAAATCAACTTGATAGGGACTTTGCAGTACATTACTCGGTGGACATGGATTATAATAGGCACTACGGTTTTCCTATATGTCATAGCAGCAATGTACAGCAAAGTGCCTATCAAATTGATGTCAACTGAGTTAGTGAATACGCCTGCTGGTCCCTACTACCATTGGTCGATTAGTTTAGTACATATCATCCATATAGATATACTTATTAATCTTATACCCTGACTACTACACTACGTAAGGCAGAACCATGAACTAATTAATGGAGGCTGTGCTATCATGCCGTGACTCTCACGTCACCAGCGGCGGAAGCGCGGGTGGGTAGCTACGGAACTTGTAAACTACCGTCACTATCGCCCCGCTGCTTTCGTAGCCTAATATCTAGGTATTGTACGGGACACCAGCCCGATGTACAATATCGGGCTGGTGTCCCGCAACTCCACGTTCAAAGCGCGTATTATATTAGTGCTCTGTGGCGCGTATGGGTGGGACAGGTTGGTCATTCGATCCACCCCAGCTCCACTGGGAAGGTAGTATCTGGTACTTGGATAACCTATTAGTCGTAAGGATATAATCGGACTGCTTATATTGCGCAGTTGACATAACTACATCGAAACTGTCAATAGACTGCGCAGTCCATTTGCAGCCGGCATACAGTTCCATGACATCCGGCGGTTTCGATACAGTTATGTCAGGTACTCCTCGTGGTTGTCAAGCGCAAGAGTAATAAATATTGCCTATCAAAATAATAGTCGACTTTCTCATATAATTTTATTACAAGTATACACTATGGAAAGTGATGTTACATAATATAGTTAATTGTTCTGAGGGGGCTTCGACCATTCCACATTGAGGATCAAGTGATCGTAACCATGCCCATTTAATGTCTGGATAGCTTTAGCAGCATCAGCACGGAACTTGAAGTGAACATACGCAAATCCTTTGCAATGTCCAGTGCTCTGAAACAAAACAGACGTTTTTTTTTTTCAAAATTGTGCATAGAATAACAACAAAGGCTAGTCCGGTCCAATTAGACCAAAAAATAGGGGTGAGGTTACAATAATTCACACTTGGCTGAAAATTGGTAAGATTGTTCGAAACACTATTAGAAATGAAATGTGAAAAGTCATCGATCTGACACCTGGAAAAAAAATTACTCGGGGTCAAAGGTCACAAAAATGGGGTTTTCGCGATTTTCAGCAAAACGGTAAGTTTTATCAGCAGTCGGTGTTTCTAGTTTGGTTTCTTGGTTATTTGACACCGACTGCCGAAATTAAAGTTATTTTGCATTTTTTAGTATTATTTATGGAAGTCGGTTGTATTTTTTTTGCAAAAAGTTTTTTATTTTTCACTTTTTAATTGTTGTACCCCATTCTAAAACTAAATTAATAGTAAAGTTATGCCCGAATTGATAGCCCCAAAAATAGGAAATTTGAACGTGTCAGGGTGAACTGTACAAATCTGTATACCCCTTCAGAGCGTATCAGCGTGATGTAATGTTGTGAAGTGGTGAAAACAATATACAGACATGCGATTGTAGCAATTCTGGAAGGTTTGCTATCATTTATTGAAGAGTTCCATTGTGTATCTCCGAAGTTCTTCATCAGATCTTCACCAAATTAAAATGGGACCACATGTGAAGCTTATGTGTGTTACCTCATAACTTTTTACTACGTGAACCGATTTTGAAGATTTTTTTTTATTTGAAAGCTGTTGCTTCACATGTGGTCCCATTTTAATTTGGTGAAGATCTGATTAAGAACTTCCCATTTTATACAGATTTGTACAGTTCACCCTGATACACCATAGTTTCACCAACTATGTTCAAATTCCCTATTTTTGGGGGCTATCAATTCGGGTATAACTTTACTATTCATTTAGTTTTAGAATGGGGTAAGTACAACTAAAAAGTGAAAAATAAAAAACTTTTTACAAAAAAGACAACCGACTTCTAAAAAGAAAATACACTAAAAATTAAAAAAATTACTTTAATTTCGGAAGTCGGTGTCAAATAACGAAGAAACCAAACTAGAAACACCGACTTCCGAAATTAAAGTTATATTGTTAATTTTTAGTGTATTTTCTTTTTTGAAGTCGGTTGTTTTTTTTGTAAAAAGTTTTTTTTAAGATATAACGATTCAAAAAGTTGAAAGAGTTGTAATGGTCATAATATGTATAAGTACACCACGTATATACATCACTGAAGCTGTAACACAAGTAAAAACTCTTGAGTGCCGCTCCGGAATGAAAACACGTGTTTATTGTAACCTATATTTTTTAACCTATTTTATGCTGTTTTGAATTTTATAACAGCAATGTCAGAATATCGTTTTATTTGTGCTAAACTTTTGACTGAAGGTGAAATTGTTACTGTTGAACGTGGTATGAAGACATTAATCAATGCAAGTACTGAAAGAACTGATGAATTTTCAGAATATCTTAAAAAGCTGTCCATACATGTGGAGTGTCGTAAAAAATATACTCGAAAGTGTTCTATTGTTGCAGCTATTAAAAGACAACATGAAGAACAAGAAGCCAATACATCTAGTAAAAGTCCTCCTTGTACTAGAGCACGTGTAAGTGAATCAGCTTTTTGTTTTAAAAAACAATGCTTATTTTGCGGCCAGGAGTTGAATGAAGAGCGTGAAAATAGAAAGTCCTTGGATTCTCGCCGTAAAGTACAACTACATTCAAAGATTTGATTCTGGAAACAGCTCAGGCTCGTTCTGATGCTATGGCAAAAGCTGTTCTTGCTCGAGTAGAATACGAATACGATTTAGTTGCTGCTGAAACTAAGTATCATCATGACTGCTTCATTCCTTCTTGAAACCGAATACTGGGGTTAAAGCCGGTCGACCTCAAGATGAATCTACGAATATGGCAATGGAGGAAATATTCACTTACATCGAAAATAGCGATGACTGTTCACTTTGAACGGATTGAAAAATGTTTGCAACACTACAAACGTAGATAACAGGACGCTAAAGGTTCGATTAAAACTGAGGTATGGTGATAAAATAATTATCACTGAAAAATCAGGAACATCAACCTTCTTATGCTTAGTAGACAATCATCATGATATTTTAAATCAAGGTTGGTACGAAAATAAAAACGAATATAAAAGAAGAACGACTCAGAATTCTAGAAGCTGATGCGGCAATCATTCGCGAAGATATTCAATCAACAGTGTTAGATAATTCTAACTACCCTCCACCAGGTCGCATGTTTGAAGATTTAAACAATGAAATGCCGGAGTCGCTGACACATTTTTTGGAGCGAGTGATTTAAAAAATAAAAGATTAAATTTAGATCATTTAAAATTAATATGCACAAATATTAGCCATAGTATCATGACTGCTGTTCGGCCGAGGTTTTTTAAGCCTAAATTACAATTAGGTCTCTCGGTTTTTTTTCATCGACGGTTTGGGTCTAAACGTTTTTCATCTTTCGGTTTGTGTGCATCTTATCAATGATACAATAATAATGTACGAGGCAGCAGCAGTTTTTCATCGTCCTCCTCATGTCCTACGACCAGAAAGTGGCACACTTATTCAATACGTTGCAGACAATGCTGATATTAATGTAAATACGCTAGACGGTAATAATACGCCACATAATGGGTATTATTCAAATTGTTACTCCAAAGATTAGGAATTAAAGAATAGGCTTTTTTTCTTGTGGGGTGGGAAATCATCCAATGACTTCTGCCGCTCTACGTGTCAGACTCTTACTGACTAAAACCCACCCCTGTTCCTTCCTGCCCTTAGTGCGAGGTAACTCTGTTTCGAATTTATCCTCAACCAACCACCGGGCAGAAAATCTCAAAAACGGTGGCTCTTAGGAAAAAAGTATTTAGACATTTTTCATAGATAAGTATCTGATCTACAATTTTTGTCTGGGCTAATTTTATGTTAAAACTTTTGCCGAAAATCGAAACCGAAAACCGTTTTGCTGAAAATCGCCAAAAACCCGTTTTTGTGACCTTTGACACCGAGTAATTTTTTTTTCTTGGTGTTGGATCGATGAGGACTTATCACATTTCATTTATAATAGTGTTTTGAACAATCCTACAAATTTTCAGCCAAGTGTTAATTATTGTAACCTTTGATGTCTAAATTGACCGGACTATTTGTATAAATTTTACATGGTCGTATACTGAATATCGGATGTCATGTCGCCTGACTTATGATCCCCATTAGGTCTATTCTGGCGATAAATGGGTTTATGAGGACAGCCGTAAATGTATAGTCATGTAGTATCTTTCCAAGCCTGTGCTTGGGGTCGCGTGTATAACTTGATGTCTAGGCGTGCGTTACGTCATGTGTACGTTATGCTCGTTTTCGCCAGCACACCAAGCGGCACCTAAATGAATGCCTAATTAAAAGCGCACTATTTTATTTTGAACGTTTTGCTCAGCGCCGAGAGTTGAAAGCCCATCACAAATAATATTTAAGCATTCATCTAGGCGACTTATAAATAGTGAAAATTTTGTAGATACAATTTGGAACAAAAAAAAACTTTTTAACAAAAAAATTAACCGACGAAAAAGAACTAAAAAGCAAAAAATAAATAAACTTTTAAGTCTTGAGTAATGAGCATATTTACCTACATAAAATATCAAATTTTATATAAACTACGTTTGAGTCGGCGCCAAACAACAATCTGATTATTAAATATCTAAATTTTATAAGTACTTACAAATGAAGAAGGCTGTAAGTAGGTAATTAATCATTTTATTAATTGGCGCCGACTCAAAATTAGTTTATATAAAATTTGATATTTTATGTAGGTAAATATGCTCATTACTCAAGACTTAAAAGTTTATTTATTTTTTGCTTTTTAGTTCTTTTTCGTCGGTTAATTTTTTTGTTAAAAAGTTTTTTTATTTTATGATTTTTTGTGGCTCGCATCATCTTGTAACACTCTGAGGCTAATTTCTAATTCTTCATCATTCCTCTTGCCACTGAGCTGATGAAATAACCATCCTTCCATGAAGTTCCCAGGATATTGACCAGTTGAGGTTACCTCCAATACTGTAAAGACGTCTTTGCTTCAAACCATATTAAGTGGTATTTGTCACTAAAACTAGTTTTATATCTAACTACTATTGTTTAGGAAAGCTATGGTTTCCATCATCAGCTCAGTTTCATGATGTGATGGTTCCTAAATGCAAATACCTGATTAAGTTATGAAAAGTAAACAGAAACAATATTCGTGCCCAATTTTCGAGGTTCTCTCTCAATTTTTTTAGGATCCCATGATCAGATCCTGATGTCCTTGACATGGGACCACCCTTGAGGTATACCCTATCCAATAAAAGAAGAATCATCAAAATCGGTTCATAAATAACAGAGTGAGGGCCGAATATACATACAGAAACGCTAAATGTATCCACAATTTTCGAGGTTTTCTCTCAACTTTATCAGGATTCCACGGTCACATCCTGACTTCCTTATTATGGGACCATCCTTGAGGTATACCCTATCTAACAAAAAAAGAATAATCAAAATCGGTTCATAAATAACGGAGTGAAGGCCGAACATACATACAGAAACGCTAAACGTGCCCACAATTTTCAAGGTTTTCTCTCAATTTTATCAGGTTTCCACTGTCAGATCCTGACTTCCTTGATATGGGACCACCCTTGAGGTATACCCTATCTAATAAAAAAAGAATAATCAAAATCGGTTCATAAATGACGGAGTGAGGGCTGAACATACACAAAAAAAAAAAAAAAAATATATATATACGGTCGAATTGAGAACCTCCTCCTTTTTTCGTCGGTTAAAAATAAAAAAGTCGTAAACCCGAATTGGTGAGCTTTATAAACCTTAAAACATACCTTCTCCTTAGCGAGGTACAGCTTCTGAACGGGACCGAAGCCCTTGACGAGATCGTCAAGATCAGCCTCCACTGCGAAGTTGCTGAGGTTGGAGATACGGATGGCGGCCACGTCGCGCGCGCCCGGCGGCTCACGGCCACTCCCGCGGCCCGCGCCTCCATCGCGCAAGTATGGCGCCACGTATTTGTTGGTCGGTGTGGCTTTCGAATCTGTGAACATATGGTATTGTGAATAATATGGTACTTATTGTTTTATTACCCTCAGCCCTCAGTAACTTGTAAGACAGTTTAAACCTAATAGGTGGCAAAGGTAAGCAGCATCAATGGGGCTTAATTAATTCCTCAAAAGTGCAAGACTGGTCTCAAAAGGGGCACTTTGTTACACAGTCCAGCATGTGAGTCATGTTGTGGATATAGTAGAAGTAATTTACCTCTGTTATCAAAAAACAAATGCGAACAGTATTGGAACATAACATCCTTATATATAAACTCACTAAATTCGATCAATAATAGTACTAGATTAAGGATCAGGAACAAAAATAAGTCGCTCAAGTGGCCACGTTTGCATACACGTAAACATATACATTTCTTAGAAAAAGGTTTAATAATATTAACAACTTCAGTTTATTATAAACCATATTGCTTAAACATAAAGTTTAGTTACCATTGCAAAATATATTTATTTAAGTCCTTTCATTGAAGAAAGGTTTTAGGCAATAAATTTAAAATGTCGCTTGAAAATAAAGTCATCAGTACAAAACTATTTATTCTAAAATGAAACAATTGTTTACAATTTCTAGCTTATTCTATTGTGGAACCAGACGCAGTTCTTGGTATTACATTTCAATGCTCAGAACACAGTAAGTAATGAAAGACGTAGAGTTGATCGCTTGAAACTAAAGTCATCAGTACAAAACTATTTATTCTAAAATGAAACAATTGTTTACAATTTCTAGCTTATTCTATTGTGGAACCAGACGTAGTTCTTGGTATTACAATTCAATGCTCAGAACACAGTAAGTATTGAAAGACGTAGAGTTGAATACTCCAAAATATTTTATTCTATTAATGTAGGTACACCGAATTTCGATGTTACGATTTTCAAAAGTCCGAAATTCATAATACCTAAGAATTTTATAATGTCTATTATTAAAAATCACGAAATTTATTTTACCGAAAGTCGTAAATGCGATTTATTAGTTTTCCGATTTTCATACGTTCGAAGAATCAAATGCTCGAAAGGTTCTAGGTCCGAAAAACGACATTCCGATTTTCAATAATTCGAATAAACTAAAAGTCAACATGTTGTGCTACAAAATTTAGTGACAGAAACAAATCGCTGCAAAACCGACTTCACGCAGTTTGTCTGCCCTACCCTAGAGTGTAATTTACCATCTGCGACGATAAGCTCGCGTGGGGCCGCCCAAACCCCGCAGCGCCGGAGCCGTGACAGAAACCAAACAATGCTTGCTGCATGTTGCATGCCTGCTTGCTTGCTTGCATGCTGCAAATCCCCTGTATTATTGATGAATCACTTCGTTTAGGTTAGAACTGTGACTATTAAAGCGCGAAAGCCGCCGAGTGCCAGATCCCCTCTATTGTTGGTGAATCATTTGGGTTTGGTTAGGTTAGTAAACAATCATAGTTTTAAATGAGAACCAATACACTGTAATAAATGTACTTCTCTTTAAAATTATTATTCAGTTTTACAAGGCGTTTTTATTTCGGAATTGTATTAATCGGTATTTTAATAATCGGAATTCGTAGTTTTGATGTTTCGAATTATCATTAAGTCAGACTTTTTGTTATTCGATATATTGCAACTCGGTATTTAGAGAATAGTAATTATAAACGTTAGGAATATTGAAATTTAGGAATTATAAAAATAGAGGTAATGATAAGTCGGAGTTGTTATATTCCGAATTTTGAACCATTCGGAATTATGAAAATCGGTATTTTGAAATTCGTATTTGTGACTGACGGAATAAAGTTTTTCGTATTTATGTAGTGTACCCATATTTTTTAGGTTCGTTTTGTATGGTGGCAAATATTTTTGACCGATTCAAAAAAATATTAAATACTATTTTACATTGCCGTAAAAAAAAAAGTAAAAAAAATAGAGGGAATCAAGAAACATGTTTTCGGCGTATTCTTTATACAGGATGTAAGGTACATGAACGCACATACGTGTTCCAGTGATTCATGACCCCCTCATGAGTACATGATTCTGGACCCCCTGGCGTTGAATTTTTCGTCGGCTTTTTTCTAATTTTTGAAAAAAAAATCTGCGTTTTTTTTACATTAAACTGTATAAAATCGTTATACCTATCTACCTCAACGAAATTTTTAATTAAAAAATAATTAGTTCGCTTTTTTCGCAAAAAAACGCAATGAAAATAAAATTAAAAGAAGCTCCCTGCTCAGCTGATTTCTTAAGTTCACCGGAGGTCATCGCGGGCCCAGTAGGTACCTACGCACGCAATATCGGCCAAAGACCGCCGCCGACGTTTCTTTGTCGGCATTTCGGCAAATGCACACACAGACCGCCGACTTTCCTTTGTCGGTAAATGCTCACACAGACCTATGAATCTATCAGACGCGACACGTTAGGCATTTTAAGTGTCTACAAAAATTGATATCCCATTGACTACTTTTATTTGAACTTATTTTGAGGGGAGGTTATTTTTATAAACCTTCATCGAAATAAGTAAAGAAAATCTAAAAAAAATGTGTTACAGTTTACTGATAACGACGTAATTCTTAGATACATTTTTGTTATCAACAAAGTGAAGTTAAGTAATACAATACAACAACGTTACTTACACATTTCGTTAAAACCACATTCCTACATTTCGTATACCTACATCAAAATAATTACTGAGTGAGTAGGTAGTAGGTACAACTTAATGCGATTGTACAGTCTATCAATTTTATTGATCTATGAGCAGGCGGCACGTTCAAAAGCGTACCTACACTAATAAATAAAATTTTATTTTTTTAGCATTTCGCCGACGACGAATTTTTGTTTCTTGTTAGTTCCGTGTTTACGTTCATCGCAAACGGATGTGCAGTTGGTAGCGATTTTAGCTTGTTATCGTAAAGTTATCAAAACAAGTTATTTTATGTGTTTGTTAGTATATGTGTGTTTTTTGTTTTGCTTGTTGAGTGTGCTTGTTGTGTGCGAGAGTGTTTTTAAACAACACCTCAGTGCCCAGGAAAATGCTCATGCATGAAGCATGTAGGAGCCTCGGGATCGTAAGAAATGAACGAACTTTAAGGTGAGTTTGTTCATTAGTTAAGTACACGGTCAATAACCGCGTCCCTGACAGAGGTGTTCGTGGTTGGCGAGCGGCAGAGCTGTAGGTACCTACGAAATTTCAAAATTCAAAATCACCAAGTCACTTCTGTAGGGACGCGATTGGCAACCGCAGGCGTTTTATACTACATTCCTGGAGCGCAATGTAGGTACTTACAAGCTTCTTTATTATTATCTATCCTAATCTTTATCTAACCTTATCTTCAGTATTCTTGAGGGATTAAAAATGTATGTGATATCAATGTTGTCGTCATTAGAATAAACAGTTAAAGGTGCCACGGAACATTATACGCATTTGTCGTTTTAAACGTTTAACGCACGTATGCGCTTATGTCTATTAAGTATCTGATCTAGTTGTTTATCACATCGATCGGAAACATCGACCTAAATGTATTTTTATCACAAAGTAGAAAGTTTATCTAGGTACAAACCCGTAGCGGCGCGACCGGGAGGTCGCGCCGCAACGCTAATACACACAGGCACAGGTGTGTCTGTGTATATAAGACGTGGTAGGTAACTACGTATGACGCGCTCACGCGCGCCTACTTCATTGCGAAGCGTTGAGATCGCATTGTTCACAATACATTGCGTGCTTGAAAATGTCAATTTCTGTAATCGATCATTACCGAGATTAATGACTATCATAATTTAGTTACTGACATTAGGTGTAACCTTTTCACGAAGTTTGCGGTATCTTGTTCCTTACAGCCTGTATTATACAAAAGTATTTAAAATAGTGATGATAGCGGTTTCTTTTTTACAAATTTAATGTAATCTTACATCAATGAATGAATTTTTCTATAATGAGTTTAATTAAGCTTATTTTATGTCTGTGTTCGTTAACCATAAGCTCACTAACCATAATAATAAAAATATTTTTGTTAAAACGCGGATAATGCAGTGGGCTGCAATATTGTTAACATTAATGTTTTTATTATTAAGTAAAAATTGTATATTGTGGCTGTTATTTGTCCCTAAATAAATAAATAAATAATATACTTTTCAATACTGAGTAGTGGATTCAAAATTCAAATTTTCCATAGAAAATTTTGATTTATGAACCTGCCAATCAGTGTTTAAACTAATCACATGCATATTTTTATATAAGGCTCAAAGACTTAACTCTCGACTATGACTTGACTCTCTTTAATCGTTTTTACTAGGGTTCTATGCGTTTTGTTTCATAATTATTAATGTATATATTTATCTATAATGTATTTATTGTATATATTATTATAAATAGTACACCTAAGACTACCTACAGTACTGTATTTCCTTTTTTCTTTAAAATCCATCCAAAGGTTGTCTTGAAAAGATCGCTTTTAGCGATAAGGCCGCCCATTGTCTCACCCTATGTAATGTTTTCCTCATATTTTTATTGTAATTTATATGGTGTACATAATAAAGAGTATTCTATTCTATTCTTCATAACATTGGATAAATAAATAATTAATAGTATCCTAGACTTACCAATGCCAGCTGCCTTGGCAGCTTCATTAGCTTTAGTCTGAGCCATTTGAGTGTGCTTGAAGGGGCAGCTAGTGGTCCAATGGTCTCCCTGGCAGGTTCTGCACTTGAAGATCACACTACTGCTTTGTTGCTGAAATAATACAGGAATATTAGTCCACTAAAGCATTCACTTGAGTTCATTGATCAAATATTACATTTAGGCCAATCACTCAGTAGTGCAGGTTATAATGAATACATCTGATCTCATAAATCTATAGCAATATTGTGGTCAAATTTGTTCATGTGGGGTAGCATGGAAGCATAGTAACAGGAAATAGAGCTAGTCGCTTTAACTAAATATAAATCCTATGCCTGAACTTGAGTTACTAAAAATCTGTTCTGAGTGTATACCTTGAGACCATCTATCTCTCCGTCATCAGGGCGCTGGCTTTCTTCTTTGCTGGTAATAAACTGCATGTAGACATCTTCAGCAACATTAGTTGTAGCTGGATTTGGACCAGGTTTATCATTGGCAGAGTCACCAAATTTGCTCCATGTTTTACGCTTGGCAATGTCCTAAAATAATTACACATTTTGCAACAGTTGAGTAAACATTATGGTGGTAATACAAAAGAAAGTAAAAGTGAATGTCAATAATAATAAACATCTGCTTTTTATAATAAATACTCTACTAAAGTTGTAATGTCAAAACAAGAAATACTATAAGGACCAAGACATGCCATATTTATCTACTGATATAAGCCAAATTATCTTGCCTACAATAAAATACTCAGATACCTGACACACATCTTTACCTTAAGACAGCTATTAATTTAGATCCCCTATAGTTTGATAGAACATTTTTCAGCAAATTTGAGTATATAGTTGCTGCTATTCTTCTATCTGACATACTCTATTATACCCAAACACTAGTATGTGGAAAAGAAAAGTTAGGTACACATTACATGCATGTATGTAGGTGCAGAAACATTGATTAGCAGCTCTATTTCAAACATGTATATTGCACTATAGACAGCAGAAAGGCAAAAGTCAGTGATCTTTTGGACTGTTAAAACATTTGGTACATACCTTTGATACAACACGTTTTTCAATTTTGTAAGTACGGACAATCTTGACTTTCTTGTTGTCATTGTCATATTTATATTCCGTTACAATCTTCAATCCATTTTCTACAACTTCAGATGGTGGGGGCAGAGCTCCCTGATCGATCTCAACCTCATCAGCCCATGAGGACTGGATTTCATCAGCTACAGGCATCTGTGAAATGTTCATCAAAATATTTGTAATAACAGCTGTTACAGCTACAGACTAAAGTAGCCTGTGACCCATATTGCAAATAACTAATCTACAATGCCAAATATTTAAAACAAAAATAAAAAGCATTATACACTATGTAATGCACACTAAGTACATGCTAATGGAGAGAATAATTATTAATTTATTATTGGTCTGTCAGCAAACTAAATGCATTTATTGCTCAAATTTCTCACAAAAAGTATAATTCTTAAGCATTTGTCTTAAATAATTTAAAATTAGTGTGGGACGTTTTCCTCCTGTACTAATATATATCACTACTGAACATTGGTTTATCATGTCTTGTGCTCTGTAATCAGAACACAACACAATTTGTCTATATTTTACCTTGGATAGGGACTATATCTGTACCACCGGTATTGAAAATTACAAATATAAAACCTGTACGCAAATGTACAGTAGGTACGAAATGAAATGACGATAGCAGACAGAAATGCTCACGAAACGAAAACCTGACTTTTGTTGGTTAGAAAACGTGAACGTATCTAAAATGATAATTCTTTTTCATAATATGTATTACTTACGTTTTATTTCTGGTACGTTATTGAATAATAACTCGGTTTTAGAATATTTCAATATTTTGTGTAGTTGTCCAGGTTATTCTCTAATTGACATAAGAACCACAAAAATCTTGATTTCCGTCAAAAACTTCAATCCAATGCCCATCGCCCCTTCCCCCGCGCCGCACAGAACATATATAGCGTTAGCGCAGATTAGTTAAGGCTCAATTACACCTTCCGATTTCAAGGGACCCAATTTAGGAACTAACTAACTAGGAAGCAGGAAGCGAGCAATTACACTATCCTAAATTGAACTCCTAAGTCGGCAGTGTTGCCAACTCTTACAAATTCGAGTCCCTAAACAGAATATCAAAAGTCGCTCTAAAGTCTCTTAAAAACTGATTCTAACAGGAGCAGACTTAAAAATAAAAAGAGCGGAATCAGATTTTTTTTTCTGGGAAAGGGACTTTGTGAAATTTAATTTAATTTTAAACACAAACCAAAATACTACTACCCCATTTGTAGCGACAAAGTCTCTAAATTGGCAACACTTAGCTCTAAATTGGGGTGATGCGATTACACTATCCTAAATCGTACACAATTTAGGAAGTCAAATCGGGACGTCCCAATCTCACTAAATCGTACACTAACTGCTCTAACTGCTATTACACCTTCCTGTTTCCTAAATTGGGTCCCTTGAAATCGGAAGGTGTAATTGAGCCATTAGAAGTGTGTACCCAGTATACTATAGTAGTCTTTGGAAGTGTATAACTCTTTATGGAACCGACCAAAGAGTATTATAATATAGAGGGACCGACTCACTCACTCACTACTTTGAAGTGAAAGATATGTTCAGCTGGTCGATTCTGTGGCTAAACTTTAGTTAATCTGACGTGGAGTTGGGAGTTCATATTTTTTTCACAGATAGGTCATGTTATTAGAAGCATCCGCGTACAGTTTTTAAGGCGAGGAAATTAATGGTTTCGGAGATAAAAAATATCAAACTTTGATAAAATAACCTCACTTTCACACTATTTTATTACTTTTGACGTAATTTTGACAGCTGGTGTTGCTATTTTATGGTGTTTTAATAATGCGTTTTGATAATGCAAATAATAAGTCGACGCGCAAATTTTTATGTTTTTTTTTTAATTCGCATTTGTATTAGTTATTTTATTTGTATATAATAATTTCTCAGTGATGAGTGTTTTTTGGCTGAATAACTACGAAAATTTTGATTTATTGACTATTTAAAGTTATTTTTTTCTCTTGTGGTATTTGATAGGAGAAACGAAACGCAATTTTTTCCAGCAATACAATGCATAAGTAGGCTACCCGGAAAAAGTGGTTGGGTTAGGTTAGGTTAGAACTGTGACCCTCTACGCACGAGCCGAGCGAGCGTAGCGAGCGGTGCCGCGGCAGCGGCCGGCGAGTGCCAGAAACGACTAAATTATATAGAAAAAAATTGAGACTTGAGGCACCCCGGCTCAGATCTTTTTGTGTTAGGTTAGGTTACTACATTTTATTTTAAGTATGCTACCCGGAAAAAGTGGGTGGGTTAGGTTAGGTTAGAACTGTGACCCTCTACGCACGAGCCGAGCGAGCGTAGCGAGCGGTGCCGCGGCAGCGGCCGGCGAGTGCCAGAAACGACAAATTTATATAGAAAAAAATTGTCTGGTTCAGTAAATATATTTAAAAAAAAAAGGGGGGGGGGCTTCCGCAACTTTTTCTTCATGGGGGAGCTTCTATACCTTCCTCTCTCACCCTTCCTCCCTTTAAATTGACAAAAAAAATTACGTAAACATAACCTCAAAATGAGAATTTTAAAAATTCATAAAAAAAAACGGGGCGTTTCCTCGCTTTTTCTTTCATAGGGGGGGGGGGGTCTATACCCTCCCCCCCCCCCTTTCAACCCTTAATTCCACGTCAGATTAAGTAAAGTCGTACCCATAATACAATCTATACAAGTCAAAAAGAGATACCAAATGGCATGTGTATCACTCATGCTCTCACAGTTTTTCGTTGTCGTTATCCATGCACGTAAAAGTACCATTATGGCGCTTACATATTTAACAAATAGATTTTTATTTGCATAATTTTAATGTTTGCACTAAGAAGCGTTTTAGCCAGCTGGCCATAATGGCTCAATTACACCTTCGAATTTCAAGGGAGCGCATTTAGGAAACAGGAAGGTGTAATATCAGTTAAAGCAGTTGGTGTCCGATTTATTGAGATTCCCGATTTGACTTCTTAAATTGTGTACGATTTAGGATAGTGTAATCGCATCACCACGATTGAGAGCTAGTGTTGCCAATTTAGTGACTTTGTCGCTACAAATGGGCTATTAGTATTGTTATAGGTGTTACACCTACATATTCTGCCGGTGCTGATATGCTACATGCATGGCACGCGGCGGTGTTGGTAAGTGAGAGAACGGTCTCGTGGGCATTGTCTCATATTTTACAATTCAAAGAATAATTAAATTAAATTTCCCAAGGTCCCTTTCCCCTAAAAAAAGTGTGTGTATACTTATGTACGCACGTAAGAAGTTATACTTCTTTGGCGTAACAAGATAAAAAACCAAACTGTAACAGAGTATAAAAAGGAAAACCTCATTCTTCATGAAACAGTCTGTGTTTCATGAAGAATGATTGTTAATAGCTAACTTCACGGTTGTCGGTTCTAGCTAACTTCAACCTGTGAAGTTTGTGTGACAGTGATGCGCGCGCATCTTAAAATTTCACTCTCATAATTTTTTCCTATCGAAACCAAACTGTCACAAAGTTTACAAAAGGAAAACAATCATTCTTCATGAACCACAGACCATAGCTAACTTCAGGGTGGTCGGTTCTAGCTAACTTCAACCTGTGAATTTTGTGTGACAGTGATGCGCGCGCATCTTAAAATTTCACTCTCATCATTTTTTCATATCGCGCCTAATTAAAGAAGTATAACTTCAAAAATACATTAAAATATTCGGCATTGTGTACATATAATTCTGACTCAGTTGTAAACGCCCGCGACGCAACGTAAATGTATACGTAACATTCTGTATTTTATATCATTTGAGCCGATGATCCACATGATCCAAATGAAACATATCAGTTCGAATCAATTCAGTGATCCAGATGCAAATGTTCCAATCGCAAAAATGATACACTGCCCACGCCTAGCGCAGGTAGACAGTAGAGGTAGAGACTAGACTGCCAAACCCATAAATTAAAACTATGCGGGTAACACTACACCACGGGGTCTCATCTCGAACAAAGAAAATTTACTTCAAATATATCTCAATTGATTGCGTAATTTGCATCGATTTCATAGTATTTAATGTATAAATTGAACAATTATTATTGAATGTTTGAATGTATTTTTAAATTATTATGGAATTAAATGGCTTAATTATTATAATTAAAAGAAATATATACAAACTAACAATATTGAATAAAATACTAACTTTAAGGTAAATCTCTCAAATTCAAAACAGAACTGTAATCATTAATAGTAATATTGTATAATCTATGGTTACGTAAGCGCATCACTTCATTCACTTCACTTCAGTTTTTGACACTTTTTGTAGTGGGTGGCACTCGCTGGCGTAATATTGGCGACATTGGCGTGCAGGATTGTTGGTACATAATTAAGTGATTGTGAGTCAAGTTAAAATAAACTTAGTGCTAGAAATACAAATCTCCTGTAGTAGTGTGTTTATAATTGAGCAAGAAAAGTGTTGTTGTTTTGTATTCCCTAAATTGTATGCAGTTAAAACATATAACTGTACTTGTGATTGTAACCATTGAAACGGAATGATGTCAAAACACTTGTGATAAACTTGTTTTGTTTGCAACTTTAAATTTTTAAATACCATCCAAGTTCCAAGTAAGCTCAAGCCTTATTGGCTCAATAAATTACTCGAACATTTTGCGAAAAGTTAAAGTTATGTTGTTATGTGAACTGTAGGCAGTTTTATAATTCAATTATGTTTGCAATTAGAACTCTAAAGCTTTAAACAGGTTATTATATCACTGAAAGTAGTCAAACTTTAATTGCTCTCATTTTTCAATAATTTTAACAAAGCTTTCGTCACTAAATTACTAAGATTCCTTGTACTTAGATTTTTTAGTAACTTAGTAATAATAAATATTTAATATTAGTAGTAGTAAATAGTAATTTAGTATTTTTTTCAGGTGTCACCTAATTAAGCATGTTGCGCTTTCTGAGCAGAAGAGGGCGATCATCAAGTCAAAACCGCAATAAACAAACCCAGAAGGCATCAAGCAACAAAAATTTGATACAATGCAAGGTATTATTACTAGATGACACAGATTTGTCTATCAATCTATCTAAAAAGGCCAGTGCAAATGACCTTTATGAGCAAGTTTTTTACTCTTTAGATTTGATTGAAAAAGATTATTTTGGACTGCAGTTTACTGATACCCATAATGTCAAACATTGGTTGGATCCAACTAAAACCATTAAAAAGCAAGTGAAAATAGGACCACCTTACACTTTACGGCTCAAAGTAAAATTTTATTCATCTGAACCCAATAACTTAAGGGAAGAATTAACTAGATATCAGTTCTTCTTGCAATTGAAAAAAGACATATTAGAGAGCAAGCTTGAGTGCCCACACTCTACGGCAGTTGAATTAGCTGCATTAGCCCTACAGTCTGAGCTAGGAGATTTTGATGAAAATGTTCACACTCCCGCAACTGTATCAGAGTTTAGATTTGTGCCAAATCAAACCGAAGAAATGGAGATTGAAATTTTAGAAGAGTACAAGAAATGTAAAGGTCTAACCCCTGCACAAGCTGAAGTTAACTATTTGAACAAAGCAAAGTGGCTTGAAATGTATGGTGTTGACATGCATATTGTTTTAGGCAAGGATGGGTGCGAATATCACCTGGGATTAACACCAACAGGCATTCTTGTCTTTGAAGGGCCTCAAAAAATAGGTTTATTCTTCTGGCCTAAGATTAGTAAGTTGGATTTCAAAAAAAAGAAACTTACTCTTGTTGTGGTTGAAGATGATGACCAAGGGCGAGAACAGGAGCATACCTTTGTGTTTAGACTGCACAATGAAAAAGCTTGTAAACATCTTTGGAAATGTGCTGTGGAACACCACACTTTCTTCCGCTTGAGAGCACCGGTAAAAGGACCTTCAGCCCGACAAAACTTCTTCAGAATGGGTTCTCGATTCCAATACTCGGGAAAAACGGAATATCAGACCACTCAGCAAAATCGCGCCAGACGTACGGTTCAGTTCGAAAGGCGACCCAGTCAACGATTTGCGCGGCGTCAGAGCCATGTATTGAGAGAACGAGAGAAACAGAGTGTAGTAAAACCAGAAAATGCACCATCTGAGGCAGCTATTGAACTTCCAAGCACATCATCTGATACAACTGCAGTGCTAGTACCTGAAATTGATACTTTATCAAGAAAGAGTAGTGCTAAATCACAGAAGTCCACCCTCATTGAACCTGAGTCCAAACCTGAGATTGGTGAACCATCAACAAAGAACCTTCTCAATGAAGAACCAGCTGAAGAAGTGTTGATGTCGAAAGACGACGCTATTAGTAACAAAGTGCTATTTAAAATGGATAAATCTCTAAATGAGGAAAAGAAGAATAATTTGACTCAACTTGTGATTAATAAACCTGCTTGCAGCTGTTCACCTGTTACAGAATCAAACCCACTGAATGATCTGCTTATGAGCTTAGTTAAAGAAAAACTGAACAATGATGACTCCAAGAATGAAGTAAAAAGAGATCAGTTGGACTCAGGAAGTGACAAAGAAGTCCCCAACAATCAAACAAAATGTTATCTTTCATCGACTAAGGCTCTACCACCTGGTCAACTAAAATGTAATAATATTTTGAAAGCTAGAGAAAATGAGGTGAAGGTAATGAATGAGTCCACTAATATCAATTTGGCCATACCGTCTACTCCTTCGCCAAAAATATTGAATGAGCCCACAAATCCCATCAATTCGCAATATGTGTCAATTGTTGTGGTAGAGCCACCTCATAATCAAGCAAAGTTGGCCTCTCCTAAGCCTATAGAGAAAAAAGAAGATTTAACTCCCAAGGTGCAGCCTATATCATCTCTGTCGCCTTGGCTTGTCTCTTCTGAGCCAAGCTCACCTTCAGGCATCGGGGAAAAGGAAATTACAATAATCCATCGTAAGTCTGTTATCACTACACAGCTCTAGTGTAGCTATATTAAGTACATTTTAAAATGTCTGTTATTGTTTTAAATAAATAAAAATGATAATGTAGTGGAATATTGCATGACTTGCTTTTAAAATAATTGAATTATTATGTAGTGCCTTACAAAATCGCCTATTTTTTTAAAGTAAGACAATGAAATCTGAAAAAAAGTAGATTAATAGTTTACTTCTAGTTAGTAAATTTTAGCAGTTATCTCCAATATTTTATGCCACATCGGAAATTGTTGAGACTGTGTTTATGTGCAAAACTGTTATTTGGAAAAACTAGTATACCCTAGGCCATATTAGTCCGTCCAAAGTGTGTTATAACCAACTGATTAAACCTAGGGTAAACTAGTTCACCGAACATATATGTATTAAAAAATGAAACATTCCTTGTTCAGTACAATTATAATAATTATTTGATGATATGAATTTTTCGCTTTCAAAGTTTCGACAGAAACCTAAAGTGAGATGATGCCTTTATTACCACAATGTATTTCACAATATGTGTCAGCAGGTTTCATTCCGCTTGGGTGTACTAAGTAGATATCGATACTTATAATGTACCGTAACATACTTTAATATTTCCATGTACTTAACTATTTGTACTTAACATTTTACATTTTTATTGATACATTTGAGAATTTTTCTATTCTCTTAGCAATGAGTCTGACCTCTGAGCATAATTATTTTTAAGAGAATTTATTCTTGACTTAATAACCTAATATTTTTATATCTAGAGATTAGGTATTAATTCCTTTTATTTACTTATTATGTTATACCTGTACAGAATATTTTTAATCAGTGCAACACTATCTACAAAATGGCAACTTTAATGCTTAAGAATATTGCTTCACTTTTTTTTAAAACTACCCGATTCACGAGGTTACTTCGACGCTTCCACCAAATAAAAATGAAACAGAATGTCTAACTTTACAGGAAAACGGAAAAAATCGTTTTCTTAATAGTTTGCATAGAAAAAAGGGTTTTCTATTTTTTGATACCATGAAATACAGAATAAAAAAAAAATACTGGCAGGCGTAACGTAAACAGACTAGTTTTACAAATATGAATTAAAAACATTTTACAATTTTATTCGATGGGGGCGTCGACTTCCTCGAATATGTGGTCAATTTGCTCAATTAACAAAATTAAGTAAAACAAGATAAGCATTGTATAAAAATATCCTGCATAAAATAGTGATAGTATTTTTGATGCCGTCCTTATTCTATCATTCTGTAACAGCTTAAACACTTAGCATTAAGTACAACATATCAGTATTATGAAATGAAACAACTAGCAAGATAGGTGCCATAGTTTATTAAATTGCCATTAGAAATGCTCTCAGAACCTTGCATCAAAACGCTTTAAAACAATTTATTTGATTATTGTTCTTTTTTAAAAATTAAAACGTTGCTCTACACTATGACTTACTCCTGTATCGTGTGTGCGTTCACAAACATTTAAACTCACATACACAAGACACCCAGACGCGGAACAAGTATCCGTAGGCCATACAAATCCGTGCGGGAATCGAATCCGCGATACGCAGCGCAGCAATCAATTGCTCAACCACTGCGCCAATCCTGTATATTTTAAGTATTCGTTACATATCTACAATAAATATAATTATTTCTCAGTAGGAATGTATCTTACCTACAGTATAAACTGGTTACAGGTTAGCACAGGAAAATAACTCTGCAATAAATTAATAATAAAACCGCATCAATTTACATTAATTTACGTTTCGTTAGCTAAGCTTTTAATTCATTAATCACTTAAAAACTAGAATATGTTGTTTCTTTCATTTTAAGCACTTAGAAATGGATGATTTAATAAATTCTTTTTATAGATGTAGCCAATCGTAGACAGAGAAACGAGTCCAATGAAGTTTTTTTCTTTTATACATTCCGTTTTTAAATGTCGTAGATAGAACTTTACAGTTAGGTGTAGGTATTGTTTTTAATATAGGTAAATAAGTTGATACTATGTTATGACAATCATATTACAAATATCGTGCCAATCAACGAATATTACAAGGTGCTTGGGAACAATATAATGACCGATTAGTATAAATCGAATCTCGATGAATAGATGTCTGTTTATCGTTAATATATAGTTAAGTCTGCAATTAAAATGTACAAAGCAGTTACAATACTATAACCAACGATGTATTTTTTTTAATAAGTAATTGTATCTATCAATAGGTATGAATGGTTATGTTACGGTTAATCGCCGATGCGCGGTTGCGTAGGCGTGGATCCAGTTACGACTCATAGCCGAAGTGCAGTTACGCCTAGGGTAAAGTTACCCGACTTTTGGCTGCACACCTGGATTTCGTTAACTGAAATTAGGTTTATGTAGACCATTCAAGTCGGTGATAAATGTACCCGCACTTCGGCTCATAGCCATAACGGATGCAAGCATGTGCCTATAAGTACTTGTTTTGTTACACGTATACCTAAATTAAAAAGTATGAGATATGTAGGTATGAAACCTGCGCAACATACCTACATATCAAATTATGAATTCCGGTACATAAATTAAATTATAAAATTCGATTTATGTACACTTCTAAAACATTAAGTTTATGAGTTATCGCAGTTTGCTGTTACATGCAGAGTTTTATCTACCCTCTATGCTTTTATTTAATTTAGGTACCCTGTGCCGCGCAATTTTTAATTATATTCAACGTTTAACTTCAAAAATGACGAAATGTCAAAATATATTATAGAAATTATTATTTACATTATTGCAATGCATTTAATTGAATTGACAATTATTGATGTTTTTTAAATGTAAGACAGAAGATATCTGATAACGGACCCGCAAAATTACATATCAAATTATGAATTCCGGTATATAAATTAAATTATAAAGTTCGATTTATGTACACTTCTAAAACATTGGGTTTATGAGTTATCGCAGTTTGCTGTTGCATGCAGAGTTTTATCTACCCTCTATGCTTTTATTTAATTTAGGTACCCTGTGCTGCGCACTTTTTAATTATATTCAACGTTTAACTTCAAAAATGACGAAATGTCAAAATATATTATAGAGTATAAAATTATAGTTTACATTATTGCAATGCATTTAATTGAATTGACAATTATTTATGTTTTTTAAATGTAAGACAGAAGATATCTGATAATGGACCCACAAAAGTCCCCGATCTATATTACCTTATTAATAAGGATATAAGGGCGAAAAGTGGGCGACCGGGAAATTTCGTGGTATTTATATCTGCGTGTATTTGTTATTCGCATTATTTTACAAAATTATAATACTAGTTTTTGGATTATAATAAAATATTTATTTTATTTCATTTCACGCATTTTTATTGACTTATCTTAGAACTTCAATTGGTTCAATATTGTAATGACTTGGAACTAGAAACTAGTGTCTGACCGTAACACGATTTTTGGCTGAAACCGTAACAGAAAAACCGCCAAAAATTAAAAAAAATGTCTAAAAAGTTATCAGACCATAGACAATATGAACCTTAACTTATGTGTCTAACTCCAGCTTCCTCATATGTGATAAATAATCCTACCTATGCCGATATTTAAGGCGTAATCAAAGTTCCCAGTATTAATTCAGCAGCCACAAAAACTTCGTTAATATGAGTCGTTTAATTTGTGTCAGCTGGGGTGACGTCACTCCAGCTTACACAGCACGTTTTTGATCGTAGTTTCAACAGTTTTTATTAAGTATTATCGTTGAAGTTCTTTTCTTCCTTATGCTGCTATTATGCCTTATTTTTTTGACTTTAGTCCAAAACCCTAACCTCACTGGTTTGTCTGTATTGAATGAGGAACCTGGGTTGACGTCACTCCAGCTGACACACACTAAACGACTCATATTAACGAAGTTTTTGTGGATGCTGGGAACTTTGATTGCTTCTATTACGCCTTAAATATCGGCATAGGTAGGATTATTCTATCACATATGAGGAAGCTGGAGTTATACACATCCCTAACTTTTATAAAATACTAAATAAATGAATAAAACTGTGATTACACACATAGACGAACGAGACAGTCAGTTTTTTGGTTAGTCAGTTCTCAATCACAACCTTCAGCTCAAAGACTAGTTTTGGTCGAGTCGAATAGGGTCGAAACCGAACCTTCGGTCGGACACTATGGAAAACTCCTACTACTAAATTTTGGTCCCTTCATAGAGGCAAAGGCTCAAGTGGCTGCCAAAAAGTTGGGGATTCTCGCAAAGGTGAAACGGTACTTCACGCCGGAACAGCTGCTCCAACTCTATCAAGCGCAAGTTCGATCGTGTATGGAGTACTGTTCTCATCTTTGGGACGGATCTGCCAGATACCAGCTTGATGCCCTTGAGTCTATTGAGAAACGAGCCAAGAGGATCATCGGCAATGATAGCCTCGTTGAGTCGAATAAACAGGAATGCTTTCTAAGCTCCAAAGTCTTGAGCATAGACGCCGAGTTACTAGCCTGTCGGTTTTCTATCGGTTACATTTTGGGGAGTGTGCAACGGAATTGCATAATTTGATTCCGCCAAGCCTCATCAACGGACCACAAGACGTACGGCGAAGTGCCACCGGTCCATACGCACAAAGCGTTTTGAGAACACATTCATTGTACGTACATCTAGGGAGTGGAATTCCCTACCGGAGTCTGTGTTTCCTGATAGCTACAACCTGGGAGTCTTTAAGTCAAGAGTGAATAGGTTACTTCTAGGCAAGCGTGCTCCATCTTCGACCACATCATCGCTTACCATCAGGTGAGGTAGTGGTCAAACGCGTGCCTATTATCAATAAAAAAAAAACGTTTTAAACGTTAAAAAAAATATTTAACAAAACCTGCAAAAATCAAAACAAATTACGCCAAGACGCCAAGTTAAACGTTTTGTAAGGTTTCGCTAAGTATATTATTATACACACATCAACACCGTCTAGGGATATTTTGTATAAAGTTCTTAAACTCAAAAAATACTGGTCACTTTTAAATTCTTTTGAAGAAAGTTTATTTTGTAAGCCTTTTTGAACGATTCTAAATTTGAATTTGAAAAAATACATTAAAAACAAAAGATTTACGCGGCATAATGGTAGCGAAGTCCGAAGGTTTCATTTACCTACAGTAGTTTGTGGCTATTTTTTGTGTCCAATTTAAGTTTTATAACAATTTATCGGTTAATTCCGAATTAATGTTATTGTGTGCATCATGCAGCGGCACCATTTAACTAGAGAAGAAATGTTAAGGGCAGTAGGCATGCTCCAAGCTGGGGCTACTCAACGGAGTATTGCTGAGGAGTTTGGAACAAGACAAAACGTGATATCAAGGTTATGGTCACGTTATCGTGCTACTGGTGAAGTGGCTGAAAGACACCCAGGCGGGAAGCGCATAACCACTCAACGACAAGACCGATTTTTGCAAGTTGCCGCGAGAAGACAACCAAATGTTACGGCCATGCAGTTGGTTCAGAGGTTCCAGTCAGAGCACCAGTTGCTTGTGAGTGACCAAACTGTGAGGAGAAGGCTGCATGAAGCTAACCTTCATGCTCGCAGACCGCTTCGTACTCCAGCACTACGCCGAGGAAATCGTGGACGACGACTAGAGTGGGCTCGTGAACATTTGCTCTGGGAAGAAAACCAGTGGTCTGTAGTGCTGTTTACCGATGAGTCCCGGTTCGGTTTCCATCCCGATACACGTAGAGTGCGTGTTTGGCGAGTTCCTGGTCGTGAGAGCCGTCTGCAACATCCTCAGGAAGTCCATTCATACCACGGCGGGACAATTATGGTTTGGGCGGGAATTCGTGTTGGTGGAAGAACAGACCTCGTTTGGATCAGAAACACCATGACGGCTGAAAAATACCGTAACGAGGTGCTAGTACCAATAATCTACCCCCATCGACTACAAATGGGCCAAGAATTCACGCTCATGCACGATAACGCCCGTCCGCACACAGCGAGAGTGGTGACGAGCTGGTTGCAGGAGCACGACGTATCGGTCTTAGGCTGGCCCGCTCAATCGCCTGACCTAAACCTCATAGAACACGCGTGGGACATGCTCCAAAGAAGGGCTTTGAGGAATTTCCCTACAAACGTTGCGACGGAAGAGCAACTTTTTTTGCATCTTAGCCGGACCTGGGACAATATACCGCAGCAAGACTTGGATAACTTAATCCAAAGCATGAAAAACCGTTGCAGGACCGTTATTAACGTCATGGGTGGTTTTACTGACTACTGATTTTTCACAGAACTGTTAAAAACAAATTATTTTTTCCTTATTTGTAAATTTTTCTTGAGAAACACATTCGTTGTTAGTTTTACCATTATTTCATGTTTTTTCTTTATTTGAATAAAAATTTGTTTACGCAAAAAAACATTGTTTTCTTTTATTCTGGAGTGTAGTCTGATAAATGGGCTTTATAAAAATATATACATGTTGTATGCTATTTTTAATACATTTTGAGTAAATTGAGTAAATCCAAAATATCCGATTGTATTTGCTTTAGTTTTTGAGTTTCTTTACTTATGTATCATGCATGGTGTACAATAAAGAATATAATAAATAATAAATAAATATAGATACGTAACCTACTTGTATTTTATGAATTTTTAAACTAAACTCATTTGATTTTTTTCTTTTTACGTCATTGAATATCATGTCACAAATTCACAACTGATGCTCTAAAAACATTTAAGAGAATTTATAATACCTGCTTAGAAGGATATTACAAAAATGAAGAAATCTATTGACAAACTTTCTTCGGCAAAGTCATCAGATGATCTCGGGAACATGTTTTCATTCAAGCGATATTTTATAAATAATTTAGACTCCTATCATGGAGAGTATTTATTGCAGCAAGTGACCAAAGTCATAACCGAAAAGAATGTTGTATCCTCCCCTCCTTCTCTAACTCTCATTGGAGAAGACGCAGTTTTAGAAGTCCCGGAACCTGAACAGCCGTACGAAATTATAGGCAAGTTATTTGCTTTTAGTTATGTCCGCCTAATGTAGCTTTCTGCCTTTATGGTACCTAACATATATGAGCTTATTCAGTCCTCAAGCCCAAAACCCGTGGGTAGAATGTATAGTAGGTACCTATTAGTACCCAATATATTCTGTGCTACAAGGTAATGTGACGACCTAGATAGAGATGGGTAGATCTGTAGGCACATAGGTGCACATAACTTGCAAACTACTTGCTCTGGCTGACGTCATCACTATACTCCTATACAGGGTGATGTATATGTCGCAGCCATCTGGTAGAATTGGCCATTCAATTGGACGCCTAGGCCGTTCATTAAATGTGTGCATTCAATTAATTGACTAGCTAGGCTGATAGTTATTAAAGTAAAGTAAAGTAAAAATTCATTTATTTTCCACACAGTACAGAGATTAAAATAAATGGAGTGGAGTAATTCTAGTTAATTCAACTAGAATCACTCAACGTTTAACAACTTATTGAAAGTCAGCCCTTTTAAGATGACTTACCAAGACTCAGCCAAGTGATTCAAATTTACTTCAAGTTACCTAAATGAAAAATCATTATTTATTAGTAGGTAATTAAATTGATTGGATGGTGGGGTCTGAGTTCGCTCGCTCACTAGAGCACACCATCTCCTTTGAACCTAACCTATTCTAACATTGCCTCATGTGTGTACCATAATCATGATCAGTGGTATCACAAATTCATCAATATCCAATTTAACTAAATGACTAGACGACATCCAGCCATCTGGTTAAACGCTGGTTGTCCTTCAGTGAACGGACTAGGCGTCCAATTGACTGGCTGATTCAACCAGATGTCTGTGACATATGCAGTGATTTTTTCTACTGGGCGTGGATGGTCAAATCCGAAACTAAAATAAAAAAGCGAAAACTAGGTACTCAAATCTTTATAAAAAAGATTATTGTTAACAATAAAACAACGGAATTACAAAAAAGAAAATACACTAAAAATTAAAAAATAACTTTCGGCAGTCGGTATTTGTATTATATTTCTTCGTTATTTGACACCGACTGCCGAAATTAAAGTTATTTTTTAATTTTTAATATATTTTCTTTTTTGGAAATCGGTTGTTCTTTTTGTAATAAAGTTTTTTATTTTTCAATTTTTAGTTGTTATACCCCAGAACTAAAAACTCCAATAACATGGAACGTGCAATTTAAACATACTCGTAATTGGAGAAAACAAAAACGTCATCTAGGTATACGTATTTTTCGTTTTTATCCAGTTTCTCAAAAAGCGCTGAAGCAATTTCGATAAAATACACTGGTCAGCAAATAAACCGAGCCACCCGCTACCTAGGAACTCTGATTCGATTTTCTCAAAAAGTATAAAACTTACAACTATCAAAGTTACACCTACTAAAAGTGCGTTTTCATGGTGATTAAAATGACTACAAATTAATTCGAAAGTACCGTCAACTCACATTGTAATCAAGCAACAAACACAATGCTAACGATTTGCTCTGTTTTCACCAGAGTTTGAAATTAGCGTTCTTTTTCTCTACAATGAGGGTAGTCGGATATATCTTATCATTTCTTTAGTTTTTGTCCATCGTTTGCTCAGACGCGTGTGTTTTTGCTACTTTTTTCGATTAATAATGGATACAACACCTCAGAGAGCAGCTCAAGCTGTAGCATTACTTCAAGCAGGTATTGCGCAACGTGAAGTCGCTCGAAGGCTTCGAATCAGCAGATCTTCGGTGCAACGAGTTTACAGACGATACCTAGAGCCTGGAGCATTCGATCGCCATCCAGGTACGGGCAGACCTAGGGCTACATCAGCAGCAGATGATCGTTATATCCACCTTATTGTTCTGCGAAATCGCCACCTCAACGCAGTTCAAGTCCAACAAAGTCTGCGTGACGAACGCCAAGTGGTCATAAGTTCAGATACCGTCAGAAGGAGACTTGCTGAACGGAACCTGACCCCAAAAAGAGCTGCAACAGGCCCAGCATTAACGGTAGCACACCGTCGAGCACGACTTGAATTTGCTCGAGAGCATAGGGATTGGACATTAGAGCAGTGGAGTAATGTACTCTTCACTGATGAGACCAGGGTGAGTCTACATGGAAGTGATCGACGTCAGAGAGTATATCGTCGCCCTGGAGAACGTTATTCTCAGTGTTGCATCGAGGAAACTGTTGCTTATGGAGGAGGATCTGTAATGGTCTGGGGCGGCATCTCGTTAACAGCACATACAGCGTTAGTTTTCATCGAACCGACGGGCCGTACACGTGGACTGACTTCTCATCGCTACATTACTGAAATCCTCGCAGACCGTGTGGTACCTTACGCAGGATATATCGGACAGGATATGCAATTGATGAATGATAATGCACGGCCTCATGTTGCTCATGTGGTGACCCAGTATCTACGCGACGTCAGCATTCGTACGATGGACTGGCCAGCTCGAAGCCCGGACTTGAATCCGATAGAACACTTATGGGATGAGCTGAAACGTCGGGTTCGAGCCCGGGTACCTGCTCCAACAAGGCTTCCAGAGCTGCGAATCGCAATTGAAGAGGAGTGGAATACAATTCCTCAAGATTTTATCGTCAGGCTCGTAAGGTCGATGAATACGAGGATGCTGGCAGTTATCCGAGCAAGGGGAGGGAATACGGAATATTGATCAAAAACTTTTTTTTGATTTTGTCTTTGTTTTTGGCTTTAATTTTTTTTTTCACTTTATCATTACTAACGATTGTCACGACTGGAAAACGACTCTTCTTTATAAAATCCTTAATAAACACTGAAATATTGATTAAACCCAATGAGTTTCCTATCATTTTAATCACCATGAAACGCACTTTCTGTAGGTACAACTTTGATAATTGTAGGTTTTTTAGTTTTTGAGAAAATCGAGTTAGAGTGCCTAGGTAGCGGGTGGCTCGGTTTATTTGCTGTCCAGTGTATATATGGGACCACCTCTGGAGTATATGCTTTCGGATAAAAAAAGAATTTTGAAAATCGGTCCTCAACTGACGGAGAAATCGGCGAACATACATAAAAAAAAAACCGTCGAACATAGAACCTCCTCCTTTTTCGAAATTCCGTTAACAAGTTAGATCTTTCCTTTAGTTTGTAATTACTTACCAGAATTTTGTCTAGCGACACGCTGTGGAATAACTTTCCACATTCGGGTGGGCAAATCAAGTAAAGAAATTGTATCAGATGGTGGCGTGTTTCTTTTTAACCGACGAAAAAAAAAGGAGGAGGTTCTCAATTCGACCGCATATGTTTTTTTTGTATGTTCAGCCCTCACTCCGTCATTTATGAAACGATCTTGATGATTATTTTTTTGTTAGATAGGGTATACCTCAAGGGTGGTCCCATGTCAAGGAAATTAGGATCTGATAATGGAATTCTGATAAAATTGAGAGAAAACCTCGAAAATTGTGGGCACGTTTAGCGTTTCTGTACGTATGTTCGGCCCTCACTCCGTTGTTTATGAACCGATTTTGATGATTCTTTTTTTCATAGATAGGGTATACCTCAAGGGTGGTCCCATGTCAAGGACATTACGATCTGATCATGGAATCCTGATAAAATTGAGAGAAAACCTCGAAAATTGGGCACGAATATTGTTTCTGTTTACTTTTCATAACTTTATCACGTATTTGCATATAGGAATCATCACATCATGCAACTGAGCTGATGATGGAAACCATACCTTTCCTTAACAATAGAAGTTAGATATAAAAAACTGGTTTTAGTGACAGATACCACTTAATATGCTTTGAAGAAAAGACGTCTTTAGAATATTGGAGGTAACCTCAACTGATCATATCCTGGGAACCTCATGGAAGGATGGTTACATCATCAGCTCAGTGCCAAGAGGAATAATGAAGGATTAGAAATTAGCCTCAGAGTATTAAAAGATGATACGTGTCACAAAAAATCATAAAATAAAAAACTTTTTAACAAAAAATTCAACCGACGAAAAAGAACTAAAAAGCAAAAAATAAATAAACCTTTTAAGTCTTGAGTATTGAGCTTATTTACCTACATAAAATATCAAATTTTATATAAACTAATTTTGAGTCGGCGCCAAATAATAAAATGATTAATTACCTACATCTAGCCTTCTTCATTTCTACGGACATATAAAATTTAGTTATTTAATAATCAGGTTGTTGTTTGGCGCCGCGCGCCGACTCAAAATTAGTTAATATAAAATTTTGATATTTTATGTAGGTAAATAAGCTCAATACTCAAGACTTGAAAGGTTTATTTATTTTTTGCTTTTTAGTTCTTTTTCGTCGGTTGAATTTTTTGTTAAAAAGTTTTTTTTTCAAAATCAACAGGTTCGTTTCCTGACTAGGAATAATGTTTTTTTTTAAATCCAATGCTGCAGTTTTAGTTTTCATTAAAATCGAGGCTTTTGATTTTTTTTTTACTAGTCGTCGTTTCAGATTTGGCCATCCACGCTCACTTGAAAAATTCTCTCTACATATACCTGTACATGTACAACATTATTTACAAACTAATTTTTAGTTCTGTTTTATGGTTGTAAAACCTACTAGGTACGGTAATCAATCCAAAAACCAAGTCTATAGACAACGTGGCCAGGATCGTAACAAAAGAAGAATGTATACCGGTAATGCTGACATGCGGCACTGTAGTGTTGGATGTCAGTTACGATAGAGAAGAGCTCAGAATTGCAATGGAATATATGAAACGTAAGGATTTTTTATCTAACTTACTTCACTAAGTAGGTATCTAGAATCAGAATTTTTATTTGTATAAATTTTTATTTTTTATTTATGTAGGTACCAGACATTGATAATAGAACATCATGCCTGTTCTGATACCCATCCCCCGAAGCGTTACGCAGAGGGGTACCTACCTATGTTTTAGTCCCGCAGATATAATGGGGGGATGATTCTATAACCATCAACCGTGTACAAATTCAGGCTGTTACTGAGGGGCTTGCGAACGGCCAGTAATGGGTAGCTCGCCGTATGATAAGGACCGCGCCCGAGACAAAGGCACGTAGTGTTCCACGGGCGCCTCAAAGAGATGTCAGCAACTGTCCGATGTCAGCAACAGTCCCAACAGTCGGGGCCCGCTAGGACTGATGCCTGTACGGATCGCGGATTTTGAAAGAGAGTAGGTAACCGCGGACCTGGCCCTGGCACAAGCAACTGAAGGAACAGGGGTGGGTTTTAGTCAGTAGAATCTGACACGCCCCCTCCCGCTCCACCCAGTAATAGCATAGTAGAGCAATGTTTTTAAATAATTTTGAAAATGTATTCACTTAAAACCCAGCTAATAGTCTACTTCTCGTGGAGGGCGTGTTGAGCGCTCTGTTCCCTTCGCGAGGGGAACACACTCCCCCGCCTATGGCTCCGCCTCCTGCGGTGCCTGAAGCGGACCAACCCGACGGCGACGATGGTCCCGAGGTGACCGAGGTAGAGCTGAGAGCGGCGGTGCGTAGGCTGAATGCCAAAAGCACCGCCCCAGGACCCGATGGCTTTCATGGGAAAGTCTGGGTCCTGGCCTTGCAAGAGGCTCTCGGGCCTCGACTGAGAGGGCTACTATGCGCATGTATGGAGAGGGGCCAGTTTCCGCTTCGTTGGAAGACTGAGAAACTGGTCCTGATCAAGAAGCCGGGGCGCCCCGCGGACTCTCCGTCTGCTTACCGGCCCATTGTGCTGCTCGACGAGGTGGGCAAGCTCTTTGAAAGAGTAATTGCAGACCGCCTCGTCGGGCAGCTGGTGCGGGTGGGGCCGGATCTGGCGGAGAGCCAGTATGGCTTCCGCAGGGGGCGCTCCACGGTGAACGCAATCATGCGCTGGGCACGCCACCATTGCGGCGGTAGTGCCCCTCTTTGAGGAGTGGCTGGAGAGGCGTCACGGCGTCCTCACCGTCCGCCTGACGCAGGTCCTCACCGGACACGGTTGTTTCGGGAGGTTCCTGCATCAGATCGGGCGGGAGGAAACGCCCGGGTGTTACCTCTGCGCGGATCGCCCAGAGGACACGGTGGTGCATACGGTGGAGGTCTGCCCCGCTTGGGCGGAACACCGCCGTGTCCTCGTGGATGCGATAGGTGGCGGCGACCTCTCGCGCCCGGCCCTGGTTCAGGCCATGGTACGGAGCGAGAGGGAATGGGAGGCAGTCTCCGCCTTCTGCGAAGCAGTAATGGTCGTAAAGGCGGAGGCGGGACGCGTGAGGGAAGCTCAACGGAGTGGCCCTCGCGGCCCAGGCCGCTACCACCGCAGGAGAGGTACTGGGCGTACCAGGCGTAGGACGTCGCGAGACGATTTTCGGCCACCGTAGACTCGGGCCTGCAGACGGCGAGCAGTGGGTAGCACGCCGTCCGATCAGCACCAGGCCCGTGAGTCGGCGGCGACGGCGGTCGGCGTTACCGCACCCCTGGGCACTCAGGCAGGGAAGGAACAGGGGTGGGTTTTAGTCAGTAAGAGTCTGACACGCCCTCCCGCTCCACCCAGAGCGGGAGAAGTCATTACATGATTTCCCACCCCACAAAAAAAAAAAGCTAATAGTCTACTTAAACTCCTACAAAATATTTATTTTATTCCTCCATGCAAATGTTTTTCGACACAATCATCATTCTCCTGCCCTTATCCCAATTTATTTGAGGTCGGCGCAACATGTCTTTTTCTTCCATACTCCTCATCTCTTCTCTACAATATTTATTAAAATTATTTGTAAGATTTAGATAGAAAAAGACATGTTGCGCCGACCCCAAATAAATTGGGATAAGGGCAAGAGAATGATGATTTGTAAGATTTAGAATTTTGCAACATTTAAATTTAATAATATGTACTTCAGAGATGGGAAAAAAATTATAAGACACTAGCTGACCCGGCAAACGTTCTGCGATTAAAAAATGAGGGGGTGGAGATAGGTGGGTGAAAAATACTTTACGACCTATTCTCTTAGATACAAAAAAAAAATCTTTAAAATCCTTCGATCAATACGTATCGGAGGAGTGCAACCACAAACACCATGACACGAGATTTTTATATATACTTATATTAAATTACTTACATTAAAGTGAAACAACTCTAGATAGACTACTCATAAATCTATATATAAAAGCGAAATCTCAAAAACTAGGTACTGGACCTACGAAGATGAAATTTGGCACACAGGTAGATTATGAGAGGAGACGTTAGCTAAGGTAAATTTTAGGAAACCACCCATAGAGGGGTGAAATAGGGGGTGGATGTTTGTATGAAATTTTTTATTCCTTGGGCCATACAACATTTGGCTCCCGTGTGAAGCCGGGGCGGGACGCTAGTACATTTTATGTAAAAAAAGGTATGAATCATACTATATTTTACTTTCCGGACAGCCCTAAGTACTCGGTCAAGCGGCTTATGTATGTTACGATGAGAAAGGACACAAATTAATAACAGCTCAAGAGCGATGATTTAGTGCGGTTTAGATTGCGCGTGTGATTGTAAGCAGAAAGTGATTTTGTTAGCTATTATAAGCGGCTTTCTTCAAGATCAAAGGAGTGCAACTTTACTGAAGTTGCACTCCTTTGATCTTGAAGAAAGCCGCTCAAGAGCGATGATTTAGTGCGGTTTAGATTGCGCGTGTGATTGTAAGCAGAAAGTGATTTTGTAAGCTATTATAAAAGCGGCTTTCTTCAAGATCAAAGGAGTGCAACTTCAGTACGTTAGCACTATTATTTATTCTGTGGTAGCGCTTCCAAGTCTTAGACCAAGGAGGCACAAAACCGCTATTTCAAATTCTGTCTGTATTAAACTTGCTATGGCAACAAATACTTTCAACTGTGTACTGGGTACGCATACTAGATATACTTGGCAAGTTGTCGTTCCTCATTACAATTTGCTTATTCTGACAGTTTTAAACCAGTTGCTAGAGAAACAAGCTCCACCACCAAAGTCGGACCAGGATAATATAGCCGCCGCGTCTAGCACCCTCGCCGGCGCCGGAAACTTCATGAAGCGGTATTTTATACTGATATCCACTGTCATGACTTGGGCCGGCACCAAACCACTGGATCCGGTTAGTCCACGTTTTTTAGAAACACCCCCTTTTGTGACCATACCTACATTATTAGATAAGTAAGTATATTTATACTGCGACTCCTCTGTGCCTCAAAAACCCCGCCGTTGGTCCCGACAGTCGTTACGGGTATTTAGAAAGCAGCCAGACAATCTACCACCAGCAGGTGTATTCGCTAACTCAGTTGACATTAATTTGATAGGCAGTATGCAGTACATTGTTCGGTGGACATCGATTATAATAGGCACTACGGTTTTCCTATACCTAGGTCAAAGCAGTAATGTACGTCAAAGTGCCTATCAAATTGATGTCAACTGAGTTAGCGAATACGCCTGCAGTCTTGCTATAGGGTATCGTGTTAAATAGTTTCTGGGTTGTTTATATCTAAATCTAACCTATCCTGGTTATTGTGTTCTAATTATCCGTTCACAGGATAATCCAGAAATACCATTCGTAGAAACCGATTTCCGGAAGAGAAAGCCACATCCAAACTATAAGTTGCATTATGATGCTGAAAATGAAGTGATTGGCATGGCCAGAAAATATAGGTCGATAATCGGGTAAGTTTAAATTCAATTGTTCTCTATTTACTGTACGTACTTGTGGACGTCTGTCGTTAGTGTTATTGGTCAGTGGTAGGCGGGACCCGATTAAGCTATTTAGCCGCTCCGGGCAAACACATTTGCTGCCTTTTACAATGACATATATATGGGACAAATGTTTTTCGGGATCGGCGGCTGATTTTTATTGAAAAATAGTAGTTATGTTTTCTGACGTAACGAAAAGGGCTGCCAGTTTTGAAGTAAAATCGATCAAAAATTCAGGAAAAATATTCCTTGTATTCTCATTGTTTTTTTATTTATGCGTCCATTTATTAAAATCCATTCCGTCTATTCTTAAAATTACTTTTCTAGTAGCCGCTAACTGCCCTCATTTTTTTCTTCTTTAGTGTACAGTAGTCCGTATGTCAATGGTTACAAAGGCAGTATTTAAGCTGGTCTCTCATTTTTTTGAAACTGGTCATTTTTGTCATATGACAAAACGACACGTTTTGACATGAGACAAGGGCAGGAAGATGGTGACTACGCAAGGTCAGCTCAAGGTCAAAATATTACTGATATGTGCGGCCTACTATAATGTAGAGTTAATTCGTGCTATGTACAGTGAATCTAGTATCAACGTCCGGTCAGCTGCTGGCAACACCGACGAGTTCAGTGTGGCTGTAGACTTGCATCAAGGGTCGGCTTTGAGTCTGTAGCGACATCTATGACGCCGTAAAACGAACTCAAAACAACAAAACCCTACATCGCGCAAGCAGAGTTCTCCACGCGATTTGAACATATACAACAGTCCGAAATCAACCATCGGGCAGTTGCCCGGACCAGACACAACACCCGTCTGATCGGAGGATCCTTCCTTTTCAATGGAGGTTTGTGGGACTTTACACCCTGTTCCGCATGCATCCAAAAGTCCTTACCTCTTCCTGTTGATTATGGACGCTCTTACGTCGGAAATACAGGAAGAGGAGGGCACCCTGGTGCATGCTGGTTGCCGATGCCATTGTTCTTGTCGATGAAGAAGGACCTGACATCCAGAGCAGATTGAAGAAATGGCAACCGAAGCTGGAGAAAATTGGCTTGAAAATCAGCAGAACCAAAACATAAATACATGTTCTGCGATTGGCGCGTTTCTCCTTTCGATTTTCGGTATCTCGGTTCACACGTGCAAAGCGATGGCGAAATAGATCGGACTGATACGCACAGAATTAACACTGGATGGATGAAATGACGGCAGGTCACCGGGACTATCTGCGACTCCCGCGTTCCCCTTAAACTTAAGGGGAAGATTTATAAAATAACTAGCGACGCGCCCCGGCTTCGCACGGGTGCAATTTTGTTTATTTGATTTCCTAAAAATTTTTCTTTGCTATAAACCTTACGGAGTCCGAGACCTTTCCAACGAATGCAAAACCGTGGAAATCGGTTCGTGCGTTCTGGAGTTATAGCGTCAGGAAGGAAAACCCGACTTATTTTTATATAGTAGAATTGTCAGACCTGCTGTCTTGTATGGTTCAGAATGTTGGGCCACAAAAGGGATGAATGAAAATTGCATGCAGCTGAGATGAGAATGCTAAGAGCGATGTGTGGTGTTACGCGCATGGATAAAATTAGGAATGAGTATACATATAAGATACATAGATAGGTATACATGGAAGATTGTTAATAAAGGCTATTATTATTATTATACATATAAGAGGAAGTCTAAAAGTGGCACCGCCTGACTGAAAAGTTATGTGGAAATCGGTTGTCGTGGTATGGGCATGTGTTGCAGAGGAATGAAGAAAATGTCGTGAGGAAAGTCTTGTGTATGGATTTGAATGGCTATAAGAATAGGGGAAGGCCAAAGAAACGATGAACGGAATGTGTGAAAGAGGATATGGGTAAAAAGGGGGTGACTACAGAGATAACGACTAATAAATAAAGAGAAGTATGGAAGGACCATGTTGCGCCGACCCCAAATAAATTGGGATAAGGGCAGGAGAATGATGATGTGCGGCCTATACCGGCTGTAAAAAGACAGTTTCCGAATCCGAAAGCCACATATTCTACCCATTATTTAAATCATTTTTATTTCCACTAGACCATACCTGGGCATCCACTGGTTCTGGAGATATTGAAGGTCAAATCATCAATTTTTTTTTTACTCTTTTACGAAAATAAATTCCAAGTATTATTAGTGTTATTACTAAACTTTTTTCCAAACACTCATTACCAGAATTTTCGAATTTTTTTTCGAATTATCGAAATTACGCATTTGGAGTTACAAAAATGCAATGAATTTAAAGGTATCCGACAAGTACCTACGTGGCTTAGAGCAAAGGGGCGGGGTTTAACTCCTCTTGCTTGGGTTCGCGTTACATTGCGCGCAATAAAAATTAGTATTTTTTTTTTCATATCGACAAATAAAAGTCGTTTTCCAGCAATATTTTTTGCGCTACTTTGTTAGATGTACAATTGTACATTATGCGTAGTTGACAGCTTTGTGATGTGTCTTTTTACACCCTGTATATTTGTCTGTCGATAAACCATTCCAACGACGTTGGTAGTTAATGGATGGTAAGAGACACCGAGAATTGAACTCAGCGTGAATTTAAAATAATTATATTTGAATAACAAATTCGAGATAATTTTCAAATTTTGGACCAGCTAACTCTACTCTCTATATCGTACAAGACAAAGTTGAAATTCCATCGCAATCCATATTTTTTTAGGGCTTTTTCATCACAAATGGTGACTAAAAAATCACCTTAAAATTACTTGAGTTAGTGGCGAATAGTGGCGATGGATTGAAATTATCTCGAATTATGAATTAAAGTATCTGTAGGTAGATATATAGATAACTAACACTGTTCTACCTACAAAAAACATAGTGAGCAGAGGCTGTGGAAAACTGCAGACTGATGATGGTGATAATGAAATGTTTATGTTAACAGAGCGACAGTAATTGCTGCAGGACTGACGTACGGCGGCAAAGAAGACGTGCTTTTCTACTGGTTTCAGAAGGCTTGGGAGTGCGAGCCGATTCTGCCTATACTCGGCCGGGGCACTAATGCCGTACCTTTGATAAACGTTGCTGATTTGGCACAGTGAGTCATGTTGGCTTTGTTCGTAGTAAAATGTTTCCCCTTTAATGTAGATAAACCGATTTTACCAAAGTTTCGAATAAGTAAGTACAGGTAACCAGCACGTGTCAAATCTTTCTTCCGGTAGCAAAAACTTAGACTACGAGTATTACAGCCTTATTTATAAAACTCGCTAACCATATGCTTAGTTTAACTACTGATTCATCATCATCAGCCTTTTAATGTCCCCACTGCTGGGGCATAGGCCTCCTCTCTGTGAGAGGGTGTGGGCCGTAAACACCACGCGGGCCCAATGCGGGTTGCTGGATCTCACATGTCTTCGAATACTTGAACTACTGATTAGCGGATTCTAAATTCAGGATAACATACGTCTCATCCATCAAATTCAACTGTATACCTTCAGGACAAAACCTCCTTTGAATGATTAGTCAATACTTTATCACCAAGATCTACCCTTCTTCCGGATAGAAAATGTTGAAATAAGAATGTGTTTAAACTAACCACATGGTTAAGTTTTTATAATTAAGGTTCTTAGCCTAAGAGACTATTGCTGCGACTAGTAGACCTCCTAAAACTTGAAATCAATTTAAATATTGGCCTTTTAGTTCTTACGTATTTTATAAAGTTCTCTGCTAAAGAGGATTCCCACCATAAGAATAAATGAGACAGTTTTGATAGAATAGTTTGGTAAGTACCTGGGTTTCATAATCAAACAGTTTCTGGACGATACTAACTTTCTTTTCAGAATAGTCTACAACCTGCTCCTGGATTTCCCAAGGAAGCTTTACATATTGGCCGTAGAACAGAACATTTCAAAACAAAAAGAGGTAAGTAACAATGAAGTCGTTATCTCTTTAACTGAGTTGAGTGAGCTATGTTCCTACGATAATGCATTCCTGTTGTAGATAGTGAAGCCACTTGGACGCACTGTTGGTTCTGGAATGTTCAAATGTATTCCACCTGAGGACGCTTTCTTGATTCCAGAAATTGATGTAAGGAGTTTTTTTTGCATCTTTGTATGTTCTAGGTTCTTCGTAGTTAACTAACTTATCGATCTACTCTTAACCATTGTTTATAAAATTACAGCAAAGAGTATACGATTTGATCACTCTTAATTTGCATATGGAACCGACTTTCATTGTCGAGACAATGCCGATACAGTGGGTTTCTGAATTGACCTTTGCGGAGAACGTGCACACTCTTATGAAGCAATTTATGAAAGAGAGGGCATTGAAACCTTTTAAGGTACATAATAACACAAGGTTTAGTTAACAGTTGTATATATTACAAGGTAAACCGCCAACAGAACTCATACATGAACGTTCCCACAGATTGTCATATACGGCCCGCCAATTACTGGAAAAACTACTTTGGCAAAAAGTATTTGTGAAGCTTATGGTCTCGTCTACATTTCACCAGAAACCGTGGCTCAAGATTTGCAGAATGATTTAGTTAGTAATAAACTTTTAACACTGTTTTGATGTGCATCATACGCATTACATACAGAATGTCATGGAACACAGATGGCTGTTTATAATACTCAGATAAACTTATCAACAGCAATGTGCCCATTGTAATTGATAGCAAGTGTGCAAATTTTTCAAATAGCTAAATAATCGCATCTAGTAGATCCTTGATACACAGGATGACATGATTTTATTATCAAGCTTTGGTTTACTACTAATGTACATACTTTTCTAGTAAATATAAGCGGCGTTCTTATATGAATTTCCGTACAAGAGGTCAGGATATATTGTACTGGTTATAATAAATGCCGACGAGTGTAGGACCTACAGTCAGGGCCCGATCTATCTATTTAGCCGTTCCGGGCAAACACACAATTTAAGGGTCTACTACCGGCCAAGTGGCGCCCTCATTGAATAAAAATCGTAGCATAGCATAGAAAATAAATATTAAAGAATCCAACGTCACGTTTGTTACAAAGAGGATAAAGTATTTTTACGTTGTTAAAACAAGTCTCAGAATGTTTCGTATCTAAAGTAGTAGGCAAAAGTGTCAGAAACGGCCGTTTTTTAACCGACTAAAAATAAAAAACTTTTTTACAAAAAAATAGAACCGACTTCCAAAAAAAGTGCAAAATAACTTTAATTTCGGAAGTCGGTGTTCCTGTTTTGTGTCTTTGTTTTTTGACACCGACTTCCGAAATTAAAGTTATTTTGCACTTTTTTTGGAAGTCGGTTCTATTTTTTTGTAAAAAAGTTTTTTATTTTTCACTTTTTAGTTGTGGCTCCCCATTAAACTGTGTTAACAATTCATAGACATACGATAGCAGCAATCGCGGTTGATTTGTTGTCAATTTTTGAAGAGTTCCGTTGTCTGTCTCCGAAACCCATCATCAGATCTTTTTGAAATTTAAATGGGACCATTTCGGAATAAACCCCTTTCGAACAAAAAAAGAATTTTGCAAATCCGTCAATATATGACGGAGTTATGCCCGCACATACATAAAAAAAAAAAAAAAATACAAACATCCGAATTGATAACCTCCTCCTTTTTCGAAGTCGGTTAAAAAAGGAGGAGGTTCTCAAGCTCTCACTCCGTCATTTATGAACCGATCTTGATGATTATTTTTTTGGAAGACAGGGTATACCTCAAGGGTGGTCCCATGTCAAGGAAATTAGGATATGATAATGGAATCCTGATAAAATTGAGAGAAAACCTCGAAAATTGTGGGCACGTTTAGCGTTTCTGTACGTATGTTCGGCCCTCACTCCGTTGTTTATGAACCGATTTTGATGATTCTTTCTTGCATAGATAGGGTATACCTCAAGGGTGGTCCCATGTCAAGGACATTACGATCTGATCATGGAATCCTGATAAAATTGAGAGAAAACCTCGAAAATTGGGCACGAATATTGTTTCTGTTGACTTTTCATAACTTTATCAGGTATTTGCATTTAGGAATCATCACATCATGAAACTGAGCGGATGATGGAAACTATACCTTTCCTTAACAATAGAAGTTAGATATAAAAAACTGGTTTTAGTGACAGATACCACTTAATATGCTTTGAAGAAAAGACGTCTTTAGAATATTGGAGGTAACCTCAACTGGTCAATATCCTGGGAACCTCATGGAAGGATGGTTACATCATCAGCTCAGTGCCAAGAGGAATGTTGAAGGATTAGAAATTAGCCTCAGAAAATTAAAAGATGATGCGAGTCACAAAAAATCTAAAAATAGAAAACTTTTTAACAATAAATTCAATCGACGAAAAAGAACTAAAAAGCAAAAAATAAATTAACCTTTTAAGTCTTGAGTATTGAGCTAATTACCTACATATAATATCAAATTTTATATAAACTAATTTTGAGTCGGCGCCAATTATTAATAAAATGATTAATTAACTACTTACAGCCTTCTTCACGTATAAAATTTAAATATTTAATAATCAGATTGTTGTTTGGCGCCGACTCAAAATTAGTTTATATTTGATATTTTATGTAGGTAAATAAGCTCAATACTCAAGACTTAAAAGGTTAATTTATTTTTTGCTTTTTAGCTCTTTTACGTCGGTTGAATTTTTTGTTAAAAAGTTTTCTTGAGACATTTCAATACAATTAGGTTGAATCTTGCTTGAGCATAACTTTCCATAACAACACACTTGTTAATTAGACAGTGACAACAACACGTCTTCATTTGCCATCTCACGTCTGACATGACTACTAGACATGACACCACTCTAGACGGCATTTTTGACGTTGGCAGTTTCTTTTAAATTTTAATAATAGATCAGTAACCTAGTCTCTGGCCCGAGGGTTTTAATTAGGACTAGATCTGTAATTTTAGAGTTCCGATAGCGCCACCACTCTATCGGGCTAGCTAGGCGTAAGTTTTCTGCGATATAATAGGTAAATACTTATAACGTTAACTGTTTTATTATAATACGCCGATTATCATTACTTTTGGATCAACCTATCTAGTAAATGAGGTTTTGAAAAAAAGTAAATACTTTCCTTGATTCCAAATACAGTTTAAGCTTTTCAAAAAAAAATTCTTTGCAATCAAGTTCTACTGCATTGATCATAAAAATCTAAATCGTGTAGACTTTTGACCTGTATTGACGCGGTATTCATACAGCATGCACGATAATAAGAAGAATAGTATTTTGACGTATTATAGTATTTTGACAATTTCAAACGATTTTTTAACTGAAAAGGTCAGTTTTCAATATCTATTGTTAAGAGTATACTATGCATAATTATCTACTACTATCGCAGTCGTTTCGTGTGCGTCATTGGGAAGTTGGCGAAACAGCTGCACTAGGCATGCCTACTTTTGGAGAAGAGGAACTCGTCAACGTGCTGGATGCTGACGACGATGTCGACGAAGAGGACGGGTCGGTTCAAGAACAAACGAGGCAAACCTTGGCTATCCTGCAGTCGGGGCGACTGCTTTCCGATGAAGAAATTATGGCGTAAATTTTAAAATTGACACTATTTCAACTAGTAACTAGGGACCATCCATAAATAACGTCATGCGAATTTCATAATTTTTTAACCCTTCCCCTCCTTGTCACGTTTGTGAGACTTCCCGTCCCTTGTGTGACGTCACAATACAACTTTACATCTAGAAATGATTAAAACACGTGTATAACTCCAGCTTACTCATATGTGATAGAATAATTCTACCTATGCCAATATTTAAGGCATAAAAGCAGCAATCCAAGTTCCCAGTCTTAATTTAGCTGCTACAAAAACTTCGTTAATATGAGTCGTTTAGTGTGTGTTCTCAGGCAAGGAAGGAACAGTGGTGTGTTTCAGTCAGCAAGAGTCTCACGCCCTCCCGCTCCACTCAGAGCGGGAGAAGTCATTGGATGTTTTCCCAACCCACAAAAACAAAAAAAAACTGGAGTGACATCACCCCAGCTTCCTCATTCAATACAGACAAACCAGTGAGGTTAGGGTTTTGAACTATAGTCAGAAAAATAAGGCATAATAGCTGCACAAGGAAGGAAAGAACTGAACGATAATACTTGAAAAGTGTTGAAACTACGATCAAAAACGTGTGTGTAAGCTGGAGTGGCGTCACCCCAGCTGCTCATGTCATATCTTCCAAACACAAGAAGGGCATAATAGCTGCCATCGGCGGCAAAATTTTCCTTTTATGCCTTAATTTTTAAACTTTAATACATAATCATATCTTCTTTCGTTCGGAAGATATAACATGAGCAGCTATTCAATTCAATTCAATTTATTTAATTCGGACAAGGTACATCCATATTTTGGTTAGTTACAGTAGGTACTTACTAAACTATGTTAGTAATTTTGACAACTAGTTACTATTTCATTTAATTATGTTTTCAGACAGAGTCCTTTCCAATTAACAATTTAACGCTTATAAAATAATAAATTTAATGTAAAATTCACGCATAAAATAAATACTCAACATTCAAATTAATTTAAATTACAATACATACACATGTCATTCAAATCAAATAAAACATAAAATACATACACATGTCATTCAAATCAAATAAAACATAAAATATATACACATGTCGTTCCAATTAAATAAAATACAAACACATGTCAATTTAATCAAATAGATTATAAAATACGTACACATTCAATAAGAAAATAATAATAATACAGAAATGTCAAGATGAAATAAAAATAACAATAATACTACATAATACGAGGGGAAGCACTACGATGAAGCTGCATCCACCTCTGCAACAAGGGCAGATCGCACCGCTCGGAAAATACCTTCAGGACGCTGCTCGAGCTGCTCAGTAGGCGACTCATTAGCGATGCGCTCCGTTTCCTTATGATCACGAAAAAATCATCGGTCCGCGCCTGAGCAAACATAGTTGAGGCACTACAGTACCGCGGAAACCCTAACAACATCCTGAAAGCATTGTTGTACTGCAGGCGCAGTGCGCTGTACGCCCGCTGCGTAAAGTTAGTCCACAGGCTGCACGTGTAAAACGACTGACAATACGCCTTAAACAAAGTCACCTTAACAGGTCTAGTACATCGTGCGAACCTGCGAGCCAACATATTACACCGTACAGACAACGCCCTGCGCTCCCTCTCAATGTCCCTATTGTCACACAAGTCGTCGGAGACCCAGTGACCCAAATACTTGAACTGCTTCACTCTGTTTAAAAGAATGCCGCAAAGAGTGACAGGAGGTACAGATGCGTAGCATTTAGTACCGGCTTTAAATATCATAAGTTCACTCTTCTTAGCATTGTACCTGAGCCCATGGGCCCCCACATACGACTCACATATACGCAGAAGTTTACGTAGCGCACCGATCGATGGGCTCAGCAACACCATATCATCCGCGTAGCTGATGTTGTTGATACATACTCCATCTATAGAACACCCAATATTTGTGCTGCTGAGCTCACCGATCAGCCGGTTCATGTACAGATTAAAGAGGCGAGGCGAGGATAAACCCCCTTGCCTCACTCCGCATCTCAACCTGTACACGTCCGACAGCGCACCCGCCCATCTGACACTATTCAGCTGCTTACTGTACCAGTATCTGAATACCGATACAATCTCATGTGGCAGATCCGTCTCACATTGTAGCTTCTGCTACAGCTTGTCATAACACACCAGGTCAAAAGCTTTTGACAGGTCTAGATAGCATGCATATACTGGTGTGCTTCTGTCAGTGTAGTACTGAACAGTCTGCTTCAGACAGAGGATAGCACTCTCAGTTGAAAAACCAGATCTGAAACCAAACTGAGCATCATGCAGATGGAGGTGCTTCTCCAACTGTCGGTCAAGCAAACTGTCCAACACCTTAGCTATGACAGTCGCAAGCGAGATCAGTCTGTAGTTAGCAAGTTCTGATGAGTCACCTGTCTTATCCTTAATGATTGGCACTACTACAGTGTGCATTAAATCATCAGGTAGATAACTATGACTAACACACAAGTTAAAAAATAATGCAAGGACTCTTGGCAGGTGTACGCCCGCGTACTTCAAATGCTCAATGCTAAGACTGTCGTGACCTGCGGACTTGCCTCTCACCATCTTCTTTATAACGCTAGCCACATCCTTGGCAGAGAACCTGACGCTAACATCCCCAGGATGATCCTCAGCAGCAAACACCTGAGACGCAGACCCGAGCGGTGACACTACATTAAAATGACGCTGAAAGGCGCAGGCTATGTCCCGCGGCTCATGCGCGCCACCCACACTCACCGGAGAGCCAGACCTTGGATTTAGTTTATGTGTGTTTTTCCAAAAATCACCAATTTTTTTTATTTGCATGACATTCCGCAATAATATCCATCTTTATCTGAGTTTTATTGTCTTGACAGTATTTTAATTTAGTTTTAAATACTTTCCTAGATTCGCACATTTCATTATATACATAACCAGCTCTAGGTCATCCATAGGACACCCAAGTCTGATAACAAAGTCTTGCCCTCCGGTGAGCGTCGCTAACATGTCTGTTCCACCCTGTTAGATATTTAAAATTGTTTCGTTTAGGTACACAGCAGCTACTCTTAGCGGCTTCAGTCAAAATATTTACAATCTTTTTATACATAGAATTTATTGCCATTTTGTGGCTCTGATCACTACACATTCTATCTGCGCAATAACTAAACTCTGATGGGAAATCAATCTGCCTTAATCTCGAGTTACAGTAAGTGGTATATTCTTGTGTTTGTTTATGGTCTCTAATTCCCCATTTGATATCACTGACAGGGTTAGCATTGGTTGTTGTTTTTGGTAAAATAATATTCATATTACATTCAACCAATATCGGATAGTGATCAGACCAGTATGTATCATACAGCACGCACACGTCCACAACAGTGCGTCGCGCCGCACTTGTCACTACGCAGTGATCGAGCCATCACCGGCACCCGTGTGCCTCACTCACAAACGTATAGGTATCGCGAGGCAGCCGCTCAGTGTCTAAACACGACCACGATTGTTCCGTACAAAAAGTAAACAACTCATTAGAAAACAGCTCACCTGGGTGCGCGTTGAAATCCCCGAGAATGAATACTGATTCTACATCACTACTTTCAATTATCGCGTTCAATTCACTGAGGCACTCTGTAAACTCGGTTAAGTTTTCGATCGAATCGGTAGGCATGTACACCGATATCACTAGCATCGACCGGTCGTGAAGGAGCACCTTTATCGCTGCGAGACGCACACTAGCACACGCGACCACAGACACCGTTGGAAACACTGCCTTCCTCCACAGCAAAGCGACACCACCGTAGGGCCTTCCTCTAAGTACTCCAGCGGAAGTATCAACAGCCGACTTCCCAGTAAAGGAAAATACGTCATCAATGCCACCCAGGAACTGTATGTCGTGAGGCAGAAGCCAAGTCTCCTGTAGTGCTACAATATCCGCCGTACGACAGAGTCTTCTCACACACTCGACTGACCTGGTGACACTTTTGCAGTTGAAAGTAATAAGTTTAGTTGTACTATCCATTGACTACTTATATTACTCCATTAATCTCCCGGTAGGTACGTTTGACCGCGTTTCGGCTAAAGTCAACAAAACGGCGTTATATTATCCCGTTCGGCCAAACGTCATCTTTCAAAAACATTTCCAAGTTTATTTTTAGGAACAAAAAGTATGTATCCATCGTAATCCTTCTTTAATTTCATATTCATCTTATTCAATTCTATGTCTAAGTTTGTCTTCTTCAATAAATAAGTTTTTATATCATTTGCAGACGTCTCCTTGGACACGTTATAGATATAAATTGGGACTTTAGTAGGTACTCGCCGCCTTGAACTTATTATCAGAATCAACAATAGCATTCCCCGTATTTCCAACAAAACGGTTCCTTAGCCGCTTTTTCTGAACCAAGGTCCATTCCTCGTTAGGTATTCGGGGTTTGGACCCTGGTTTCGGCACACTATCTAGAACAACATCAGAGAAACATTTCCTGTTTTCGACGCACAATTGTGGACTTGTCGCTCGGTCACAGTTTTGCGCGCAGTTAGCGGCAGAAGCCGGTAACGCCGGCTGACTCACCACCGCTTTAAACAGAGCGCGAACAGCTGTTATTTTTCGATTGCGGGCGCCGCTACGTGCACAACAGCTGCGCACGGTGTTTTTGTCGCGTTACCCTCATCCGACAAAATGATACGCTGGTTCTTTAAGGGTGTTATTGAAGGCTGTTTTTCTGCAGATTTATATGTGCCACATATTGGAGATAGTCCCATAGGCCCACTTTCATGCTCAAAACTCGATAACACACAGGCGCCCCGTTTCACGTTGATGTTTCGTGAGAAATTGTTCACGATAGACGCGTTCTTAAGTCCTTCTAATTCTGCACGTAGCTCCTTCAACTGGTTTATTGTAGTATACTCTGCAGAAATACGGTCTATTTCACTTCGCATCAGCATCAGATCTTTGAGAAGGCGGGTCACATCTACATGGTCAAACAAAACTGGGGGTAGTTTTTGTAAATCCCGGGCGACGAAAATGGGGATTTCTTCGGGATCCGTTTCCTTTAACAGGCAGACGATATCATCTATATCACTTACTATTTTGCCCTGTCTTTTGCTTATCTTTTTGCGCTTGGTTGTCGAAATAGAATCAAACAACAAGTTTTTGGCGTTCAAAATTTCACTTTCCGTAAATGCACTTACACAAATGCGGGCAATACTTTGCTCGTCCATAACATCCAGTTTATTACAGATAAAAGCCAATGCCTCATTTATGACTACATTGCAGCTTCCACACTTAACAATATTAGTAGCCATTGCTTGCACAACAACTAATCCCGAGCAGGCGAACGAAACACAACGCTATGGTGCCGTCACTTCAGCTTACACATATTTATCGGTTAACAACGCATAGAGTATTTATACCAGAGATTTGAAAATTTTGCTGCTTATGGCAGCTATTATGCCTTAATTTTTGAGCTAAAATACATAATCATATCTTCTTTCGTTTGGAAGTTATGACATGAGCAGCTGGGGTGACGACACTCTAGCTTACACACACGTTTTTGATCGTAGTTTCAACACTTTTTAAGTATTATCGTTCAGTTCTTTCCTGCCTTGTGCAGCTATTATGCCTTATTTTTCTGACTATAGTCCAAAACCCTAAAGTCACTAGTTTGCCTGTATTGAATGAGGAAGATGGGGTGACGTCACTCAAGTTAACACACACTAAACGACGACGATGTTTTTGTGGCAGCTAAATTAAGACTGGGAACTTTGATTGCTGCTATTCTGCCTTAGATATTGGCAAAGGTAGAATTATTTATCACATATGAGGAAGCTGGAGTTATACACAAAATTAAAACAGCAGTTCCGAATTTTGCTTGCGAACTCGCCAACAAAACAATGTAAACCTTATGTCCATAGAGATAGAGTTGGAAATATTTTAAGTTTTTCGTTAATAGTTAAAATTCGCATTACTTTTTTTTGTGGGGTGTGGAAATCATCCAATGACTTCTCCCACTCATGGTGGTGGTGGTGGTGGCGGGAGAGCGTGTCAGACTTTTACTGACTAAAACCCACCCTTTTCCTTCAGTTGCCTGAGTGCCAAGGGCCGCGGATCGCGTTTATCTTGGATATAGATTTTGGAAAGTGACGTCACGAAACTTATGAATACTCCCACCCCTTGTCACACTTCGTCGCCCCCCGCCCGACCCCTGCCCTTATTAGAGCGTAACGTATTTTATGGATGGCCCCCTTTTTTTTTGTGTTTGGGAAATCAATGACTTCTCCCGCTGGGTGGAGCGAGAGGGCGTGTCAGACTCTTACCGACTAAAACCCACCCCTGTTCCTTCTCTGCCCTGAATGCCCAGGGGCGCGGTAACTCTGTTTCGAAATGGTTGGCCCCCTAGAAAAGTCATGGCATTTATGGATGGTTTATGTTAACAAGATAATGGTAAGATGTATTTAATAAGAAAAAAAAACACTAAGCTTTAATATACGAGATACTTATTAAAGACTTAAGTGGATCTCGCTAATCGTGAGTTTTGAATTTAAGGCTCACTCAAAAATTTTTGCAAACCGTTTTATTATATTTGAATCTCTACAGATATGTGCGCCAGAAGTTGTTAAGTCGTGATGCTGTCAATAGAGGATGGGTGCTCGACGGGTTCCCGATGACGTTAACACAAGCTCAAGTATGTAAGTATATATGTTAGACCAACAACTTCTGCCAATGCTATAAGAAGACCAGTTATTTACTTATTTTATTTTTTGGTCTTAAATCAATCATTTGTGTATCTAGTATTCGACAAAGGCGAAGAGCAAGATTCTGATGTAGGAGAGGAAGTCGATGAGGAACTCTTCGATGAAGATATGGATTTGTATAGCAGTGTGTTAAAAAAGATGTTGCCAGGTATGAATTATTAATTTTCTCTCTTCTTTCTTAAGAACACGGAGACCATTCTAATTTATTTTAATTTTATTGCAGACATTGTGGTATCACTAGATGCTAACGACGATTTCGTTTGCGAGAAAGCTATGCGACAGCCTGAGGGTAATTCTCGATTGGATGAGGAGTCAATACTGAAACGTTTGAGCGATTTTCGATCTGGAGATACCCGGGATGTTACACCTCTCAACTTTTTTGACGAATTGGATATACATCCACTTATAGTACCCGTTAAAGACCATTTGGATTATTCAATGAAGGGTCCATACGCTGCTGTAGCACTGCGAATGGGTCGTCCATGCCGTTACGGAAAATTACTTGGTCAGTAAAAAGGATATCCTTTAACATTGCAAACATTCTTCAGATTAACATCCTGATACGCTCTTTAACATTTAATCAATTGATTCTGTAGCACTAATTGAAACTGCTGAAAAAAAAGAAAAAGATGATGCAGAAACTTTAAGAGCAAAAGAAGCAAAGGCTCAAAAAGAATTGGAGGAGAAATTGAAACAGGAACGCGAAGAGAAGATGGAATATTGGGTGGTTATTGAGCTATAACTATATCCTTTGTTTTTACCCAATAGGGAATATGCATGAAAAAAATATTTGTTATCTAACCGGCTTATCGATGAATATATTAAAATAGAGTACGGACAGTGAAAGCAGAATCAAAATTGATTGAAAATTAAAGGAGATATAACCGTTTTAAACAAATATATCTGTCCCTCTCTCGGAAACGCTGTTTTCTATGGCAGCTGTATGGGCGTCATGTCCTTTGACGTCAAAGAACACGTCGGACTTCTCTTTCTAATTATCAACTTTAAAGCTTTATAACTTTGTCGCTGATGATGATATTTTGAAAATTTCTTCATATTTGTTCACTATAGCTAATCCTAAGTCTTCAATTGAACAAATAAAAAAATATCATGCATATTCCCTATTGTCATATTGAAACAAAAAATAAAATACTGACTTTATATTTATAATTATGTATTCCTTTTGTAGACGGAATTATACGCATTGATGCGTGAGGAAGAGGAAGCAGCTTTAGCAGCCGCGAGCGAGCCCATGCGCAATTACTTAGTTCATCATATCTTCCCGACGCTAACTCCTGCTCTGCTTGAAGTTGCCAAATTACGCCCTGAAGACCCGATCGACTTTCTAGTGAGTAAATTGTGCATAACATAATTATTATTTCAATATAGGTAACTTGGAACACAACCCTTGCCAACTTTTGAAATCCATTATTAGTTCCCGGATCTGTCCATGCGTTACAGATTTGAGTACCTACTTATACCGATAGCAATACAGAAATAATGTCAGTGAAGTCCGCATTATAATCAGTTTTATGTGTTTGAAATTTCGTGTTATTTTAGTAAAAAGAGACGAATAAGGCATTTATTTCCGTTTTAATATTCAAAAAAGTTTTGGTATTGCCTCCAAACTAGGCAACCCTGTATCTTGATCCTCAGTCTGCGTGCCAAAAGATAGACGGTACCTAGGTACACGTCCGACTGTAAGGCTTGGGTTACTTAGGTAGTCGTTATAGTGCTTGTTTTGGTTAGTTATAACAAATTACTTTGGAAATCGTCAGGGGGAAAAAACCTTCAAGTTAAACCCAATTGGTGAGGCGTTGGAAGAAAAATGCGCATTACACGAGGAAAGGAAGAGGTTGGCGGGAAATTCTGACGAAAAACCTAAGGAGGCTGATATGGCACAAAAAGCCGCGGACATTGCATTAGGAGATAGAATTGGTCACGATCGCAGATTCGCAGAGAGTGTTAACACCTATGTGTTGGCACCTAACACCTAGACCATTTTAAATATCCAATTTTTTAATATTTCTTTCAAATTGTCTTACTTACTTTATTTCATGTTTTCTTTTTCTGGTTTTGATCGCATTTGCTATCGATCCTGGGTAACGCGACGCCAAAGCTTTTACAATTTTTGTCTACCATTTATAAATTCTAACTAGGTCTTTAATTAAATTTTATTGTTTTTTATTTATAATTGATCTATAGCTGTTGTTCAAATCGTAATAAATGTGTATTTATGTTTTTCAATTACCTACCTATACCTACATAATATTTGATTAAAAACACCACCTTTAAAGGTCACTCTTCTTAAATTTTAGTTTTGTTCATTACACAATACATACCTTCCCCTTACAAAACAGCAGGTGGACCGCCTGTTTGATTGTCACCCAATATCAAAAAGCGGCCCAAATGTGTGTGTGGTACCTGCAATAATCAATTATACCTTCCTAACTAAAACGATTCTTAGATTATTTTATTTGGTGCTTATCAGGCGGAACACCTTTTCAAGCTGAATCCAACCGGTAAGATGCTTGAACCAGGATATAATTTCCAAGCGGAAAATCTACTGGGAAAGATCAAAATACTGGACGACGCTTTGCAGGATCTTGAAATCGTAATTGAACCATTAATAACTTCTGAATGTGAAATAAGCGGTCCTCAACCACCCCGTAAGATAAATCCTATGAGTGCTCTTTAATTGGAGATACTCTCTAATATCAATATTTTTATAAGTGAAGATACTCATACTTTTTAATTGAATTCAACTTCTGAATATATATCATTTGTAACATTTTAGCCGCGTATTCATTGGGAAACAAAGTTGCAGATTTTTTTTTAAGCAAGTCTGTGTTGCGGGTAACATGTTTCTAGCAACATACTCATTTTCCGTATTCTTGTTTCTCAACTGTTTCAAATGAATACGGGGTAAGATTGAGATTTGTTTTTATTTTATTTTGTTTGAAATATTAAAAATCTTATCACGGGATCTACTCAGTACTCACCTACCTAAATAATTGGGTTACTTAGAATAAACTAAGTTTTTGGTAAAAATGATTACGAATTGTAATAATTATGTTACAATATTGTTCTTCCTGTGTGAAATTTATTTTAGCTATGACCATGACTGAAATTGCTTAGGCAATTGAAGAACTCGTGCGCGTTCTGTAGATAAATAGATTGCACAGAATGACAAGTATGACAACCGAGCCAATGTGAATGTTAATAAAATACATAGCATGAGAACGGCTTCTGTTTTTGTGTAGTCTTATCAGGAGCGTTTGACACGGTGAATGTCCACTGTAACACTACGACTGCTACAAGGAGGTACGATTTACTATCCAAAATAACGATAGAAACGATGGATAGACTGGAGCTGTCTTTATTCGGATTGAGCATTTTTATAAACGGCGCTTACAAGTCAACTTACACGCAAAAGTAATGGGCTTCTACAAGGAAATACGCTGGGCCTCTATTTGCATATCCATTAAAAATCAAAATATCATTCTGAGCTTAACACTTTGCATGTCAAATGTCTGATTATGTATTAGGAACTTAATTATTAACTTAAGACCAACACTGTACCAATACTTATTGCAAATAAATGATTATGATTTAATTTCCTAATTATGGCAAATAAGCTTCCTTTAACGAGTCAACGATTAATCTTGAAGCTGAATGAGCGGCTGGACCAACGTGCCCTACACTCCGCTTCAGTGACGCATCGTCAGAAGTTATAGAAAATCGACACTTAGGTAAATTAATTATGACCTACCTACTTTAATATGTGCATTATTACCTTCTATAGTATTAAAACGATTATTATTTGTTGGTTGGTTAATTGCCACTTTGAATTATTAAAAGCTTTCTATCGATAAAAATCAAAGTGTATCAGTTACCATGATACACAAATTACTCACACACAACCTAAACAAATAATTTGCTTTTAAGTAGTGTACATAATTATTATGTGCTGTAAAGATTTTTAGGGGTCTTTATGAAATGATCTTAAAGAAAAAAAAATATTATGCTACTATATGATACCTGCCGTTAGCGCTAATATTTAAGTGGGTTTCCACAATTATAAACAGTCAGCCGAATTTGATTTCACATAAGAAACTCATCATTTACCATCAGGTGAGATGGTGGTCAAACTCGAGCCTACAAATGATAAAAAAAAGAATTGGATGTAGGTTCTAAATGAGGTTTTTCATTCAATTTTATTTCCACAGCAAGGTAGGCTGACCGCGATGGGCGATGGTAGAGTAGGAGCTTGAAAACAAAATTATTTAGGAATAAGCTTCATAATATTCCTAGTATATCTAAAATTAGGTGAACTGACCTTTAAAAAGCGTCCTTTTAAAATGTTAATGGTTTAAATATCTATATCTACATAACCGTGTTATTACCTAGTAGGTATATGGAGGGAATTAAAGTCCATCAAAACATCACGCAACGGGTGATCAATAATTTCGATGTTATCATTGTTGCGTGATTCAGTCAGCTTATTGCCGATCTTGTGTGTACACAACGTGAACATTTCACCTGAACATGTGATAGGACATGAAAGTGTATCCTGAATACAACTTCAAAAATGATAATTCAGGTTCTAAAAAGAACCGGTCACCTTCAGATGTTAGTGGCATATCGTTGTTGGCTGCAAGTCTACGTCATCAGACTACGGAGTTTTTCAATAACTCAACATTACATGGAGTACGATACATCGCTGAAAAGGACAGGCCGTTTTGCGAAAAGTGAGTACTTTTATATGACATTCTTCTCTATATTACTATTTGATGAACTTCTTCCTAGGTATCGGTATTACTGAATGACCTACAAAGCCTGTAATTTCTATGAATCCAAGAGTGTACTTGTGGTAGGTACCTACTGACCTAGAACAAATATCCACACATTGTAAGTGCAATCGGAGCTACTTTCTTTAATCAAGCCCTTAACTGCAATTTCATTGATATAACGCGTTAGTTTTGTTCCACAACAGTTTTTTTTTTTTGTGAGGTGGGGAATCATCCAATGACATCTCCCGCTCTGGGTGGAGTGGGAGGGTGTGTCAGACTCCTACTGACTAAAACCCACCCCTGTTCCTTCCCTGCCTGAGTGCCCAGGGGTGCGGTAACTCTGTTAAGAATTTATCCGCTACCCCTAGGCATGCAGGCACCGGCCACGATGGGCTCCGTCAGTGGTGGCTGACAATCATCTCTTTGAGGCGCGCGTGGAACACTACGCGCCGTCGACTCACGGGCCTGGTGCTGATCGGACGACGAGCTCCCCACTGCTCGCCGTCCACAGGCCCGGGTCTACGGTGGCCAGAGAGCGTCTCTCGAAGTCCTACGCCCAGTGCTTCCCCCGCGGCGGTAGCGGCCGCGGGTGTGAGGGCCACTCCGTTGAGCTTTGCGCTTTCGCGAGCATTACTGCTTCGCAGAAGGAGGAGACGGCATCCCATTCCCTCTCACCCCGCACCATGGCCTGAACCAGGGCCGGGCGCGAGAGGTCGCTACCACCTATCGCATCCACGAGGACGCGGCGGTGCTTCGCCCAATCTGGGCAGACCTCCACCGTATGCTCCACCGTGTCCTCTGGGCGATCCGCGCAGTGATACCACCCGCGCGGGTGTTTCCTCCCGCCTTATCCGAAACAGGAACCCCCCGAAACAACCGTGTCCGGTGAGAACCTGCGTCAGGCGGAAGGTGAAGACGCCGTGACTCCTCTCCAGCCACTCCTCAAAGAGGGGCACTACCGCCGCGATAGTGGCGTGCCCAGCGCTGGGTTGCGACGGTCGCTGTCTCCATATCGCCATGAGATCCTGCTGGAGCTCCGTCCGCCGGGCCGCGAGGTGTCGCGGCAGCGGAGTATTGCCCCGGCGTTTGGCCTCCTCGCGCCACTCCCAGAGCAGCGCAAGGACCTCGGCCTCCAGATCCCATGGCGACAGTCCGGCAAGGGGGCTCGCCGCCTTCGACAACAGTTTGTGTTGACGAATTTTAGATCTTCGAAATGTTTTCATTTAAGGTATTTAGTGTGTTCGATTTTAGACGACTATACATATTAAACTGCATCACTTGTGTTTCATTGCAGGTTTATGTGGTTCAGTTTTACAGCCGTCGGTGCAGTGACCACTTGTATCATAATAGTCAGTTTATGGGAAAAGTTCCAAACCAATCCTACAATTACGGGTAAGCGGTTTTGTCAAAAGAATAGTTTACATGTATCATTTCAACCCGGAATCACCTAGGTACTGCTGGATATAGGCTGCCGCCTTTTTTCTGCCAAATTGTCTGTTTCCGTGCATCCCTATTCCGTCCAGCGGCCTGAGACAAAATACTTTTCTGTTAGAGTCCACGCTAACGCTTAGTACAAAAAATACAACCGACTTACAAAAGAGAAAATAGGTAAGTAGGTACCTACCTAGACAAAAAATTGTAAAATAACTTTAAAGTCGGTGTTTGTATTTTGTTTCTTCGTTATATGACACCGACTTCCATAGTTAAAGTTATTTTGCAATTTTTTGTGTAGGTAGGTAAGTACCTAATAATTTTCTTTTTTAAAAGTCGGTTGTATTTTTTGTACAAAAAGTTTTTTACTTTTCACTTTTTAGTTGTTGTGGCCCAGAACTGATAACCCCGAATGGATAACCCCAATAACACGGAATTTCAACATAATTGGAGACAACCAAAACGTCATCTGTGTTTAAATATTTTTTGTTTATGTTGATTTTTAAACAAAGTGCTGAATCAATTTCGATACAATTTATATGGGACCGCCTCGGAAGTATAGGTACCTACCAAACAAAAACAGAATCATCAAAATCTATTCACAAGTGGCGGCGAAATCACGTAACAAACATACAAAAAAATAAAACTGACGAATTGAGAATCTTTTAGAAGTCGGTTAAAAACGTATGGCAATGAACCACCTGGCCGTGAGTCACGTGAAAATTCTCTCCGCAGATAATTTCATTGCAATAAATTTTGTAGGTAGGTACCTACTTATCGTTAGCGTGATTAACGCTAACAGAAAAGTATTTGTCTCAGGCCCCAGGTGCTTCTCGCGCCTTTGACCCAACCCAACGCACTTTCGACGGCCCTTTCGTTGGCCTAATCGTGTCGATCATTCAGTTCCCTAGAACATGCTTTTTTTTAAACCCACCCCTGTTCCTTCCTGCCCTGAATGCCCAGGGGCGAGGTAACTCTTTCGAATTTATCCTCCACCCCCGGACAGGCATCGGCCACGACGGGCCCCGTCGTGTTTGCTGACAACTCTATGAGGCGCGCGTGGAACACTACGCGCCGTCGACTCTCGGGCCTGGTGCTGATCGGGCGGCGAGTTACCCACTACTCGCCGTCCGCAGGCCCGGGTCTACGGTGGCCGGAGATTATCTCGCGGCGCCCGAAGCCCCTGGCGTCTCTTGCGGTGGCTGCTGCTGAGGGCGTAAGGGCGACTCTGCCGTTATTGAGTCTCCCTAACGTGTGCCGCCTCCCTCTTCGCGAGCATTACTGCTTCGCAGAAGGAGGAGACGGCTCCCCATTCCCTCTCGCTCCGTACCATGGCCTGAACCAGGGCACGGCACGAGAGGTCGCTGCCGCATATCGCATCCACGAGGACACGGCGGTGCTCTGCCCAAGCGGGGCAAACCTCCACCGTATGCTCCACCGTGTCCTCTGGGCGATCCTCGCAGTGGAAACACCCGGGGGTCACCTCCGCCTTGATCCGACACAGGTACCTCCCGAAACAGCCATGTCCGGTGAGGACCTGCGTCAGGCGGAAGGTGAGGGCGCCGTGGCGCCTCTCCAGCCACTCCTCAAAGAGGGTCACTACCGCCGCGATGGTGGCGTGCCCAGCGCTGGGTTGCGACAGTCGCTCTCTCCATGTCACCATGAGATCCTACCGGAGCTCTGTCCGCCGAGCCGCGAGGTGTCGCGGCAGCGGAGTTTCGCCCCGGGGTTTTGCCTCCTCGCGCCACTCATACAGGTGCGCGAGGATTTTTGCCTCCAGATCCCACGGTGACCCCTAGAACATGCTTGTAAAAGCGTAAAGTAATCCAAATACTCGTGTTACAGGTTTGGATACGGACTTCCATAATTGGGATGTCCCTTTTCCGGCGGTGACAATATGCGACGTCGACCCGGTTGATGATGAATTACTGGAAACTTACATTGAAAGGTATCTTTAGTTATTACTGACTTAAAAGGTATCTCAGAAATAATAAATAATGATCTCTAATCAGCCTATATTGTTCCGTTCCCATTGCTGGGACACAGGCCTCCTCTATGTGAGAGGAAGTGGGCCATGATCCACCATGCGAGCCTAGTGCGGGTTTGTGGTGGATTCTGCATATTCTCAATATTTTGCTAGGAAATTCGTTGCGCCACTTCTTCCCAGCTAAAACACTAGGAATTGGTGACAGGCGGGCGTTTTGGGACTTCTTTTATGTAAAACTTTGATGTTCAAAACGTGCTGGCTCTCAGCCTAATTTGACTGAATTTGATTTGATTTATATCTTTTGCAATTTACTTGTGTATTTTTCCAGTATTTGGGGTTCGGAACCACCGGAAAGAGCTGGTGAGATGTTGCGTTGGTTGGCGACTCTGAACTATCGGTCCATAGAAGAACGTGCTTCGGAATTTCTCTCGGATCCCGCGCTTGTGGGAAAGAGCGAAGGAGACGGGCCAAAACCAGCAAAAAATCCTAAAGATGCTGTGTTTGAAGTAATAACATCTAGCTAATAGCATAGCATAATCAGCATTTCTTTTTTTGGTTGGGAAATCATCAAATAACTTCTCCCGCTCAGGGTGGAGCGGAAGGGCGTGTCAGACTAAAACCCAACCGTATTCCTTCAGTTGCCTGTGCCAGGGGCCGCGGTGACTCTTTCAAACAGACCCGCGACCCTGGCAGGCCCTAGCAGACCACGTCACTGCTTTCTGACATATCTTTGAAGCGCGCGTGGAACACAACGCGCCGTCGACTCGGGTCTGGTCCTTATCAGATGGCGAGTTCCCACTGCTCGGAACCTGAGTCCCAGCCGTGGGACCCCTCCTCTCTAGGAGAGGGAATGGGCCGTTATCTACCACGCGAGTCTAGTGCGGGTTGGTGCATGACACATTATGTCTTCGAATTCTTGGTTCTGGGATACGCCGGTTTCCTCACGATGTTTTCCTTCACCGTTTTGAGAGCAGTGGTGATGAAATAAATTACACATAGTAAAGCGCCTGCCTGGGTTTAAACCCACGACCACCGCCGCCGGCCGCCGGCCGCCGGCCGCCGGCCGTTACCACCTGGGTCACCACTGCTCAAAACATTTATACAGGGTGTAACGGAAAGGTGTGGTCATATTTTAAGAGCCGGTTCTGCCCATGGAAATAAACAACTTTCTCTAAGAAAAAGTAGAAAATGCCCAAAAAAAAATTGGACTTTTCATACAAGGTCATCATCAGCTGATCAATATTTGTATGGGAGGTAAAAATTTTTCTTTAGAATTTCCTCGGCTTTTCTTGAAGAAAGTTGTTCATATCGATGGGCAGATGCAGTCCTTAAAATATGACCACACCTTTCCGTTACACCCTGTATAAATAAAAATGCAAAACACGATTTTCGACAACAGCCGAAGAAGGCGCCGGGGTTCCACGTCTGGTATGGTGCCATCTTTAGATTAGAGTATGATCGATCGTCAAAAATTGACAGAGGTTGGTATGATCGGCGCCCCTCCTAATTTGCAATTAGGTATACCCACAAAAAGTTGCAAAAAATCGAGCCCATAGGTTTTTTGATTGTTATGTACAAATATGATTAGATTTTGCTTCACAATATTCAGGCTCGGAGTGTACCTACTACAATTTCCGAGCTCGCTTCGCTCAGTCTTGCAGCCAATTTAGTACAGTATTTTTAAATAAATCTTTCATTCAATTAAAAAAGTAAATCTTCCCCCGTATCCAAGTTACAACTAAAATCATTCTCCTATTCTCTAACTCTTATTTCTGTATGAATTTCTAGAAAATCATCCGAGTCGGAGTTCAACATAATTTTCTCGCTCGTTTCACTCGCTCATGCTTCCTACATTCTCCCTTTTTTGCATAAGTCGACAGTGGTGTTGATTCTGTTGTGCACAAACTTAATTTAGGCTATTGCTATCTTTTTCTCTCTAATAAAACAAGAAAGAGACGGACGTAATTTATAGCTGTCAAATTTAGTTTGAACTAATATTTCCATACAAATTAAGGGTACACGTAAAAACGTATGTCGTCTAAAAACACGGCGAAGTGCAAGGCGTAAACTAGTTTGACATCTCTAACTTAGTGCATAGCTATAGCCGTCCTTTTCTCGCACTGCCTTTTAGTAAAAGATAGCAATTCTCTAATTTTAGTTTAGATATTGAACAAGAGAATCCGTACCACTAAGAGACTAAAAATATAATTTTGACTAATAATGAAAATAGAGGGGGCGATGAATTTTCAGCCCGCCCGCGCCCCCTCGAAAGGTGAAAACCCACGCTACACCTCTGGGGCGAATTGCTAGTTTAAAATAAAATTACTACCATGAAATAAAAACTGCTCGGTTGATAGGGTCCGGTTGCCGCAGTGGATTTGGTTATTTGATTATATCTTTTGCGCGGGGCACGGGTTCGATTCTCACTTAGCTAAAAATTTTATGGTTTAGAGATGCCTACTTACATTTTCGTGGGCCGGCTGTTTTTTGCACAGAAGTTCCTACTTGTGGAACAACGTTAACGTTTAAAATGATGTTATTACTACTTTACAAATACCTAAGTATGAACAAATGATATTATTGAAATCAATACGAAGGAACCCTGCGTTGATTAGGTACATTGGTATGTTTTGTGTTCCCAGATAGTCCGTCATTGTGACTCATTGTTTTATGACTGCGAATGGAAGGGAGATTCCGAGGAGTGTTGCGATGTTCTAATGCCCGTATTCACTGAAATGGGATTCTGTTACGCTTTCAACTCCAAACACGCTGAAAAAGTTTGGCCGTGGTATGACTTTTGTGGCTTACCTAATACATGTTTAAGCGAATCCTTATTAATAGTCATGATCCCATAATAATTTTCAATGTTTCAGGCAATCGCAGACACAAGCTGAACAATTCAATGAAGCATTTATCCATGAGACCGACGCTAAATGGTCCTTCATGTTTAACTCTGATCGTAAAAATACCACATTTGACGTGCGTAGAACTCTTTCCTTGTAGTTTGTTATTACCCGAGCTAGTCTTTGTTTTTTCCTTTCTCGTCTTATTTAGTTAACATAATACTGAAATGATGCAGTTATTTATATTCTTTATCCTTTTACAGTCTTATCATGTCCATGCGAACAATGAGTTATACAAAACGAAACATTTAGAGCGAAGCAAGCTCTATGACAGGCATTGTTTTCTTGCAGATATTCATTCACTCTACCGAAGAAATGGCCGGCTTAGAACAAAGCGCTCAGCACTCTTGGGATCGCCGTGTCGAGAAAGTATCTTTTTCTGTGAAACACACGTACACTACCGAAGATGCTCGTCAATTGTCCATTCGTCAACGACGATGTGTGTTTGCTGATGAACTTCACTTGGAGACTTCGAATATTTACACTTATTCGGCGTGTATGAGACAATGCCGCATGCAGCGAAGTCGGGCTTTCTGCAAATGTGTGCCACATTTTTATCCGCCTTTGAGTACGTTATTTTTTCTAATTCGGTACGGTTAGCACAGAGATACGTTTAAAATACTTGTCATTTAACTTCATAAAAAATATTCAATAGCTCAGTGGTGTTCTCTTCAGTTATGGTCAGAAAATACTGTTGTATTTACCTACTGATTCTCGTTGCTGTCTGTACTTAAATTAGACCAATATCTATCGTTTTCATAACGCCGAACTTTATACTTTTCAGAGGGTTACAAGCAATGTACAATCAGGGAGCTAGGCTGTATAGCAAAACACGCGGCCGCAATAACAGACGTTTCGCGTTGCACCTGCGAACTTGGATGCTCTCACACTGTATACGAAGTGGAAAAACTCTCAGACGTTGAGTAAGTTTTGCCGTGGCCGTGGCGTCATTTTACTCAACCCATTGTTAAGCTGTGCTATTGTTCTGAGCGTAGGTAGGTGACGCGAAACCTATTTGTGGGTTATCCTCTTTACGACGTCACTGTGACGTGTTGGGACGGGAAGGGCTGTGTGACGCATTGGCGACATAATTTTATAAGCCCTACTGGGTATCAGAGAATTGAAGAAGTGAGTAGAGTACCTATCACTTGAACAAGGAAAACCGAAATTGTTCAAGGGAAATTATTATCACGAACATGCGGTTGAATGAAACTTACCAATTTAAAACAAAAACATAATTTTACCCTTATCCCATAGGTACTAAAAAGTATAAAAAAGTTGGCAGTCATGGGACACCCGGCAGATGTGAAACATCTATTTTAATATTAGAATTCGAAATTGTTGTTGATGTTGTTGGTGGTGTTGTTGTGTGTTGTCACAGATAATATAGTGTTGTGTTACTTTTTTTCGCATAGATGTTTCTAGGGAGAAGGGAGTCGAGAGCGGCGGCGGCGTAGTGGGGGACTGGGGGCATCGTGGCACGACAGCGTCATGCCGCTTGCCATCACGGCATCGAGTCGATTGTACTGCCAGGCCGCGCCAATAGATGTTTCACATCAATAAAGTCGCTATTTTTAGCTGTTCTTTTTGCACTTTTTTCTTAACCACTGAACCGATTTTGATACGGTTTTCACTATCATTAAGATAATTTATTCCGGAAGGTTTATATGGCGAAGCCGCAGGAAAATCTAGTAATTTCATGTAAATCTGTTAATTCCAGTGCAACAAGAAGTAGCGAAAACACTCTATTGGAAACAGAGTTTGTGTCATGGCCTATGGTACGCTACAAACGTGAGGTGCTTTTCGGTTGGGTCGACTTGCTAGGTGAGTCAAACTACCGTAGAATTACAGCTAAATATGTGTATTGGTTTTCCTATTAGCTGTATTTGTAATTATGGACTTTCCTAAGTACCTACCTACCTACCTACTTCTGTGGTTTTCATTTACTGTTTTAGGTTTATACTGACTGCCACCTAACCAAAAAAAAAAAGCTCACAGCAGGAAAAGGCCTTCTGTCAGATTCTAGTTCCTCGAGATCACTAATAAATAATATATGAATCACAATGAAGCAAAGTTTTCTTTTTGCAATAACGGCGGCATAGCTGAGTATGGGTGCCACCTTTTACCGACAAAATACCAGTACCTTTTTTTTTGATGATCCAATGACTTCTCCCGCTCTGGGTGGAGTGGAGGGCGTGTCAGACTCTTACTGACTAAAACCCACCCCTGTTCCTTCCCTGCCTGAGTGCCCAGCGGTGCGGTAACTCATTTTCAGAATTTATCCGCTACCCCTAGGCATGCACGCAGCTGCCACGATGGGCCCCATCACTGGTGGCTGACACTCATCTTTTTCGCGCGCGTAGAACACTACGCGCCGTCGACTCACGGGCCTGGTGCTGATCGGACGGCAAGCTCCGAGTCCGCAGGCCCGGGTCCACGGTGGCCGGAAAAATTCCAGTACCTAAGGAATAACTCATTACCAATTTCAGTGTCTTTCGGCGGCATCGCTGGACTGTTCCTGGGTTTCTCCCTACTATCTGGGGTGGAGCTGTTGTACTACTTCACGTTGCGAGCATGGTGTGCGGCTGCGAGAGACGGGGATGTATTGCGCCAAGAGCGAGCGGAAAGACTCGCTAAGCCTAAACCTCCACACGATTTGAGCCTCGTACCTTGGTCAGTGTTTCTTTTTTTATATTTTGAAAATAGAAGACCAATTGGTAACTTGTGTTGGTGACAGTGGGAACTCACCGTTAAGTCTGAAAATAAACTAGCCATACCAGTTTTATCTTTTATGCAGGGAGGAACAGGGGTGGGTTTTAGTCAGTAAGAGTCTGACACACCCTTCCGCTCCACCCTAGAGCGGAAGAAGTCATAGGATGATTTCCCACCCCCCAAAAAAAAAAAAAAAAAAAAAAAAGGGGACAAAACATGAGATGTTTTTAGAAAATGATCTCGTGTATCACTGATCGGTAATGTGTTGGTTACAGGTGGAAGCAACCACCAGTGCCCCGCAGCGCCCGGCCCATAGTGGTGCGTACTAAGAACGTACAACCGCCGGAGTACTCACCGCCCCCTTCATACCCCACTTACTTGCCCTAGTTACACATATTATATTAAGTGAATTATTAATCTAGATTTTAGCATTATTTTGAAGCTACATAAGTTATAGGTTTGATAAAATGAAACGAAAATATGTTTCAGTTAATATTTATTTCATTATTTTTGGTCATACATGCATCCATTCTAATGTCGCAATTAGTAAAATTTATATCGAACTACATTATTGTGACAATTGGACACAAAAACAGTCAACAAGTTCCAAAATTCGAGATATATAAACATACATACAGTAAAGTCTAAAAAAACGAACACAATAATGCAGTTCAATAAATAACAAGTTTACAAAAAAAAAAGTTCCGAAACATTTCTAGTGATCCGTACGTACTCTATACAATTTTGTTTTCTATGAACCAAGGGTACTAAATAATACGCAGCACCAAACTTTCTAAGTACTAAACAATTAGGAATGAAATTTCTGACTAATCAAACATAAATATTACTAATATTGCATTCACAGATCGACTGGCAATCTATTACTCACGCACTTCACTCATCAGCGGTCATTACCGATTGAGTGAATCATAATACTCTTGCATCGTTTCCAAATACCAGATATTAATAATGCTGATTGTATTTTTATCGCAATATTCGTAAAATGAAATTTACAGATGTTTTCACTTACCTATCTACTTACGGTATGATTACATATTATAATATAGACACATAAAAATTGCAAATTCTATTCATCCAATAAGATTTTAAAACTACAATGCCTTCAATTATTTTCCAAGGAATCTTAGTAACTTTGGCATTATAATACCTTTTAAAACCCATTTTAAAAATGATCTACTTCTACGACCTATTATTTAATATTAATTTAATACTTCTAGTGCAGCGTACAGCGTATGACTTGCAGTGTCGCTGACGAGATGACAAGTATAATCATGATTAACCTATATACGTACAATTATATTAAAAGTTGCTACATCGTTTACGTAAACATTAATATAAAGGATACGATGCAACTGCATATTACATTGAGACGTTTAAAATTTAAAAAGTTCTAAGATATTCCTTTGGTTTTCACAAATAATCGGAATGCTATTCACTGGATTGTAACTTACTTTATTTGACGCAATAAAATAGCACATTGGAAATATATTACGTTTAATAATACGTATATCAAAGAAGAAGAATGCCCGTAGTACATCTATTGAATAATACGAGTGAGATACGTCTCAGACGATGAAATGGAATCCTGCGATTGACGTGAAGCATGGGCGAATTTCTAGAATTACATTGGTTTAAGTTATTATAAAACATATTGTATCCCCTAATGGTCGACGCACAAATACAGTAATCTTAAGATAATTGTAATATATCTACGTTGAAAGAAATGATCGATCAATCTTTCGGACACTGTTTTTAAGTGGTAAAAATAAATAAAATTTAAAAATCTTTACTAAAAATATTAAAACAATTTAAGTAGCACGGTAAATTAAACTAGTACGTATTTGACACTCTTTGTGCACGTTTTTAAATGTTTTTTACGATAATAATACAATACAGCAGCAAACTGTTTACATTGTTTTATTTAGAATACCTTTCCGATAACAATGTTGTTAATCATTGTAATCAGATATATGTAGCATTCTACAACTTAACAGGGATTAAGATATAAGTTAGATATATAAAAACTGAGCAAAATCTTTAAGCAATGTGAAGTACGGGCGAAATGCAAAATCACCATTCATAAACTAATCGCGCATACTCAAACATACGTAATTTCAATTCATATTTGTTTCTATATTTACAGTAATAAAATAAGTAGGATTTAACTTATATTCCTAATTTCTTTAAAAGGGACCAAAGGACCATTTGCTAATAAATTGATTTCTGTAAAATATTACTACGAATAAAAAAATAAGTTATAGAAACTCGTTTGATTTCTAAATGATTTTTTTTGTGACAACTACCACTATTATGAAGAAATGAGAGGTATTTGCACTATGAAAAGAGATGAAGTTTGTAGAAGAGTTTGATGACAACAGTGGTTAATATGTATGCAATGAAAATGTATATTATGTTCACACCAGCTAACAAGCTTTGTACTGTTTTAGGTTTCTATTTAATAGATAACAGGTGATGTGAAGGATTTGGAAAGAGTCTGTCAAGCGTTATTTGGCACCCCTATTTATTGAATAAGTACTTCAAAACGTTTATAACAAGTTATTGCATAAAAATATTGATTACCCACAGACTCCGCCTCGGCCCATTCTTGAATACAAATATTAATAAATTCGACAAAGACCTAATGTTACTTATAAGTTATATGTTAGGGGAGGATTTTTGAGATCGAAGATAAGTTTATTTTACCTTACCTGTGTGTTAAAGATCATTTTCATCCTCCACTGATTATGGGGCATGATATTTAGGCGGAACGTGAAGTTATTCGAGTGTTTAACAATCATATCAATCTACACCCTGTGTAGTACCTTCTCTCACTCCGCATATCTTTACCAGGAATATTATATAGTTAAATTCCTTTCATTTCCGCGTCGCGAATATCTTAGTATAATTTGCGCTATATTAGGTAATTAATTATACTTTTTTTTTCGGGTATTTGTTGATTAAGCTCAAACCGACCGTTTTATACTAAAAAAGTGCAACTTATGCGTATAAACAAGTACAGACCTATGAATAAATTTTAATAGACTGCATTGCACTATTTTTTTGCTGGTTAATTATTGCAATGGGGGTCAGAATCCTAAAGCAAAATCAAGCAGTTAACTTCTTATGACTTAAAAGATCTCCCATTTTCTGATATTCCCCATTCCAATAGTGACCAATAATAAGTTTCTCATATTGACCGGTAAACATATACTTGACAGACTCGGTGTTAGCTGAATTAAGTATGTTTTTCAATAAGTACAAATTAAAATGACTCACAACCAAATATTAAGTAAATTATGTAAAACCAACATTATTTTTATTAGTAGATCAATTGATTATAAAAGTTGTCGAGATTTTAAATATACCTACATACCTATACGTATAAAGCACTGTAATCAGGGAAATAACTACTTTTAAAACAAAATAGTACAGAAATCTACGATGATACGTGAATGATATTCAGCGCTGGAAGTATCCGAGAATTCCTTTATCACAGCAGATGTCACGTCAATCTTGTCACGCACGTATGCGTTACGACAAAGCACTACTCAGCCGTTTTACCGGCTCAAACTCAAAAGCGCGATACGACGTTGCATAGTTAAAATATGCTAGCTTATTGCTAACACTATTGTGTGTATGTTTTTACGTGTTGCGTTTGCGAATTCGCATCGAGGTTTTGAGTAGCTCTTAGCCCTCACGAAACAAGATGACATGACGAAAAGAAAAGGGTTGAACTACAACTTACATGCGTTCGGTTTTCAGTATAGACGAAATGTATAAACTATACTCGTAGATAATCTCCGAATGGATGACGACCGCTAGGCAAAGGGTGCAGCGGAGGTATGTAAATGACAGATTTCTTTTGTTCATTGAAATTGCGCAGTTACTTCAAACGCGTGCAAGTCTAGTTAAACCCTAACGGCACAATGGCCGATGAAAGAGCGTCAGCGCGGTAGCATTCAATACCGAACGGCAATAGTATAATTTTACTAGATTCGGACTTAAAAATTAAGTAACAGCCAACTAAACCTTCAGGTAAGATTATTCGCCGACCGATAAAAATAAATATTTTAATTTACATAGTAACATAAAGGAGGACTGATCTGATTTTTGTCAGTGCCTCTTACGCTATCACTACGGAGTAAAAGGTAACTATAGGGCGGGATAGTCCCGGTGGCATGGAGTAGGGAGCAAATGGATTGAATTCGCGCGTTCGCATTCCTACAATTATATTTGAATACAGAATCTTCGATAATAATCATATTTTGGAAACAAACTAAAGGTTATAACGAAGTCCAAATTCCATTGCAAATAATCAACTTAGACTAATATAATGCTTAAGTTGATAGTTAAGCATATTGGTATTCTAGTTAGAAACAATCACCAAAATATCTTTAAAACGCTGCCAAACGGTGCATGACTTTTTTTTTGTGAGATTATAGGATAGATATTGGTAGCGTTTGACGAATTCGTTTGCCATCTACTCCATAGCGGTTGGCATACATGAAAGTTTCGCATTGATGTCAGCGTGGTCGAGTGAGTTAGCACAGCTGCACGTGGTCGTTGTGGTCGTGCGGCCACAGTGGGCTGGCGGCGTCGCCCGCGGGCTGCTTGTCGCAGCGCCGCCGCAGCATGCGCGCCAAACGGGTGAACGTCTCTGGGTCTGATAGTGTAGCCTGTGAAGAGAGTTATGATGATATCATACTTGTAGTATTTATTTTCAACAGACTATAACTACAATACATATTATACTAAACTAAAATAAAATATGTACAAGCGGCATAAAAGATCCGGTAGGAGTACAGCTCATTGGGCATCAAAAAATTCGTCCACATCGCTGTCAATGGGAAAAGTGCCCAGAACGCTGGCAGCAATGTCGCGTTGAATGGCAATGCTGATTCGTTGGCCGAAAAAATGGCCACGTAAGTCGACTAAATGTTTGCTGATGTCACGGAAAACTCGATACTCATACTTGTTAAAAAAAAACGAAATAATATCAAACCATCGCCACCAACTCAAATGTCGACTTTAGCGTTGTAAATTTAAGGCAGATTCTTTATTAAAAAAAAGCCTTATAAAAAGTATGGGTTACAACGGAGTTTTATCTTTGTCATGTTAGACATTGAGTTTGTTGTTCCAAAATTTGAAAATTTACTCGAATTATAATTTAAGTATAGCTATAAAGTCAACGAGATTGTTGCCATCGAGGGTCGAACTTGGATGAGACTAGAGCAGGCGCGTGGAGATGAGAGCGCGCTTCGCTTACTGGGCACTCATCTGGTGAGGCGCAGCTTAAATTATCATTGCTATACAATTTAGTATTGACCTTGCGCCAGTTGAAAATAACTCATTTCTATCTAAGGACCGGACTCCACCAAAGCGGAGACGAGAAGAGATGTTTTTCAGCTAGGGTTCATCCACCGAAGCTTTGCGGAGATGCGTACTGGCTAGACTGAAGCGGAGATGTGTGCTGGTTATGTATATAATGTGAGCAGGGATGAAGGAGTTCTGGGGGATTGAGCCGATCGGCTCTGGTGGTAATATGTCCGTGAGGCAACACGCCCCCTTTAGTTTGGATTTCAAGCGAAACGGTGGCCTTGTTATTAGCGAGAGACAGAAACATGGCTACAGTGTCCCGTCAGAGGGCCACAAGCGAGGTGCGTGGGGTCCGCTGAGGTCGGTATAGGTCATGCTGACGGTATAAGCGAGGGTTGATCAGTTCTTTGGAGGTACGCCTTTCGACCTCCTCCGACGCCAACCCGATGTCGCACTAGATTGCGCCTCTATATCTCTCTGGTAGTCCTAAAATCAGCACGGCTGGCGCAGTGGTTGAGCGTTCGGCTGCGGCGCTGCGTGTCGCGGGTTCGATCCCCGCATGGAATAAATATTTGTATGGCCTACAGATAGTTGTTCCGGGTCTGGGTGTACGGTGAAACCATACACTAATAATGCACTAATGCTTATTCGTGCATTTTTACCTCATTTTACTAATTGATATTAGTCGAGCATTCAGTACACGATTAGCGGTCATCGCGTGTGCTCCCTCGCACCTTTATATCACTAAACCTTTGGTCCGGATAATATACTTAATTTGGTTTTATAAGCAGCAGTATCATTTAGCCATCTTCCAACCTTCAACATGGTCCTTCGAGCCATCGGGCGGGATCTCGCGAGTTTTAGTATTCGTTTTTCTTTGGGGAGTAGCGTGTATTAAGTCTTGTGAGTGTACTCGTCCAGAAATCAGCATATTGGATTGCAGTGATACGTGTGAACTTTAGCAAAGCGTTTGTAGCAAAACCCTAGCAGCACAGGGTGGCGTTGCAAAATTAGTTAACAAAAGCGTCCTTAAGCATCCCAAGCAGCGTGACATCAGCGCCTCCAGGACGGGGCAGTCAGCATCCTGAGCAGCAAGCAGCACTTCGGTATTTAAGCAGCAGCAGGACTCGGTATTTCCAACAGCAAATCAGCGGCAGTCGAAAGCCAGTTTCGTACAAGTAAGATCTTTCCTTTATTTCATACACAAGCAAGCAGCATAATGGAGGATCTTTACTACCAGCAACTAGAACTTAGCGAGTCAATCAAAAAAATACCGATAAACATAAAAAAGGATAGCGCCGATAGGAAAACGGACGACTATTTCAAAAGGCGACTTGAGTTGTTAGAGAGGTATTGGTCAGATTTTCAGAACAATCATTTAGCTATCTGTCAATATGGGGTCAAAGATCATTCATATTTTATAAATTCCGAGCATGAAAAGGTTAGCAAACTTTATACAGCAGCCAAGTCTCTCATCAATGAACAACGCCTTCAGTTGTCAAGCAAGCTAACGCCTATGAAATCCGTTAGGGATACTCAACCAATACAGGAACAGCAGGAGATCGCAGAACTAGCAAAAGCAGGACCATCGGGTTATGACCAGCCAGCAAATTAGACGTACAATGGAGTCAAAAGGCTCAACCAGCAAATTAGATGACATGCTGCGTAAGCAAACAGCAAATTTCAAAGCATTCAAGAGATCAGCAGGGTTTATCGACCTAGACTCCATGTCAGAAAAATGGGAGATGGAGGACGCCTTGAGAACACTTCAAGCGCGCTGGTCGCAAATTGACTCCCTCCATTGGGAGATAGATAGCGAGATAGGTGGAGAGGAAGAGGATTACGAAGAAGTGTATACTCAGCATGAGAGATCATATATTCAGTTAAAGAAAATGATCAATAAAAAGCTATGGTGTGTATCGCATAGAGAGCACTTCACACCAAAAATGGATATACCTGTATTTTCAGGAAGCTACCAACACTGGACGTCATTCAAGGACCTCTTTAGCGAAGTCATTCATAACAACCCTACCTTGTCGCAAGCGCAAAAAATGCGATTTCTAAAAGGGAAGGTCAGGGGCGAAGCAGAAAAACTTATTCAGCATCTTCCTATAAGTTCCGATAACTATCATACCTGTTGGGAAATCCTAAACCATCGGTATAACAATAAAAAGTTAATATTTACGTGGGTTATCAATACTTTACTAGGCTTACCAAGTACGCAGCAACAAACGCTAAGTCATATTAAGAAACTGCATGACGTAGCACTAGAAAGCTTGCATGCCATACGGAACTTAGGAATCGATATCAGCACCTGGGATCCGCTTCTTGTGCATTTACTAGCGCAGAAGCTGGATAGCGAAACGTACGGAGATTACATGGACTCCCTTAAAAATTCTAGGGAGCTACCGGTACTGCAGGAATTCTTAGACTACTTAGAAAATAAGTTTACGAGCCTGGAAACTTCTCGCAGGAAGGATCAAGCAACACCGAAATCAACTAATCATACAAATAGCGATGTTTCTGAAAACCAAAAGGCAAAACGACATAACCCTAACTTTGCCAATAAATTCAATAAATCACAGCCATACTCAAAAGCCTTACACGTGTCTACAACAAAATGTCAACTTTGCGGTCAACAACATGCTATGTTCAATTGCGTAAAGTTTTTGCAATTGTCTGATGAAGCAAAATTGAAATCAGTAGCAAAATTGAAATTATGTCAAAATTGTTTATTTGATCATAATGGCCAGCAATGCATTTCCGTTAGGCGATGTCGCAAATGCGACGGAAATCACCACTCCGTTTTACATGACGCCTGCTCAAAAAATATCACGCATTCAAGAAACGTAGCAACAACCACAACTGACCCAAATCCAAAAGACAATTTAGCAATGACTGCGAATATGTCTCACATAGATCCAGGAACGAATGAAGTGCTGTTAGCAACAGCCTTGATAAAAGTCGCAACGAGCGATGGATCGTGCCACATTTTAAGGGCTCTCATTGACCCTGGATCACAAGTGTCTATAATTAAAGAAAGTACAGCAAAGAAATTAGGATTACGTAGATCTAAATTCAATGGATTGATATGCGGAGTAGGTGAAGTCGAACATAATTGTAATGGTGTGGCCACACTAAGCTGTTTCTCAACGTACAATGACTTTTCGTTTACCACCGACGTGCTTGTCATGAACAATATACTGTTACGTCGACCGTATTACACTGGAACGTTCGAGAATGTGGTCGAAGTTTCCAGAAGTTTCCACTAGGTTCGAGAACATTCCATTGTGGTACTGTGTAGAAGTTCATAGATGTTTCTAGAATATTCCACTATAAGATAGTTCGACAATGTTCTGGAAACTTCCATGACTGTATAAATAGGCCGGACGGCGGGCGAATGAGTCAGTCTGATTTCGACTACGGATGCGAACGGATGTGAATACAAGCGATTACGAAGAGAATAGTGATTATTAGCGAATTAGTGTTTGTGTTTATAAGTTGTTGAGTTAATAAAGGATATTTAGTAAATTAATTGGTGTAAAATAATTTATCCCATACCCAGCTCGTAACAAATTGGTGTCAGAAGTGAGGGATAAATTATGCCAATTTTACCAAAGGACGACACGGACGGTATTCGTACAAGGAGTCAACGGCAGCAAGACATGGATCAGAGGCGGTTTGGAGATTCTCCGATACAGACGTCGGGTGGTGTTCAGCCTACGACAGAGCCAGTCGCTGGCCCATGTGAAGTTTCTTCAGCACCAGCGGTGCCAGACTTGTCTGCGCTAATGGCGCTGTTGCAGGAACAGGCTCACCGTCAAGAAGAGCAGGCCCGCCGCCAAGAAGAGCAGGCCCGCCGCCAAGAAGAGCAGGCCCGCCGCCAAGAAGAACAGGCCCGTCGAATGGAAGAGAAGCTTCGACAAGATAAAGAGGAGCAGGCCCGCCGCCAAGAAGAACAGGCCCGCCGCCAAGAAGAGCATGCCCGCCGCCAAGAAGAGCAGGCCCGCCGCCAAGAAGAGTTACAGGCCCGCCGCCAAGAAGAGCAGATGCTCCTCATTAAAGACCTTCACTCAACACTTGGCAAAGAGTTCAAGGTGATGAAGGAGCAGGTTCATCAGCATGAGAATCGCATCTCAGAAGCTGAAGTTCAGATTGCCGGGGTGAAAAAGGCTTTAGGTGAACTTAGGGCTGGAGACGGGGTTGTGCCTTCAGTGGTTCCTGCACCTTCGGCACGTGGATTTAAGGTGCCGCCATTCGACGGAACATCTTCATGGTCGGCCTACAAAATTCAATTTGAGGCCGTTATGAAAGCGAATGGGTGGACCAAGCTATGACCGCGCTCACCTTAGGCCTCCGAGACCAGGCCCTAACCATACTTGAGGCTCTTGGCAAGGATGTGACCTACGAACAACTGCTGGAAGCGTTAGAGTCCAGATACGGCGACGCTCACTTGGAGCACGTATTTCGCGCTAAGTTAAGGGATCGCGTTCAACGTAGTGCCGAGAACCTACAGCAGTGGGCCTTGGAAATTGAAAAGTTGGTTCGGAAAGCATACCAGTCCGCCCCTGCACTCATCAATGGCAATCTGGTACAAGCGTTCATCGACGGAATACGTGACTTGGAAGTTAGAGCCGCTGTAAGACTTGGACATCATGAGACACTGAAGGACGCCTTGGCCCATGCCTTGGAAGTAGAGGCAGTGAGGCAAGACCATCGAACACACCGTATCAGGGAGGTTGTGGCATCACCTGTACGCGATCGTCCGCAACGATATAGCCCTAGATGTTACACTTGTGGAGAAAGGGGTCATCTTCGGTCAAGATGTCCAAAGCGCAGCTCACTGAGAGAAGATCAATCCCAGCAAGAAAGGGCAACTGATACGACTGCCCAGCAACAGCAGGGAAACGAGTAAACGCCAGGACTGGGGGGCGGGTGCTGGCTGGTATTGAAAGAGCCCCGAGGATCTCGATCTCACAGGCCCATGAAGGAAATAGTCTGATCATCAAAGGCGAAGTCAACGGAAAACCATGCAAATTGACGTTAGATACTGGAGCTTCTCACACGGTCGTCAATTCTCACTTAGCAAGTCGGTTCCTTGGGGACTTCTTCAATAACCACGACCGTATACAATTACTGACAGCTACCGGTCAGCACATAATCGTCCGAGGCAGGAAGGAGGTGGAGTTAAAATTAGGTAACAAAATTTATCGGCATAATGTCATCGTGGCTGACATAGTGGACGATTGCATCCTGGGATTAGACTTCATGCGGAAACATCGTTGTGAGATCGACGTTGATCAAGGAGTATTGAAGTGTGGTACAGAGGAAATCTTCATGGAAGGTGTACCATCAGGAAAAGTGTTCCGTTTGAAATTTGACGTGTCAACACTTTTGGAAAACTGCGATTTAACGGAAGTAGAAATGGATAAGGCTAAGAAGACGTTACTTCAGTACGCCGACTCTTTCTCTACAAATGATGCTGACATAGGAAGAACAGGACTGGTTCAGCACAAAATTAATACTGGCATCGAGTTACCAATCCGTCAACGACCAAGAAGATTGCCGGTTGCACGTGAAAAGGAAGTGGAAATGATGATTGAGGGTATGGTCAAGGATGGTGTTATAGAGCCTTCATCGAGTCCATGGTGTTCTCCTGTGGTCCTGGTGAAGAAAAAGGACGGCAACACGCGCTTTTGTGTGGACTATCGACGATTGAACGACGTCACGAAAAAGGACAGTTACCCACTGCCTAGGATCGACGACACATTGGATACACTGACTGGAATGAGGTGGTTTACCACGCTAGACTTGAAAAGTGGCTACTGGCAAGTGGAAATAGACCCTAAGGATAAGGAGAAAACTGCATTTTCAACAGGAAAGGGGCTATGGCAGTTTAATGTTATGCCATTCGGATTGTGCAATGCTCCTGCGACGTTTGAAAGGCTAATGGAGCAAGTACTTGCCGGATTGATCGGAGACGCATGTCTTGTCTATTTAGACGACATTATTATCGTGGGCCGTACATTTGAAGATCACCTTCAAAATCTCAATCGAGTGCTGTCAAAAATCCGGACGGCAAATCTTAAATTAAGTCCGAAAAAGTGCTCATTTTTCAGACGACAAGTGAACTTTTTAGGACACATAGTTTCGGAGGAAGGTGTTCAGACAGATCCAGAGAAAATCGTCGCCGTCAAGGATTGGCCAGTTCCGAAAGACAAGACGCAGGTCAGAGCATTTCTGGGTTTGTGCTCCTACTATCGGCGGTTTGTCAAGAATTTTGCCGACATTGCAAAACCTTTACACAAACTCACTGAGGAGAAGCAACAGTTCTGTTGGGACGAGAATTGCGACATCGCATTTCGGGAATTAAAGAAACGTCTGTGCAATACACCTATTCTGGGATATCCTGACACTGAAAATGGCTTCATAGTTGACACAGACGCAAGTAATACTGGAATTGGAGGCGTGTTGTCTCAACGGAAAGGAAACCAGGAAGTTGTTATAGCTTACTACAGCAAATCTTTATCCAAACCAGAAAGAAATTACTGCGTCACGAGACGGGAGCTACTCGCAGTAGTAAGGACATTGCAACACTTCAGTAAATATTTGCTGGGACGGAAATTCCAATTGCGAACTGACCACGCTGCATTAAAGTGGCTATTGCAGTTCAAGAATCCAGAGGGACAAGTGGCAAGATGGATCGAACTACTACAAGAGTTTGACTTCGTAACGGAACATCGTAGTGGGAGAACTCACGGTAACGCAGATGCACTGTCTAGAAGACCTTGCCCTGAGGACTGTAAGCATTGTACCAAGCAAGAGACTAAGGAAGTAGTTCCCGTGAGGATGCTAAGAATGGATCTCAGCAATGAATGGAAGGAAACCCTACAACTTGCTCAGCGAAATGACACGGACCTCAAACGGATCTTTGAGTGGATTAAAGCTGGTGCTCCGAAACCCAAGTGGAGTGATGTTGCGGCGTTAAGTTCCATCACAAAGAGCTATTGGGCACAATGGAACAGCTTGGTTATCCAGGATGAAGTCTTGTGCCGTAAATGGGAAAACGCTCGAGGAGACAACTGTCATCTACAAATTGTTGTCCCCAAAGCCAAAGTACCTGATGTTTTACGGCTCTACCATGATGGATGTTCAGGAGGACATATGGGGGTAAAAAGAACTCTACTGAAGATACGAGAGCGGTTTTACTGGATTCACTGTCGAGAGGATGTTGAGGACTGGTGCCGCAAATGTACCAGTTGTGCGGCTGTGAAAGGACCCCAGACACGCAGCAGAGGTGCTTTACAATTATACAACGTGGGAGCCCCCTGGGAACGGATAGCACTAGACGTTGCAGGACCATTTCCGGAAAGTGAAAACGGAAACAAGTACTTCATGGTTGTCATGGATTATTTCACAAAGTGGCCAGAAGTCTTCGCCATTCCCAACCAAGAAGCAACAACAGTCGCAGATAAATTGGTTCAGGAAGTCTTCTGTCGTTTTGGAGTACCCTTGGAAATTCACAGCGACCAAGGGAGGAATTTTGAATCACAAGTTTTCCAGGAGACTTGTCGACTGATGGGTACTCACAAGACCAGAACCACTTCTTATCATCCGCAATCTGATGGAATGGTAGAACGTTTCAACCAAACGTTGGAGAGATATCTGGCAAAGGTTGTGGAAAGCAGGCAAAGGGATTGGGACAAGCACATACAGCCATTTCTTCTGTCCTACCGTAGTGCAGTTCACGAAAGTACGACTGTGACACCAGCCTTCGCGAACTTTGGAAGGGAATTACGGTTGCCTGCAGATTTAATCACCGGAACCCCCCCTGATGCCCCACGCAGTGTAACCGATTATGCGAATGACTTGCGTAACAAGTTGAATGATGTATATGAGCATATCAGACAATCCGGCCAACAAATGTCTGATAAGATGAAGACCCGATACGACCGGAAGGCAAACCATAGGGGTTTTGACGAGGGTTCACTGGTGTGGTTGCATAACCCAGTGCGCAGCAAAGGGAAGTCTCCCAAATTGCAAGCAAAATGGGATGGACCATACCGAATCGTGACCAGGATCAACGATGTTACCTACCGAATACAGAAGGGTCCACGAGGAGCGCCTAAGATAGTCCATGTAGACCGATTGGCGCGATACTACGGGACTAATGATGCTCGGGACGAGCATGTCTAAGGAGGGGGCAGTGTTACGTCGACCGTATTACACTGGAACGTTCGAGAATGTGGTCGAAGTTTCCAGAAGTTTCCACTAGGTTCGAGAACATTCCATTGTGGTACTGTGTAGAAGTTCATAGATGTTTCTAGAATATTCCACTATAAGATAGTTCGACAATGTTCTGGAAACTTCCATGACTGTATAAATAGGCCGGACGGCGGGCGAATGAGTCAGTCTGATTTCGACTACGGATGCGAACGGATGTGAATACAAGCGATTACGAAGAGAATAGTGATTATTAGCGAATTAGTGTTTGTGTTTATAAGTTGTTGAGTTAATAAAGGATATTTAGTAAATTAATTGGTGTAAAATAATTTATCCCATACCCAGCTCGTAACAATACTTAAGGATATCCCGTATAAATCCTTTGACGTTTCGAAGTGGTCATACGTAGAAAATCTTAAATTAGCTGATCCATATTTTAACATTAGTCATCCAGTAGACCTATTACTAAGCGCTCAAGTCAATGGCTTGATATTAAAGGGAGGATTGATCCAAGGAGAAAGTGTATCTCAGCCAGTGTTGCAAGAAACACAGCTTGGGTGGATCATATACGGTGGCGGCCAAATAGCATCACTACAGTGCAACGTGATCATGAATAATATCCACGATATTCAGCAGTTTTGGGACATCGAGGATATAAGCGAAAAATCAAACTTATCACTGGAAGATCAAGAATGTGTCGATTTTTATTCATCAACTACAAAACGTCGCGAAGACGGCCGTTATGTAGTAAAATTGCCAGTAAAACCAGACATCAAGGAAAAACTAGGTTCATCTAAAGAGATGGCAATAGCACAGTTCCAAAATCTGGAACGTAAATTTAGCAAACAACCTATTCTAGCAGAACAATATAAAAAATTCATTAGTGAGTACATAGCCTTAGGACATATGGTGCCTAGTTACAGCAATAAAAATAAAGAAGCGCTATCGTGTTACTTGCCGCACCATTCCGTACAACGAGCAGAATCAGCTACTACAAAGCTACGGGTGGTGTTTAACGCGTCAGCAAGAACGTCAAGCGGATATAGTGTAAATGACCTGATGTATAAAGGCCCTAATTTACAACAGGATCTACAAGAACTGATACTGAAGTGGCGGCAATATCGATATGCTTACACGTCAGATATCGTGTAATGGTGGATGAAGCAGATCAGCAATATCAGCAAGTCATCTGGAGGTATGCGCCAGATCAACCACTTCAATCGTACAACCTTACTACCGTCACATACGGTACAAAATCAGCACCATTTCTAGCGATGATAACTTTAAAACGTCTAGCCTCGGATGAACGAAGTGCATTTTCAGAAGCAGCAAAGATTCTAGAAGAATCATTTTATATGGATGATCTTGTCCATGGTTCTCACTCTATCGAAAGAGGAAAACAGCTTATCGAAGATCTCAATAGATTATTAAAATCAGGAGGTTTTACACTGAGAAAATGGTCTGCAAATCATCCGGAACTTCTTGAAAATATAGAACAGAGCAGCAGCAATGGCGAAATCATTTTTAACTTCAAATCAGAAAGTACGTCAAAAACATTAGGCCTTCGTTGGAACTCGTGTGATGACATGTTTACTTTCAAATACAGTATAGCTAATTCAAACGCCAAAATTACTAAACGACTACTTTTGTCGGAGATATCAAAAGTATTCGACCCGTTGGGGTGGTTGTCCCCACTCACAACAAAATTAAAACTGATATTCCAAAAGCTGTGGTTAAATAAAATGCATTGGGATGCAGAAGTTCCTGCAAACATCAAAGATGAATGGGTAGCGATAAAAACAGACATGGAATATTTGAATCAATGCAAAATACCGCGCTGGATCGGGTATCAACCAAATAACGTCATAGAACTGCACGGTTATTGTGACGCATCGACTAAAGCTTACGCGGCAGTTATTTACGCGCGATTACAGAAAAATGATGGACCATCTGTGGTACTAGTAGTTGCTAAGACTAGACTGACACCTATATCTAAAAGCGTATCGTTACCAAGATTAGAATTAAGCGGAGCGTATTTACTAGCCCAGTTAATGAATAAAGTTATTAGTTGTTATAGCGAAACGGACATCCGGATATATGGCTGGACGGATTCCATGGTAGTCCTAGGCTGGCTACAAGGCGAACACAGCCGATGGAAACCCTTTGTTGCGAACAGGACTAAAGTTATCACAGCAATAATGAAACCAAGCTGCTGGCGATATGTTAAGTCGGAAGACAATCCAGCAGATGCAGCCAGTAGAGGCATTTCAGCCTCACAATTGAAAAATCAAACCCTGTGGTGGCAAGGGCCGCAGTCATTGCAAACGTTTGATGAAAAATTAGAAGCAAAGCAAAGCATTTATACCACGGATCAAGAATTAAAGGCAAAATCATCACCAAGAAAAGTGAATGCTGTCCAAACAGATAACAAGGAAAACATCATTTTACCGTTGTTACATAAATTCAGCTCACTTAATAAAATAACTAACATAGTAGCATGGCTTTTACGAGCCGTCAAAACTATACAATTTAAGCAGATTCCAGTCACGTTCGGAAAACATAGTGGTTTGCCTGAATTTCTTACTTTGCATGAATTACGGAAAGCAAAGTTACTCATTATAAAATACGTACAAAGAACTGAGTTTGCAGAGGAAATCATGTCATTACGAAAACATCATAAATTGAGTAGCAGAAGTAATAATTTACTAAAATTAAATCCTATCCTTGACCAGGAGGGGATTTTACGAGTGGGAGGCCGTCTATCCAAAGCAAACATGAGCATGGAAATGAAGCATCCAGCCATATTGCCTTATAGTAGCCGATTTACCACTCTAATAATTCAGCAAGCTCATCAGCTCACCTTTCATGGTGGACCGCGATTAACTTTATTTAATCTTAGGCAGGGATACTGGATAATCGCTGGAAATAAAGCTGTAAGGAAAGAAGTGCGAAACTGCGTCACTTGTAGAAAACATGAGCCTAAACTACAGCATCAATTAATGGGAGAGTTACCCGCAGCCAGAAGCAACCCCGCCCCGCCATTCTATCACACTGGAGTGGACTATACGGGTTTCGTAGATGTTAAAAGCAACAAGGGGCGTGGAATTAAGACCACAAAAGGATATATTGCGCTGTTTATCTGTCTAGCGACTAAAGCTGTACATTTAGAGCTTGTATCTGACCTAAGCAGTACTGGGTTCCTAGCAGCATTACGGCGGATGGCTGCCAGAAGAGGAGCACCTCGCCATCTTTATAGCGATAATGGGACGAATTTTGTAGGTGCAAATAGAATGCTACAGGAAAGCTATCACGATTTCAAAAACGTATATGATCGTAACTTTTTCGCAGAGCTAACAAATTTAAATATAGAATGGCACTTTAATGCGCCATCTTGGCCAAGTGCAGGAGGTCTATGGGAGCGAACCATCAGAAGCTTAAAATATCACCTCAAGCGAGTAATTGGAGAGCAGAAGTTGACTTTCGAAGAGTTCAGCACTATATTAGCACAGGTTGAGGCTTGTCTGAACTCCAGACCTTTGTGTGCCTTGTCTGAAGATAGCGAAGATTTGAACGTACTTACTCCAGCGCATTTCTTGACTGGAAGGTCAGGAACTGCCATAATTGAAACGGAAACAGATGCTCGAACTAGATGGCATTTAGCAGCTACGATATTAAATGACTTATGGAAGAAATGGAGATCGGAATACCTAACGCAGTTATCTGTAAGAAGCAAATGGCGAAGTACTGAACAAAATATCAACATCGGTGATTTAGTGACCATCCAGGACGACAATCTGCCACCTGGAACATGGATGATGGGTAGAGTAATAGCAACTCACCCAGGTCAAGATGGATTAGTTCGGGTAGTAACATTAAAAACAAAAAGTGGAACAGTCAAAAGGCCGGTTGTAAAACTCTCAATCTTGCCGATATCGCCTGCTTCAAGCAATACGACGGAAGATAGAAATGTTAATCAAGAAATCAACATTAACTTAAAGGAACCTAACGAGCGGAAAACAAGCAGTAAAATTAAAGCTAAGTTTGCATCAGTAGTAATGTCGTTAATCTTTTTTATGTCATTGATATCATCATCTCACGCAGCTTTCAACATATCAGCGTTGCCAAACAACAATTCGCTGTATTTCGAAAACAAAAAAAAAAAAAAAAAAAAAAAAAAAAAAATACAGCTGCTACAAAGTTTTTGGATTACTTACAAAGACTCTGCGCATCCCTAAACTATACTAGTCAATGTAATAAGATAACGCTTCAATTAAATCACGACCTTAAAGAAATACAGCACTATAATCAACTTATGATTAATCAACACTTTGACGCGCGCGCCAGACAGCGTCGCGGTCTCATTAATGGTATCGGTTACGTGGCCAACAGCCTGTTCGGAGTATTAGACGAACGATTCGCAGAACAGTACAAAAAAGATATACAGCTTTTAAAACAAAACGAGCGCCATCTTGATAAGTTATTAAGAAATCAGACTTCCATCATCGAAGCTGAATATAACGTATTGAAAAGAACCGAGCAAACTATCCAATTACAACATAAAACTATAAACAAACACTTGAATCAATTAGATAATGCAGTCTTTGTTATCAAACAAGAAGTTGAAAGTTTAGCTAAAACACAAGATTTTGCCCTGTCGGCACTCACAACCATCAACTTACTTCAAAACCTAAAAAGGATTCAGGATACTCTGTTAGATATCATCACGGATATCTACCACGGGAAATTCAACACTCACCTGTTAACACCGGATCAGTTACAGCATGAGTTACAGTTTATTTCAGGACAATTAACAAAGGATACTACGTTGCCCGTGGACAACTTACAGTCTGATCTAAAACATGTTTACAGTATGCTGAAAGTAAAAGCGAGAATGATGCAAGAATACTTCATTTTTGAAATTACCTTTCCTTTGACAAGCAGAGATAGCTACAAAATCTATAAAATCATACCAGTTCCACAGCAAGTTAAAAATGATATGATTAGCGTACTACCTGTTGCAGACTTCGTAGCTATTAGTTTGAAAAAGGATGCTTTCTTCACAATGTCATTTATAGAGCTCCAGTTATGTCTGCACAATGATATCTAATATTTGTGCCAAGCTAACAAACCGATTAGTCATTTAAGCATTGATGAAAAATTCTGCAGACTGGATAGCAATTTAAAACAATGTATTGTAATTAAATCTCCTTGTCAAGACAGGTGGCTCGAATTAAATGAGCCAGCGAGGTTCATGTACTTTTGCTGCAATACCTACGCGGTGAGGATTATATGTCAAGATCAAGTTGCCTTTAAACAGGTGACAGGAGTCGGTATCATTGACCTAGGTTCGAAATGCATAATAAAAAGTAACGAGTTTACTTTGTATTCTCATGCCCTATCAGCTAATACAATCAAATCTAACTCTCAAATTGTGACCCCTCAGATAGCAGAATTAAATCATATCGTAAATATATCGTTATCTGAATACACCGCATACGAAGATCCAATAAACAGCACATTAGTCGATCTGGGAGAACGAATAAAACAACTGAAATCTGCCAATACTAACTCACCAGATTACACTCTGTCTACGCATGACATTCATCAGTATACTATTTGTTACTGCCTACTGGGTGCAGCCGTTTTGGTGGCAGCTTACTTCATATGGAGGAGGTGTCGAGCAGTTTCTTCAGTGGAACTATCTCAAAGTGTGGCAAATAGTGTTGTGTTTTCGCGAAAGCAGAGTACGGCTGACCGTCAGCCAAGTGAAGTGAACATAACTAGTGCGGACACTCATTGTAAACGGGACATAGCTACGTCACCTATATCTAAAACGTGTCGCTTTAGAATAGAAGACGCGTAACATTTTTGTATCTTTTTGGCCCGGGAGCATGTACGGTGAAACCATACACTAATAATGCACTAATGCTTATTCGTGCATTTTTACCTCATTTTACTAATTGATATTAGTCGAGCATTCAGTACACGATTAGCGGTCATCGCGTGTGCTCCCTCGCACCTTTATATCACTAAACCTTTGGTCCGGATAATATACTTAATTTGGTTTTATAAGCAGCAGTATCATTTAGCCATCTTCCAACCTTCAACACTGGGTAAACTCTCATACACAAGACACCGGTCTTGTGTATGAGAATTTACATGTTTGTGAACGCACCCACGATACAGGAATAATTCCTAGTGTGGGGCAACCTTTTTTTGTTTAATAAAGAAAGAAAAATAATTAAAAAGAAAATCAAGCTCTTTTGAAAAGTGCGACGTTCCCAGGTGCAGGCTTCATGGAGGGTGGGAGCCAGAAGGGATGAATGTTTCAAAAATAATAAACTATGGATATAAACAGGCCAATAGAAAAAACCACACTGAGTGGAATGCGCGAGGTGCTTGCACTTCGTCCGCCCCTGGAAATCCTGCGGCTAAAGCCGCAGGCTCCAGCGCGGCCGCCGGTCTGGCTGTGGCGAAAACCGCAGCTAAGACCAATGCTAAGTCCCAATCTAAACGAAGGACCACGGCGCTGCATGGGAGTAGCTCCGGACCTTCCTCACACCCAAAGACCCTTCCATACACCCTCCTTCTCCTCCTGTGGCTCCTCAAGGCAACTACCAAGACGCGGTTGCGGCTGCGGGAGGACGTGTTTGACAACGCCTGGCAGGTGCCCAAAAGAAAAGGTAAGGGAAAAAATACGACTCCACAAGCCCATTGCTCGAAAGCAGACCCTTCCTGTCAGCCATCTCCAAACAAGTCAGGGCAAACGGAGGGCAAGGAGCGGGTCACAAACGCAGGAGAGGTGGTAAAAGTAACGCCCCTCAGAAAAAGCAGGCCACTGGTTAGCTCAGCTTTTCTGCAGGTAAGCAATCGGCTGATGCCGGCACTAGCCTACCAACGCTCGACCAACTGCAAACAACTATTGCAGGAGGTACGGCCTAGAAAACAACCACTTCGCAGCATCCCGCTCGGAGTGATTAGGCCATGGCCAAGCGACCTCTCAATGAGACCTCACCTCGCGGAGGGCACAAGCGGCCGCGACTTGACCAATCCAAGCGATGAAAACAGAAGCTACGCCAAGCTGCCAATGCTTCCCTAAGCGCGATAACTTAAAGCAAACACGAGCTGTATGAGGACCACTCCGACGTGAGCGTTCGAAGCCAGGCTGTACACAAACCACTCTGCTCGTGGAACTCAACAACAATCTCTCAATAACAAAAGCAATCAACGACCAGATACCCAAAGAATTTATCTTTGATAAAAAAATGCAAAATCCAACTGCATGAGGACCACCGCTGCGAGGGGTTGTGCCCTGCAGAACTGCGGCTCTTCACTGATGGATCCGAGACAGGTACTGACACGGGTGCAGGGATCTTCTTGGAGAACCTGAACAGTCTCATAGTCACACCATTGTGGGTCCATAACACAGTTTTCCACGTGGAGTGCTTGGGAATTTCCCTGGGAGCTTCAGCCATCCTACCTAGAGATGTTATCCTGCAAGCGCTGAACAGCCACACAGTTAACTCTGGGCTGATATCAGAGTGTCACCAACACCTAAATCAGGTGGGTAAACTCAAAAAGTAACCATTCAATGGATCAAAGGACACAGATATTCAGAGGCAATGATGCAGCAGACGAACTCGCCAGAACCCCGGTCAAGCATGGCAGCGATGGGACCTAAGTCCATTGTGCCCCTCCCCTTCGGATACCTACGCAATCTGGTAAGGAAACGCACCAGAGATGAACACAACAAGCTATGGGCTGACCATAGCGAGTGTAGGCAAGCCGAGGAAGCACGTCCCTCTATTGATGACTGCTTCACAAAGCAAGCCCTACGACTGACCAAACTTCAGTTGTGAAAGAAAAGTCAAAGTTACGGCCATTATATCTGGCCACTGGCAAGCACCTCTTTGTACAGACAGCCCACTCTACAGAACCTGCATGGAGGAGAACGAGACAGCAGTTCATCTGCTACTAAGCTGCCCAGTGGTCACTACATACAGGGCAAAATACTTCGGACCCCCAGGTAACCTAAGCGAGATATTTAGTAACACCAGGGCGCTGCTAGCCTTCCTTGAGGATCTGAGGTGGATCGAATGACAAACCTGTCCCACCTGTACGCAAAATACGTGCCTTGAGCGTGACTTTACGGAAAGCAGCCCGACATACATACATACCAATCACCTGGACAAGGTCTAAAATAGATAACATCATGCTCACCTCGATTGCAATAGCTAAAACGAAATGAATAGCGGGTATCAGTAGTAGATAGATGCGGAACTTGGTTTGTTCAAAGTCATCGGAGTCCATGGCTTCTAACTCCATAAAGTCAGAGAGCCACTTCCACGGGCACAGCAGGAGTACGGTCACGAAGATACATTGCGTCACTAGTGTTAATACCATGGAATCTGAAAATAAAAATGACGAATTAGGAAAACTTTTTTTTTTTTTAATTGTTGATATGCACGCGTTTGACCACTATGTCACCTGATGGTAAGCGATGATATGGTCGAAGATGGAGCATGCTTGCCTAGAAGTAACCTATTCACTCTTGGCTTAAAGACTCCCAGGTTGTAGCAATCAAGCCAAGAACTAGAGGTGTCAGTTCGAAAAGGCGACATTATAGTTTACGTATTTGGTCAAATATTGGCATCGTTTCACTAAGCATATTGCAGTTAGAGGCACATATTACCTAGAGGTGACACGTATATACTGGAACAGGTTTTTGGCTGGACGCGTAAAGACCTATTCCGTGCGCACCACATAAACGCGTATCGAGTATTTAAGCGTACGGCGTTTGACACCATACTCGCGTCTATTACGAGTGTTGTAACTTGCGACCTACAAGCTCGGTCAGTTCCGGTCGCTTCCGGAGACGTTCAGTTTGGCACTCGAAGATTGCGAGTCAATTTATTCGTTTTGCGTTTCTAAACCTAATGTCCACCAATAAAATCACTATCACTATTACGTCTGTTTATGCAAAACAACATTCTGTGAATTTTTTTAGCAATATTTGTTTTTATCAGTACCTTCGTCACAATACGTCTTTTCGTCGTTTTTTTTTTCTATGTTTCTATTAATATATTATCATGTTTATGTAATAAGCTGACAGTCCTAAACCTGTAAAGTATGAAGGGAAGTTTTCATTAAATTTTAAGTGTTATAAAATGTAGAAAAGATGCGAATACCAACGCGTAGTAAACATAAACCGAAAATACTCCATTACTCGATGTTACGAAGACTCGCTATGGAAACGTCAATAAACTAGAGATGCATAAATACTCATAGACCTAGTTTTTGGAATAAGTATTTAGGTGGACGCATACTTTTGAGACTCAGTACGCATTTTACCTAGTATATCTCACCTCTAACTGCAGCACAGACTGCTGGACAAAAGCCAAAGCTCTCAATGTTGCCAATACAAAATGTATCCTACTACTTGAAATAAAGTAAGTACATTTAAAAAATAACAAACACGCCAAGTGTAAAAGTGCCTTGCCAAAAATATCAAAGATTATACTCACAGTTGGTACAGAAGCGTTGTCGGAAAGGCCAGCCTTTAGCATAGACACAGGCCAGGATTAAGTACTGGAATGCGGTAATTATGAATAGGACTGTGTTCTCCCAGCATTGCACCTGTTCCACGTCCGGACCACCTTCAACTGCTTTGAACCTGAAATATACGAAAATATATAAATATAACTTGGTTTATCGGGACTGCCTGACGCGCTTCATCATCTCAATTATATCAGCTGATAGACCTCAATACAAACGAGACTTCCCTAAAGGGATCGCCACAACAATCATACAGGGTGTAACGGAAAGGTGTGGTCATATTATAGGAACTGCATCTGCCCATCGATATGAACTTTCTTAAAAAAAACCTGAGAAAATTCTCAATTTTTTTTTACCCTCATACAATTATGTATAGATCAGCTGATGATAACTTTGTATGGGTATATATTTTTTGGGTATTTTCTATTTTTTCTCTGAGAAAGTTGTTCATTTCCATGGACAGAACCAGTTCTTAAGACGTATATAGCCGCCAAGTGGCGCCCTCATTGAATAAAAAATCGTAGCAAAGCGTAGAAGACAAAGATTAAAAAATCCTATGTTGCGTTTGTTACAAATAGGATAAGGTATTTTTCAGTTGTTACAACAGGAATTAAAGTGTTTCGTATCAAAAGTAGTAGGCAAAAGTGTCAAAAACGGTAGTTTTTGGTATTCTTTCATCTTTATTTTCTAGGCTAAGATACGAATTTTTATTCAATGAGGGCGCCACTTATGGGGAGGTAGGACCTTAAAATATGACCACACCTTTCTGTTACACCCAGTATAAGTTACTAGCTTTTGCCAACAACTTTGCCCGTGTGGAATTAGTACTTCTCCCGTTATAAACTTCCAACCCCTTTTTCACGCCCTAAGGGTTGAATTTCGAAAAACCCTTTCTTAGTGGATACCTACTCATCACAAAGAACACACCCTCCAAATTTCATGTCTCTAGGACCAGCGGTTTAGGGTGTGCGTTGTCAATATCAGTCAGTAAGTCAGTCAGAACTAGAAAAGTTTGCCAAAGTTTATGCATAACGTGGAACACGGTGTATACAGATGTTTGTATGGAGTCGCAAAATGCGTCGGTCCACCTTGTCCGGCCCTACTGTGCATCTTTCGATACGCAAGCGTTAGTCTTTTTACTCGTTAGCAATTTTGACGATTCGCTAAATACGTAAAATTGGGTTGATGACTAAAAAAATCTAATTAGTACACGTAATTACAACACGTATTTTTGTATGTTGAAATTTCGCATGACGTCACACTTAAGAGAGAGAAGAAAAAGAGAGAGATTGTCCCACTTTTTAGTGACGTAACGATCCCCCCACTCCTGAACTTTGATGCGTTTTATCTTTGTGATTTTTCTTTGATTTGATAAAGCAAAAAATACGTCTCCAATATTTTTTGATAATCTATCGGACCAAATAGAATTATTATTTTTTAACCTGAAATTATCTCTATTCTCTCACGCACTTATGCAACATTATCCTTAAAAGTGGTAACTACAAAGCACTCCATTCCAATACTTATTTATGGCATGAAAAACTCGCATTTCATAGTCAAAGTAAAAACAGAAAAAAAAACTTACCACGGCTGAGCATAGAGCAGATAAATCGCGGAGATCTGCATAAGTAGCACCAGGAACACCTGCATGACAAGCGGCAGGATACTGGAAAGAGCCACCAGCGACACGGGCGGTGACGCGCGCGTCAGCAGCGGCCCGGGCGACGCGCGGCCCAGCGACAGCGCCAGCAGGGTCGTCAGCACCAGGTCGATGTACAGGAACTGGTTGTTGCCCAGAATCGAGTAAAACTGGAACAAAAAACAATGTTATTAATCAATAAAGTATGAAAAAAAAGTAGTATAAAATCCGGCCGCATGCCTTTTCGTTTGATACAATCTTGACATTTCTTTACTATCATCATTTTTATTATTATTGTTTTTAGATATATCTGCAATTTTGCTGAGTTAGGCCGCTTCACATCAGGACGTTAGCAGCGCAACAGTAGCGCGGCAGAAGCACATGCTTCTGTTTATAATATAAAATTCTGACTGGGCGCGACGGTCGCGCTGCTAGTCGCCTAAATGTGTAAGCGGTCTTAGAAGCTTTTTTGGCTTCGCGTAGTAATTTAATGTGTAGGTATTGTTAGTTTTAATAAGTTCTTGTATGAGACACAAAAAAATATGTTTTCTTTCTTTTTTCTTTTCGTTTGGTACGGATAGGTTTATTTATCAAAATAAAGATTGGATAAAATTACTACTTTTTTTTTTAAACCACCAGTGTCACTTTTCTCTAAAATTCCTTTTTTTTTTTTCTTAAGTTCCTGCCTCCTCTGGCTGGTACTATTGCATTGGTCTGAGTTTTCGGGATTTTACTCTGAATTCTCATCACTTACTTATTATTAAAGACCTCCAAAAAAAAAATTAAGAGTATACAAACTATACTCACATTATAAAGAATAAGGATTGAGAAGAACTGAATGAGCGAATAAAGAGCCATATATTTGAAGATTGCGAAAGATGTGCTCAGAGCACAACGTCCTTCCAAAGCGAGTAACTTCACGCATTTGATGTTCTGCTCTTGAGATGTAAATGGAGCCGCCACTGAAAGTCAAAGAAAAATAACACATAAATAGCAATAACAATATAATTTAATAAAACAATAGCAACAACAATAATAACAATATTATTTTAATTTAGATTTATCCCTCTCTATACCTTTTCGTAAACATCTAGTCTAATAAAACAATTAATGAAATATGAGTTTTGTATCGTATGATATCCAGTCTCAATGAAATTACGTTACAAAAGAAAAAGACGCTTGGAAGACGCCTTGGCGACGGACTTTCGTAATGTAAGATGAGTGAATCACACGCTTCATAACCTGCGGGCACGAAATAAAGTTCACATTTCAATGTCTCAGTTTGAGTTGCGATGGCCATGACGTACAGACTAAAGGATGATTCACGTTACACCGTGTCGCCACCGGGCCGTGCTCCGGCCGGGGCACGTCCACCGTGCGCCGTCCGGGTTAGTCATTCATGACCACGAAACCGAAAGTAGAAATACTCACTAATTTACAGAAAAACTGCAAATAATTTGTACCTGATGCGTCAGCTTCAGAAAGTGATATGCCAACATGTGCTGCTTTTAAAGCACCGCAGTCATTTGCTCCGTCGCCGCACATACCGACGACAAGGTCCTCGCCTTGTAAGGCAGTCACTAGCTGAGTCTTTTGATCGGGACCGAAACGACCGAACACCATACCTGAAGAAGAAGAAAACAGTCAAATTACAACATCATAGCAAAACAACAGCAATTTTTACTCTTGGAATATGACTTTGATTAAGAAACGTCTATGTTTTTATTTCAAAATTAGTAAAGCAAGTTATTTTAAAACTGAAGTCGCTCAATAATTTCGTACTATACTTAAATTTAAACAATAAGACAAAGCCCATAAAAGTCAAGAGCTGTCATAATAGGGTAGATGAATAAAAAAACTATTTACTTCGTCAGTTAGATTACCAAAATCTATTGGACACGTGTTTTTTTTTTGTCACGTTAACAATAAAATGAAGATGACATTGCGTTGAAATTTCATGTGGCATGGATGCGTTTTATGTCATTCAATGACGCAATGATGAAAGCAAAAAAAAATAGGTGTACATTATTTCTGCCCAGGAATCGACCCTATGTACGAAGTGTCTACTTTTTTTTTGCGGTTGGGAAATCATCAGGAACGGCAGAGCGTGTCAGACTTTTACTGACTAAAACCCACCCCTGTTCCTTTCTTGCCTGAGTGCCTAGGGGCGCGGTAACTCTGTAACTAATTTATCCGCGAGCCCTTGTCATGCATACATCGGCCATGACGGTCCCCGTCATTGGTGGCTGACATCTCATTGAGGCGCGCGTGGAACACTACGCGCCGTCGACTCTCGGGCCTGGTGCTGATCGGACGGCGAGCTACCCATTACTCGGCGTCCGCAGGCCCGCATCTACGGTGGCCGGAGATCGCCTCGCGACCCCCGACGCCCAGGGCATCTCCTGTGCCTGGGGGCGTGAGGGAGACTCCGTTGAGTCTCCGTCACCCGAACGAAGTGTATACTTGACATCAACTGTTTCTTACCTCGATTCAGTACAACTGGCATTAGTTCTGGATAATGAGTACGTATCACAGCCCAAGTTTTACCCTCCAATGCCAACACATAAGCGTCTATCGGTAGTTTCGGCGTTCCACCTTCCCCAACTACCTAAAAAATACAGAAATAAGTTGGCAACATTAGTATGATAAATTTACTGATTTAACCTGTGAAGCCCCGCGACTCACTGGTGAGTCGGACAAAAAAAAAAAAAAAATTAAAGAGAAAAAAAAAAAAAAAATCGGCTGTCAACCCGGGTTGTCGTCGGGGTTCAATTTGACAACCCGGATTTGGCCGCGGGTTGAAGGGGTAAAATATCATGATCTAATCGAAACTGATGTGGAAACTTACTTCCATACTGAGAGGTGGTCGTGAATCAGTTGACTGTGGCTGTCCTGCGCTGATGAGTACAAGCTTTTGGTGCGGCTGCACCATGAGGCAGCCCCGCGCCACCGACATAGCAGTCATTATGTTATCCCCTGTAAACATAAAATTAATGCTACAAACATATACACAGAGATCGAATAGCTGCATGTGGTTGAAGCATTTCTAGCATTAAAAAAAAACTGTTACTACAAGAATATTGCAAAACTTTAGTTTACCATGTCATGCTTTAGTAAAGAAAGCAAAAAAAAATGCAGATTGGAAAGCCACCTAGTCCCGACGGATAGAAATAATATACGTTCAGTAAATAGCAATACAAACCTGTGACCATAATTAGTCTCATTGTAGCCTCATGAAGCTCTCTTATGACGTGGGTCGTCTCTGGTTTCAGGCTATTTTGCATGACTAGAAAGCCTAGGAACGCCATTTCGCACTCGAGACTATCTCGCTTAACCCTCTGTGCGTCGACCCATTTCATCTTGCGATCGAGTTTTTTGTGCGCTAGACCGATTACTCGGAAACCGTTGGATGTATACTCGTTAAGAATAGAACTGAAGTTTTCTGGCAGTGTCTCTGGATTGCACATTTGGGCAACCTAGAAAATGAAAATATATTAAGAGGAGCCAAAATAAATATACACTTGAACTTATAATTAGAGAAAATTATAAATATTTATAGCAAAACCAATGTCAAAAACGACAAGGTTCAAATTCCATTGGAACCTTTAGTTTTATATAGCCTATTTAAAACAATCTCGTATTATTTATACAGGTATAGACAAATGTGTTGTGTCTTTTCATAATACCATAGAACATTTACCTTTTCAGGAGCACCTTTCACAAAGTAAACCATCTGTGGCTGCCCAAGTACGTTAGTTATAACACCCATTGATTGCTGCGCCGATGAGAAATGGAACTGCCGTAATAGACCGATCTAGAACAACAGTTTTCTTTTTAAATGCATTAACCTACTAAGAAAAGCCTTTGTTTTAAAATTTTGTAATATAAATTTAAGAACTTTTATTAAATAAGTACGGTTTTATTCACATATTTATTTAGTGTTTTCCCCAGAGACTAAGATCTTGATTCGAGTATAAAGCTGGGAAAATCCGTAAAACAGTAAACATTAACTTAACTATGTTTGTTTTACATTTAAGTAACAAATAAATTTGTACTACTAAAAAATATAGCCACCTCATATGGAATCTCCATGGTGAAAGGATCGAAGTCATCCAAATTCTGTGAAGCGTCATCGGCACCGGTGACGGGTTTCACGATGACTGGTGTCAGGTTATCGTACCGTGTATTCTCTGGTCCCGGTTCTTCGAGTATCTGCGAACGAGATTCAACCCTATTAGAATTACAGTCAAGGTTGAATTTACATTTACGATAGTAAAATTTAATAGGAAGCATTCGCGAGTGAGGGGTAGTCTTCATAAGACAACCTAGCGGAAGTTGAATAGTGTTTATTTACTGTAGACTATAATTAATAAAATATCTGTATACAGGGTGTAACGGAAAGGTGTTGTCATATTTTAAGAACCGGTTCTGCTCATGGAAATGCACAACTTTCTTTAAGAAAAATACAAAGTGTCATCAGCTGATCGATATTTGTATAGGGAGTAAAAATTTTTTTTGAGAATTTTCTCACTTTTTCTTGAATAAAGTTGTTCATATTGATGGGCAGATGTAGTTCTTAAAATATGACCACACCTTTCCGTTACAACCCGTATACAACGTGTGATGGAAAATGTTATCACCAGTTAATTACAATCGAATAGCCGTACGGTTAGGTACCTACTAACAAATTATTATCAATGAGCGCAAGACGAAGCTGCGCTGGGGTCGCGGGCGCGTGGTGAGCATGTTTTGTATGGACAACCAGGTAACATAACAAGCTTATAACTTCGTGATTTTTTATGATACAGTTTTGAAATTTTGTACATAGATTCTTTACATAAAAATACCAGACACGGTGTTTCAGGTTTCCCATATACTAAAATTAATTTTGTATAAAATTCAAAATCCTGACTGACTAATATATCAACGCACAGTCTAAACCGCTGGTCCTAGAGACATGAAATTTGGAGGGTGTGTTCTTTATGAGGAGTAGGTATCCACTAAGAAAGGGTTTTTCGAAATTCAACACTTAAGGGGGTGAAAAAGGGGGTTGAAAGTTTATAACGGAGGAAGTACTAAGCCGCTAGCAGAAACAGTTCTTTATAAAACTGTTTTGGAAACGGTCCTTCCGTTTACCACAAAAAACCTTCGAAAGTTTTAGTGCAATGGCTTACAATCAGAATAAAACCGTCTGAAGATTTCTTTGATAATGTCTAAGACAGACAAACTGAGGTCAATATGTCAATATTAAATCTGCATTCTGATATTATTGGAATAAAAATATGTGCCAGTCTCAAGGACACCGACACTTGAGATAAAAATCAAGTGTAACTGGTCCAATGTTATCAGATGCTTACTAGTAACCAGATAAACGTCATATCAATGCAAAATATTTACCTGAATCATTTCCTAGTATAGGCGTTAGTAACGTGTTGTGGGAACTAACAACAGCACCATTGTTTTTTAAAATCATTATGGGACTTAAATATTGAGGTTTTATTGTAACATTTATGACAAAACCTCATACAGTGAAACCTAAAGTATCATCAAATGCCAATTATTCCATAATGATCTAATAATTAAATTACACTGGTACTAATGCAATAAACTAAGTTTCCCTAGATGAACAACCACATTAAAATAAGATTGCTAATACTCCAAAGATTACATGACTTTTTCAGTACCTTGTACTTTCATTCGGAAATCGAATTAAATTGCACATTTATAAAGTTGATATTTGTTTATGTGTCTTCATCAGCCTTTTAATGTCCCCACTGCTGGGGCACAGGCCTCCTCTCTGTGAGAGGGTGTGGGCCGTAATTCACCACGCGCGCCCAATGCAGATTGGTGGATTGTTTATGTGTAACAAAGCAAAATAATGCAGAATTTGAATGTGGAATAGGTATTTCAGAAAAAAAGTGTGCCAAGGGCCGCGGTAATTTTATTTCGAATTTATTTGCGACCAGACATGGATCCTTGGGGACTGAAACGTTAAATAGAAAGAGCAGGTATAAGACCCAGTGCCAGTGTCGCGCGATTCTTCGAAAGAGTTACCGCGCCCATGGATCACAAAGGGCAAATGAAGAAACACGGGTGAGATTTATTCAGTAGGAGTCTGACATTCCCTCCCGCTCCACCTACAGAGGGAGAAGACGAAAGAAAAAAAAACGGTTTAAGAGCCAGTAAAAACCACTCACCCATTGCGTGAATTCAAACATCTTAAGGTCCAAAGGATCTCCTTTTAGCTGCCCGCCAATACTGGTGAGAGAGTGGCAAGACGCCAGCGCTTGTATGAGCGGGCTGGTCGTTGGTAGCCCGCCAACTTCTACCACACATTCACCGAACTTCTCCCCTGAGCGAACCGGTATTACTGAATGGAAGTCTAAGCCGTCTTCGGTTAGGGTGCCAGTCTGGAAAAAAGTCATTGTTAGGGAATTATGACGAGATAGGGAGCGAATACAGAGATGATCGCTGATCAAGATTGCTCTAAATCAGAATCACTAATTTGGGGCCATTTTTCCACACTTGGGTAGATGTCAGTTTCGTACATGGGAGCAATTATACTTTGGTGAGACTTCAGAATAAAAAGTCATTTAACTCAATGATATTTACCTTATCGAAACACATAACTTGTATTTTTCCGCAGATGACGATCCTAGGCGGGGACACGCAGAAGATCCTGTTCTTGCGCAGACGGTTCTGACTGTAGACTATTCCAGCTGTCATAGCGGCGGGTAGCGCGGGCGGTACGACGATAGTGATGATGTCCAGGGTGCGAAGGATTATTGTGCCTAAGGGACTCTGCGGAGAGACATTATATTTCCATTGTTAAACATTTTAGAGGAAGAGGTGATAATAACGAGCGTCTCATGTAACTTTTCTATTATTGACATAGGGATTAAATTGCATTGTCGCTTTTATGTTTGAGTCAAAAGAAAGAGTGACTTGAGCTTACTCAGGACATTCAAGGAAGTAAGATATTTTGATGGACACTATTCCTAAGTTAATTTCAAGCAAATGTGCAATAAGTATAGTAAGAATGGACTTACGCCTCTAACAACATAAAGCCAAATGGAGTAAACCATTCCAATTGCGGCAATGCAGAACATGAATATGACAAATTTGACGGCATCTTTGTAGAACTGGAACCCAAAGGGCTTTGGGAACAGAATACTTTTTAATAGTTCTCCCTTAGCGGTGTAGAATCCGGTGCGTACTACTTTTGCTAAGACCTGCAGAAAAAGAAAAATATTAGACTTAGATGTTTTGTTCTATCAGTTAACTGTTATACACTCGCGAGCAATAAACTGGAATCATTTCATCGCGCGTCGCTCAAAACATTGTGGTATATAATTGAAAAGGTAATATTTTTAGCTTTCAAACTCTTTCAATTTCATAACCAAAAAACAATTCACCTTATGTCATGGACCGTAAAAACAAAAAACAAATTTTTAAAACAAAACGCCATTTATTGTTCAGCAGTCCTTTTTTTTTGGGGTGGGAAATCATCCTATGACTGAGGGCGTGTCAGAATTTTACTGACTAAAACCCACCCCTGTTCCTTCCTTGCTTGAGGGGCGCGGTAACTCTGTTAAGAATTTATCCGCGCCCCTTGGCATGCAGGCATCGGCCAAGATGGGCCCCGTCAGTGGTGGCTGATATCGCTTTGAGGCGCGCGTGGAACACTACGCGCCGTTGACTCTCGGGCCTGGTGCTGATCGGACGGCGAGCTACCCATTACTCGCCGTCCGCAGGCCCTCGTCTACGGTGGCCGGAGATCTTCCTGAGACCTCCAACGCCCAGGGCGTCTCCTGCGGCGGCTGCGACTGGGGGCGTGAGAGCCACTCCGTTGAGTCTCCCTCACCCATGCCGCCTCCTCCTTAGCGAGCATTACTGCTTCGCAGAAGGAGGAGACTGCTTTCCATTCCCTCTCGCTCCGTACTGTTACGTCGACCGTATTACTCTGGAATTTTCGAGAATGTGGTCGAAGTTTCCAGAAGTTTCCACTAGGTTCGAGAACATTCCATTGTGGTACTGTATAGAAGTTCATAGATGTTTCTAGAATATTCCAGTATATGATAGTTCGACAATGTTCTGGAAACTTCCATGACCGTATAAATAGGCCGGACGGCGGGCGAGTGAGTCAGTCTGATTTCGACTAAGGATGTGAACGGATGCGAATACAAGCGATTACGAAGAGAATAGTGATTATTAGCGATTTAGTGTTTGTGTTTATAAGTTCTTGAGTTAATAAAGGATATTTAGTAAATTAATTGTTGTAAAATAATTTATCCCATACCCAGCTCGTAACAAATTGGTGTCAGAAGTGGGATAAATTATGCCAATTTTACCAAAGGACGACACGGACGGTATTCGTACAAGGAGTCAACGGCAGCAAGACATGGATCAGAGGTGGTTTGGAAATTCTCCGATACAGACGCCGGGTGATTTTCAGCCTACGACAGAGCCAGTCTCTGACCCATGTGGAGTTTCTTCAGCACCAGCGGTGCCAGACTTGTCTGCGCTAATGGTGCTGTTGCAGGAACAGGCTCGCCGTCAAGAAGAGCAGGTCCGTCGGTTGGAGGAGAAGCTTCATCAAGATAAAGAGGAGCAGGCCCGCCGCCAAGAAGAACAGGCCCGCCGCCAACAAGAGCAGGCCCGCCGCCAAGAAGAGCAGGCCCGCCGCAAAGAAGAGTTACAGGCCCGCCGCCAAGAAGAGCAGATGCTCCTCATTAAAGACCTTCACTCAACACTTGGCAAAGAGTTTAAGGTGATGAAGGAGCAAGTTCACCAGCATGAGAATCGCATCTCAGAAGCTGAAGTTCAGATTGTCGGGGTGAAGAAGGCTTTAGGTGAACTTAGGGCTGGAGACGGGGTTGTGCCTTCAGTGGTTGCTGCACCTTCAGTACGTGGATTTAAAGTGCCGCCATTCGACGGAACATCTTCATGGTCGGCCTACAAAATTCAATTTGAGGCCGTTATGAAAGCGAATGGGTGGACCAAAGAACAAGCTATGACCGCGCTCACCTTAGGCCTCCGAGACCAGGCCCTAACCATACTTGAGGCTCTTGGCAAGGATGTGACCTACGAGCAGCTGCTGGAAGCGTTAGAGTCCAGATACGGCGACGCGCACTTGGAGCACGTTTTTCGCGCTAAGTTAAGGGATCGCGTTCAACGTAGTACCGAGAACCTACAGCAGTGGGCCTTGGAAGTTGAAAAGTTGGTTCGGAAAGCATACCAGTCCGCCCCTGCACTCATCAATGGCAATCTGGTACAAGCGTTCATCGACGGAATACGTGACTTGGAAGTTAGAGCCGCTGTAAGACTTGGGCATCATGAGACACTGAAGGACGCCTTGGCCCATGCCTTGGAAGTAGAGGCAGTGAGGCAAGACCATCGAACACACCGTATCAGGGAGGTTGTGGCATCACCTGTACGCGATCGTCCGCAAGGGTATAGCCCTAGGTGTTACACTTGTGGAGAAAGGGGTCATCTTCGATCAAGCTGTCCAAAGCGAAGCACACTGAGAGAAGATCAATCCCAGCAAGGAAGGGCGGCTCGGCCAGTTCAGTGGAGGATCGCGAGTGGCGCGACATGGCGCACGGCCGTGGTGGATGCCCCTGAAAGAGTGAGTTCAAGTGATGTCGTCAAGGTCGGTGCGGGACCAGACAAGTGCGTGAAACAGGAGCAAGTGAAGAGTAAAGCGAGGGCAGGCGCGGATGGTGTTGCCAGCGCCGTAGCCTCCAAGAAGGACGACTGTGTAATAGTGTGCGCGCGCGATGCAGACGATAGGCCCGACCCGGGAATGAGCGGAGTGAGGATGTTAAGAATGGATGTCAGCAATGAATGGAAGGAAATCCTACAGCTTGCTCAGCAAAATGACACGGACCTCAAACCGATCTTTGAGTGGATTAAAGCTGGTGCTCCGAAGCCCAAGTGGAGTGATGTTGCGGCGTTAAGTTCCATCACAAAGAGCTATTGGGCACAATGGAACAGCTTGGTTATCCAGGATGAAGTCTTGTGCCGTAAATGGGAAAACGCCCGAGGAGACAACTGTCATCTACAAATTGTTGTCCCCAAAGCCAAAGTACCGGATGTTTTACGGCTCTACCATGATGGATTTTCAGGAGGACATATGGGGGTAAAAAGAACTCTACTGAAGATACGAGAGCGGTTTTACTGGATTCACTGTCGAGAGGATGTTGAGGACTGGTGCCGCAAATGTACCAGTTGTGCGGCTGTGAAAGGACCCCAGACACGCAGCAGAGGTGCTTTACAATTATACAACGTGGGAGCCCCCTGGGAACGGATAGCACTAGACGTTGCAGGACCATTTCCGGAAAGTGAAAACGGAAACAAGTACTTCATGGTTGTCATGGATTACTTCACAAAGTGGCCAGAAGTCTTCGCCATTCCCAACCAAGAAGCAACAACAGTCGCAGATAAATTGGTTCAGGAAGTGTTCTGTCGTTTTGGAGTACCCTTGGAAATTCACAGCGACCAAGGGAGGAATTTTGAATCACAAGTTTTCCAGGAGACTTGTCAACACAAGACCAGAACCACTTCTTACCATCCGCAATCTGATGGAATGGTAGAACGTTTCAACCAAACGTTGGAGAGATATCTGGCAAAAGTTGTGGAAAGCAGGCAAAGGGATTGGGACAAGCACATACAGCCATTTCTTCTGTCCTACCGTAGTGCAGTTCACGAAAGTACGACTGTGACACCAGCCTTCGCGAACTTTGGAAGGGAATTACGGTTGCCTGCAGATTTAATCACCGGAACCCCCCCTGATGCCCCACGCAGTGTAACCGATTATGCGAATGACTTGCGTAACAAGTTGAATGATGTATATGAGCATATCAGACAATCCGGCCAACAAATGTCTGATAAGATGAAGACCCGATACGACCGGAAGGCAAACCATAGAGGTTTTGACGAAGGTTCACTGGTGTGGTTGCGTAACCCAGTGCGCAGCAAAGGGAAGTCTCCCAAATTGCAAGCAAAATGGGATGGACCATACCGAATCGTGACCAGGATCAACGATGTCACCTACCGAATACAGAAGGGTCCACGAGGTGCGCCTAAGATTGTCCATGTAGACCGTTTGGCGCGATACTACGGGACTAATGATGCTCGGGACGAGCATGTCTAAGGAGGGGGCAGTGTTACGTCGACCGTATTACTCTGGAACGTTCGAGAATGTGGTCGAAGTTTCCAGAAGTTTCCACTAGGTTCGAGAACATTCCATTGTGGTACTGTATAGAAGTTCATAGATGTTTCTAGAATATTCCAGTATAGGATAGTTCGACAATGTTCTGGAAACTTCCATGACCGTATAAATAGGCCGGACGGCGGGCGAGTGAGTCAGTCCTGGCTGGAGGCTTTAATAAATTAGAGCCTTCACAGGCAAGTTCGGTTGAGCAGTCGACAACCAATAGGGTTGAACTGCGATAGGTCCAACAAAAAAAATATAATATAGCGAGTGAGTCAGTCTGATTTCGACTACGGATGTGAACGGATGCGAATACAAGCGATTACGAAGAGAATAGTGATTATTAGCGATTTAGTGTTTGTGTTTATAAGTTCTTGAGTTAATAAAGGATATTTAGTAAATTAATTGTTGTAAAATAATTTATCCCATACCCAGCTCGTAACAGTACCATGGCCTGGACCAGGGCCGGCAGCGAGAGGTCGCTGCCGCCGATCGCATCCACGAGGACATGGCGGTGCTCCGCCCAAGCGGGGCAGATCTCCACCGTGTCCTCTGGGCGATCCGCACAATGGTGACACCCGGGCGTTTCTTCCCGCCTTATCCGCCAAAGGAACCGCCCGAAACAACCGTGTCCACGCGTCAAGTTCGTGAACGGACGCCGTCAGTTGAGACTGGTTATCTCTCAACCGCCACTGGCTTATTTTGATCTTTCTTTTTTATGAATTGTTTATTTAACATTGTTCTCATATAATAGAAGCAACAAGACATTTATGTAACCAGGATTTTGTAATACATAACATGGTTTAAAAGAGTGTCCATGGAGTTTCTTGCACGTTCTTCTCCATAGAGATCTAAGCCTTGGAATGTGCAATTAGCTTCATTTTTCTGACTGACCGACTTATTGACAATTCAAAAGTGCCTGTAAATGGTTTATTTGAAATAAATGCTTTGAATTTGAATTGTCCGGTGAGGACCTGCGTCAGGCGGAAGGTGACGACGCCGTGGCGCCTCTCCAGCCACTCCTCAAAGAGGGGCATTACCGCCGCAATGGTGGCGTGCTCAGCGCTGGGTTGCGACAGTCGCTCTCTCCACGTTGCCATGAGATCCTGCCGGAGCTCCGTCCGCCGAGCCGCGAGGTGTCGCGGCAGCGGAGTTTCGCCCCGGCATTTCGCTTCCTGGCGCCACTCCCAGAAGAGCGCGAGGACCTTGGCCTCCAGATCCCATGGCGACAGTCCGGCAAGGAGGCTCGCCGCCTCACCGGAGACCGTGCGGTATCCCCGGACCAGCTGGATGGCCATGGCCTTTGGGACGCGCTCAACCGGTGAGCTGGTCGCCGCCTCAAGGGGCACGCCCACACCGGTGCCCCGTAAAGGGCCATGGACCGCACGACCCCGCGTAGAGCCTACGGCAGGAGGCGTTTGGACATTGTTTGGTAGTCTCGAAACTATAAAAAGTGAAAAGTCAGTTTCAAAGTCATCAGTCCAATGTTTCACGTCACTGAAAGAAAATGGAAACCACACCTATAGAAGCCGCTCAAGTCGTCATCCTAATCCAGCAAGGGTTGTCTCGGCGTACTATCGCTCGTCAGCTTCATATGAGCCAGTCTTGTGTCTCGAAGGTATACAATAGGTTAAGGGTGACTGGAAACTTAGTCCGGAGACCAGTGGGGTTAGACAAAATACTATTCTGTTATCGTTCCCGCTAACGCTTCGTGCAAAATGTATGGCAAAGATATTACTGAGCGTGAGTCACGTGACAGTTCTCTGTTTAACGCTTCGTGCAAAATTTCGTAGCCATACATTTTGCACGAAGCGTTAGCGTTAACGTTAACAGAAAATAATTTAGTCTAACCCCCCAGGATCTGCGACCTCTCGCGCCGTGCCCTGGTTCAGGCCATGGTACAGAGCGAGAGGAAATGGGGGGCCGTCTCCTCCTTCTGCGAAGCAGTAATGCTCGCGAAGAGGCAGGCGGCACACGTTGGGGAGACTCAACAGAGGCAGAGTCGCCCTAGCGCCCTCAGCAGGAGCCGCCGCAGGAGACGCCAGGGGCTGCGAGACGATCTTCGGCCACCGTAGACCCGGGCCTGCGGACGGCGAGTAGTGGGTAACTCGCCGTCCGATTAGCACCAGGCCCGAGAGTCGACGGCGCGTAGTGTTCCACGCGCGCCTCAAAGAGTTGTCAGCAAAGGACGGGGCCTGCCACGGCCAATGCCTGCCCGGGGGTTGAGGATAAATTCGAAAGAGTTACCTCGCCCCTGGGCGCGTAGGGCAGGGAGGAACAGGGGTGGGTTTTAGTCAGTAAGAGTCTGACACGCCCTTCCGCTCCACCCTAGAGCGGAAGAAGTCATAAGATGATTTCCCACCCCCCAAAAAAAAAAAAAAACCCCCCAGGATCTGTACAATAGCGATGCACTTCGGTGAGAGATGACCGATTGACGAGGGCTGTCAGCGAGTGAACAGTGAGGCAAAAACTCAAAGAAGTGAACTTGTCCCAAAAAAGGGCAGCTACGAGACCCTAATTGTCTCTAGCCCACTGACAAACCCGGCTTCAGTTTGCTCGTGATCACTTGGGTTGGAGAAACCAGGGTGTACCTGCATGGTAGCAACCGTTTACGGAGAGTCTATAGGAGACCCGAGCGATTCGCACAATGCTGTTTTGCGGAAACAGTGGCATACGGGGGTGGGTCCTGTATGATTTGGGCGGAGATTTCTATTGAAGCAAAAACATTTTTACAACTTTTTTTTGGAAGTCGGTTTTATTTTTATTTTTCTGTTGTGGTTCCCCATTAAATTGTGTTAAGAATACATAGACAAACGATCGCAGTAATCGCGAGTCATTTGCTGTTAGTTATTGAAGAGTTCCACTGTCTTTCTCCGGAGATCTTCATCAGATCTTAATGTATTATTACTAAAATCTTCCTTGAAAAATATGCATTTGAATAACGGAAACCCCATACAAATCGGATCAGGAGTTTTCGAGAAAATCGCGGACAAATAATCATATATAATAATACTAGCGACCCGCTCCAGCTTCGCTCGGGTACAAATTACCTTCACCTAAACCTTCCTCTTCAATCACTCTTATCTATTAAAAAAAACCGCATCAAAATCCGTTGCGTAGTTTTAAAGATACATAGGGATGTAGGGACAGAGAAAGCGACTTTGTTTTATACTATGTAGTGGATACGGGTTGAATACAGAACCTCCTTTTTTGAAGTCGGTCAAAAAATGGAGCTAATATTCATACCTCGTGGAGGTCAGGGAGGGGGTTAACCGCAAAAAGATACATCAACAACATTCTGCTAGGCCATGTGCTCCCCTACGCCGGGTTTATTAGCGAAGATTTCCTGCTAATGCACGATAATGCTCGTTGCCACACCGCTGCAGTGACTAGACAGTACCTGGAAGAAGTCGGGATTCCGACACTAGACTGTCCCGCACTTAGTACTGACTTGAATTCGATTGCACATATGTGGGACGAGCTGAAAAGGCGGGTACAAGGAAGACGTCCAGCTTCGGCGTCGATAGAAGACCTGAAAACTGCTGTAGTCGAAGAGTGGCAGGAAATCCCACAGGATTCCATTAGGAAACTCATTCGGTCAATGAAAAACCGGTAGTCATTAGGGCCAGGAACACAAAATATTGAGAGGTAAATAAACATAAATTGTAGATTATTAATTTGGACATCCACAACTTCGACCTATTGCAATAATTCCCTTAATTTAGGTAGAAAATTAAATTAATTTAAAATCTTTTTTAAATTAATTTGAAAGCCAACAAAATTACCTTTCAAATGATATACCACAACACATAGTTTTTTTTGTATTATATTAATTGCATAGAAATTGTAAAAAATTGTTTTGAGCAACGCTTGATGAAGAGATTCCATTCCAGTTTATAGCTCGCGAGTGTAGTTATTATATGAAAGTTATAATATATTTCATTACTAAGGGTTTTGTGTAAGTGTGTTAAAAGTTTATACCTGATTGTTGCCATAAAATCGAGTTTGCATAACATGAGTGCCAGCAAATAATGTATGGCGTTTATGCCCCTCAGTTGAGAATATTTCAGCAGATGAGCAAGGGGGCCCTTTCATTACTGGCACACTTTCACCTAAAATAAACAGCAATATTTTAAAAAGCTGCACCTAGCATTAAAGGAGTACATTTATTCGCAAAGATAATATTTGGCTGGCGGTTCCTGTTTTTTTTAAAGGTTGCTATATAAAGCAAATAGCATACATATGATTATCATACGTGCACCAATGTTTAAACGATAAATGTCCCTGTCTGCGTTCCACGCGATCAATTTTTTAATGACAGCGAACCGACCTGACCTAATTTTCGATGTCGGTCTCTAATGGATACTTGACGACAATTTTAAAATAACCCTTTGAGAATTCCAGCCAACTAGCATCTGAGACATTCATTCATGAAAACTAAATAATTTTCTACTATATATATCATAGATGTGGCCTTAACGTTACAGATAAATTATTATGAAAGCAATCTATACGGGTTGTTTACATGAATTCATTATGTTATGTGATAATTGTTACATAATATAGTGTATAAACAGTAGTATTCAAATTCAAACAGTATCACAACTCATACCTAACACGTGGATACTTAAAAGTAAACACTATAATAAGTGTCAATAGAGCTACATATTGATTCATAAACCAATACAATTTGATTGTCAATATCAATTCTTAATAAATGTCAATTTTGTATGTTTTAGAGATGGAATGCGTGTGTAATTTTTAACAAGCATTATTGGTAGTCGGTTTAAATTGAAATGGATCTGGTTAGGTCGTGTCTGACGTATTAATTTAGCTGTCGCTGCAGCCCGGCAACAGAACTGAAACCCGTGTATTTCTTGAAACAATATATCTTCTAAATTTTAATCCTACAGAGTTAAAAATATGCACTTGATATTTTAGAAAGAGAGGGAGGGAGAAGCCGTATACAACGTTTTAAGGATGCTTAAAATATAAGCGTTTCACAGAAATATCCAAAGCCGTGAACTAAGCAGACTCTCATCAATATAACACACATAATATAATATTGTAGCAAATAAAGTGATTATTCATCCATACGCCAGCTCAAAGCATATCGCGTAACAGAGACAAGTAGCATAAAACACCAATGAGAAGTGTACCTGTAAGCATGCTTTCATCAACAATGCAAGTTCCGGTAAGCAGCATGGCGTCACAGGGCATCACGCACCCGTCAGGTGGCAACACCAGTACGTCGCCAGGCACGAGTCGACAAGCGTTAACCACGCACTCCTCCCGGCCCATGCGGGTCGGACGTAGTACGGTAACGGTGAACGCACTCGTCGAGCCGGCCATTTTGTGCAGACGGATGCTCATCTGTTTGGAATAAATAATTACATGGTATTAGCATAATTTCGTAGGCCTTCTTTAGCATAGCAGCTAAACGAACACTTTTACTTTTATTGTGGATTATGATTTGTGCGTTGTAAGGGCTGGATAAGAAGAAGTCTGTAATGATATTTATAAGGATGACCTTCCAAAAATTTTAAGTTAATTAAGTAGTCAATGATTTTGAAAAAAGGTTAGCCTATATATATGTATAACACTCGTGATGAAATTACAAAAACTGGCTAAGTGCGAGTCGGACTCGCGCACCGAGGGTTCCGTACAAACCTGTAGGTAAGTAAAAAATATTTTTATTAAAAGATGTAAGTAATTAAAAATTCATGCTTTTCGCAATTTTTCCTTTATTTGTGGTATAAGACGTTGCTTCGTACCAAATTTTAAGATTCTGAGCTCACGGGAAGTACCCTGTAGGTTTTGATTCCCTCGCGAGTGTCGAAAATTTGCAGCATAAACGGCTGTCTGTATCTTTTGATTGCGTTGGCTTTAGAAGTTTGATTTTTTCACAGCTCCAATGGACAGTAGACCTAAGTATTGGATATGAATGTCAGCTTGATACCTCCACGCGTTCCTGAGAAAAAGGGTCTTGACAGACAGATAGACAGACGGACAACAAAGTGTTTAGTTTTTTCCTTTTGAGGTACGGCACCCTAAAAAACGGTTGGTCTGGTAGCTACGCCTAATACACGTAAGGGTGTGGTCCTGATCTGGCGAATGTGCCGCTCGCGAGCTGCGCGCGTGCATTTCAAGTTCGCGCGCCGGCTACGCGCACGCCACGAACCGCTCGCGTGCCTCTTACGCGCCTGCTACGCACCACACGCCCTTCATGCAACTGCATGTGCGCGAGCGGTTCGCGCGCCGCTCGCGTGCTGATCGTGAGCTGCTCGCGCGCACTGTGCAAGCTTCGCGTGAGTTGCGCTAAAGAGGCGCACCAAACGAGTGCAGTAACTGCACGCGTGCAGCTCGCGAGCGGCGCATTCGCGGCGCATTTATGATAACATTGTATTACCTTTTTCGTTTGATACAGAGCTAACATACATGTAGCCACTGACAAGAAGAAAACGCACGTAGCATACTGGTAGTACTCATCCAATGACCACAGTATGATAGAAAAAACTTGGAAAAGGTAGAAAGGATTGAAGACTTCGTCTTTGAATAGCGTCCAGTAACTCTTGACAGCCACTTCTACAGAATTTGAGCCGTACAGTTTGATCCTGGAAATCACAAGAATGTTACAAATGGGGTTTAATTAATAACAAGTAATCATAACTGAGTAGGTAATTATTAGGCAAGACATCTGAGCTTTTAGACAAAATACATTTCTGTAAACGTTAACGCTAACGCTTCGTGCAAAATGTATGGCAACGACATTACTGGGCGTAAGTCACGTGACAGTTCTCTCCGCAGGTAATGTCCTTGCTATACATTTTGCACGAAGCGTTAGCGTTAACGTTAACATAAATGTATTTTGGCTAAGGGGGATTAGTTTTTGACTGCCGATTACGCAAATTCGCTAAGTAACTACGTAATTATTTAGCACTTACAATTCGTTTTGCTGTCTTTTGTTAATGCCGGACATATTTTCCATCAGTAATTGAATAGTGAGTTTCTCATTGAGTGCAAGAACATTAATAAAGATTCCTTGATCGTTAAGCCAAATGAAACGGTTGTACTTGAACATAAAATATCGCAGTCGGTTATCTCTATGGTTGGAAAGGTTCAGGTCAATTTCAAGCACTTTTTCTGTGGACCATACTCCATCAGCGTCGATAACTAAAAAGTAATCAAATAATTAAGACATTGATTGATATACGCAGGCATAATAAAAGCGAATAAAGATTGATTCATGGTACACTATAGAGCCGAGCCTGGGCTGAGGAGTAACAGAATCTAAGCAAAATACAACGAACATTGATCTGACATTATGCCACTTAGTGACCATCTGTATTAGTTCGAGCCCGGCTCGTTGCCTTTAGAAAGAACATTCTGTTTACTGACTTACCACAAATTTCCTCAGCCGTTTTCAGACTGCATTTTATGTATTTGAATCGGTTGTATGACGGGTAATAGGCCAATGCAAAATATGGTAATCCACATAGTAATATGCACACGGTGTGTAGTAAAATAGCGCGTAATTTTGAATATTTGAAGCCGTGTATGTTGATTGTTTGTTCATCGCCGCTGCTCTCGATAACCTGCCACTGCGTCTCGCCAATGACTTCGTATTCGTCTGCAATTTCAAACAAACGGTTTGCATACCTTACGGGGATAGCAGTTGGGCGTGGGTGGTGGCACTGTGTTTGCATCGAATATTCGCATGCTCTCATTTCATCCAAGCTACGAACCACAGACTGCATTTTTGTTAGATTATGGCCATGCCGTATTACGAAAAGTGTCCAAAGATGAATACCTACGAACCCTCTGTGTCATAGTTAGATAGAGTACATCAATTTACTAGCTTATTATATATCTTAAAGTATGTCTGTTTTATAATGGCCAGAGAGTAAACTTTTGTTGCTTTGGAATGGGTAGGGTAGATAACCAATTACAATTTCAGCCAAGGTCTAGAATGTGTTATTTGAAAAGTCTAAGATAAAATCAGCCATGCGCTATAACCCCTTTTTAGCACATGGTATTTTTACCTTACGTGGCACCTCATTTACTCTTGATGTGTGTCATAAATTATCTTATATGATACGCTAAGCTAAGTAGAAATTAATATTGAGTTGTAGATAATAGACCATCATAAATTTCGATTCCAAATACCGATGTGACTGTAGTAGATAATTGATGAAATCAATGTTATATAAAATTCTGTTGAGCAGTTTGTTATTCTTTACGATTATAACATTTTGTTGTTTTTTACTTTCACAATGAATTGTACTTACTGTGCTCAATCAATAAACGTCAAACCGTGAAACTATACAGAATTCCATTTGAGTATATGTAAATCGAAACTGATGATTTTAAACTATTCAGTTACATAATATCTGCTTTATTTTTAACAAGTCATTGTAAAATACTGGTATATAAAAGGTGGATTAGACAAAGCTAGTCAATCGGAGAACACAACACCAATATTATTTATGAAACCAAAAGGTATCCCAACATTTGTTAGTAATTTTATGAAACAAAATGCTCCAAGTGCTGATTTATGTAAATAAAATAATATTATTGATTTTTTTTTTAATGTGCCAGAATAATATAACCCCCTAATTTCATCTAGTTTATTTATTACTGTCAGATTTTACAGATTTTAATGAGGACTACACAATTTGAGAGGGTTTTGTTCACTACCTATTGGAGTGTGAAAAAATCTTGTTATATAATCTAAAACAGTTTCTTGAAACGGTTACACATAGTTTCTTTCTATTTCCTGAAGATAGTATTGCAATATGCATTGTATAAACAGAAAATCACACAGGGATAACCAAATAGCATTGGCAAAATGTCTTGTTTAAGAGAAACACCTAGCATGGGTTTCTTTAAAACATATTGTTTAGTACTCAAGTTATCCACAGAATACTAATAAAGTAAAAGTTAACAAGGAACATAGCAAGCAGATGAATAACTAAATGAAAATTGACTTTAAATAAAAGTAGTAACAAATAAAGCTTAGGGCCTTACTTATGCACCAGGCCCAAGAGTCGACGGCGCGTAGTGTTCCACGCGCGCCCTCAAAGAGAATATGTCAGACACCACTGAAGGGGCCCATCATGGCCGGTGCCTGCATTCCAAGGGGTAGCGGATAAATTCGTAACGAGTTACCGCTCACCTGGGTACTCAGGCAAGGAAGGAACAGGGGTGGGTTTTAGTCAGTAAGAGAGTCTGACACGCCCTCTCGCTCCACCCAGAGTGGGAGAAGTCATTGAAACAACAAAAAAAAAAGGCCTTACTTATAAAAAAAATAACCATTTGATTTGTTTAAACAAGCAGGTTTCTATGGAGAAACCAACTTTAAATTAAGAATCCGCTAATCAGTATTTAAACTAAGTATATGGTTACAGAGTTTAATAATAAAGGGTATTAATCTATTAGTTATTTAATCCGTCAGGTCCCTATTGTCGCGTCTCCTTAAAAGGTAGATTTTTAATCTATCTGCTAATGAGGGGCTTGACGGGTTAAGAAAACGGTGCTGTATTATGTTAGTACTAGTTATGCAATAGATATAAATGATATGAATAATGAATGAACCAGGACAAATAAAGATCACCAACATAATTAAGTAAATTAGTGACATATTTCAAAACAATAACAAAACAGTGCAATCACCTCACATATAAAAAGAAAAACACAATACAACCTACATTCAGTAAAAAATAATAAGGGTTATTACATATTATGTTTTTATTTTTATCTCAACAGTATCCCCAGCAATACATAAAACTTAAACAATAGTGCTGTTAGTTCGCATAATGGCTTGTTTATTTTACATAGCTTTTACTTAAACAACTACAAACATGAATTTCTAAAAAATTACGTCAAGGTAGAGGCGCAATATGTTAAACACATGGAATACAATTCACCAGTGAATTTCTGAAAAACCGCACATATTGGAAGACAAAATAAACATGTATTTATTGCACATAAATTAGGCATGTTGTATCCAGGTAACCTAAGCGAGATGGTCAGTAACACCAGGGTGCTGCTGGCCTTCCTCGAGGAGCTGGGGTGGATCGAATGACAATGTAGTCCCACCTGTACGCAAAATACGCGCCTTGGGCGTGGAGTTGCGGAAACCAGCCCGACATACATACATAGGCATGTTGTAAGTTAGGCTGTCAAGAAATAGAATTTATGTCAATGGAAAGTAACAGTAGAACATAATTATGCAGTTACAGTGAGGTATGAAAATGTGAGCAACAAATTAAAAAACAAAACAGAAAAATAAATTCAGAAAGATTAATTCCTTGATGATTTGATGCTCATAAAGGTTTCATAACATTATGAAACTGAATGCCAGTGTCACAATATGGAGCTGCAGTGAACTGGTGCTGATGCATGATAAAATTATAGTGATATGACTCAAGATAGGCGTATATGAGGAACTATGTATGTGCAACAAAAAAATATTTATCAAAAATAGACCATTAAGGGAAAGGTTTGCTTATATTTTAGTGAATCATGTTTTTAAAATGAATTTATGCTGAAGCCTAGGATATATTGATTAATTGACAAAAAAATGTTATCTTTATAAATAAATACTTATTATAATACTGAAAATATGTCCAATGTACTGTGTATGTATGTACAATGTACATGAAAAACTGCAGTACGAGTGAAACCAATCGCCCTACAAAATCGATTTTTTAGACAAGAAATTGCTATGAATGTTTCAAAAGCAAACAGCTCACTTGTTTTATTTAGTAATCTAATTCAATTTTTATAATATTGATCCTGTCTCATGAAGCGTATGCTTTTGCAAAAGAATGCAAAAATGAGCAAGTATTAAAAGACAGTTTCCACTAGCACATTCCAGAATTATAGCCATAGATTACTAATTTTTATCGGATACTTTTATTTAAAACGCTATTTATTTTAATACTTTTTCTTTTAAGCATTATGTACTAATAAGTCTTGTAGTATTTAATGAGTCACAAGATATTTAATCAAGTGTGCGAGACTTACCATTGGCGGCGCAGGCATTAGTAATGTTCGGCATTCCCGCGAAAACTATTAAAAAGGTTTATAACACAAAAGAGTTAAGGCATATTACTTAGATGTTGTTTAGTTATTTTTGAGTAACCGGTGCTACCTCATCGCAAATTATTTAAGGTTTTTATGTGGATTTACTCCGCACCTATTCACATCACACCTTGATACGAATGACAGCGAGAATGAATTGATTCATAGATTATAAAATGGCAAATCCAACACTTGTCTCTGGTTTCCAAAATATCGACTAAAATTGTTTATTGCCAGTTACTCTGCTGTTCACTATAGTTATTATACTGTACAATATAGGTTCAATTACACCTTCCGTTTTTTAGGGACCCAATTTAGGAACAATCTAACTAGGAAGTAGGAAGCTAGCGATCACACTACATTGGACTCCTAAATCGGAATCCTAAATCGGCAGTGTTACAAATTCAAGCCCATAGACAGAATATCAAAAGTCGCTGCAAAGTCTCTAAAACTGATTCTACCAGGAGCGGACCAAAAAAAAAGAGCTTGCACAGTTTTTTTTTCTGCTAAAGGGACCTTGGGAAATTAAAAATTATTATAAACGTTTATAAATATTAATAGCCCATTTGTAGCGACAATGTCACTAAATTGGCAACACTTAGCTCTAAATCGTAGTGATGCGATTACACTATCCTAAATTGTACACAATTTAGGAAATCAGATTGAGACCTTCTTTTCTCACTAAATCGGACACTAACTGCTATTACACCTTCCTGTTTCCTAAATTGGGTCCCTTGAAATCGGAAGGTGTAGAAGGTAGAGCCTTTAGGCTGTTTATGGTTACCCGGGCCTGCGGACGGGTGTAGTGGTAGCTCGCCCTCCGATCAGCACCAGGCCCGAGGGTCGACGGCGCGTAGCGTTCCACGTGCGCCTCAAAGAGTTGTCAGCAACAATGACGGGCCCCGTCATGACCGATGCCCGCCCAGAGGTTGTGTATAAATTCGAAACAGAGTTACCGCGCCCCTGGGCGCTCAGGGCAGGGAACGAACAGGGGTGGTTTTAGTCAGTAAGAGTCTGACACGGCCTCCCGCTCCACCCAGAGCGGAAGATGTCATTGGATGGTCTCCCACACCCAAAAAAAAAGGCTAATCATGATTGTATGCTGAAACATTAAAGGCTCTATTACGCCATCCGCCGTCCATTTCAAGGAAACCAATATAAGAAATTGGAAGGTGTAATAGCAGTTAGAACAGTTAGAGTCCAATTTAGTGAGATTGGAAGGTCCCGATTTGATTTTCTAAATTATGGCCCGTATTAATAAAAGCACTTCAACTACGTCCTCAAGTGCGGTATCATTGGGTCCGCGAATATTACGATGCCAGGAACTCAAGCTCCTTGCTAATTAATAAACACATGAGTACACGAGCTCAGTTACCAAGATCCGCTCCTCAAAGCGCTGTACTTGATGCGAATCTTATATAAAATAACATTCGTCACGTATCGGTACTGCTAGGTCGTAAGATTTATTTAATACTTATATTATGTTATAACTTCTAAGAATAGTGCTTTATCATATTCTAGGTGTAATGTTAAGTTCGTATATATTTACATAGGTACCAACCTATAATGATGCTGTAGCGTAAAACCTTAAAGTTATTAGGACAGCTATTTCTGGTGAAATTGGAAGACGTCTGTTACTGTATTCCACCAATGTATCTTTTATTAATGAGACTATAAACAACACTGACTCCTGAACAAATCTGTATCGTTTTTTTGAAATTTTCACTTGGTAATTCAATAGGATTTGAAGTATCCCTTATATACATTTTTGGTAAACGATACCGCAAAGCCCATATATCATCACAATACTCTTTTTCATCGTAATAATTAATTTCTCTCGAAATATTTTCTCACTCACAAACTTTTCTTTCGCGCTACGCTAATCACGACCTCAAGTCCCGGACTGTCTACACTCATGATCTAGCATCTCAAGTACACATACTTGTTGTAAGCTTAAGTGTCGAGTTTCGTTTATTAATCAGTCCAACTCTCGGCTGATGACGTGAACCTAATCCGAAACTTGAGTACATGAACAGTCTCGTTTATTAAGCCAAACGGGACCTCAAGCTTGGTATCAAGTGCGAGAGCTTGGGTTGAGTAACGTTTATTAATACGGGCCTATGTATCATTTAGGATAATGTAATCGCATCACTACGATTTAGAGCTAAGTGTTGCCAATTTAGCGACTTTCTCGCTACAAAATGGGCTATTAGTATTTTTATAAGTGTTTAATTGTGTTTTTATAAGTGTTTAATTTAATTTCGCAAGAACCCTTTCCCAGAAAAAAAAATTGAGACCACTCTTTTTTTTGGTCCGCTGCTGGTATAATCAGTTTTAGCGACTTCCTAGCGACTTTTGATATTTTCTATAGCGGCTCGAATTTGTAGGAGTTGGCAACACTGCCGATTTAGGATACCGATTTATGAGTCCAAGAGTGTAGTGTGATCGCTAGCTTCCAACTTCCTAGTTATATTTTTCATAAAGTGGCTCCCTTGAAATCGGATGGTGTAATTGAGCCGTACAGAATGCGAAATTGCGAATATATAATCATTAGTATAATTCTTTTTTTAAAGTTCCAGTTACAGGGAGCCATTTTTTCAAAACTCAGAATTGTTGAATTATCGATATCGGTATTTTAACATGGCTATTATACACTATTTGTGACAAGTCTTATGGAAAATAGGGTAGGTGGCGCTAGGTATGTGGACAAAACGGATGTTATTGATTTGGCGCGAACGCGTGGACAATACGATGTTAACCTTTTGAGAAATAATATTATCATTGAGAGATTTGCTCCGATTTACAAAATGCCGCACGGTGTGTTTGCAAAAAAAAGTGATTTTCTAGAAATCGGTGAATATAATTTTTCGTGGCCCGGTGAAAATGGCACTTTTCAGGATTTTGGTTCCGTAAATTACACAATGCCGTCAGGTATGTGAAATTCTGATATTTTTTTATTATTGTTTTGCTAATAATAACGCAAGTACATGGAGTGAATAAATGTACAGGACCCTGGTATTGGCCGTGGTGTCCACTATGGAGAACCACACAGCATCCTCTTTTTCAGGTGAGAAAAAAATAAAGTTGATTTGCTATGTACACTGCGTGAAACACTATAGACTAATGAAGGTATATTTTTAGCTATCCAACATGCTCTTCGTGGCTTCGTACTGCGCTCCAAGCACCAAGAAAGGTCAATTGTGGATGCACACTATTTTAATATTTGGTAAGTATATTAAGAAGCCACTTAAAAAAATATGATATGAAAATGGTTAGTTTCGTTCTGTGGAATAAATTTGGTTAGGTTTTGTCTGTTTATATTATTTTGGTACTTATCAGATTTTGCAACCTCGGATCTTCGGCATGTATCAAACTAGTGGAGGCACACTTATGTGATTCGGTACCTACTTTGATTCAATTGAAAACACGTTTGTTTTCCTCTTACAATAGTTCAAGCATTGAAAGTAAATAATACAAGCAGACTGCTTCGATAAGACTTGAGAACTTTTGGGTCCTCTTTGACCCCATCGGCCCTATTGCTACTTAGTATCTAACTGTCTTTTCATTAAGGCATGTAAGTATATCTATTTCATGGAAATATAGCAGGGTCAGACTGGATACGAAAGCTGAGCGACCGGGTGCTGTAGTGCAGCTTGGTAGAGGCCTATGTCCAGCATTGGACTATGATAGGTTAAGTTGACTAATTGACCTATTCCTCTGTCTATGTTGACACCTAGGTACTTATTTATATTATTTCTCCTAGCTTTCATGCTGTACTCAATATGGGCCTGGCACGTGATATGTTCACCTGATGCCTTCTCGTGGAATTTTGGCTTTGTGTTCCTGAATCTCGCACAAGTTGTCTACTTGGTTTACGAGATGAGACCTGTCAAATTCGACCCTGAGCTCGAAGAAGTTTATCATACGCTGTTTGAACCGTTCAAGGTAAAGTGAATTCTAAACTTACACAAATTTTCATAACATATCTATGTCAGTACCTACCTAATTGTCAAATTGTCTAGCTACGAGTATCTAATCCTTTCGCCCTAACACACTAAAACCAGCACCAATAAGCCAAATTTTCAGCCACAGGTCATTCTACCACGAATCGCCCTGAAATCAACTACAGAAGTGTCCTCCCGAAAAACTCCTCTGGCCCGCTGTTTGTTGTTCTAGTTTCAATTTTCCTAATAGGAAATTAAAAGAACCGTCATTGCTTAGGTGTCCAGACTGCAGTTTAAGCGGATGGTGTCTCCAGACTTTGCGCACGTGATGTCACTGCACGCGGGTGAAGCGTACGCCATGCAGAACCTTACCAAAACCGACCGGCTTGGGCTGCTGCTCTGTGGAAAGGTAATCATTTAAATAGGATAGATGATCAAACTCCAGTTGCGCAGTAAAAAAATAGACCCAAAAAAGACACCCTGTTATACCCGAAGGGTAACCAAAGGGACCCTATTACAAAGACTCCGCTGTCCGTCTGTCTGTCAGCGGGCTGTATCTCACGATCCGTAATAGCTACACAGTTGAAATTTACACAGAATGTGTATTTCTGTTGCCGCTGTAACAACAAATAATCAAAATAAAAATAAATGAAAAATTATAGGGGGCTCCAATTTCAACTGTCTACTTATTACGGATCATGAGCTAAAGCCCAAAAAATAAACACGTCGTTGGTATTTAGAAACGTACCCGGGCCTGCGGACGGTGAGTAGTGGGTAGCTCGCCGTCCGATCAGCACCAGGCCCGAGAGTCGACGCGACGGCGCGTGCTGTTCCACGCGCGCCTCAATGAGTTGTCAGCAAAACATGACGGGGCCCGTTATGGCCGATGCCTGCCCCAGGGGTCGTGGATAAATTGGAAACAGAATTACCGCGCCCTTGGGCACTCAGGGCAGGGAAGGAACAGGGGTGGGTTTTAGTCAGTAAGAGTGACATGCCCTCAGCTCCACCCAGAGCGGGAGAAGTCATTGAATGATTTCCCACCCCCCAAAAAAAAAAAAAAAAAAGCTTTCTTCATTGCTACCTACGTACATATAAAATTTAGATATTTAATAATCAGATTGTTGTTTGGCGCCGACTCAAAATTAGTATATATAAAATTTGATATTTTATGTAGGTAAATAAGCTCAATACTCGACTTAAAAGGTTTATTTATTTTTTGCTTTTTAGTTCTTTTTCGTAAGTTGATTTTTTTGTTAAAAAGTTTTTTTTTCTATTGACCCATACAGACTTCACCAGACAGTGGTCAGAACTACCTAATGGTGAAGAAATAAACACCGAGTAACAGTCTGGATCTGTTGTCACTTGTCAGTAGAAGGTCCAAGCAATTGGCTGTGTGCGAATCAACATCGTTGCCCCCTGGACCAGCTGGACGAGATTTAACGCTAGCGCTAGCCTACCCGTCTGTCGTCCAGTATAGTCAGTGCACTGGAATGGGAAGGTAACTCTTTCGAATTTATCCTCCACCCCCGGGCAGGCATCGGCCGTGGCAGGCCCCTTCCCTTGGCTGACAACTCTTTGAGGCGCGCGTGGAATACTACGCGCCGTCGACTCTCGGGCCTGGTGCTGATCGGACGGCGAGTTACCCACTACTCGCCGTCCGCAGGCCCGGGTCTACGGTGGCCGGAGATCATCTCGCGGCGTCCGAACCCCCTGGCGTCTCAGGCGGCGGTTGCGGCTGGGAGCGCTAGGGCGACTCGGCAGTGTTCGAGTCTCCCTAGCGTATGCCGCCTCCCTCTTCGCGAGCATTACTGCTTCGCAGAAGGAGGAGACGGCCTCCCATTCCCTCTCGCTCCGTACCATGGCCTGAACCAGGGCACGGCGCGAGAGGTCGCTGCCGCCTATCGCATCCACGAGGACACGGCGGTGCTCTGCCCAAGCGGGGCAAACCTCCACCGTATGCTCCACCGTGTCCACTGGGCGATCCTCGCAATGGAAACACCCGGGGGTCACCTCCGCCTTGATCCGACACAGGTACTTACCGTTACAGCCGTGTCCGGTGAGCACCTGCGTCAGGCGGAAGGTGAGGGCGCCGTGACGCCTCTCCAGCCACTCCTCAAAGAGGGGCACTACCGCCTCGATGGTGGCGTGCCCAGCGCTGGGTTGCGACAGTCGCTCTCTCCATGTCACCATGAGATCCTGCCGGAGCTCGGTCCGCCGAGCCGCGAGTTGTCGCAGCAGCGGAGTTTCGCCCCGGCGTTTGGCCTCCTCGCGCCACTCGTACAGGTGCGCGAGGATTTTTGCCTCCAGATCCCACGGTGACAGTCCGGCAAGGAGGCTCGCCGCCTCACGGGAGATCGTGCGGTATCCTCGGATGATGCGGATCGCCATGACCCTCTGGGACGCGTTCATCAGGCGAGCTGATCGCTGCCTCAACGAACGCGCCCACACCGGTGCCCCGTAGAGGGCCATCGACCGCACGATCCCCGCGTACAGCCTCCGGCAGGAGGCGGTTGGCCCCCTCAGATTGGGTAGGAGCCGCTTCAAGGCGGCCCCGGCCCTGTCCAATCTGGGAGCCAAACGTCGAAAATGTTCGACGAAGTTCCACCGGCTGTCGAGGACGAGTCCCAGGTACTTCATCGTACCCTCGACGCCGATGCGAACCCCTCCTACCGTGATCTGGGAACCCGCAGGTGGCGCGTTCCGAGGACCATGAAAACACATGGCCTCGGACTTGTGCAATGCCACCTCGAGTCCCAATTGCCGGATCCTCCCTATGACTGTCGCAACCCCGCGTGTCATACGGTCGGCCGCCGCCTCGTGCGACCTCCCCTGCGCTAAGACCAGCGTGTCGTCAGTGTAGCACACTACGCTGACGCCAGTGGGGAGGAATGAAGAAGGCTAGATGTAGGTAATTAATCATTTTATTATTCGGCGCCGACTCAAAATTAAAATTTTATATTTTATGTAGGTAAATAAGCTCAATACTCGACTTAAAAGGTTTATTTATTTTTTGCTTTTTAGTTCTTTTTCGTCGGTTGAATTTTTTGTTAAAAAGTTTTTTATTTTATGATTTTTTGTGACTCGCATCATCTTTTAATACTCTGAGGCTAATTTCCAATCCTTCATCATTCCTCTTGGCACTGAGCTGATGATGAAACCATCCTTCCATGAGGTTCCCAGGATATTTATTGACCAGTTGAGGTTACCTCCAATATTCTAAAGACTTCTTTTCTTCAAAGCATATTAAGTGGTATCTGTCACTAAAACTAGTTTTTTTACATCTAACTTCTTCTGTTTAGGAAAGGTATGGTTTCCATCATCAGCTCAGTTTCATGAGGTGATGATTACTAAATGCAAATACCTGATTAAGTTATGAAAAGTAAACAGAAACAATATTCGTGCCCAATTTTCGAGGTTTTCTCTCAATTTTATCAGAATTCCATTATCAGATCCTGATTTCCTTGACATGGGACCATCCTTGAGGTATACCCTATCTAACAAAAAAATAATCATCTTGATCGGTTCATAAATGACGGAGTGAGGGCTGAACATACGCAAAAAAAAAAAAATATGTATATACGGTCGAATTCAGAACCTCCTCCTTTTTTTTTCGTCGGTTAAAAATGTATTTTGTTAATACAAAATGCATTTTTGGTAGCGAAATTTTTCCTTCAGTTTCCGTGAAAAATAAGGACCTGGTATAAGAATAGAAAGTCCAAGCTATAAGAATCTTTATGAGGTCTGAGAATAACTCAATAACTTTTAATATATTTTAGTTCAATTCTTGTGGGACCACCAAAATTGAAAATCGTCCACCAAAATGGAAAGGGCTAGTTATATTCCAGGCGACTAACAACTTTTATGGAGACTAACTATTTGCTACTAAAAATCGTAGGCGAGCTACCTACTATAAATGCACACATGGCGACTAATATTAACAGTGGGATAACAAACATTGTATTATTATCATTTGACACATCAAATTAACCAGAAAGTATACCATTGCTACGTACGTTGTCGGGGTTGTACGGGGGCTACAGTGAGCGAGCAAAGCGAGCGAACGCAGGCCCCGTTATTCCCTTCGTGTTAGGTTTCTTTAAACCCTGTGTGTGAGACAGAAATAGGACCTACCTAACTTGCAACTGTCGTTAGCACATTTCAGTGAAAGAGCATGTTTGTTTATGACAGTTACCAAAACTCGATGCCTTCGCTGTAGCTGCCAACTTACTATTTTTGCTACCTGCTTTAAATATTTTTAATCCTTATTTCAGATTAATTTGTCGGCGCGTTAAATTAGTTTTGCCACCTGCTTTAATTATTCTTTAATCCCAAATTTAGATAAATTTGTCGCCGCGTTAAATACATGCTGCCCACCAACATTGAAAATCAGTGGCACTAAAGTTGAATTTCTCTGTCACTAATCTCAATCTCACTAACAAAAATGTAATCACACAAATTCTTAGAAAGTATCAATAACTTTCAAGGGTTAATAAAACTATCTACTGTTCCAAACATATTTAGTATTATTTATCTGATCTTGTATTACGAGTTGACAAAAAAACACGCAAACAACAATCTTTTTATTGTTAACAAAATTACTAGTTAACAACTACCTGTAATAGTTTCCCAAAAAAAAACTATGAAATAAAATATAATTAACGACATTAGTAAGCCTTTCACACTTACTGATATAATCTTTACCATAAAGGCAATGAAGAACGGTAAGGCTCCTGGAGTTGATGTTGTAATAATGGAACAACTGAAACAACTGAGAATTGTAGCTGTATCGTCGCTCCTCGCGTTTTTCAATACATGCTTGGACACCATGAAAATTCCCAAACTGTGGGAAAAGACAAATTATAGCGTTTCCGAAACCGAGAAAATCTCGGCACAATCCTAAAAACTACAGGCCCATATCTCTTCTCTGCTATACCTATAAGCTGTTTGAAAGGAAACTATTCTTACTGAGGCTGTCGAGTCAAAGCTTACTAGCTACCGAGCAGGCTGGGTTTAGTCCTCCGACTGACCCGGTTTGTTCATATAGGATGGTTACGAAGCCATTAAAGTTACGGGTGTCGTATTTGTGGACTTATCAGCGGCATACGACACTATTAACATTAAAAAGCTACTTGCCAAAGTCGGTACTCGGTACCCTAACCAACGATCAGGGTTTTGTCAATATACTAAGTGAACTATTGCTGAATCATCGTTTCCAAGTGTGCTTAAAACCGGAGAAGAGCAGATAACGCCGACAAAAAAATTGTCTCCCTCAAGGCAGTGTGCTGGCACCCACGCTTTTTATTATCTACACCAACGACCAGCCTACGCAGCACACTGAACGCTTCTTGCATGCGGACGATCTAGCTTTGGCGGCTCAATCATCGATTTTCACGGAGGTTGAAATTAAATTGACTCTAGCACTCAAGTCACTTAGTAGGTGTTATGATAGAATGCTCTTTGTCCGAACTCTTCCAAAACACAATCTTGCGCTTTACATCTCCGCAACAGATTTGCAAAGAGGAAACTGAACATCACGTGGCGAGGGACAAATGTGGAACACTGCAAAAACCCTAAGTACCTAGGTGTTTCGTTGGATAGAGCCTTGACTTTTAATGCGCATTGTAACGACACGAAGCAGAAGGTCAGAGCTCGAAACAACTTATTACGTCGCTTTGTTTCTACCAACTGTGGAGCAGCGACCGATGTTCTTCGCATAACCGGCATGTCCCTATGCCTCTCTGCTGGCGAATTTGCGTGACTAGTGTGGCACCGATCCGTACATGCAAGGCAAGTCGACATCGACTTGAACGAGACGTGCAGAAGAATATAGGGAATTAGGGATGTCTCAAACCGACTCCGCTAAACAAACTCTACTCATTGGTTGGTATTGCACCCCCAGGAGTACGAAGGAATGTCGCATCGCTTTTCCGCGATTGAGGGAAAAAAAAAACAAAAATCCTATGTCCGATATCCCCTCTACGAACACGCAATAGCTCCGGGTAGACTTAAGAGCCGGAAGAGCTTCCTTCGCTGCACACATGACATCGAAGATCAGCCACCTCCATGAGAACCAATTTTTGGGCAGAACTTCACCATCTACCTATTGACTTCTTGAAACCCCTGGCACACCTGCCACCCGGCGAGAACTGCAGTGACCTATAATAATTATGGAAAGCACTCAATCGGTTGCGTACCCAGGTAGGGCGCTGCAAATACAACTTGGCAAAATGGGTTTTATAGACTCGCCTGATTCACAATATGAGTGTGGTGCCCCCGCCCAGAACATGACCCACATACTGGAATGCGCCTAGTGTCCATACACCTGCACTATGCAGGACCTGATGAACGCTACTGACGCTGCAATTAGTGTGGCCGGCTTCTGGCCCCAAATTATTTGAATGGTTAGGGGACCATCGAATCGAAAGAAGGTCTTAAAATTAAAACAGGTAATTCTGTAAGCTTTGTACAATCAAATTCAAAAGATGTCTCGGTGAGAATTGCTGTCACAAAGTACATGTTGGGCATTTGATACTGTGGTGACGCATGACTGATAGATACGAAATAATAAAACGGGATAGATCGAACACGTACGAAATTTCAGTAGTGAGTGGGTAGTGAGTTGAACAAGTGCCACCAAAATTTTGAGTTTTGCTTGGACAAACTTTGATCGAGTTGCCTGTGCCTTTAAAATAGGTTTTCTAATATGGTTTAGTTGTTTTTAGATACCTAATGTATCTAATATACAGAGTGGAAAATATCAATGGGCTATGAAGGGAAACCCATTTAAATCCTTAAGACTTCAAGGAAAAACAAAAACCGGGAATCGAACCAGCAAAAAATTTAAAAAATAAACACTCGCTATTATATTTCACTAGTCAATACAGTCAATGTTAAAGATAAAATTTCTCCAAGAAAATTAGGTTTCACACTCGTCTACCGTACAAGATATACCTACATGAAATCTAATGTTTAGTACACAAGGGTTTTGATCAACGTTACTTAGACTAGAACTGTTCACTTTCAACAAGTAAAAGACACGTTATAAATTTCTTAAAACTCTAACGTCCAAAGACATTCTATGAAGACATTCCATGAAGCTTGCTAATTTATCTATAAGTACCTACCTTGTTGAAGACATAAGGAACTTAGATTAGAAAGTTTAATAGGGTAGTCAGATAGTTTCCTAAAAAAATCGAATTAGTCATTAAGTAGATTAACAAAAAATATTGGACCCGTATTTCTTCTTTTGTCACGTAAACAAAGCATGAGTAGGTACTCGTATATACAGTGCGTTGAAACGCGTGACGTTACGGTGTGCGATACTTTTTACCACTAAGGCGTGACGTAACGTAACGAGCCCCTACTCCTGAACTTTGAAGCGTTTTTTCAAGCTTTATTTAGTTTCACCTGTACCTTTATAATTTTTTATTGTTTTTGTAAAGTAAAAAAGTACGTGTCCAATATTTTTTGTTTTGATTAACTTTGAGACTAAATAGAATTATTATTTTCATATCCAGGAAACATCCCTATTGGTAATAATAATTCTATGCACATTTCCTTCTGAGATAAGGCGTTCTGACGAAAAGTTTGAAAACAAAAAGTTACCTGTCCTTCATATTAGAATGAATGATAAAATAAAATTAATTCTAGGTTTCATGATCTAAGACCATTAATGTATTTTAGAGAGATTTTATCCTGAACAATAATCCTATCGATTCGTACAATAAAATAGCGAATGTTTATTTTTTGAATTTTTAGCTGGTTCGATTCAAATCAAATCTCTTTATTGCAAAGTATATTCCGAGGCAGGTATTACCTGCCTCGGAATATACTTTGTGATTCTGATTTCCTGGTAGCTTGTGAATCTATACCGCTCAGGATTCAAGCCCAGGCAATACTTCTTCTTGATTCTGGTCTCCTGGTGGTTTGCGAAGCTATACCGCTGGGGCAGCCCCGAAAATACCTCTTCATGATTCTGGTCCCCTGGTACTTTGCGAGACTTTGCCGCTCATGATTCCAACCCCGGAAATACTTTTCATGTTTCTGGTCTCCTGGTACTTTGTGAGCGTAAACCGCTCGTTCAGCATGAATTTGGATTTCTACTTCCATCTCAGCCTTCGCTAAGTCTTGTCATTTACCGGGATAAAAAGTAGCCTATGTGTTAATCCAGGTTATGACCTACGTGTGTGCAATATTTCATTGTAATCCCTTCAGCCGTTTTTGCGATACCTTCAGCCAAACATACAAACATACAAACATACAAACAAACAAACATACAAACATACAAACATACAAACATACAAACATACAAACATACAAACATACAAACATACAAACATACAAACAAACAAACATACAAACTTTCCGCTTCCGCTTCCGCATCCGCATCCGCATACGCATCCGCATCCGCATCCGCATCCGCATCCGCATCCGCATCGGCATCCGCATCCGCATCCGCAATCGCATCGGCATCCGCATCTGCATCTGCATCCGCATCTGCATCCGCATCTGCATCGGCATTGGCATCCGCATCGCATCCGCATCCGCATCCGCATCGCATCCGCATCGCATCCGCATCCGCATCCGCATCCGCATCGGCATCCGCATCCGCATCCGCATCCGCATCGCATCCGCATCCGCATCGCATCCGCATCCGCATCCGCATCCGCATCGGCATCCGCATCCGCATCCGCATCGCATCCGCATCCGCATCGCATCCGCATCCGCATCCGCATCGCATCCGCATCCGCATCGCATCCGCATCCGCATCCGCATCCGTATCCGCATCCGCATCCGCATCCGCATCCGCATCGCATCCGCATCCGCATCGCATCCGCATCGCATCCGCATCCACATCCGCATCGCATCCGCATCCGCATCGCATCCGCATCGCATCCGCATCCGCATCGCATCCGCATCCGCATCCGCATCGCATCCGCATCGCATCCGCATCGCATCCGCACCCGCATCCGCATCCGCATCCGCATCCGCATCCGCATCGCATCCGCATCGCATCCGCATCGCATCCGCATCCGCATCGCATCCGCATCCGCATCCGCATCCGCATCCGCATCGCATCCGCATCGCATCCGCATCGCATCCGCATCCGCATCGCATCCGCATCGCATCCGCATCTGCATCGCATCCGCATCGCATCCGCATCCGCATCGCATCCGCATCGCATCCGCATCGCATCCGCATCCGCATCCGCATCCGCATCGCATCCGCATCGCATCCGCATCGCATCCGCATCCGCATCGCATCCGCATCCGCATCGCATCCGCATCCGCATCGCATCCGCATCTGCATCCGCATCGCATCCGCATCCGCATCGCATCCGCATCCGCATCCGCATCGCATCCGCATCCGCATCCGCATCCGCATCGCATCCGCATCCGCATCCGCATCCGCATCCGCATCGCATCCGCATCCGCATCCGCATCCGCACCTGCACCCGCATCCGCATCTGCTTGTGCTTGTGCCTGTGCTTGTGCTTGTGCTTGTGCCTGTGCTTGTGCTTGTGCTTGTGCTTGTGCTTTCTAGTTCTAGTTCTAGTTCTCGTTCTAGTTCTCGTTCTAGTTCTTGTTCTATCTCTGTTTCTTATCTCTATGTTTGTTCTAGCTAGTCTTTAAGCCTCAGAATATATTTTGTGATTCTGATCTCCTGTAGGTTGTGAATCTATACCGCTCAGGATTCAAGCCCCGGAACAACTTCTTATTGATTCTGGGCTCCTGGTGAGGTGTGTGAAGCTATACAGCTTAGGATTGTAGCCCCGAAAATACGTATTCATGATTCTGGTCTCCTGGTACGTTGTGAGTCTTTACCGGTCATGATTTCAGCACTGGAAATACTTCTCATTTTTCTGGTCTCCTGGTAATTTGTAAATCTCTATCTCTCCTAATACCAGCCTCGGAATATGTTTTGTGATTCTGATCTCCTGGTAGTTTGCGACTCTTGTGTTTCTGGTCTCCCGGCAATTTGTAAATCTCTACCTCTCTTTACACCAGCCTCGAAATATGATTTGTAATTCTGATATCCTGGTAGGTTGTGAATCTACACCGCTCAGAATTATAGCCCCGGAAATACTTCTTCTTGATTCTGGTATCCTGGTGGTTTGTGAAGCTATACAGCTTAGGATTGTAGCCCCGAAAACACCTATTCATGATTCTGGTCTCCTGGTACTTTGTGAGTCTTTATCTCTCATGATTTCAGCCCTGGAAATACTTCTCATGTTTCTGGTGTCCTAGTACTTTTTGAGCGTGTGCGCTCGTGCAAGCCTGACTTTGGATTTCTACTTCCACCTCAGCCTTCGCTAAGTCTTGTCATTTACCGGGACAAAAAGTAGCCTATGTGTTAATCCAGGTTATGACCTACGTGTGTGCAAAATTTCATTGTAATCCCTTCAGCCGTTTTTGCGTTACCTTCAGCCAAACATACAAACATACAAACATACAAACAAACATACAAACTTTCGCATTTATAATAAATATTAGTAGGATTAACTTTTTCACCACCTTTTACTTCCAATTTACCTTTGGCTTCATCCGCGTGCAGGTCTGAAATTTCTCTTCTTCATGATTCTGTTTTCCTGGTAGTTTAAGGATCTATACCGCTCAGGATTCCAGTCCCGAAAATACTTATTCAAGATGCTTTTTTTTTTTACCTCTTTTGATCCCACCCTTTTTTTTTGGTATGTTTTTTGTGATTCTGATCTCCTGGTAGTGAGTGAAACTATACCGCTCGGAAATTTTACTTCTTCACATTTCTGGTCTCCTGGTAATTTGTAAATCTCTACCTCTCCCAATACCAGCTTCGGAATATGTTTTGTACTTCTGATCTCCTGGTAGGTTATGAATCTATACCGCTCAGGATTCCAGCCCCATCCCTGGAGTTTGAGAATCTATTCCACTTAGGGTTTCAGCCCCGGAACACTCTTTGTGTTTCTGGTATCCTAGTATTTTGTGAATCTATACCGCTTAAGATTCTAGCCCCAAAAATACTGATTCACGACTCTGGTCTCCTGGTAATTTTAGAATCTATACCTCTCATGATTCCAACCCCAAAATCACTTCTTCATAATTCTGGTCTCCTGGTAATTTATGAATCTCTACCGCTCATAATCCCAGCCTTTTGGTAACATTTGTAATTCTTCTATGTCTTGGTTGTTCGTGAATCTGTACTGCTCGGAAAACTTATTCATGATTCTGTTCTCCTGGTAATTTGTGAATCTGTACCTCTCATAATACCAGCCACAGAATATATTTTGTGATTTTGATCTCCTAGTAGGTCGTAGGAATCTATACCGCTTAGGATTTAAGCCCCAAAAATACTGGTTCATGACTATGGTCTCCTGGTAGTTTTGGAATCTACACCTATCATGATTCCAGTTCTGGAACTACTTTTTCGTGAATCCTGATCTTTTCGTAGTTTTGTGAGTCTTTATCGCTCATAATTTCAGTCCTTGAAATACTTTTCATGTTTCTGGTCTCCTGGTAATTTGTGAATCTCTACATCTCATAATACCTGCCTCGGAATATACTTTGTGATTCTGATTTCCTGGTAGCTTGTGAATCTATACCGCTCAGGATTCAAGCCCCGGCAATACTGCTTCTTGATTCTGGTCTCCTGGTGGTTTGCGAAGCTATACCGCTAGGGTTGTAGCCCCAAAAATACCTCTTCATGATTCTGGTCCCCTGGTACTTTGCGAGACTACCGCTCATGATTCCAACCCCGGAAATACTTTTCATGTTTCTGGTCTCCTGGTACTTTGTGAGCGTAAACCGCTCGTTCAGCCTAACTTTGGATTTCTACTTCCACCTCAGCCTTCGCTAAGTCTTGTCATTTACCGGGATAAAAAGTAGCCTATGTGTTAATCCAGGCTATGACCCACCTGTGTGCGAAATTTCATTCAAATCCCTTCAGCCGTTTTTGCGATACCTTCAGCCAAACATACAAACATACAAACATACAAACAAACAAACATACAAACAAACAAACATACAAACTTTCGCATTTATAATATTAGTAGGATTATAGGATACGATGAAAACTTAAATTCTTTGTTTTATACTTAGTATGTTAGTAGGCGTGTTTAAGCTAAAACAGGAAAAAGAAAAGCGCATCTAAAATTTAGTCTGTTACAACGTATAGATTCTAGCTAATAAGACCAGGTGTACGACAATACCCTATGTTCAGAGCCTGGTTTTAAATTCCTCTAGTTTCTAAACATACGAACTACATACAGGATGCTTAAATGTAACAGTTAAAGCGTAAAATAACAGAAAAAAAGTACGTCCGTCACATGAAGGCGATCAGCGCCTGGCGATAAAGTCCGTGGACAGCACTACCGTAACCTGGTTTACGGGCAGGCAGGAAAAAATAGGAGTCCTGTACTTGTGAAACTGCACGTGGCAAGACAGGCACTTCAAGACCTTCAAGACTCGGTAAGCCCGTCTAATAACGACTTCCGAAGGACTCGGCACAGCGAAAGGTTTCCGGAATCCGACCTGGAGCTTGAATCCGGATTCGAGTATCGACTTATAATTATTAGTATTGACTGATAACAGCAGCAACTTATTCTTAGAAAGAAACACCAAAATATGTATGTGCGTCGGTGAAGTGACGCTAATTAAACGGTAACAATTCGCATTATAATAAAATAAATCAGCAAATAATTCAATATAACATGTGTGTGGGTGTCACAGATTTTTCTCAAGTCACCTCATGCCAAACTTTCATTTTCGTAATTTTTTCAGAGCTTTCGAGGTTCATAAATATGATTTATTTGTAACCTTGTCCGAAAAGGCGAGATGCAATGAAGCTTTTTGTAGCATTACGCTGCACTAGGTCGGTAGGAACTCATAGATACCTAAGAAAACGGAAAATAACCAACGTAGAGGAGACAAACCATTTATCTCGAGAAAATTAGCTTTACAGGGACCTCCTTTACTAATTTGGAAGCACTTATCTAAAAATAAATGTGTTCCATCTTAGTTTTGCCCAGGGAAATAATTTTGGATTGTCGTTGTCACGTAATCACGTTGTTTTCGACCTAATTATACTCAAGTTCTCCGTACCTACTTTGTTCAGTATTTTTAGCCTGTGTTTTTCCGCTGTAGACCAGCCTACCTTTTTTTGTCAACTCATCTTGATCCTGAAATTTATGGCTTATTTGAATCTCTAACCCCCGATTTCTGAATTAAGAATAGAATCATTTCTCATCATCTCAGCCTTTTAACGTTCCCACTGCTGGGGGACAGGCCTCCTCTTCGTGAGAGGGTGTGGGCCGTAATCCACCACGCGGGCCTAATGCAGATGGGTGAATGTCACATGTCTTCGAATTTTAGGTTCTGGGACATGCCGGTTTCCTCACGATGTTTTCCTTCACATTTTTGAGTGCAGTGGTGATGAAATAATTTACACAAAGTAAAGCGCCTGACTGGGTTTGAACTCACGACCTACAACTTGTACGTCGCGGCCAAAAAGAATAGAATATTTATTGAATTTAGGTTTACAAAAAGTTTGCATTTAGTCTACAGTAGTAAGATTTCCTAGAATAGAATAGAATATTTATTGAATTAAGGTTTACAAAAAGTTTGCATTTAGTCTACAGTAGTAAGATTTCCTATAAGTACAATAATAGTGCCTAAAAATAAACTAAAATATGGTAAGTACATTACTGGTGCAAGATAAGATGATGGTTAGGAATTACAATGTTAGATACCCACTCGAACTAGGTTCATTCAAACCTGTGTTTCAGGCCATCACTGTATAATTTAATTAAAATTTGGGGCAGTAATAATTTAAGTTAAACTGATATAAAATAATCTATGAGAAAAAACATATTTGTACATTATGATCTTAAACTAAACTTAAGTAAATATACAAAAGTAAATACTTACGAGGGAATAAATTATCATTAAGCCAAAATTTCTAGAAGTTTTTCCGTGTCTGTGTAATTTAGTGTCGCTTAATACTCGGATAGCATAATACTACAATTTTTTATAACTAACACTATAGAAGCCTAGTAACTTGTTGAGCCTATTATACAGAAAAGGTCCTAAAACACATAATATCCACTAGCAAACGCACGTTTAGTTTGAGGCTTTATGCAAACCAAGTCCTTCCTTCTCTTGTTGAAAGGTACTGGATCAAAAAGAAGTGCAGTGTGCTGGCATAGTACTATGCTTAAATAAATAATTGCCGTACTGTTAGTACATTACATGCAATGTAGAGCTGATGCGTAGGAAATCTAAAAGGGCGAAAGGTAGCAACTTTTAATATTGCTCTTTGAGCGCGCTCTAGAGGGAGTAAAATTGTTATAATATAACAGCACCACCCCATGAAGTTGTGCAACAGGTAAGAATGGATTGACACAAAGCTATATAAACTTGTTTAATTAATTTATAGTCGGTTATGTTCGGTAATTTTTTAAATACATATATTAATTTGCGCACTCTAGTAGATGGTAACTCGATATGTTTACAGAAATTTAGATTGGAGTCAATAGTGACACCTAGATATTTTAAATGGTCAGCTTTAGCTAAAGTGGGGCAAGAACATGTAGTGTCAGCGTATGAACTACAATTATGAGCGGAAATGTTTAGATTTGTAAGCGGTATGTTAGTATTTCTCATTGTAAATAAAATGTATTTTGTTTTATCTGCATTTAATGTTAGGAGATCATTATGAAGCCACATTATAAGAATAATGGAGTTGAGTATTTGTCAAGCTCTACTTAGTCATTAGTTCTTATCTCCAAATACTTACTCAGTTCAGCAACCGACCCTAAATCGCCCGTACCTACTACTAAAAAAACTAGTCTCATGTTCAAGCCCGGTTCAATAAATTTGTATTCCAAGGCCAGTCATAGAGTTAGAAAATTTAAAACAATTTTTCAGGCGGCACGTGCCAATGTTTGCAATGAATACGTATCGTACTGCGCCTCACTTAACGACGTGCACGTGCCTTTTTATACGATACCCTCAGATAATATTAGAGTAGGTACATCGATTCCCACTCTTTACCAAACCATCAGTTTATCGAGCTACCCTGGTAAAATTGGTCGGGCAATGCCTGGTGTAGGTAGTTCGTGCCCATGTTTGCGGTTTTGATAGCAATGTAGATAGGTACCTATGTATGATCTAGTTGAATATGAGTTTTTCGTTTTATAAGAATTTAGAACTGCATTAGGCTCTATAGAAATATACGAAAATTTGGCTTGTTAATTACAAGGCGTCGCATTCACAAGTACTCACATTGAATGACAATCACAGAACATTATTTACGTCAATTTAACAGACGACATAAGCCAGTAAATTTGGAAAATCCCGGCTGTCACAATTTATGAAGGGAATAAGTAACATTTTAAATTTGATAGAATTATAGTGAACCGAAAAACGTTCCATAAAAAAAATGGTATGTTCAGTCCTGCGTCTTTTAGGTTTTTAGGGTTCCGAACATCCGAATGTAAAAATGGAACCCTTATAGGTATATGTATACATAGGGGCTTCCACCATACAACATAGCATCGTCGTGTTTAGACTTATTGGATATGTACCTACTTTCTGACAAGTGTCAACTAGGTGGTGACTAGGTTCTGATGATGCCAGAAGGGTACCATAGATACTAAACAAGAAAGTGCCATATGGTTTGGTCTCGTCGATATTGTCTTGACTAAAACTATAGTTCCAGGTATAGTCCAGGGTCTGATGTTGGATCTGGAAGGTCACCTTATGAAACCCTCAACTTAACAATGTAGCTCGATGTGGTAGCGCTAGCTAGATTTGTCTTGAAAAGTTATAGCACACTGGCCGTATAGATTCGATTTTCTTTTGACTGACAAGAAGTTACAGGGCAGCTGGCTAGAAGAATAATGTCAGATTGCTGCTGACACAGGTACTGACTGTTTCGACCTTAGAATTGATACGCTCCTGATGTCAGGATAAGTATTTTAATTTAAAAAAATAAAATTGTTTATTGAGTCTCTTAAATTTACGTAACAAATGTGAATGGAACAATTGTTATGTAAAGAAGAATGCACATTTTTCACCTGACTGTGTATTGAAATCAAATAAATCTTAAAAGTCAGCCAATTCAATTGTATATTAATTACGCATATCACAATGTTAAACGAAACGCAGGATTTTTTTTTTATTTTTCTATGTGCTTATATTATTATACGTGTTTTGAACGCATCTTAACTACACTTTTAACGACGTTTCATTTTACACACTGCTACTTGACTTTATTCAACTCTGTTTCTAAGTTATATACATTATTTTACGTTTTATTTAGTCAGTAAGTATTTCTTTATTATTCTTTGTATAATACAGTTAATTAAAAATAACATAATAATTAAATAAATTAATCATGCAGTATGAAATTGAGTTCGCACGACTGAAACGATTTTTTTTGACATTTGACAGTTCTTCACTCAATTTATAGTGACAATCATCGAGTGTCTAAGCAGTAACGTAAAGTTGGTTTCAAATAATTCACAAAGAAAGAAAGACTTTTTAGACCATAGCTAGGTAATTATTCCTATTTTATACTAAACTTCGAGCGTTAATAATTAGTTCTAGCACATTTATTTCTATATTATATATTTGATATCGGCAAATCCTAACCTAAAAAGTAACAAATATTTTTTGGTCTTCGTAGCGTTTAAATCGTAAAAATTACTATTTGACATTATTTTCTAAACTTACAGGTAGTCTTTCTACTATACCTTATAACGATACATTTAATTTCATTATCAGGTTTTTAAATGTATGGGAAGTTGGCATTGTTCTTTGATTAATTAATTCTAATTTTAAAAGGTATCAAATAAAGTATAGATAATTTGAAATCTTTTCAAGACAAGCTTCAATCAAATAAAAACGTATACTAGAAAATGTTATAGTTGTAACTATAACATTTTCTTTAAAACTTGAGGCGTGAACGTCTCTTACACTGTTTTAAGGATAACCCTAAAATGTTATTTATAGTTGTACGCTTATCTAAGTCTTAGTTATTATTTTTAAGTTCATGTAAAAGTTAGTATAAAAAAAGAGTTTTACTTTTTTTATACACCATTTAAAAATATGTGATTCGTTCGGAACCCTTTGCACGCGAGTCAGACTCGCGAAAAAACTGGACAAGTCAGTTTTTTTCTTTGATACGGAAATTTTAAATTAGAATGAAATAATATACTTAGCTTAACTAAATGAAAGCCACATAATTTCGTAAGATAAAATAGTTATAATTAAGTGTGACAGCTGCTGTATAAATAGATTATAATAAATTCGGAGTCTATCGTAACTGTAACATGTTTATTGTATTGTACTTTTGTTATAAAGTGTGCATTAAAAATAACCTTTTTTAACTTCTGTCTTATGCTATTGCGAATGGAAATTGTATGTCGCAGTCAACTAGCTTAATTCAACATTCAGACAAAAGCCTAGGCTTTTTACTAAAAGGCCCATTCAACTAGCCACCCAAATGATATTCAGCCATTCAATTAATCAGCTAGGCAAATCATCGATAACGTTTAATTATTTGCCCTGACACGGACGATGGTCGTAAGTAAGATAAACCGGCGGAGCCCCGCTGCGCGAAGCTACTATTTTTGTCTGCAGAGTTTAAAGGAACCTAAAATGAAGCAGATGACGGGGGTTTCGTTCGCTTTTCTCGCTCTCTTTCGAATCTCACTTGTCCGTGTCAGGGTTTCATAAGTTATTTTTAGTCACATGGTCTATTGTATGAAAGACCTAAACATTGGCCAGCTAGATTATTAAATGTTTTATTAGACGTATTGACTGAATACCATTCAGGCCTTTTAATTGAATGGCGCCGTTTAGTTACCGGGTTAGACCGTTAACTGAATGGCGAATTAAGCTAGCGATATCGCGCAACTTCTACACTACATCATCATGAGACACACTTACTAAAAAAGTTGACTGGTTATTGAAATTTTTCAGACATGTTTAAGAATGAATAAATATTGAGTAACTAGTTTCCGTTGCATACTAACAAAACCGATACCATAGTCAGCAGACGTTCCTACTAAGTTTAATACTAGGAGCAATAGAGGGTAGGATACTAGTTCATTTATGTAGTTGTCGGCTACTTTGCAGTACAAGTTACAAAAGCGGTCTGTAAGCAACTTCGCACCCCGCTTACTACTCCCGAACTTAATACTCCCAAATCCCCTTTTACTAATGTGCTGCTGGTTGTACAGCCGTTGTAAAAGCCAACCAGCAGTTTCTTTAATTAACCTTGTGATCTTTATCGGGTTTTTATTAGGAACTTCTATCGGGTGGACCTTTTTTTTTGTGGGGTTGGAAATCATCCAATGACTTCCCCCGCTCTGGGTGGAGCGGGAGGGCGTGTCAGACTCTGACTGACTAAAACCCACCCCTGTTCCTTCCCTGCCTCAGTGCCCAGGGATGCGTTAACTCGTTTTCAGAATTCATCCGCTACCCCTAGGCATGCAGGCACCGGCCACGATGGGCCCCATCAGTGGTGGCTGACAACATCTCTTTGAAGCGCACGTGGAACACTTCGCGCCGTCGACTCACGGGCCTGGTACTGATCGGACGGCGAGCAACACACTGCTCGCCGTCCGCAGGCCTGGGTGTCGGGTGGGCCTAACCTAAGAATTTTGGACTATGCAGATCTTTCTTTTTGCCATAGACGCGCACGGAAGAAGTTTCTTCTCGGTTTCAAATAGAAGAAATATTGAATCGAACAATTATTGTGTCTAGGTCAACGTTATGAGCGGTCATCAGTTTCTGCATCCAATTCTGCCCTGTGAGTTCTTGGACTCTCCTGAGTTCGAGTCCAGTCGAGCTACGATTGACGAAAAATTTAAGGTAAGTTTCATTTTTTATCGTAATGTACTTCCAGTCAGACATTCCCAAAAAGGTCTTTGTTAAAATCAGTAAGGATGCTTTTCCACTAAAGATGTCCTAGGTAGCGAGGCAGCGCGAAGATGCGTTGCGGAAATATGTAAATGGTTCCACCAAAGCTGTGCAAGTTGGAGAGGCGGCACGAGGATGCGTTGCGAAGCTGTGACACGGTGTGAAGCTGAGTGGTGCGAGGCTGTAAAGCGGACTCTTTGCAGCTGGACACGCATTCCTTGCACTCATCTCTCGCCTTTATGTGGAAGTGAAGTAATTGTTGGATTATTTTCTCGAGTACTGCTTCGCTACCTCGCGCATCTTTGGTGGAAAATCACCTTAGATCTGGGATAGCAGAGTCAGTGATAAACAACCAGGAAATGTGTTATTTTTATGATTTCAAGTACCGACCCTCATAATCATGTACCGTTCAATGTCGCCCAAAACACATCCACTCAAGTGGCACCCATTTACCGCAACGTTCCCAAATATCACCATCATGGCACGTTTGATGTTATCTAAAGGCGTCTTATTTCACGCAATAATGCTTCGGAGTAGAGCGTCACCTTGTTAAGTAAGGCAATGGGGCTAACTAACACGGTTGGATGGCCGACTGATGAGTTCATTATTCAGGGGAGCGGAGTTCCTGACACTGTACTCAGTAGTGAATACTCTGAACCTACTAACCTATTTAAATAAATGTTACAAAGGGTTTTAGTTGAGTAAAGGTCGGCTTGCTCTTTCGATTTATGTTTTTTTTGGGCGTTCTATTTCTTGGTATCTTGATTTATCTTTCTTAAAGAAAGATATAAGATATACGAGTAGATATGATAGCGATCAATGATTTCTATGATAACTGTAGCTAGTAGCACAATATTGTTAAAATCTTATTGTTGGTGTACTGTAGAGCCTGCAGGGCTCCAGGGGCATTCTGGTAGCTTGGGGTAGCTGTTTCACTCGCTGGCTGCGATAGAGTCGTATAAAAGAGTGATTGAGGAACGAGTTTAGTGTGAGGAGTAAAAACTAGGAGGGCGCGTACTCTGGACTTTTATATTAATAAAATACCTCTTCGACCAGGCGAGCTAAACTAACTGTACGTGCGCCACAGTATCTACTGGTCTAGAATTCTAGGTATTCACTCATTTATTTAATACGGATTTTTCTGGATAAAAACATATCTAGTTTAGTAGTTTTATCAAGAAATATTGGACAAAAGAAAAAATACGTGTCCACTATTTTTATGTGATCAAACTGGCGGACTTAGTAGAATTGTAGGAATGTAAGTATTTGTTTTATTAGTTAAAACTCATGTTAACACAATTAGAAGGCGTTACTCTTGTATTTTGATTACTAGAATTTTTACTTTAATAGATATCTATACCGGTACAGTAGGAGCTACACTTTGGATAGGCTAACTCATACATTTTCTCGAACTTATGTTAAATTGCAAAACTTTAACCTCTTTTTGCTGAAAGTGCCTACACATTAGATCATCTTTGACTCATATTCTTTATTAGTAACTCGCCCCAGCTTTGCACGGGTACAAATTATACACTTAAACCTTCCTCATAAATTACTCTGTCAATTGGTGAAAACCCCATGAAAATTCGTTCAGTAGTTTTTGAGTTTATCGCGAACAGACACTGCGGGGGACTTTGTTTTTAACCAACTTCAAAAAGGAGGAGGTTCTCAATTCGTCTGTATGTTTCTGTTTTGTATGTTTGTTACGCGATTACTCCGCCATTTGTGAATAGAATTTTATGATTTTTATTTGTTTGTTAGTCATTCTTCAGAGGTTCTATATAATTGTTATCGAAATTGATTCAGCGCTTTTTGAAAAAATCATAAAAAAAAAACAAAAAATATATACACACAGATGACGTTTTGGTTTCCACCAATTATGTTGAAGTTCCATATTATTGGGGTTATCAATTCGGGCATAACTTTAACAATTAGTTTTGGGGTACAACAACCAAAAGTGAAAAAAAAAAACTTTTTTACAAAAAATAAGTACAACAGACTTCCAAAAAGTAAAATACACTAAAAATTGCAAAATAACTTTCATTTCAGAAGTCAGTGTCAAATAACGTTCTAACAAACAAAAAACATACTTCTTTTTTGGAAGTCGGTTGTATTTTTTGTAAAAAAGCTTTTTTAATATGTAGTGATTAGGCACTTCGTACCCAATCTCAAACCTGGATAATGCCTTAACTGTATTTAAATCAAAACAATTTTGCTTATCTCAAAAGATCTATTAAATCGATAGTGTAAAATTGAGATCAATGTCCATCAATCATTCATTGGTCTTAATAGAAAAACTTAAATCTTTTAAGGCATTTTTAACGAACTTCAAAAAGGTTCATAATTCGGTCGGATTTAGTTTATTTTTTTGTAAAAAGTTTTTTCTTCAGGTAAAGTAGGCCAACAGTAGCTACCGCAGAGAGTAGGCACTTTCGGCTTTACGGGACAACATAAACAACTGCAAACTAACTCGCATAAATTCCACGAGCGTATCCAAGCCGAAACACCTCGTTGGCTAGCCGATGCACGACAATTACTCTACCCGAATTGTCAGCTTTATAGATTAGTATAAAAGTGACACTCATATATATTAATAGTAATATATATAACTACATTATATATATTACTCTATGGGTTACACGTATAGTAGCGATCAAGTAAATTGAAAGATGAGAAAATTATTGAAGTTATACTTCTTATGCGACTTGCAACAAGGATGCGTTAAACGTTTAACGCTCCTGGGGAGGGGGAATAGAAAGAGACAGAGCGAGAGTAAATGAGAAAAAAAAGAATGTAATAATATTATTATTATTCCATTTATTTATTTGTATATAGGTACAATATAGTTTACATTTTTAAATATTTCAATAAAAAAGATTAAAAAAAATTAAAAATATAGAAATAGTAGCCCACCGGTATCGGGAACAGGGTCCAAGCTACCGGCGGTCAGGGCTCCAGAGAGAGGAACCGCCTGACAATGCGAGCCGTGTCCAGAACTACAGCTTTCTGAATCAAGCCCTTGATCCAGCCGCCTAACGAGAGCCTCCTGAGGTGTTGGACGAGGCTCGTGGCTAAAAGGCCATTGGCTGACACGACTATCGGCACAATGAACGCCGAGTCCACATCCCACACGTCGACAACCTCGCGAGCTAAGTCAAGATACTTGATTTGTTTATCTTTCTCAGCTTGATGATGATGGACCGATCCCAGTACAATGAGATAGGACCATTATCGAGAACTGGGTCGGGCACGTACCTGTAGTAGGGCACTTCCGATTCTATAAGAGAGTATTTCAGAGCAAGTTGCTGATGGATAATCCTGGCTACAAGGTTGTGCCTATGCAAGTACTCACCGTTAGCTAGACGAGAACAACCAGAGATTATGTGGCGGATTGATTCTCCCGGACGATGACATGCCCGATATATGTCAACCGTGCCGTCCTTCACAATAAATCTCCGGTAGTTTTTCGTCATGATAACTTCGTCCATAATTGCACAGACAAAACCTTCGGTTTCCCCAAAGAGGTCACCGACACGCAGCCAGGCTACGGACGCTAGTTGGTCTACATCGGACCCATGTAGGGCGCGGAAAAAGCATCCGTGAAGTTCCTTACTCTGCCATACTTCCCTGCGACCGTTAGTGTCAAGCACTAGAGGTTTGCGCCAGTTCTCGTTAGCCAAGGAGAGCGAAGTAAGGCCCTTGTCCACCGCCACTACATCTCGATGCATACCTCAGCAGCTAGGAATTATTCCGTCAGACTGCATACCTCGCGGTTGTGGAGGGTCTTAGCATTTAAAAAGCCTCGGCCTCCACACTTCCGCGGGATATACAGTCTCATCACTGACGAACGTGGGTGATGCATTCGGTATGCAGTTAGTAGTGTACGGACCCGCCTATCCAGGGCGTCAAGTTCTGTTTGAGTCCATTTGAGTACGCCGAAAGAGTACATCAATACTGGCATGACCCAACCGTTGAAGGCTCGCACCTTGTTTCCGCCCGATAGAAGGCTATTAAATACCTTCTTCAGGCGGCCAAAGAAGCGCTCCCTCAACGATTGCTTCATGTCAGCAACATTGATACCTAACGCTTCCGACTTTCCCAAATACTTATAGGTTTCGGTTGGAGAGAGGGATCTCAGGTTTATGGAATCCGAGAGTTGTGTTCCCACGGATTCCACAATCTCCCCTCGCTTTACATGCATGACTGCACATTTGTCCACACCAAACACCATCCTGATGGCACTACTGAAGGTTTCAGTTACCTTCAGTAGCTCCATCAGTTGCAGATTGTTGGGGGCAAAAAGTTTCAAGTCATCCATGTAAAGGAGGTGAGATATGAATACATAATTTATATATTTTTAAATATTGATTCTTAAAAAAGATAAAAAAAAAACATTTATAAATATAAAATATAGTATATTATGATTATTATTATTATATTTAAAAAATATAATAATAATAATAATATGACCCTATTCCCGATACCGGTGGGATACTATTTTTTATATTTTTAAATGTTTTTTTTTTATCCTTTGTATTTAAATATTTAAAAATGTAAATAATATGTTTATAAAAATGAATAAACGGAATAATAATATTTATCTTGTTACGCCAAAGAAGTATAACTTCTTACGGGCGTACAAAAGTACACCCACACACTTTTTAATGCGGTAATCCACGAAATTATTCAATAGACATGACCGGCAAAAATAACAATACCGCTAGGTGTAATCCTATCAGTCGGCTAGATTTAACCTAAGCGTATCGAGCGACAATAGACGCTTAGGGTTCAAATACTTTCCGAACTTCTTATCACCCAATAAACTAACGATTTTACTACAAAATACGACGCAGAAAAGAAGAAATTTTATCACCCCTTTACCTTATGTAGGTACTTACATCACACAATGTGTCACGTATCGCTAAGTGATACATTTGCGCCAGGGGTCGCGAAGCTGAGTCATAGGTATGACAAAGAACTTATGGGATCGGTTACTAACTCAACCCCCAAGACCATTAAGTAAAAAGCTTCCTTCAACAGATATGAAGGGTTTATGCACCATTTACTAGGTCAGCAAGCTTAGAAACTTCGGATTTTTTCATTAAGACATCTGTCAGTTTCGATTCTATGCAAATGTAATGCTTTGTTTGGATAATAACTGACTTATGTCAAACTTCTGTGCCGATCTCAGATACTTTATGTGCTCTATCTACTGCAACAGACTGTCTTACGCAACTTAGTTTCCAAACTTTAGCTTTCGTGCAATTACGATCAACACCAGCTGATATTACTTTCGCCATTGGTGTAGACTGTAGAGTATACTATTACACACTCGTTGATCGCTCTTTGGCATTACCTACCCCATTCCGTTGACCTAATTGTTGCCTGATATGGCTGTATAACAGCCAGAGTGGCTATAAATGCAAGAAAGTAGGTTAAATATCGATGAAGTCTAAACAGTCTCGTAAAGACGTGCGGAACTTACCTAAATTGCATCTTTAGCTATCAATCACATTGAGCTGTAAGCATTCACTTTTAATGTAGCACTTCTATTTATAGACTGGAATGTAGATTTATCAATAAATCTCTTGGAAATTGTTGCATCACTATGATTACACATTCCGTTCGACATTTTACTACGTGACTGGATCAGAATGTGTGTCACCTGAGGGGCTTTCGGCAATATGTCGACTAGGTGGCTTGAAAGCTTTCAACTGACCAGAAAACTGGCCGCAACGTAACTTGAATGGGCGTTTTTACAATTAGACATTTGCATGCATATATATTTTTTACCCTTGTATATTTAGACTATTGTTACGGTTTAATTTCCAATCGCCTTGGTGGTTGTCATAGGGAATTTTCCACACTGTTCAACATAGTTGTTGGTGAGAATGTTATTAAATTAACCTATCAATATGGACAAGCCACGCGAGTTCCTCGTTTAATTCTATCAGCCGTCATATTCCCATAATAATATAGCACGTTTTTGGGTGGTTATTTTATTAAAATATTCCCTCTACCCACATGTGGCGGCGGGCACTCATCAAGTTCACTAATAGCTTTCTTTATACAACCCGATAACGGCCGACACCATTTTACGTAATCGTACAGCATAACGTGCTGCTTACATGGTATCTGTTCAATTATGTGCTTTGTATCTTTTATTAGTAAAAAAAAAACTGAAATATGGGTCAGCAGGTCGTAAAAATCACTACATGGATTTACGGAACTCAGTTTAAAAAAAGTATAATTTAACAGATGGTATTGCAGTACATTTTAAGTGATTGCATTTTGTAATTGCAATATAACTATTATTTCTATAAATGCCTCAATAAACTTGTGAATGTTCAAAGTTAGTTCATATTTGTTAACCACAAATAGCGCTTAACCGCGTAGCGGGTCGGTTATTTGCTACGACGTCGTAGCCAAGCGTAGGCGCGATGCCTTGACGTCAGCTACGCCGTAGCAACAGTAATTTAGAGTCCTACTTCAGATACAGTTCATTGTAAATTGTGGATTTTTGCTTGTCATACATAATGACGAATGAAGTTTTTTTAATTCTTCTATTGAGACACGCAGGCACTTTGTTTCCCGAATACCAACTAATAAATTCTTTTATTCTAAAACAAAGCCTCTCATTTAGGTGTCCATAGTTGCCGCGTCATCGTGCCGCTACGTGTACTGGCAGCGGAGTTCCCTCGAGTATTTGTTCGTGAAGGAGCCTTACCTTGCTTGTGTTGTAACAACACTGATCGCTCGAGACATTACTACGAAGTTGTATGCGATGAACAATAAGATTGTGACTGAGAGGGGCTCGCATCTTGATATCAGGTTGCCGAGTATATCACATGCGCTGGCGAGAAGTCCCAGGAAGCTTCGTGGAGCCAGTAAACTGCCACCGCCGACGACAGTTCAACCTGTACCGCCAGAAAAACGACCTAGTGAGTATGATCTTAATTTAATTTCAGGCAATGTCTAATGTTGTCTTTCAACTAATCCTGGCTTAACAACCTTCATACACAATAATGTGTACGAAGGTTTTTAAGCCAGGATTAGTTGGTAAAATTAAACGTTTTGGTGTTGCATAAAGCTGGGTCATAAAAAGATAGAGCTACGGTGCAAGGAAGTCGCTACGGACGAAGTCTGTACGATTGCATAAATTCTTTATGACAGCAGACTCCTGAAGCTGCAACTGTGCATTAATTTGACACTTAAGTGTGGTGCCTTATCACGAAGTGCAAGCCCTCCTAGTGTTCTTAAAGAGCTTCATACTTATGTTTTGTTTAATGCATGCTAAGTGAGGAAGACAACAGACTGGTTGCTGCTACGGAAAGATTCCAATTCAAAATATTTACATTTTCGTACACACACAGCAGTGTATTGTCTGCATAAAATTATGTCTAGGTATTAGTGTTTCTTTTGGACAACTAGCTGTTTAACAACTGAAATGAGACTCAGATTTTCTAATCGGAGACTTGGTTTTGCTGTACCCATCACTATTCGGAATCAATTATTTTTAACACACTTTTTTCGGCTTCACCTGTAAACTATGTAAACAAATCTTATAAGTTAAATTTGACCCACTTTCCGGTTTCCGATTAAGCTGAAATTTTGCGTATATGTTTAGTTGGGATGACACTGCATGGTTAGCTAAGTAAAGAAAGGAACGAAAGAAAAAAACGTTATTTTAATGCAATTCTGTATATGCATACAAAATAACAGTGGTGAAGAGTGAGTGAGAGAAGGTGGTGGAAAGCAGTGGTGGCCCAGTGGTATTGGCCGCGACTTACAAGTTGTAGGTCGTGAGTTCAAACCCAGACGCTTTACATTGTGTAAATTATTTCATCACCACTGCTCTCAAAACGGTCAAGGAAAACATCGTGAGGAAACCGACATGTTCTAGAACCAAAAATTCGGAGACATGTGACATCCACCAACCCGCACTGGGCACGCGTGGTGGATTACGGCCCACTCCCTCTCACAGAGAGGAGGCCTGTGCCCCAGCAGTGGGGACAATAAAAGGCTGAAGATGAGATGATACAAAATAACTAGTCCGCCATACGCTAACTCTTTCATTTGATATACTCATATTTGGGTATCAAATGAAAGGGTATGCTGAGAAGAACACGAATAATAATAAAAAAACCTGCCAAGTGCGAGTCGGACTCGCGCACCGAGGGTTCCATACCAACTTGTAGGTACGTAAATAGTTTGTCCATCACGGGAATCGAATCTTGAAAAAACTTAACTTTGCCGTTGATAAACTGTTGTCCTCATACGTCGACATAGGTCTCGGTCAGTTTACCAACAGCAAATAAGTTTGTGTAACCAAAAAAAAAAAAAATTGTGATGTAACTAACGGTTTTCGGATTGTTTTCCTTTACTTATGCTCTATGCCAATGCTTCTGCCTTTCATGATTCTAGGTTTTGATTCGCTTAAGAGTGTCAAAATATGCGGCATAAACGGCCGTATCTTTCGATTGCGTTGACTTAGAAGTTTGATTTTTCACTGCTCCAAGGGATTGCAGACCTGAGTATTATTTGATATTAATTTCAGCTTGATACTCAACGCATATCTGAGAAAAAGGGTCTTAACAGACAGACAGACAGACAGACAGACAGACGGACAACTAAGTGATCCTATAAGGGTTCCTTATTTCCTTTCGAGGTACGCAACTCTAAAAATAAATTGTGTTTTTAAGTTTCGTTAAACTACAGAAAATTATTATTATTTGACCTTTTGTTTTCCCACTGCCACAGGGTAGAGGGCTCCCTTTCTCTATTCCTACTTTTTGGAGTATCAGATGCGATTGTGGACCAATCCTTCAAAGAAATGTCTAGCTCATCCCATTATTTTCTTTTTGCCCCGTCGAATTTCCATTTGCAGCGTCCAAGAAATTCAAAAACTCTCAAACCCTTTATTCCAACGATTCTACTCTCTTACAAAAACGTTTGAGGAACTAATAGAACCTTCCTTCACAGATTGCTGGTCCCGCGACACGGAGCCTCTCCACACAGCTGTGAAACGCAACTGTAACTCGACTTATAACGGGGGTGACGAAGAACTGATGCCTTTAGCAGCCCATGAAGCCCCGGCCGCTTCGTCAGATGACTTGTCAGTGGCTGACAGTTGTCCTGACACCTCTTCCAAGTACCATAGTTGCGAAGCAGTGGAGACTGATGATGAGCTAAGGCATTAGCTTAGTGAAACTGAGACCGGTGTTTGAAGAGGACAGCTAACTGTGTATCAGAGGGAAAAATGCGAGTTTTCACCTGGACCCGCAGGCGGTTGTCCGCAATGGAAAATGGAAATATGGGCTAAATCGATTTTGCGTGATACGTATTGAGCAAGCAACATCTGCGGTGATAAGGTGCGGAACCGCATGCGGACAATGTTTTTATTTAAAGCAACACAAGTTGCTTATTATATGCTCTTTTGCCACATAGGTCCTAGTGCATAGTTTCGTAAGAGTGACCGTGTGAGATATAGGCTAATGAACGACGATGAAACGGCGAATGAGGCGGCGATGACAGTTATAATATATGCTAATATCTTTGGTTATATTATTATAGGTAGTTTTATTTCCGCTTGAATAATATTTTCATGCCTAATAGCCAACATAAAATGTACTACTGTATCATGTATTCTTCCTTGTTTTATTGTGATATTCGTAAATGTCTTAGACAAAAAATAAACTCTGTTCAGTAAAATGATTGTTTTCCTTGTTTTGGGTATTTCAGCCAACCTACAAAGAAAATATTACCCATAAAAGAAACCAGAAGTTTTGGAGGAAAATGGTCACTAGATAAATACACCAACAAAGAACCTCTTACCCCAAACACATACCTAAGTGTACCCTGTATAGTCTTCGTTCCGTCGAGTAAAAAAATGCATAGAGAAAAAATAAACCTCTATCCTAAACGATTTCAATTCCTGCAGTGTCATTGTCAAAGCAGTTGCATTTGCATAGCTATTAGTTTCAGCACTTACTCACGTGAACGACATGGTAAGTTAAAAGGTGCATTTTGCGATTTCATTTCTAATGACAAGAGGGTAGGTACTTTAAAGGAAGGGCGGTATAGTAATGGCTTCATTATAAGTGGACAGCACCGATGCCATCCCTCCCCGGCGCCTCTGCACGACGTCCAATCAATCAGCGGAACCAATCCAGTTATCGCGACAATGCACACAACTCGGCGGATATTAAGGCGACCGCTGACATTGAAATAGTAACTGAATATTATTTTTGTCAGAGGAAGAATATATTGTTGTGGATTTGAATGATGCAAAACACCGGCTGTTTATTTTAAGATGATTTACGAAGCACATCGAGTCTTGCCAAGGAGTATCTAGTAAAATATTGTACGACTTATGGGTATGTAACAGCGATCTTTATGTAATTATTATAAGAACTGACTTTCCACCTGTGATGAACAATAAATGAATTTGAATTATCGTGTTACCCAATTACTGGTATTGGAGGTGAGGTAGGCAGTCTCGCTATGTATAATACTTGTATTCAGCTGCATCTGGTTAGACTGGAAGCCAACCCTAACTTAGTTGGAAAAAGTCCAGGCAGATTGATTGATTGGTTTACGTTTACCTACTCTCAAAACACAGCTTAAACAATAATTAACTAATATCGATTTTATCTAACCAGCGCGAAGTCATTCGGGTACAAATTATATACATAAACCTTCCTCATGAAGCACTGTCTATTGGTGAAAACCGCATGAAAATGCGTTCAGTAGTTTTTGAGTTTATCGCGAACAGACAGACGCGGTGGGGGACTTTGTTTTTAACCGACTTCAAAAAAGGAGTTTCTGTATTATAACACGTAGTAATATTTAGTTGTGGTAAGTAATACAATGGATTACTTACAGAAACATCTTTCATATTTCGGTATGTCATGCGTCATGCCAAAGCTCTAAAATTAGTATTTGGCATGTGAGTGCAACCAGAAATTCCCAAAAAAAAATGCTGGAGATATCGAAAGCCCCGGCGAAAACAACGTCTTGGTCGATGACGGGATAAGTTATAGTTATGATTCGAACCAAACAGTGCAGCACTGTGCCAAATCACTAATTGGAACTCCTTTTCACATAAACTTCTCAGCGCCAAGCGGAAGAAGTAGAGCATAAACTTGGTGTCCAAGCAATAACTAAATCATGTAAGTTCATATTTAACTAGTATTCGTGTGTTACCGACAGGAAAAAATTAAGTTTACATTCTTACTAGGGGTTTTCATGTGGTGTAGTGGTAAAGAGACGTTATTGCATTTACAACTACCTACCTATTCGATTACGTCACAAAGAGACAATGCTCAAAAATGCCTTAATCAATAAGGCGTAAGTACCTAAGTTCTGTAACGTACCTAGGTTAGTAAGATTGAACACTAATGTACCTAGTAATAAAATCGCTATCGAGCTTCGCTCAGTTTCGGATGTGATAGGGCTCGAAATGATAAGACTTACTGAAATACGTTGTGGAGTATGTAATGAACCCAAGTTGGTACGATAAGCCCACATTCCTCGCAACTTGGATGAAACGTCGAAGCAAGACATTTAAAAGGGATATTAGACTAACACTTAGAAATTTTAAGAAAATTTACTCCTACTTTACCTACAAAGGTATGTACGTAGTAATACATAACATAAACCGAAGACTAAATTAAACTACTTGACGGACCTTAATACAAGAACTACTAAACCAGAACAAATTAGTTGAATGTTCAAAATAGATATGTAGCTCAGTATTAAACGAGTAGGTAGGATATCGGAATCAATATTGCAAGCTTTGCGGTCCACAGCCGGCTATATGGGCGGATCTACACCCCTCAAATAAGGTTGTGGTCACGGCTTCCTAAAAATCGGCTAAGTGCTAGTTGGACTACGGACTGGCTCACGATCGTTATCTAAATTGCATTCTAACAAAAGAGACTTTTGCAAAATGGCTGACCTTTGAGCTCACGTGGAAAAACCCGTGGGCGTAATTTAACCTCTGAAGTACCGGACAACAGACACAATCGAAAATCTATTGTTCACTAGTTAAAGTACCGGTTACGCTGTCGAATTATGCAGATAAACTTTTTTACACCACCTGCTCGTAAACGCCAAATTTCTCGTATTGCTCCTCGGGGATAAAGAAGTCTTTGCCTTGGGCTAGTTTGAATCCCTCACAGCAGGATTCTCAAAGGCGATAAGACCACCATTGTACCCATAGATTTAAGTTTGTAAGAGTTTTTGTAACGGTTTTGGTGTACAATTAAGAATTATTTTAAAATAATTATTTTCCGTTTGAGAGTTAACTCTAAAAGCCTTCATTACGATCGGGAATCAATCTATATAGACACAATCACAATCTACATATCCATGCAGACATAGAAGTCTTTTTGGTCGACTTATGCATAAGCGTGCTATTAAGGTGCACCAAGATTTAACTCTGCGTAGAGTAAAATAAAAAGAGTAAAGTAAAATAAAAGTAGAAAACGATCTCTCTCTCTTTGTGTAGGTAGATAGTTTGACTCGTCACTCGTCACCTCCTAATTTTAGCAAGGCTGTATTAAGGTTGCATGCACACCGTTCTCACAATGATGAATCCACCCCTGGCCGGCTAACTAGTTTTGTAAAGTGTACTTGTGTTGTCCAACGGAAGTTTGCTCAACGAGCTAAATGGGTCTTAAACTATTCACGTCACAGATAGATATAAAATATCTCAATACTGTGATCTACTTAAAACTTTGCTGCTTTAAAAGTTGTTGGTATTAAAACAGCTACAGCAGATAGGTACCTACCTAGTTATTATGACTCGGGTAAAATTGTACACCGCTTTCTAATCCTCTGCCATCTGCGGAATTAAACACGTATGCTGGAGTCGTTTGGCTCTCAACGTGTGCCATGATGCCAGCAAAAGCAGCAGATACCGGTCCCGGTCTGCCAAACACTCCCAGCCGCAGATGCTGGTCTTGTAGCCAAATGAACCTCATGTAACTGAGCTTGAAGCGTATTGGCATTGGTTTTTGGCGGAGTCGTCTAGCGTGGGTGAACGATACACGTTTCAAACGCTAATTAACTTTACTTTGTCTCTGACATTTATGACTCCAACGGCCGTTTAACCAACAGAAGGTAACTTTAGTGATATTCGTGTTTGTTTCAGCTGTTCACGAATACAAATAGTTGTGTGTTTAAATACGATTAAAAAGGGAATGCATGCATTCGTTTTAATTATTGTGCTTAATATACACACGTGTACGACTTTACGTGGGTGGTAAACATGCCCAAGCTGTTAAATTAATGCATAAATAATTTCACTAATGCTGTGGTAACAGAATGATGCGGTGCATAAAATAATACCGGCACGTGCCCATTATTTTCTTTCACTGAACCGGAAAGAGACACACTCCCCAGGCTGATGATGTAACTCTGTGTATCGAGACTATCCATAATACTCTTTTCTGAGGCAAATTTATATTAATAGATGAGATACCTACCTAATCTCTGAGGATTTGTGGCACGTGCTAACTTATTTCTAATTTTCTATTAGTAAGTATAAAAGATAATTCAGCTCTCACATTTTCATATTAGCGCGCACATAACTAATTGGTCCCATTTAATAACACAATAGCTGGTCACGCGGAGCGCCACTCGACCAGCAATGTGTCATATTTGTTAAACAAACTGTTTAGCGTACATTAACAAAACCCGTGCCTACGTACTCGTAGGTACCTGGTGATTAAAATTAATTACTAAACAATCGGGGAGCACGGTTACACGGCTAAGTTATGGCATAATTACAGGCTGAAGGACGTGATTGATGGAATAGCTAACAGATTGCGTTGAGTAGTTATAACAACCAACTAACTCTTACATGAAATCATAATATTCTATTTTAGCACATTGGTAGGTACCTACTCGTATGATGTTTCTTATGGGCAACGTATTACTTACACTAACAAGTACTAATAAATTTATAAAAATATACTGATCCATTATTATCTAACTTCGCAATAGATGCGATGTCGGCAAGAAACTTTTAAGCTCCTTCGTGAGTGTGTGAGCTGACATGTCTATTATATTAGCTATATCATCCTGTCGACTTTGGGACTGCTTTACCGCGACCGTAATTTGACGTAAAGTTTGGCAAAGACTACAAACGTTATAGAGATCGTGGTATTTCAATATTCACCGTTTACTCGCATGAAAACTAGGTAAAGTAAACTTGTTAAAGCTTTGCAAACGTGGGCTTACCCTCCAAAACGATCGATTTTAACTGTAGTTACCACCTCGCACATAAACGGCCTAGATCAAAGTTTACCAATTACGATACTTACCACGCTCACCACACCACCTATGATTTAACCATTTTGCTTAGTTTCATCTAAAATAAGAGATTTGGGTAAGTGGCTATTCATTATGAGTAATACATTTTCAGAAGTAAATAAAATGCCTGGCAGAGCAGTTCATGCGGCCTTTTCATGATTGATGAATGTGCGGACGGCTCGGTGTGTAACTAAAGGTTTCTAGCCGTTGCTTTAATAGATGTGAATATCTCAGGAAACCGTCTTACAGCACTTAGGCATGTGCTGGTTTCAAACTAAGTCACCGTTATGTGAATAATTTTTAATTAGATTGAGTGACAAAGGTTTCCTCATGAGACATTCTTTGCGTAACAGTGGTAAATATGCGAATGGGCCGTTTCTAACATACTAACGCTAATTATTTTAACGATGTTAAAAAACAATTTGATAAACAGTGGTTGTGGGATCGCGTGACTGTAAGTATCATATCATGTTACAAACAACTTAAGTTCAATGAGAAGTGTTTCAAATTAAAAGGCACCTAATAACTCTACTAAATAATTATAATTCAACGACTTCAGATTAATGTATGTAAAAATACGTATTTATTTTTATAATCTTTCTAACATTCTTCAACTGTTTTCAACTATTTTAACAGCTTCAATTACTTTTAAAGGTCAGTTTCACAGTTTATTCAAGCTGTTTGAAGTTTACCTTGTCGGGATACTTTTTACTAGGTAGCTTATTATAGAAATTGCAAGCAACGAATAATTTGGAGGAATTGTAACGAGAAAGTTTTTTTACAGTACACGCAAATCCCTGCAACTTATAATAGCAATAAATCCAATAATAGGTGCAAAAATAATAATTTTATTTAGTCCGTACCTAACTCAGATTTACCAAACCAATTTATAATGGTTTGGTAAAGGGTGCGTTATTTTCATACGCATTTGTACATGTTAGGTATTATTATTAGTTTGTATATATCTTTTAAATAAATTTTTGTTACTGTTTATTATTAAAAACGTGTAGTAAACATGTTATATATAATGACAAAGATAAAAGCATTAAAGTTCAGGAGTGGGGGGACAAAAGTGTACCACTTTTTACCTAGAAATGACGTAACAAAACGTCACTTCTAGGTACAAAGTGGTACATTTTTGTCGTAGGTCTGACTTTACGCGAAATTTCAACGCACTGTATCGATCTCAGTTTTGGTGTTCCATACCCGAAGGGTCCAAACGCAGCCCTATTGCTGTCACTCACGTGTCAGTCGTCAGTCACAAAATTTTGTTCCGAATAATTTTTTAACTTCCCATTGACCTATGAACTTGAAATTTGGTGATAATTCCCTCATTTGGTACCTACGCGTAAAAGTGTGAAATCAGACACTCACTTGGCCGGTTTTTTATTTGTTTACGTGATAAAGGAAAAAATACGTGTCCATTTTTATTGATTATCTAACTGTCGGACTGAATACTTTATTTTAGTCCTCTACCCTATTTGTAGTTACACTACAAAATGTTAACGAAAACTTTTAAAACATCGTTAACGAAATCGTTATTATGTAAGCTTTAAAGTAGGTGCATCATTATCTGCCTATAGCCTTTTCCCAACTATCTTGGGGTCGGCTTCCAGTCTAAACTGATGCAGCTGAATACCAGTATTTTACATGGAGCGACTGCCTATATGACCTCCACAACCCAGTTACTGGGTAATACAATACCCCTTGGTAAGACTGGTTGTCAGACTTTCGGGCTTCTGACGACCCGTAACGACTATCAAAGATAATAATAAAAAATAAGGCGGCGACGTGCATAAGGGTGTTTTAATTATGCCATGCTTCTCCTTGTTACGAGTAAGTACCTACCTCCGTATGCCCATTATTAGCTTCATAATTAAAATAAGTTAAGAGAAGTTTAAGTAAAATATTGCCACAGAAACTTCGTAAATACATTTTGGCTTTCTAAAAGTGGTTGGAAGTTAAGCGAAAATAGGGTCTTCGTTCTGCATTATCATTTTAACATGACAAGCTTTACGGCCGCAAAAATATTTTGCCATTTTATTTTCTAAACTAAAAGTACCTACTCTATCTAATGGGTTATTCAGCTATAATCGTTAGGGATTAGAAACCTTGTGCACTTAATGTATATAGGTAACTAAGTAGTACTGAAATAGAAAATCAAATCACAGTGAAATTATGTTTCTTGATGACATTTCCGTAATTAAAACAAATGTTGGGCTCTAAATATTGTTTGAAACAACAATTTATGAGCCATGCCGCAATTTCATAACACCTGAATAACGGTGAACTTACTGAACTAAAAGGATAAGTTTTCGTGAATGAATTGAATGGAAATTCACACAACTTAGTAACGAACAACTTATAATCAATATTTATGGGTTTGTTTTCGTGTAATGTAATCTAATCAGGGCGAATACACCGACAATGGTGTTGTAGCGGCTCGTCCGTCTTTCTTTATCTAAGTAAATGAGCTGGTGACCTTACAACACTAAGGTGACTCAACAAAGCGATAGTGGAAGATACGATCTGATCACCTGCAAGCCGGTGTGGTCAAGGCTGGCTCGGCCTGGACTCGATGCTTTCTTATCCACCACCACTACGCGGCACTATTCTTGAGCATTACATGCGATTACCCACCATTTTAAGCGTTATCTGATGACCTGTGGCGCTGCTAACAAAAGACCTCTGAATAAGGTTGAAGTAAGATCGATATGCTTGACCGTCTGATCCAATATGGGGAAGGTTCTAGCGCAAATTAAACACGCTAATGAAATACTCGTATTGTATTGTGTAAAATGTCTTAAAGTAAATAATTTTAAACAACTAGGGATTTTCCTGTTTACACAAATTCCGACAATCGAATTCACTTCTTTCATCGTTCTCCGGTAGACCCACGGAGACACCACATCCATAACATATGAAACTCAATATACTTACCAAAAGATACCTACTTTTCGATTTAGTTCATTCCACTTTGGCCAGCTTTTATTTCAGGCGGCAGACTTTTAGGAGTACTTTATTTTTACCGATGGCCTTGTACCGAGCACCAAAACAGATAATAGGTACGAACACAGGTTTACGACAGTGGTTGTGAGGGTATTAAAAAAATGTCGAAAATGGTTTAACCTTGAACCAAAATACGTGCTTCAATGAAAGCGGTTCGTACAATTTTAAAGTCTGGTTGGCAACATGAGACTTGTGAATTTGTCATCATCGTATTGTACGGAGGATATGAGCTGTGAGGCTGCGTCGTCGCCGCTGCAAGCCCCCGCATCTTGTCACGTTGGAGAGCTGCCAGCCGCTAATCGCCGCGTGGTTATACATTCAATCTCAAGAGTTGACTAAGCCTATTTGTTTAATTGAAATAGATTGTTTATCTATTTCATTATGTCACAACATAAACATTATGTCATAGAACAGTCTTGTTTAAACAATAAAAATATTTATACATTTCTTCACACACAAATCAATTCAACATAATGCAAAAGATACTGAATAAGTACTTATAAAAATAAGAAATTGAATAAGAATAATGCGAGAAGAGCTAAAATAAAAGTCGCGTCTATCGCGCCTAAACTTTTATAATCTCTCACCGTTACCGCGTAACGTTTAACTTCCTCATGATTTATTCTTAGTTTTCTTGCTGAAAAAAGGCTGGACCGCTGCCGGCGCTCGCCCTAGTGTCAATACTAGCAGTATACTCCGTTATACAAGTAGGCTCAGATTGAGGGTAAGAAATAATGTCACCAACACAAATCGAGCAAGTTCTTCTTTGAAACGCTTTTTATTATTGTGTAACAACATCAGCGAAAATTGAGTGAAACTCTGGCAGTAATCGTAATTTTGGAAATACAAGTTTAGGAGGTTCGCAACAAATCACTCGATTTCACACTCGATAAACGATACAATTGACAGGCTGCGGCTATCGGACGAGTTGATGTCGTACAATAATTTTATTGATAATATCTAAGTAGGTAGTAGCGAGATGGGAGTAAGGGTTGAAGCGGGCTCGGGCGTGTGGGGAGGGGGCGCTTGGCGCGTGCGTGCGGCGGCGCCGCGCCCGTCTCGCGGAGAGCGGCCAGTGTCGTGCCGCGCGGCGCCGCGCTCTATCGCCGCCGAGCGCCCGAGCGCCTCTCCACGCGCCCAGCTCTACTATGCGACTCGCGTGCCGCGCTCACTCGTGTTGTGGTGCTTTATGATGGTACGGCATGAGAGTGCCAGATATGCGGACGTTCCGTGACAGAAGTGCTACTGAACTCGCCACCGCAGCACCGCCACAAGTGGGCGGAGAGACGGGTCGCGTCCTAGGCTGCTCAGGTGAGCGGCCCTTCGCATCTCACGCCGTTGCACGCTGACTAAAGACGCTGCGATCTCGGGGTCGATAAGGCACTTTGCTGGCTAGACTCGAATGAAAGGTATATTGTAAGTTTTACGTAGCTTACTTGCTACGAAATGCATGGACAGTGCTACGCACGGTGCTACGACTCGTAGCGCCATATGGCAATTTTGATTGTGGTTATACTTAAGTCCTGCCTTATCTGCCAATCATAATAATAAAAAATGCTGTATGTGGCTCTACCTTTGCTTATAATATTTGGTTTTATATCAAGTGTTACATAGCAATCTGTTTTGACGATGCTGACGCTTGATTAACGATAATTGAAACGTTCAAAACGTGTACTATCGTCTCACTGAAACTGTAAGATGTGCCGTTGTACTGTTGCCAACATGCCAGTTCTATCAACAACAAACCGAGAGAGACACAACCGCGTCTCGATCTGTCTGAAAGTATAAATTGTACACACATTGCTACACACGTAATTTGGCCGAACTTGGCAACGTAACTACTATCGTATACTTATCGATGTCATTGAATGTCCAATAAATGTAAATAAACAACTCGTACCAACGTTTTCAGCTATGAAGAGGAGCTGATTTCTGACCTGTTTTTGATGTAGATAATGTTGAGAGATTTCAAGCCGTCTTTTTTCTTTAACGTATTTTGTTTGTTCACGTTACCAAATGCGATGGGAGCTTTGTCAATAAATTCCTTGAGGCATATTTGTAGGGCGATGAGTCGTGACTTGTGAGTCGTCACGCAATATCGGGAGTGTAGTGTATAGCATATTTTGGAGGCGGAAGGCTTCGAGCCAGCGCCATCAATCTCTGGCTCGACGACGACAGCTCGTAGGTACACACGCTGCCGCGATGTAATGCTAATCGAATACATTCGCTTTATTTATTATTTTTCTGTATTATAATAATTCTGTACTTATGCAGCCCTATTTATAAAACTCGCTAACCATAAACTTAGTTTAAATACTGATTAGCGGATTCTAAATTCAAATTCTCCGTAGAAAATTTTGAACCTGCTTGCTAATCAGTGTTTAAACTAATCACATGCTTTATTTTTTATAAATAAGGCCCATGTTTTAGAAGAGGTTTGATACGAATGAATACAGTGAATGGATTTTGAGAATAGTTAAAATCACAATGATAAAATAGAAAGAAAGGGCTAGAAGATAGTGCCTCAGCATTGAAAGTGGATAAACACTGTGCAAAGTACCAAAGTAGATTATGAATGAGAACTTGTTTTTAACACAATATAGTAAAGAATACCGTGAAGACTAGTAAAGACACTGAAATATTTGATAATAGTTGATCAGTGTCTGCAACATTAAAAATGGCTATAGGCTATTGTCATTGACTGTACCTATCTACTCAAAAAATTGCTTTTTCTGTCCTTTTTCGGGCACTATTAAATTTTTCCTTTTTAGATTTTAAGGAAAGATACATTATGCCGTTGTCCATCCTGAATTGCTATCGATCAAGTTGACTGATAGTTTGTAGTACTGTTACTTAAATCATGTTTCACTACATTTAAAACTCAAACTCTGTGCATCAGTGCACTTATAACTTAAAAACCACTTATCAGTTATGTCCCCTGGCCTGGTTTTCCTAAATATTATAAAACACAATATCTTTTTTCTCTGTCTTTTCGCTTGTGTGCTTATAACTCGACCACGATTTTATTTTTAGCATATAGATATTTTCACAGCTTTCTATTGCCATTATCATTAACATAATTATCACCTTTCACAGTTTCAATAATTTCTTGCCCTACTCTTACAGCCGTCCTCTCCATACTAAAAACTTTCCGCACGACATTTAATATTTCATTATTTAAAGAAACTTTTCTAGCAAGTTGTAAATTTTTACGATACTTAATTTAACAATTATTAGCACTTACCTATATGCTTTGTTTAAGACTGTACCTATACTACCACCTTCCACTATTTCCAACCCAGGGATTCTGATCCCAAGTTTCTCAAAAACTGACACAAATCCGCGTCTACAAAAAACATTTACACAGCGGGAATGTAATAGGCTATTAATTTACGAGAATGCAATAAAATTGCATTTCTTGTTTCTGTATAGGTCGGCAGTTATTCTGTAAGAAGATATTGTGGACGTAGGCGGCTAGACGGGCGCGACAAGCCGTCGCCACGGCTGATGCCAGTGCCAGGCTGCACTCACACCAACTCACATACGACATGTATTGTATACAAATACATCGCCTATAAATTACTTGGGAATAACTCTCTCACACATGAACCAATTGTTTATTTAGTTTTGTGTTCTCTCACTGAGAAAAGTACTGTTTTACGGTTGGAAGAGCCAGATGAGAAAAACTTGTTTTATAGTTGGGGAATGGCAGAACATAACACAGCACTTCGCCCATAATTCCCTGTTGGGGTAAGCAGTGGCAGAGGTTAAAAGAAGGTTCATTTCGCTAGTCACCTCTGTAGAATATGCAAGACTTTGCCATTAACCGGTCATAAATTCAGACTATGAGTTACCTAAATATCGATTTGCACGCCCTGAGGATCGAACCAGTACCATTCGCTCAGCTGTGGCACTGAAAACCACTACCCAACGAAATATTCAGATATTAGATATCTAATTGGGGAATAATAACTAATTCTTAGAAGAGAAAACGAGAACAGCATAACTGTAGCAGAAATAAAATCGTACATTGCAATACCAATTTCGTATAATATGTGTATTGGTTTTCAAAATGACATGTTATGGCGCTCTTGCCAGCATTTGATAGTAATCTTGCATTGGAACATATTTTTCTTAAACCGAACTCGATATTCCATGATAGCGGAAAACTTTAAAAAGTGTAATAAAAATATTGATACAGTTTAAGTGATAGAAAATTATAAAGTTAGAGTAACATAACATCTGGCCTGAAGGGTTAGGTAGCAGTGTATTTATAGTGCATCCACATGTATAGCATAATAAGCATATAATGTTCCCACTGCTGGGACACAGGTTCTGTGAGAGGGAGTGGGCCGTAATCCACTACGCAGGCCTAATGTGGGTTGTTGGATGTTACATTCGAAGTTTTGGTTCTAGGACATGCCGGTTTCCTCACGATGTTTTCCTTCACCATTTAGTGATTAAATAATTTACACAGTAAGTAAAGCGTCTGCCTTTTATTTTTTTTTGTGGGGTGGGGAACCCCGGGAAAGCGCTTGCCTGGGTTCGTACCCACGACCTACAACTTGTAAGTCGCGGCCGTTACCACTGAGTCACCACTGCTCCCTAATGCCACCTACATGTAGCCAATTGTGTATGTTTTATTTGATAGGAGGCGAGCTTATTGCATTAACCATGGGAATCGAATCATGCTCAACCGTAGCACTTGTCACAAGACAAACGAGACTACGAAAATTAATATAACAACTGAAAATGTATTCAAAGTAAATAATTTAAGTAAATATTTTAGTATCACTGTAGGTACATAACATTTGTGTGGAAGTGTCGCTACCGTGTAATTTAACTGCATTATGTTTTACGACACCGCATATTACTCCAACGTAAAAATACTTATTCGGTAGGTATCGAATTCGTAAGTTCGTAACCTACATGTACGGCGAACAAGCCAATAAAACATGTTACTGCTTGGGGCAAGGTGACCGTATCACGGATCGCGTTACCCGTGAGATTTTTACTACAACGTATTTATACACCATTCTCCATAAACTACATTCTTTTTGAGTTGTTGAGAGGTTACATACATTTTCCCAAATTGAGACTTTGAGTTAGGAATTCGTTAATGTTTACAAAATATCTAACCATAACCTTCATAATTTCTATGCACCAGAGATTGAAAATAGTTAAAAAAAAATCTCTGCACCTCCTAGGTTCTTCTATTTTGGAAGACATTTTTTCCCCATTCATTGACGATAAATCAATCATTCTAGTGATGGTTTTCGAATAGTCTATATAAAAATAATCTACATTTGACTTTCACCCTCATTAGATATTACTGTTTTAGGCAAAATTTCATGCCCTCTTTGAGGAGTGGCTGGAGAGGTGCCAGGCATCCTCACCTTCCGCCTGTCGCAGGTCCTCACCGGACATGGCTGTTTCGGGAGGTTCCTGTGTCGGATAAGGGGGGAGGAAACGCCCGGGTGTCACCACTGTGCGAATCGCCCAGAGGACACGGTGGACCATACGGTGGAGTTCTGCCCCACTTGGGTGGAGCACCGCCGTGTCCTCGTGGAAGCAATCGGTGGCAGCGACCTCTCGCTGCCGGCCCTGGTCCTGGCTATAGTACGGAGCGAGAGGGAATGGGAAGCAGTCGCCTCCTTCTGCGAAGCAGTAATGCTCGCGAAGGAGGAGGCGGAACGGGTGAGGGGGGCCCTCACGCCCCCAGCAGCAGCCGCCGCAGGAAACGCCCTGGACGTCGAGGGTCGTGCGATGATCTCCGGTCATCGTAGGCGCGGGCCTGCGGACGGCGAGTAGTGGGTAGCTCGCCGTCCGATCAGCACCAGGCCCGAGAGTCTACCTGACGGGGCCCGTCATGGCCGATGCCTGTTCAGAGGTCACGCATAAATTCGAAACAAAGTTACTGCGCCCCTGGGCATTCAGGCAACTGAAGTAGCAGGGGTGGGGTTTAGTCAGTAAAAGTCTGACACCCTCGCCCGCTCCACCCAAAGCGGGAGAAGACATTGGATGATTTTCTAACCCCACAAAAAAAAGGGGTGGGTTTTAGTAAGTAAAAGTCTGACACGCCCTCTCGCTCCACCCAGAGCGGGAGAAGTCATTGAATGATTGCCCACCCACACAAAAAAAGGCCAAATTTCATGTATTTTCTCCACCTTTCCCAAAACATCCTTGCACAAAATTGATAAAAATACTCGATGCACACTATATCCTTCTTAAATGTGGCCCAGGATGACCGAACGTGAAAACCACAGTACCCATTTGTTTGAGAGGGTTCGGCATCCGCAAAATTTCGCCTGCAGGCGTTCCTGACTCCGTAGCACCGAAAACTAGGAGAATATTAGTTCCGTCACTGAAGTGCCGCGCTTGACCGATGCAGTGAACGCTTGGAAAGTGACTTGCCCGGACACGGCGTTGACCGCGAATCAGTCTTTCCGGAGACAGTGTGATACGCCCCTCTGGAGGTTGGTATTGAATAACCTTTTAAACGTCAACTAATACTGCTGAGCCTGCCCGCCTGCTGGCTGAAGGTGAATGAGAATCGGACCTCTGGCTTCAAGCACTACCGTCACCCAACATAGGTAGGTACTATGCTGAGTGACACCAGCTTCCGGATTCCTTTATGCCTGCGTTAGGGTGCTCGTAGCGGAGCTCCAAGTCGCAACCAATGTGGTGAAGCAGTATTCTGCCTCAGACGCCATGGCCTATCCTGCAGTAGGAGCGCGGGTTGAATAGCACGGCACACCAGTATAAATGACATTATCCTGTCGGCGGCTCTTGGCACCGCCGGGGTGCCAGCATTTTTCGAACCCAATGGCTCGGCATGTGATGATGGGAAGAGACAAAGAAAAGAAAGAAAGAAAACGAGTTTATTTGGCACACACAGATACACACAATGTGGGTATAAATAGAAAATAATAGACCAGACGGAATGACCATAATGCCTTGGAAGTTGGGTAGGACTTTGGTGTGGGATGCAATTGTCGACACCGTTGCGCAATTCCCTCTTCTTGGCACGGTGGGCTGTGCTGGGGCGGCTGCTGCAGGTGCAGAAAAAATCAAATATAACAACCTTATTGGAAATTATATATGTTTGAGCCGTTTGGGGCCAAGGGGTCCGACTGCTCGTCGAGTTTTTCGTGAACTCAGCAAGCAGTTAGTCGACTCTTCACGTGACCAGAAGGCTGACCTTTTTTTGGCCAAATAATCAGCCTTGCCATTCAACGGGACAATATTGCCAGTGTTTGGGACTCTTCACATTGACAGCGATGTGGACGAATTTTGCGATGCCCAATGGGTTCTTTACCTCCCCTTTTTATTCCGCTTGTACATATATATATATATATTTTAGCTTGCATATATTTTATCTGTAAATACTTTAAATACATGCTGCTTAAACTAAAAAATTCCTTAAAAAAAAAGCTCAGTTAAACACACATATTCTCATATGGTTAGCGAGTTTTTATAAAATCTTATGTCAACTTAAAGTTTTCTTTTCTACCTACTCCTTTTTAACCGTCTTCTAAAGGAGGAGGTTTTCAATTCGGATGTTTGTATATTTTTTTTTATGTATGTTCAGCCATAACTTCGTCCTATTTAGACAGATTTGCAAAATTCTTTTTTTTCGAAAGGTGTTTATCGAAATGGTCCCATTTAAATTTCGTATAGATCTGATGATGAGTTACGGAGAACAGACAACGGAACTCTTAAAAAAATGACAGCAAATCAACCGCGATTGCTGCAATTGTATGTCTATATGGTGTTAACACAATTTAATCCCCCCACAACTAAAAAGTGAAAAGTAAAAACTTTTTTACAAAAAATAGAACCTTGCAATTCCGTCTATATATGACGGAGTAATGCCCGAAAATCCAAAAAAAAAAAACAAACATCCGAAATTGATAACCTCCTCCTTTTTGAAGTCGGTTAAAAAGTGCAAAATAACTTTAATTTCGGAAGTCGGTGTCTGTACGGGTTATAGTAGTTAATTCGAAGGTTTGAAAGTTCAGTAAAGTATAGAGAAACACTTTCCACTAATATGCAATAGTTAAGTTTATTAAGTTATGAATTAGTTACAGTACTAGAGTGGAAGTCGATTATTTCTCTCAGTTGTTGATAGCTACACAGTTATGAGTTCACTATATTTTACTTCATTAGTCATATTATTTTATAATGCGAAATTATGACGCATATCATTAGGCTAGAGTAGGTTACAGAGTAAGCAGAAAAATGTACGGCGATGAGACCGTACAGTGTCAAAAAACGAAGAAACAAAACCAGAAACACCGTCTTCCGAAATTAAAGTTATTTTGCACTTTTTTTTTGTTTTCTTTTGGAAGTCGGTTTTATTTATTTTTTGTAAAAAAGTTTTTATAATTTTGATGTTGTAGAGCAGTCAACACAATTTGGTCAACTTTCACATTATTGAGTTTGTTCAGTGGGATAACTTAAATCTAATTTAAGGTCATGAATAGACATGAATGCCCTAATTCGAGATGCAACTAAGAAGATCATTTTAAAAGTGTGCGTTCCCCAATAATAACAAAAAAAAACATGTGGGCTAGAATTAAATCTCACAATTTGTTTACAAAGGTTACAACCCTATGTTGAAACGAGTAACTCCGTAGAAATCGATTCTCAATGAACACAGTTCGAATCACGAACTTGACATTGATGGATCAGTTAGGCCAAATAAGTTATTACGTTCTTCTACATCACTTTGAACATTTAGATTTAGGCTGAAAATCCTTTTTGTGTAGCTACGTTATAACTTTATAAGTCAGGATTTAAATAGCCTTATTGAGTAATTAAATATCTTTGCAAACCAGTAGATTATTCATAGACATTGAGGGCCTTATTTATGAAAAACACCGGCCAAGTGCGTGTCGGACTTCGCACATTTACGGTTCCGTACCCAATGTATTGTTGACTATTTGTATGGCTTTAGGTCAACAAGATGCTTATATTGTGAAAATTTGAAGATTGTAGCTCCAACCGTTTGGCTGTAAAACCTGTATGACAGACGGACAGACAGACGGATACGTGAATGACAGCAATAGCGCTCCGTTTAGATCCTTCGGGTACGCAACTCTAATACTGGACAATAATGGACAGCTAAATTTGAGGGATGACACGTATGCTATTTTGAATTTAGAATCTGCTAATCAGTATTTAATCTAAGCATAATGATCAGTGAGTTTTATACATAAGGCTGTAAATGTATATAGGTATCTATTATCACTAAAAAAAATCACATTAATACGAATCATATCAAATGCAAGTAAGTAGTACCTATCAACCACATTAATATCCCCTCAAAAATGTTAATCTCGCAAAACGTTAGAACAGTCTAGTCTAGACGATCGTCAAGCTTCATTTGCGTACGTTATTACCTTCTACGGCAGGCACACTGCGAATGTAAAGAAGTATTCAAAGTACACTCAAGTTTTGTTAGCGTCTAAAGTTTAAAGTGTAAATATAGGGTGGCCAACTCTGTTGTAAACAAAACTCCAAGTTTTATTAAACACAACTTTAAGTTTTAAATTTTTTAATCAAATGAAAATAACCTGATATTTTTTATAATTATTATTATTCGGGCTTTGCATTTATGTATGGATAAATAACATTTACCATTTCACCAGTTTGCTAGCTAAAAATACGCTCGTTTTTGTGTCGTGTTGTTTCATAAAATTTTCGCATTAATTTGGTTTACTTATGTCACTTTCAAAGAAACAAATTTTCTAATTTTAACGTTCAAGATTGACCACAACACTTCCTTTTAGATAAACTCACAAAACAATTCCGGGTCTGTCGAATCTCGTGAGTTTGGGGGTCCAAGTTTCGTTATACACGCTCCTATTTACTGGAGAGGTCTGTCTGTACAGGTACACCGGAGCGCGATTTGTTTGTGTACTTAGATTAAAAAAAAACTGCACAGGTCCGTCCACATACACGCTCCGGTATAGCTGCGCAGGTACGCCTGTACAGGCAGACTTTTCCAGTAAACCAGAGCGTGTATGGCCGCCATAAAAAAAAATGTTGATAATTTTGTCGTTTTACAATTCACGTTGGGACCTTAGAATACAATTACTGAAATTAATAACTGTATTTTTTTCAGTATTAGTGGTTATGGTCTTAAAAACTATTTCAAATTGTAACTCTTAACTTAAAAATCAAACAACAGCAAATAATTGAAATGATGGCAAAAAGTTGTGGTACATCGGATTTGGTCACCAATATTTGCCATTTATGATCATAGCTGCATGTTATTCAAAAATCATGTTTTGATTGTATTTGTTTTAGACAATAATGAAATACTAAAAAGCCCTTATAACAAGCTACAAAAATATCTTATTGTTGCGAAAACTTACTCTGTTATGTCTTAGTTAAGAGTAAATCTCCCAAACTTACACACAGTTATGAGTAAATCTCCCGAACTTACCCACAGTCTGACAGCTAGCAAATAAACAGCTACTAAACAATAATTTTCTCAGTTTTATGTGCACATGCCATGTCCACTTTGTTTCCTCGTGAGTCAGTGTTCACATACCGCCATAAATGTTACATATTGGGGTGTAAATATTCCTCTGTACACACTACGCACCCTGCCAGGCCAACAACTTCTATTCAATGGAAATTTTCAGTATTGTGGCCCAAGTGAGTGGGACAACTATTTCAATAACCTTCTGTGAGGCTGGCAAGCTTTTAATTAACTCTCGTGCTGAGCATAGTTATAATAGAAATACGTATAATAAAGCGACGACATACCGTTCGGACGTGGACATGCCCTTTCCGTAAATGTCGACGAAGGTAGAATGTTTTGCTTTCATTGGGGAGACTATATATTCATTGTTTTAGAAGATATTATTTCAACGTCATATTACACAGTTATTTGAGTTTCAGGGTGCTTTTTCAGGTTGGAAATTTTGTTCCAGAGAAATAACTCTGAATGATATGGATAGCTTTGTTTTAGTATAATTGGTTCTGGGAAAGAATGATGTCATGAATTATTATTAGAAACGTGTATAGATTTTGATAATTCTTTTTTTGTTTGTAGGCCGTACTTCAGAGGTGGTCACATATAATTTTTATCGAAATTGATTCAGCACTTTTAAAAAAAATCAACATAACCAAACAATATATATACACAGATGACTTTTGGTTGTCTAAAAATGTTCAAATTCCATGTTATTAGGGTTATCCATTAATATTTAGTTTTTGTATAACAACTAAAAAGCGAAAAAAAAAAAATTTTTACAAAAAATGCAACCGACTTCTAAAAATTGCAAAATAACTTTAATTTTGGAAGTCGGTGTCAAATAAACGAAGAAAAAAAAAATGCAAACACCATACCACCACCACCAACCATCACATGCCATTTTTTTCCAAATTCTTATAGCACAGGTCACTTCGGCAGTCAAACCCAATCTAATGAAACCTCACCAGTTGAAATCCAACCAGCCGTTTAGGCTACAGCGCATGCCAAAGCAGTAGACATATATACATACACACTCTCGCAAAACGTTACCCTACTTCTGTGGCAGTCGGGTAAAAATGATCTATTTCAGGGGAATTATTGAATAACTAGTGCTTAGTTGATGGCAATAAGCTCGTCCCCTATTACATAGAACTGGTTTTTTATAGCCGCCAAGTGGCGCCCTCGTTGAACGAAAAACCGTAGCAAAGCGTAGAAAATAAAGATTAAAGAATCCTATGTTGCGTTTGTTACAAAGAGGATAAGGTATTTTTACGTTGTTAAAACAGATCTCAAAATGTTTCATATCCAAAGTAGTAAGCCCTTATCCTCTTTGTAACAAACGCAACATAGGATTCTTTAATCTTTCTCTTCTATGCTAAGATACGATTTTTTATTCAATGAGGGCGCCACTTATGCGGTGGTAGCCCTTAAGTAATTATCAGTAAGTGTATTACAGTATTCTACGGCTAATAATAGGTTTCCCTTTGTAACTAGGATAAGTATAAAACATGGGAAAGAATTAGGAAAAAAAATTAAATTCAAATTTTAAAGGGTACACTTTATAAAGTTAGCTTTGGAATAAAATTTGAAAAAGTTGTGAACAAAAAACTTTTTTTACAAAAAAAAAAAACAACCAATTTCCAAAAAAGAAAATACCTACACTAAAAATTAAAAAATAACCTTAATTTCGGAAGACGGTGTTTGTATTTTATTTCTTCGTTATTTGACACCGACTTCCGAAATTAAGGTTATTTTTTAATTTTTAGTGTACTTACTTATTTCTTTTTTGGAAGTCTGTTGTTTTTTTTTTTGTAAAAAAGTTTTTTTTATATTTCATTTTGTAGTTGTTATACCTCAGAATTGAAAACCCCAATAACATGGTACGTGGAATTTAACATACTCGTAATTGGAGAAAACCAAAACGTCATCTATTATACGTATTTTTCGTTTTTGTTCAATGGAACCACCTCGGGGGTATATTCTTTCGGATAAAAAATGAATTTTGAAAATCGGTCCACAACTGACAGATAAATTGGTGGATATCCATAAAAAAGGAACGTATAAGTATACAATCGAACATAGAACCTCCTCCTTTTTCGAAGTCGGTTAAAAACAAGATAATGAAAGAAGATTATCGTTATTGGTTTTCGTAATTTGTTTTTTCAAAATTGGCTTATTACAGTTTAATACCTATATTAACTAACTAGCGAAGTGCTTTTGCCTAACCCTTCGCGGAAACAAGCGTAAAGTTATATAAGTGCCTATGTACCTAATATTCTCATAAACAGAGCCGTCATGCTGGTCAACATCCCACAATGACATTTATCTCCTCACCTCCTTCGACATTGCGGTGCGGTTTACCGGAACAGTTGACCTTTACAGGATGTACCAGTACCGGTTCACTCGTATAATTATACAGCTGCGCTTAATCCTTCAGATATTACAGACAAGCCGGGTAGGTACATACACCCACTATGTGGTGCGGTACGTGTGACTAGATTAGTGTAGACGGTGTACATACTGGAATAGGTAATGCATCGATAGATAGATAGAATATCACAGAGAGATGTGTTGCTGGGAGTTTGTTGCACCACTTCTTCTTCCAACTTAAACCACTAAGAAATGGTGACGGGTGGGTGATTTTGCCTTTTTTACTCTCACCCCAATTTGAATGACTTTGTTTTTAATACTTTTTGAAGTTGTACTTCTTTTGGCGCGTTAGGGAAAAATGATGAGAGTAAATTTTTATCTCAACATAGTAAGACGACTGTTTTAATAGTCGTCTTCCACGTCTGTCTGTTTCTCCGCTAACTCCTCCTAAACCATGCAACGGGTTTTGATGCGGTTTTCACTAATATAATAAGCGATGAACGGGGAAGGTTTTTGTGCATAATTTGCATAACTTGTCCTTTTATAAATAAGGCCCCATAATTTGTAACACTGCTCTTTTATGAGCAGTATTTTTGATTGTATGGGTACGATGGTGGTCTTATCGTTGACAGTAATATTTACCTGACAACCATTGAATGAAAAGGCTGGAAGAAATTAAAATAAAGGGGTACTCAGAAGTGTACTGCTAGTAAATATAATATTTTACATCAAACTCTACACATAAACTCAAAAAAAAAATATACCTCGCCTCGTGTTTGTGAGCTGGTGATAAATTATGTTATAAGAGGTACTAATGTTTTGGGAAATAAAGATAATTAATTTATTTAACTGAAAAGAGTTTTGTTAAAACTTTTCCGGTTAACGATTTGCTAGAAAGAGCGATAACGCAGAACTGTGTTAACGGTTGCACGTTAACACAGTTATGCGTTGTAGTAGATGGATATCTGATTATGGACTCCCGATTCGAGCGATAGTTTTACCACGTTATTGGGAAGAAAGGCATCAAATTATCCATGTTTTGGTTGATAAAGCTATTTAAAAAACTTAATTTTTAGTAAAGTGTTTCAATGGATCGACACTCAAAAGTCGTTATTATTTATGCGTTTAAATAATGATTCAAAACTTGTGTTCGAAAAAGATACAAAAGAAATGGTCTGACTCAAATGTACCCCATTCTCAATAATTGTCTCACAATCATCAACATTTCAGCCGATAGACGAGCCTACCAGACAAAGGCATCCCCCAAGTGTCGCCACAATGGTCGGTCCGGTGCGTCTTGGATTCGTCGGATTCCCGCGACCCTCACCAGGTCATTGGTCCACCTTATGTGAGCCCTTTCAACTCCACGGTCGCTACTCCTGAACCTTTCAGCCCCATCAACCATCTGTTCTATAAACAATGTGCCCTGCCCATTGCCACTTAAATTTGGCGATTCTTCGGGTTACGTCGGCAACCCTGGTTATCGTCGGATATCTTCATTCCTGATTCGATCACGCAAGGAAGATCCGAGCATAGCCTTTGCTCATTGGGTGACTTTAAGCCTTCTGATGAGGCCCATTGTGAGCGACCTCGTTTCTGTGACATATGTCATCACTGGCAACACTCAGTCGCACTCCCAATACTCTACGCTTATTTTCCAACTATACGTAGTAAATAACATAGAGTATCTTTAATCCTATCATTGCATGCTTTACATACCAAAGGCTTCCATTACTCCATACGTTACCAACAGATTTATTCCAGCACAAAGAGTAAATGGAAAATAGTGAAATACCTATGTGGAAAGTGCGTACATGTTTTACGTTTTAACCAAAAGGGGGGAGGGGTAGCCAATTCAGATGTCAAATAGCTCTCTATTAGTCCCTATCACACAAAACGTGCGTTTTAAATGTTTCAATGTGCAGTTTTAAACACATTCGCTTTTTTATTTTAATTCGTAGTTAGTTTTCTAGTAGGCACGAATTGAAATAAAATGTTTTTAGCTTCCCTTTGTTCGATTCATCAGTGTGTATAGATACATTTTTTTATCACTGTACTTTTTATTATTTTTTATTTAACTTGTTTGCATGTTCACATGTCGGGACAAATCTTGTAAGCTTAATTAGAGCCACTTCCTGAGCTTACGGTGTTGAATTTTTATGAGGTGGTTCAGTTCCGATGTTTACAAAATGTTTTTTAACTATTAACTTATTTGTAATTTTTTATCCTTACGACACGAGTAGATGTATCAAACATGCTTTCCACCATTCTGTTGTTTTCTGTTTCTATTAATTACACCACGATCGTTATCCACCCTGATGTAAGGAAAGCCGCAAAATTATTTTGACCTTTATATTTTGATTACGTAGGTATTTTTCGCTCGCAAGAATACATATTCTTATAAGGTTATTCTTAGACGTTAAGACATTGGTCCCTGTACCTCTAATAAAATATAATATCTCTAGCCCCCGTAGCATGACCATTTCTATCTCTATTCTACCAAGAAAAGACGAAGTTCTTTCTATCCAATTTTGTCGAGTTCGAGTTGTCTTCTGCCCGAGCATGGGGCGCCGGGCGACCCGTAGACTGGTGTTTCTATGAAGTCAAAGACATGTATTCATTCTTTCAATAATTATTAAAATATATTAAAAGTTATCGTCTGTCCGTCTGTCCATCTGTCTGTCTGTCCGTCGTCTGACAAAAAAATTATTGCGTCTAATCGGAGCCTGTCTGTACGTCTGGCCGTTTGTCTGTCGTCCGTCTGTCCATCAGTACATCTTTTCGGCTGTCCGTCTGTCTGTCTGTCCATCTGTCCGTCGTCCGTCTGTCTGTCTGTCAGTCTGATCTGTCCGTCTTCCGTCTGTCCGTCTGTCAGTCTGTCCGCCGTCCATCTGTCCGTCTGTCCGTCGTGCGTGTGTCCGTCTGTCTGTCTGTCCTTCGTCCGTCTGTCCGTCTGTCGGTCTGTGAGACTGTCCGTCTGTTAGTCTGATCTGTCCGTCTTCCGTCTGTCCGTCCGTTTGTCCATCTGTCTGTCTATCCATCTGTCCGTCTGTCCGTCTGTCGGTATGTCCGTCTGTAGGTACATCTGTAAGTCTGTCCGTCTGTCGGTATGTCCGTCTGTAGGTACGTCTGTAAGTCTGTCCGTCTGTTCGTCTGCCCATCTGTCTGTCTGTCCATCTGTCCGTCTGTCCGTCTGTCCATCTGTCCGTCTGTCCGTCAAAGTTGAAATTCTGCGTCTCGTACCTTTGAAACCCTCGCTACTCTCAGGATTCTACATTTGAACCACTCGCTTCGGTCATCGGTTCAATCCTAGAATCCTTTACTTGCTCAGGCTTCAATACAAGTACTCGCACCAAAAAACAACTTTGCAGCCTTGCATAACAAATAACATTTTTTTTAGAAATGTTCAACCTATGATGCTATGTGACTTCAACTCTTGATTAATATTAGGCTTTTGTGGAAGATTCACCACAATTTTGATATATTGAATAAGTCACAGAATTGAGTTTTTAAAATCATTATATATCTTATCTAGGTCCAATGTGATGTAGACTATTTGACACTTGTTGAGAAGAAATGATTCTAACACTTAAAAAAAAAAGTGTTAAAAGTAGAGAAAAATTGGTGGTCATGCTTTGCATTGACTTTTGTCGACTGAAGAATATAAACATTTCTTCTCGTCAGTTTTAACATCGCCATGCTTAGGACGGTAGAAATCTTTCTACAATCTGTAATTTTGTCTATTCTTCCGTCGACAAAACCCGTTTCTACGGTGGTCATGCTACGCGTGTAGGTCAATTTATGTTTAGGCCCTTGCTAGACTATAAATTGACCATGAGATATTCGGCGTCGCATTACAAAAATTATTACATTCCATTGTTACAATATGGAGCTGCTATAGAACACTGTTTATGTGAATAATCCCTGCATTAAATCTAATGTGTAATGTGTGTTAGCAATGCAAGTATATTCTCCATCGACATTACAAATATTGAGGCAGATTAGTATTCCTCGTCCGTCCCACAAGGACACAATAGATGAGACTGAAGAAGCATCTTTAAATATTTTATTAGATTCTTTTATGTCACATTGCAAATGGACGTTTACGGACTTTACGACCCTGCATACACATACACTATGTATGACTACGTAAGTATGGACTATCCGCGAGCTACGTTGTCGGTGTTATTCGTTGGGGAAATATTTCAGAAACGCTCTCTTGAAAGTCTTCCAAAATGCAAATAGTCTTATTTGAAAGTTATAAAACATGGCCCCTAGTCTAGAAGTTAACACTGCATTTACAATAGTTTTGATGGTTTGAAAATGATAAATGGAAAGAAAGTTTAGCCATATATTATATGTTTATTCTTCCCTGTAAATGTGTAAATGTAATGCGTTGTAGAGAACCGTTCGTCAGACATATCCCCGTAATGCATCGGTCGGGCTGTACTCGTAAGTAATGCAATTTAATGCAAATGTGTTGATGTGACGATAACAAGCCCCACGAGTGCATAACGCGGATTCCTTACTGCTAGGCCGCAGTCGCCCCGCAGTCGCGCCGCCGCCGCCCCGCTGCCGACCCGCACCGACCCGCGCCGACCCGCGCCATACCGCCGCCTCGCGCGATGACTTAATGTGTGCGGAAATGTCGCGGATTACACGCCTACCGACCGCTGCATACTCCCCTACGTTCCGTCACGAAATAAACTAGTTCTATTGTTTTGTTTGTGGCTGTTCTGCTATGCAGAACACACACATTTAGCTCTAACTTATGATGACCAAAACCAACTAAGAATCTGTGTTTTGATAAGCGGTTGTTTAAGTTTGTGTGGTTTGTATTTCGTGTTGTATTAAGTGTAACATACATTTTGGTCACATTTTTTGTTTACTTGATGCCAAGATTATTTTTACCGTCTAATAAAAAAAATGAAAACTGACACACAATGAAACAGACTTCACACATTAAGGGTTTTTTTTTTTTTTTGGGGGGTGGGAAATCATCCTATGACTTCTTCCGCTCTAGGGTGGAGCGGAAGGGTGTGTCAGACTCTTACTGACTAAAACCCACCCCTGTTCCTCCCTGCCTCGAGTGCCCGGGGGCGAGGTAACTCTTTCGAATTTATCCTCCACCCCCGGGCAGGCATCGGCCGTGGCAGGCCCCTTCCCTTGGCTGACAACTTCTTGAGGCGCGCGTGGAACACTACGCGCCGTCGACTCTCGGGCCTGGTGCTGATCGGACGGCGAGTTACCCACTACTCGCCGTCCGCAGGCTCACACATTAAGGGTTCCGAACAAATGTCTTTGGCTTAGCTTTGGGTCAACAAGATGCTTATACTGTGAAAATGTGCAGACTGTAACTCCAACCGTTTGGCTGTAAAATCTGTGTGACATACGACGGACAGACAGGCAGACGGACAGACGGTGGGACGGAAAGACGGTCATGTGAGTGACAGCAATAGGCCTCCGTTTGGACCCTTTGGGTACGGATCCCTAATAAACGAGCGAGCTTTACAATAGTCGCTTACATTTGACATCTCACCTTGGTAATAAGCAACATTAACATTCTATCCTGAACAATAATAAAATTAAAACGTTTACTTCCGATTTCGACCGCACGCAAACTTACCGTGCGCGCGCTCTACCACCTTTTTTGGGTTGTAAATCATCCAATGACTTCTTCCACTCTGGGTGGAGCGGGAGGGCGTGTCATACTCTTAGTGACTAAAACCCACCCCTGTTCCTTCCTTGCCTGAGTGCCCAGGGGAGCGGTAACTCTGTTACGAATTTATCCGCTACCCCTGATTTATTTATTTATTTACACTTCATGCAACTAAAGTACAAAGGCGGACTTAATACCTTAGGCATTCTCTACCAGTCAACCAAGGGTGGTGAAGAGATATTATGGCAGGTGCCCCTGGCGCTCTACCACCTGACGGCCAATTCTACCACCGCGCGCGTTCATTGGTCAACTCGAATAGCGCGTGCTTCGCCGGCTTCCTGTTACAGACTTCCGTCCCATTTCACGAAATCACTCCCACACATTGCAGGAAAGCGAGAGGAAAGTTACACATAAAAAAAAAACATTTTGCCAAAGTTTTAAGAGTCGAAAATTTTACACAATTCATAAATTGTCGTTTTACATACGCTAAACTGATGTAGCTGTTATAATAATAGTTGGTCAAATGTTGTCTTACTAAACTTTTAAAGCAACGGTTGGGCGAAACATACTGTCTGGATCGAATAACTTAAAAGATGAACAAAAACTAATATCGAGAGAAGCGTGCAGTGCGTAGCAACTAGCTACGCGATGTAGCCGTCTACGTATGCCTACGCCGCCCGCCGCGTAGCCGTATCTCGTAGCCAAAGTTCGCAGACGAAGCATGCACAAACATACATGGTAGTTCACCAAACAAGTTTTAAATTAAATTCGAGTCCAATTATTCCCAAGAAATAGGTCAATGGGCCAAATCCGTGCACTATAGATTTTTAGCAAAGTGGTGTAATTTTAGTTCTTAGCCGCGTTAATAAAATAGAGTAGAGGTTGTTTCAAGACTTTTAAATAGATTTGTGGAACTAATTAAGAGGTCTACTGCCTCGCTGAGTTAGTAACTCGACTCTTTTTTTTCAGATGGTTCGTAAAATATTATAATACTACTCTTGTGTGTATTGTGTATTTATTTGTGGTCGGCGTATCATGTCTTCCTCTTCCATACCTCTCTGTTAGTCATCATCTCAGTAGTCACTCACTCTTTCTAGTCATACAATTTTATAGTTTATTTATTATTTGATTAAATTCTTCGGTTTGATGTAACTATTATAAATTCAAGTACTAGTGAAGGAACATGGCTGTGAGGTTTTGGGGACAACCTTGGGTGTGGGTCTTCTTTTTCACATACATGCACAAAATATTTGAAATTAGTTGATATCGTGTTAAAAATATGTAGGTAAGTACTAGATGTTGCCTGCGACTTCGTCCGCGTTAAGCTCGTAAACCTGCACAAATGAAACTAACAATGTTGTGCTTGCGATGCATTCCGAAAGGATCTTATTCATTTATTTTAATTTCACTTAAAACGGCTAAAATAAAAAACGCCAATTTCATTTGGTAAATTTAAGACACTGACTTCGCTGGATGATGAGCGCTGGAAGTTTTTTTTTTTTTTTACTTGCTCTTTGCGAATTGAAATACTCTACACAACAAATCATCCCGTCATCTGGCTCGACAATGTACCTAGGGTGTGTTTGAAAGACACACTGCAGCCCCTGGCACAGGCAACTGAAGGAACATGGGTGGGGTTTAGTCAGAAAATGTCTGACAAGTCCTCTCGCTTCGACCACAGCGGAAGAATTTATTTGATGATTGACCCAAAAAAAAATCTGTCTCCACAGTACTGTATTTATGGAGGTGTAAAACACTTCGTTCTCTTTGGTTTGCGAGGGAATGCTAGCGAGGATTGCTGCAGCTTGATGAATTCGACTGACGTCCCCGTACATCAGACAAATCAGTTCTATTATAGTGAGAACTACTCTACCGGTCTGTGGAAGCCTTTACCAACTTTTGAAAGAACTTTGGCGAATTTCAGAGTCAAGTGCAGTCTATGAACTCGTGACCATAGAGACTTCTTTTCAAAAAAGCGTTCACTATGTCAGTTATAGTTTCTCGTGTCATCACTGGTAGAGTTTGACAGAAAGCACCGCCTAACAGCATGTCATAATCAAAGATTACAATAATATACAGGGTGTAACAGAAAGGTGTGGTCATATTTTAAGAACCGGTTCTGCTCATGGAAATGAACAACTTTCTCTAAGAAAAAATAAAAAAAATCCCAAAAAAAAAATTGGACTTTGCATACAAAGTGATCATCAGCTGATCATTATTTGTATGGGGGGTAATTTTTTTTTTTTAATTTCCTCTCTTTTTCTTGAATAAAGTTGTTCATATCAATGGTCAGATGCAGTTCTTAAAATATGACCACACCTTTCCGTTACACCCTGTATAGGGTAGTCTTAGTTCCTACTGATCTCCAGCAGAGGTATCAGCCGCCGCTGCTTTTTTATTTTCCATAGTGTACTTATCTCATACGATCAATGAGCAATCCCTGAGTGCGGCCCTTGTCACTGTTACGTGAGAACCCTAACAGGCGTTTTGTATCTTTCTATATCGATGGGAATCTTAAAACATGGCGTTCGCTGTTCCTGTTTTACCAGGAGCATCCTAGAAAATCTTTTAACCCTGACTAAAGCTTCGGAGGACGGTGTTTAATATAATGCTTTGAGATGAATATAGATACGTGTGTGATGTTTTGCCCATAAAAACCCTGAGTAACTAAAATGACGACAAACAAAATGTAACCTGCCCTGAATGGAGCTGTCACTGACGCTGGCCTTCGTCAGAGTGACCGTTAAGGAGGTGACATCTGGACGTCGACGTAAGGCTGCACAGAAGTGGAATACCCTACATCATCTGCAATTAATAACACTCGCCATTACTAGGATGCATGGTGTAACCCCTTCTTAATGCGGTCAAACGACGATATCAATTAAATACACCTCTTTGCTTATCTCCAGTCGGCAGCACTTTGTCATAGAAGGAATGAGATGTTTCACACAAACCGGTTTTCCCTTTTCACTCCGATAGGGGTTGATTATGAAAAATTCGTTTGCCCTTTTAAAATTACTTTACTTTTAGACTGATTATACCATTTTTCTTCTCTCGAGTTAACTGAAGCTCTAAGGTTAGGGGGTGATTTTAGAAAAAATCAAAAATACGTACCTAATTCTTTTTTTTTATCAAGATTTTTTTTTGTGCCCAGCTTTAACTTTATCGGACCAAGCGTTAAGATTCTTTCAATCAAACTTTAACACCCTCAGAGGGTGGTACCCCCATTCGGGGGTAGTTTTGGAATTCTAATTATGTCGAATCTTTTTATTTACCTACATAGATACACGTTTCTGCCAAGTTTCAAGTTTTTAAACTCAAGCAGTAAAAAAATTATTTCAAACTTTCATCCCCTATTTCACCCCTTTACGGAGGAGTGCCCTAAAATCCTTCTTAGTCTTTTACTTATAATCTACCTGTGTGCCAAATTTCATCTTCGTAGGTCCAGTAGTTTTTGAGATTTCGTGATTAATCAGTGAGTGAATGACCTTTCGCTTTTATACATATATAGAAGATTGGTAAGTCAGTAAGGGGGAGGCTAGATAGCGTCGCCAGCTTGCTCACTTGCTTGCTTGATGAGGAGGATGATAGAATAAGATAACTGTTATTCCGTTGCCTGCCTATATTTAAGGCCGTATATCGAAAATAACTGATACAATGACATCTCGCGCTCTGGGTGGAGCGGGAGGGCCTGCCAGACTCTTACTGACTAAAACCCACCCCTGTTCCTTTCCTGCCATGAGTGCCCAGGGGCGCGGTAACTCTGTTTCGCATTTATCCACAACCCCTGGGCAGGCATCGGCCATGATGGGCCCCGTCATGATTGCTGACAACTTTTTGAGGCGCGCGTGGAACACTACGCGCCGTCGACTCTCAGGCCTGGTGCTGATCGGACGGCGAGGTACCCACTACTCGCCGTCCGCACGCCCGGGTGTTACAGATCGGTAACGCGACAATAGGTTTTTAATAATAATAATTTATTTTATAACCGTCACCCAACATTGGTACCATGCTGAGTGACGCCACTTTCCGGATCGCTACATGTTTGCGTCTGGGTGCTCCGAGTGGAGCTCCACATCGCTGTCAATGCGGTGAAGCAGTCGACCGCCTCGGACACCATGGCCTATCCTGCGGTAGGAGTGCTGGTCGGATAGCACGACACGCCAGCATTAATGACATCATCCGTCGGGCTCTTGTCACCGCCGGGGTGCCAGCTGTTTTAGAACCCAATGGCTTGGCACGTGACGATGGGAAGAGGCCAGACGGAATGACCATAATTCCTTGGAAGTTGGGTAGGCCTTTGGTGTGGGATGCAACATGTGTCGACACGCTTGCGCCATCCCATCTTCTTAGCACGGCAGGCTGTGCTGGGGCGGCTGCTGCAGGTGCAGAAAACCTCAAACGGCGCAAATATAACAACCTTATTGGGAGTTACATGTTTGAGCCGTTTGGGGTTGAAACACTAGGGCCATGGGGTCCGAGTGCTCATCGACTTTTCCGGCATATCAGCAAGCTGTTAGTCGACTCTTCACGTGACCAGAGGGCTGGGCTTTTCTTTGGCCAACGAATCAGCATTGCTATTCAACGTGGCAATGCTGCTAGCGTTCTGGGCACTTTTTCCATTGACAGCGATGTGGATGAATTTTTTGATGCCCAGTGAGTTGTTTTTTCATACGCATTTGTACATGTTAGGTATTATTGTTAGTTTGTATATATTTCTTTTAAGTTATATTATACTAACATTCTGAATATTATATAATAATAATTAATATTAACAATTATAATTTTTTTAAATAATATTTTTTTTTCGCACGGTCTCATTAGGCGTAGAGCGATGACGTGTATTTATAAATTTAAGTGATTTAAGAAAATAGATGAAAAATGACCATTCCCCCCTTATCTCCAAAACCATCCGGCCTAAATATTGGAAAATATACTGAAGGCTTTACTTATAGTTTACTGGAAAACCTATAAGAATAGTATATGTAGTTTTAAAAAAAACTGAACATTATGATTTGTTAGGAACCCTTTGCGTGCGAGTCCGACTCTCTCTTGGCTAGTTTTTTTCAATATGAATTAAATATGTACTCAATATAATTATCATATTTAACATATGATAATTTTTGCCTCTACTTGAGCACTAGGTACAAATTATGAATTTCCTAAAAATAGTGTTTGTTCCCAGAAAGGCAGTGCTCTAACGTGAAGTGGGCAGCAGGGTGTGGTGATGGAGGTGGTAATACTGAGAGCGAGAGCCCAACTGAATCGTCTAGTGTCATCGTCGGGTGAGAGGCGCGCGGGGGGCGAGGAGCGACCGGGGCGGGAGGGCGAGGGCGGCGGCGGCGCGGTGCGGGGCGGGGGGCGCGCGCGCAGCATGCCGCCGGCCGCGCCCGCGCCGGCGTCCACCGCGCCCTGGCTCAACGCCACGCTCGTCTACAACGCCACGCGGCTCAACGCCACTTTCGACACCGACTTCGAGCTCCTTAGCTCGAACTCCACCGACGAACACCACCACTGGTTTTGCGCTAAATGGACCAATGCACAACAAGATCTCTTTCAGGTAACGGCATCATGTTAAAAAATACATTCCGCATGTAAAAGCCGCGTATTATACAATAAATAGAAATTGTGGCGCAACAAAAGGCAAAAAAGTGACTGAAAAACGTAATAATAATAATAATATGCTGTACCAGCTTGGCAGTGTAGAATTGAGCGTCGTATCGGTGAGGCTAGAGCACTCATCGGCAAGCTTATCTGCTTCAGGGAGGGCAACACTCGCCCTAGGGTGATGCGTTTCGTGAGGCGGGCGTTCTCGGGGACTGATATTAGTTCCCGAGATTATCTGACCCGCGTCACAGAGCGTATTGACTTCCTGAAGCAGAAGGTCTATGCATGGGCAAATCGTATTCGTCGGTACAAGCGGCGAGTGGAGCGGTACACTCAGAACCGCACTTTCCAAAGCAACGAAAGGTGGGTTTATAGGGCTTGGGACCGGACCAAGGTGTATCTGATAGGCATCTACCGGATGATGACGCTATGAGTTCATTCTGGCGCAGCATCTGGTCGGTGCCTGTCAGGCACACCGAGGGTGATTGGACTCGAGAGGTCGAGCGTGCGTGCGACCTTATACCAGAAATGGGGGCAATTACCATCAGCCCCCAAGATGTAGCTCGTGCAGTCCGTCCGTTGCCTAACTGGAAATCTCCAGGGCCGGACGGGCTGCACAATTTCTGGATTAAATGGTTCCAAAGGTCGCACGCTCGCTTGGCAGCTCAGTTCCAGTCTGCCTTAGAGTCAGGGTCGCTGCCCCAGTTTCTTACGACAGGAATAACCCACCTGCTCCATAAATCAGGTAGTACTGCGGAACCTAAGTATTATAGACCGATCACGTGTTTACCGACGGTCTATAAAGTTCTTACATCCATTCTGAGAGCTAAAATTAACATCCACATTGATAAAAATCGTATCATATCAGCCTCCCAGAATGGATGTAGGAATGGGTCCCGTGGTACTAAGGAGCTGCTCCTCATCGATATTGCTATTAGCCAACAGGTTCGTCGTTCTCGAAGAGATCTGTCGACATGTTGGATAGATTACAAGAAGGCCTATGACTCGGTGCCACATACATGGCTCATGAGGGTGCTGGAGTTGTACAAAGTTGATGCAACTCTGCGCACCTTCCTGATGTCGTGTATGGGGCAGTGGAGTACAGTCCTTCACTATCCAGGATGTCGGCAGATACAGGAGAACAGCGAACCGATAAGGATCGAGCGTGGCATATTCCAGGGCGACAGTCTGAGTCCACTGTGGTTTTGTCTGGCCCTCAACCCTCTCAGTACATTACTGGAGGGTTCGGGACAAGGCTATCGGTTGAGAAGAGGTGGTCAGGTCATATCACACCTCCTTTACATGGATGATCTGAAACTCTTTGCCCCCAACAACTTGCAACTGATGAAGCTACTGAAGGTAACAGAAACCTTCAGTAGCGCCATCAGGATGGAATTTGGTGTGGACAAATGTGCAGTCATGCATGTAAAGCGAGGGGAGATTATGGAATCCGTGGGAACTCAACTCTCGGATTCCATACACCTTAGATCCCTCTGCTCAACCGAAACCTACAAGTATTTGGGTATGTCGGAAGCGTTAGGCATCAATACTGCTGACGTGAAACAGTCGCTGAAGGAGCGCTTCTTTGGCCGCCTGAATAAAGTACTAAATAGTCTTTTATCAGGCGGGAACAAGGTGCGCGCCTTCAACGGTTGGGTCATGCCGGTGTTGATGTACTCTTTCGGCATACTCAAATGGACTCAGACGGAACTTGACGCCCTGGATAGGAGGGTCCGCACACTGCTGACCGCAAATCGGATGCATCACCCACGATCATCGGTGATGAGGCTGTATATCCCGCGGAAATGTGGGGGTCGTGGCTTCTTAAATGCTAAGACCCTACACAACCGCGAGGTATGCAGCCTTAGGGAATATTTCCTAGAAACCGACGTGGGTATGCATCGAGATGTGGTCGCTGTGGACAAGGGCCTCACCCCGCTCTCCTTGGCAAACGAGAACTGGCGCAAACTTAAAGTACTGGATACTAATGACCGCAGGGAAGTATGGCAGAGCAAGGAGCTTCACGGACGCTTTTACCGGGTCCTACATGGACCTGATGTAGACCTCTTAGCGTCCGTATCCTGGCTGCGCTTTGGTGACCTATTCGGGGAAACCGAAGGTTTTGTCTGTGCGATTATGGACGAAGTTATGATGACGAATAACTACCGGAAATATATTGTGAAGGACGGTACGGTTGACATCTGTCGGGCATGCCACCGACCCGGGGAATCAATCCGACACATTATTTCTGGTTGTTCTCGTCTAGCTAACGGAGACTATTTGCATAGACACAACCTTGTAGCCAGGATTATCCATCAGCAACTTGCTCTTAAATACAATCTTGTGGAATCTGAAGTACCGTACTATAGGTATGAGCCCGACCCAGTTCTCGAAAATGGCAATATCACGTTGTATTGGGATCGATCTATCATCACTGATAGGACTATTGTTGCCAATAAGCCTGACATAGTGGTGATAGATCGACAAGAGCGTCGCACAATGATTGTTGATATAGCTGTCCCTCATGACGAGAACCTCGTGAAGGCTGAGAAAGATAAAAAAACAAAGTATCTTGATCTGGCTCGCGAGGTTGTTGACATGTGGGAGGTGGATACAGCAGTCATTGTGCCGATAGTCGTGACGGCCAATGGCTTAATAGCCAAGAGCCTCGACGAACACCTAAGGAGGCTCTCGTTGGGCAGCTGGATCAAGGGCTTGATCCAGAAGGCAGTACTCCTGGACACGGCGCGCATAGTTAGGAGGTTCCTCTCCCAGGAGCCCTGACCACCGGTAGCTTGGACCCTATCCCGATACCGGTGGGATACTATTTTTTATATTTTTAAATGTTTTTATATTTTGATATTTTAATATTTAAAAATGTAAATTGTATGTTTAAACTATAAAATAAATGGAATAATAATAATATTCCACAACTATCACACAACGCCATCTAGTCCCAAGCTAAGCAGAGCTTGTGTTATGGGTACTAGACAACTGATAAACATACTTATATATTTCTAAATACAACACACTCTAACTGATGGAAATGTTGTAAAAACGTATTGTTGCGCCACTTTTGTTTGCCATCAATGACAAGCATGATGATCTCGACAAAACGGTGTTAACCTCAATCTTCATTCCAAATACAGGCAGCCAACTTGTGTTTCGCAATCGCGTTCCTAGCACCGAAGAGTTTTAAGCAGAGCATCTTAGTGCTTCGAGCATTAGCTGCAGCGGGCGCCGTGCTCATGGGGCTGTGGGCTGGCGCCGAGGTGTGCGCGCCCGACGTGCTCGCCTGGAGCCTCGCGCTCGTGCTCGTCAACTCTATACACACTGTGTTCCTTATCATAAGGTACGTGTACTGCACTAAGGTAGATCAGTTACTGACGTGCTCATGGGGCTGTGGGCTGGCGCCGAGGTGTGCGCGCCCGACGTGCTCGCCTGGAGCCTCGCGCTCGTGCTCGTCAACTCTATACACACTGTGTTCCTTATCATAAGGTACGTGTACTGCACTAAGGTAGATCAGTTACTGACGTGCTCATGGGACTGTGGGCTGGCGCCGAGGTGTGCGCGCCCGACGTGCTCGCCTGGAGCCTCGCGCTCGTGCTCGTCAACTCTATACACACTGTGTTCCTTATCATAAGGTACGTGTACTGCACTAAGGTAGATCAGTTACTGACGTGCTCACGGGACTGTGGGCTGGCGCCGAGGTGTGCGCGCCCGACGTGCTCGCCTGGAGCCTCGCGCTCGTGCTCGTCAACTCTATACACACTGTGTTCCTTATCATAAGGTACGTGTACTGCACTAAGGTAGATCAGTTACTGACGTGCTCATGGGACTGTGGGCTGGCGCCGAGGTGTGCGCGCCCGACGTGCTCGCCTGGAGCCTCGCGCTCGTGCTCGTCAACTCTATATACACTGTTACTTATGATAAGGTACGTTCTACCATAGCTAAGAAAAAAATCTCTGTCAAAACCTTTGTTACCATTTCCATGCGGTTAGTTCCCAGTATGTGTCACTAAGCTCAGCTCATTGTACAGCTACTCCGTAATTCAACTACCTACTACTAAAATCTACAATTTATCTAGCAATCAAATTTAATTTAAAGCAATTTACCATAAAACCAATCTTGTATACAGTATCATCAACTAAGCCCTTTGCAAGCCACGATGAGTAAGCACTCGCCGGCAACGCTTGCACATTAAACTGTCGCTGGCCGAACTAAGTAAAGGCTGATTGGTGGACTTTGCCCACTTAAATTAAAGCACGTTACCGTTCCTAAATCTTGATGGGCAAAGTTTTAGTGGCACGCAAACTAGCGATCATAGTAAATATCTATATAAAATAGGTTCACTTCGTTTTATTTTCGTGTTAATTCAACCTTATTCCATAATTGATTTTAGTCCCTTCTGTTACTCTGCCTAGGTTTTTCTCAACTATGTTGGGGTCGGCTTCCAGTCTAACTACTTAGATGTCACAGAATACCAGTAGAGCAACTATCTATCTGACCTCCACAACCCAGTATGTTGCTAACACGGTACCCCTTAGCAAGACTGTTATCTGAATCTATATTTCCTAACTACCCGTCAGGACTATAAAACATAAAAAATTACAGTAGTAGGTAGATATTTTCCTCACTTCAGAAAAGTAATTGGTCATGTCCATTCTCTCTCGCAGGTTTCTTCCTCCAGCGCTATCTCTTGAGCTAACAGATCTATACTTGAAGCTGTTCAAGCCTCTGAAAGTGAACAAGAAGCACTTCACGGAGCTGACTCGCGAGGCTAGGATAGTGCGGCTTGAGCCCGGTGAGGCGTATGCGGTCGAAGACGTCACGCCGGCCGACGAGAGATTGTCTATACTATTAAAGGGAAAGTATGTTGTTTTCATTATATATCATCTATCTATGGTATGCAATTATACCATAACAGACATAATTTTTTATTTCAATCGCAGACTGATTTCACACTGCAAGGTTCTCATACTTATTGTACGAGTAACTTGACCAATATAAGAATTTGTTTAAACTTTGAAAGCTTGACTTCTTTCTGAGTATTTTTCCGTGTTTTGTTTTACTCAGTGGTAATCTGATTACACCAAACTCAAAAACATATCACAATAGTTTCGAATTCTAACACTCAATAATATCAGTTACAGAAGTGTTCAGGGAACCACTCAGGGTAACTTATTAATTAAACCTTAGGGAACCTTTGCATGTGCGTCATATGTTACAGAATAAATTGAATACAAAATAAGTGTCCCCAAAAAAATCTTATGAAGATAAAATATCGAGGGTGGGCTACAAAATAAACAATTCAAAGACAAGCGAACCCTCACGATGTAAAATAAGATACCTACACATGTTCCTTTTGTTTTTGTCGTAGAATTATTTTTCTTTGTTTTACCATTGCTGGCATTGTACGGACTGAACTGTGAAAGAAAAAAGAAACATTTTGTATTCTGCGACTCATTAACTGACTTTGTGCGACATTGTTCAGAATCTTATAATAGAAGAAAGAATACGATAAAATAATGAAAGCACTTGATTATAGGCCAATTGAAAACGCCTAATCAACAGTTTCATACGCTATATGTATGTACAGTAAGTAGATTCGTATTTGTTTGGGTTGGGCCAACGGGGTATTGCACGGCAGTCCATAAGCTAATGGTTCCAATTCCCCCGTAAGCCATTTCATAGCCACTATAATGAAATTAAGTACCTGGTCAAGCTAAGCGCTGCAAATTCACCTTATTAGAGCGTAGTATTTTTAGCTGCTACTTTAATTACATGTGCATAATAATTTAATGAATTTACAACATTACTACACACCGCAGTACCAATTGCAATTTCCGAAGCTCATACAAATTTATAACTAAAGTACGGTTCTGTGTAATTATCAAGTTTATACCTAATAATTATCAAGTTTTATTATATTCCAAACGCTGCATATTTGTGTGATTAACTTGCGCTATAGGTCACGTCAAATGATCTAAGGTATTTATCGAGCTGATTACATCCCGCTTTCATTGATAACTCCAGTGCGAAGCTCTTGAGGATTTAATAGGCTATATTATCGAATAATCTAAGTTATTTAGGCCGCAATATGGGAACTAATAATACTAGATTTATTAAATTATTGTTACAATCATTGCCTTATAATTCGTAGGATACAGAGAAAAATATAGGACAGAATTCGGAACACCACGCTGCGTTCCAAAACGGGTATAGTAGACGTAGGCAAGATTACTGCCAGGTTCCAATGTTACTGCCAGGTTCCAATGGGATTGAACGGAACACGTGCACGACCACCGCTGGGCAAGTCTTCACGCAATGGTGCCGGAAAATGGACGGCGCCGCCAAGGCCGGTCACGAAAGAGGTGGCGAAACGTCCTGAACGAGTACCGCGATGGCTGATTTGAGGAAGCACGGCAGAAGAGTTCCCGGACGGACTTGGGGGAGGCCTTTGCCTAGCAATAGGACCTATGCAAGATAAAAAAAAATTAGAACTGACTAATTACAATATTCATTGTCTATACGGTGGTCTTTAAAGTATCTTGGGGATCAGCGTTGTGTCACATAATATACACACTTATCATATTACCAATTATGTCCTAGAAACGTAGCAGAATTATTCTTTGAGAAATCTAAGGTCGTTTACTTGCTTTCGAACAGGATGCGAGTGAGCTGCGATGAAACACACCTCCACTATATACAGCCTTACCAGTTCGTTGACTCTCCAGAGTGGGAGGCCAATCGCGAGCAATCAGACGACGTCTTCCAGGTAATTAAATGAACAATTAAAATTCAGAGATAAAGTATTTATGGGTTTTATTCGCATATTTTAGCCGCAACAGTGATCAAAGTCCCTGGTTTAAACTTTCAGATGATATATATTTGCAATAGTATATCGCTTCCAACTAGTAACATGTAAGTAGAGAACTAAATAGTCCATTTTTAGTTCTCTACTTACATGTTTCTAGTTGGAAGCGAGTTATTTTTGTACTTCTTCTCCATAAAAAGCTACTTCATTTATGCGCAACAACGTCATTAATGAAAAATAAGACTGGATTCGATAATATCTTTGCGCATATCACTCAAGTCGGACGGGACACAACTCATTGTAATTCTACGCACAGTTCCGCTAAATAATTCAGGAGCGCTTCGGAATAACGCATTATCTTAATGACTGGGGATTTATTAAACTGCCTCTACCAGACATGATAAAACTAACACGTATTGACGTTTTCCAATATATTTTTGTTTGTGACGATCGCGACGTACTGGCAAACAGAAACTTCATAAAGATTCGAATCTTGGATTCAGGCTGAAGCTCAAACGTGCCTGTTACTTTATGAAGAAAAATTATGAAAATAAAGTTTCGATTTTTCATTTAAACGATTTCATAGCAGCGCAGTTTTTATATATTTTAACTACGGAGGTATATATATATTTATTGTTATAGTCATCATAATCTTTCTGATCAAATTCAACCAACTTACTAAGACGAAGGGCGCCAAACTCTCGCCTGAGGGCGTGCCGTCTCAGGTGCACAGTAATGATCATCTCGTTTACCCTTATACCTTTACTTAAACCATCGAGGTAGGTACGTTTACCTGAAATATTTATATATATAGAGAGAGAGAGAGCAGTCTGTTACGGTCGGATTCAGCCGTTTGAGCGAATAGAGATTAAACGTTACGTGAATATTTTACCTGAATATTCAATTACGTTTCACCTTTGGATTCGCGTTTTCATGTAATATTACCGATCAAATGAGGCGTTTTATGTTGTTTTAGAAATAAAATTTAGGCGTATGGGAAAAAAATGGATTCTATATATTGATATACACACACAGGGTGTAAAAAGACACATGACATCACATAGCCGTCACCTACGCATACTGTACATCTAACAAAGTAGCTTTGCGCAAAAATTATTGCTGAGAAACGACTTTTATTTTTAACCGACTTTCGAAAAAGGAGGAGGTTCTATATTCGACTGTATGTATTTTTTTTTATGTATGTCCACCGATTTCTCCGTCAGTTGTGGACCGATTTTCAAAATTATCCTTATAATAATTATTATAAGGATAATTTTGATCCGAAAGAATATACTCCCGAGGTGGTCCCATATAAATTTTATCGAAATTGCTTAAGCGCTTTTTGAGCAACTGAACATAAACTAAAAAATAGGTTTACCTCGATGACGTTTTGGTACTCCAAATGTTTAAACTCCACGTTCCATGTTATTGGGTTTTTAGTTGTGGGTATAACAACTAAAAAGTGAAAAATAAAAAACTTTTTTACAAAAAAAAAACAACCGACTGTCTGAAAAAAAAAAACGATTTTTTATTGCACGCAATGTAACGTGAACCCTCTAAGCTGCGTAGGTACTTGTCGGATACGTTTGATATCCATTGCGTTTTTGTTCTTGCAAATGCGTAATTTCGAAAATTTGAAAAAGAATATCGAAAAATTAGGTAATGTTTGTTTGGAAAAAAATGTAGTTATAACACTTGGAATTCACATTCACAAAAAAAGCAAAAAAAAAATTGCTGCTTTGACCTTCAATATTTCCAGAACCAGTGGATGCCCAGGTATGGTCTAGTGGGAAAAAATGATCCAAATAATGGGTAGAATTGTGGTTCTCGGCTTCGGAAACTGTCTTTTTACACCCGTTATAGGTTTGGCCGTGAAAACTTTACCAACTAAACCTTTAGCGTCAATCAAAACTCCCATTTCTATATCTTTCTATGATTGATTCATGTACCAGTGAAGTCACACTAGAAAGTCGCGAGGATCCACTCAACTCCACATAGTTTACACGACTACAACATGTAGCCGTTTCAAAACAATGTTTCTACTATAGTCACTTAATATATTATTGCGTATGTACATAAGTCTAGCGAGATGTTCGAGCAGATTTGACTTAAATGTGGATTTCATTCTTGGCTATGATGGTTGTTAGTTTGTTTCGGGCAAACTTTGACTACAAAGCGAAACGCCACAGGAAAGCGTTGAAGGCTGCATTTGACGTATCCCTTTTGTAAATCAAGCTCTCGATGTTGCGATTGCGACACAAAAAAATTAAAAATCGTTTTTCATATTCCGCAAAAGCTGGTCGGCTCAAAGAATTTAGACTATATATTTTGATTTGTAATCATAGAATTAGTCACGTTTGCACACCATCACATTTGAAGTTTTTATTATGATACGGCCAATGTTTGAATATACTGCCGGCAGCTGCATGTAACGTATCGAAACTACAACGTATCAACCGGAAAAGTGACTGGCTTTATTGGAAAACTCGAGGCAACTCTATTCAAAGCTATACGAATACTTGTTGGGTAAAAGATCTTATCTCCGGATACTTTCAGTGCACGTGCTTGCGCCGAACTGAAGCATTTATAAGTGATGTAACCCCATTTTCCCCGAAAGGAATATCTGCTGCGATTATCTATGTTTTACGTATAAAGACCTGCCCATTGGAATATTTGAAAATGGAGGCTATCATCATCATCATTTTAGCCGAAAGATATCCACTGCTGGACATAGGCCTCCCCTAGGTGTCGCCTCAACGACGACTCCTTGTGAGAGGCCTTCCAACGCTGCGTGTTCTGGTACGCGGTCGCCACTCCAGAACCTTTCGGCCCCATCGACCATCTGTTCTGCGAGCAATAATAGTCCTTTGCCATTTCAGTTAGCTGATTTTCTATGGAGGCTATAATTGTAGTGATTCAAATGTCTTCTTGAATTAAAATGTTGCGATGCTTATCTCTCTTTATATAAAGTACCTAATAGTTTTATTATAGTTGTTCATATTTAGATTTGTAGGTATTATCAAAAGTAACCGGTAGAAATTTAGATCTAGGCCCACCTTTGTTACTGCCATAAGACCACTGTCCTTAGATAATACTCACTCTATTTCTTCCAATATCCTACAGTAAATATAACTTCTGACGTTCTTCGAAGCCCCGTGGGGTTGCCCGATATAGAAATATCTGCCACAACTGCGATATGTCTTCATAATAACTACACAGACAGGGCATCTGCTCTCAAGAAAAGACACAACGGAATCGCGGTAGTTAACTTTGAACCTTACACTAGATTTCACTCTAATGGACGAGATGGACGAGGTTGTTTAGACCGATATGATGAGTAGATTCCAGCTTAGTAAAACCTACCTGAACCTACGTCTGCTTTCATTATTTTAGTTTTCATCAGTTTTCTCTAGCTTCTTGTTATCATATCTCTCGTACGCGGCTGTTTGCATGGCCCATCGAATTGTAGAAAACTTTTTAATATTATTATTATAGGCTTGCTTGCGATCACCAGATGGTAAGCGATGATGTGGTATAGGATGGAGCATACTTGCTTAGAAGTAACCTACCTACACTACCACTCTTAACTTAATATTATAGGCTCACTGGCTTAATAGCTATGAGGAAGCAGAGACACCGACAAAGAATTATCGTTAAGATTTTAATAACAGTATCTTCGACTCTACGCACTTGTCCTTAAAGTGAACCATTGTACCTACGTGAGTCATGGCGAACATCATTTCAACTATCATTCCTCCCTCCAGAAGCAGATAAGGATTCCCAATTCCTGTCTGTATTCTCGTAGTATCTTTCTAAAACTTGATGTGCTATTTTACCGCCCAGGTGCTGTGTATCCTAACGTGGTCAGTTGAACTGACAGCCACACTATTTGCAGGTGAGCGTGATTGCAGAGGAGGTGTCCACGTGCGTGTGCTGGCCGCGCATGCGCCTGGAGCGCGTGTTGCGTCACCGACCAGCGCTCAAGGTCGTGCTCGACTGCCTTATAGGTCAGTCCTCCTTCACTGTTATTGCAACTGAGAATTCACTTAGCTTAGAATTTTGGGGAATCTGAAAGAGCAATTGAGATGAGGGTACGAGTTCTGGCGTATTTATTCTACCCTTTCACTCAAACAATTGTTGACACGAGCAACTTTATGGCGAAACATTTTATTTAAGCTGTATGAAAACCGCTCGGTCGACGAGTCGAGTCGCGGTGCGCTTCTCATGCCATTACTCATTTCTTTGAAAAATGTCTGGTGGCCGCGTGCAAGACGCATTAAAGTTATGATATTTTTTCATCAAATACAAGGCCCTCGACCAAAATAGCCTTCTATTATATCGTTAACGTAAAGGAATTCTTATTGGTGCCAGGGGCTATTGTTTATGTAAACCGAATTAAGGAGTGAATGCGTGGCAATTCACTTCCGAATACTTCCAATTTGGTTTCCCCTTACATAGAACAAAGTTCCCCCGATATGAAACATGCGGTGACTCGACAAAATAATTTATTCATCCAATCTAACTTTTTAATAATGATATCGGTATGGATTTTTGTTTACACAGCAGTACCTAGGTCCTTTAATTTTGTAACAAACATATACATATGTTTGTTACTCTTTCAAGCAAAAACTACTGAACGGATTTTGATGAAACTTTACAGTAATATTGCTTATACATCAGAATAACACATAGGCTATAAATTTTTATAGTACTAATACCACGTGGGCGAAGTCGCTGGCTGAAGATAGTTAAAAATAAAACCGTATTAATGGGTAGGTACTTACAGAACTGAACTATTTTCACTAATTCACGATTAACACGGTACTTCTTCGTTCACTTTCTTTATCAACATTTCAAGGCCGTGAATTCCTTGATCGATGCACTTTATTACAAACTGTCTAGAAACAGGCTTGTCTTTTAGTTTAATTAGCACTTCAATATCACTTATCAACAAACACACATACATACCGAATGTCGTTGCTGGTTCAACGCGCATGACCTAATAAATGTTTTTTGCCACAAGACAGCGCGCGCGTTCCCAAGAAAATATGGAATTAATTGATCTTACTCTTTCACATAATTTTTTACATTTGCGATAAACGTACCATAACGTTGGTCTAGTATTTTGGCATTTCTCAACCAATCAATGACAAGTGACATGCGGAATACACAATCGGTCGTGCATTTAAATAAGCCTTATTACTGCAACTGCCTCTTAAACATCAGTATGACAAGATTATGTTCGCAAATTTCCAGGCAAAGACATAACACATAAGCTGTACTCAGTGAGCGAGGGCCTGACGGCGGGCGTGGGCACCGAGCACGAGGGGCAGGCGTCGCACCTGACGCGCTCGGCGAGTGTGGACGCCGTGCACGAAGGCACGCGCGGGCGCTTGCGGAGTAATGCGTGGCGCGCCAGGACTACACTCACTAAAGGTATCTATCTACCCACAACAACCCATAACCAACTCATATACCACACAACAACATAAACAGAGTATACAATATTCAAATAAAAAATAAAGAAAAACAATTGATTTTAGTTAAAATGCTTTTATTGTGCTATGGCTGGAAATGTAATTGTAGTAAAATATGTTAGTTAATAAATTATACTATTTTATTTATTTATTTGGTTAACCAACTGTTTACAAACTTATAAAATTAACCAACTTACTTATAATTATACCAATGTAAAACTTAAAAAAAAATACACAGAATACACTTTATTGTATGCCAAAGTTGTAACACAACTCTTATACACAATTTTCTAGAAGTGGAGATATATTTGACTCTATATTCGAATCAATGGTTCTTTAGCCAATTTGGGCCCAGTAGGTGGCCACATTAATAGTAGTATCAGCGACCTTCATTAAGTTCTCAACAAAAGTGCATGTCTATAGGCAGTCTATAGCATCTGGATCATGTTCTGGACAGGAGCGCAGCACAAAATTGTGACAGTTCTTAGATGAGTTTCTAATAAAATATGTTAAACTTATAGGTTCCCCAGGAACATCGTACTGGCAGCCGATGGTTGCCCGTCAGTTCCTTCGGCAATCACCGTTCGGGCGGGTAGCCCAGCCTCCACGACTGCTGACGCAGGCGTCGTCAGCGAGCCTGCAGCCGGCAGTGGCGACGCGGAAACGTAGTCCACCACCGCGACGGACCACGTCGTTCAGGCGTGGGCGAGAGGTGAAGTTCGCGGAGATGACGATAGCCGCGGAGCCGGCCGTGTGACGCGGGCCGCGGCTCCAGCCCGAGCTGGTGCCGCTCGTCTCGCCACAAACCTTCTCGCCCTCCCACACGTCGATCTTGCCGTCTCTCAAGACACCCTGACCGTTAGCCGAGCGAACGGACTCGCCTCGTACCACTGATTTCTAGCCTTTGTCGTTCACTGTGAACTCAACTACCCAGTGTCCTTGCAAACAAGTGCTATATTTTATAACAAAATACATTGAACGTCTTAAAGTAAGTGAAATGCGAAAGATTACGACTTTTCGTTAGTGTTTTCGATTCGTTCACAGAAAGAGCTTCCTGTTATAAAATACTCGATGTAATTTATTTTGTTACTTGTATAACGTTTTCTCGTTCGCTCTAAAAGACTCGCACGGTGGAACTATTAAAAGTCTGCTACGGTGGCACTGATCTAGCAAGTGAAATCTTAGTATAAGTCGAGTATGATAATTTTAATGAGTGCCGGTGTAATACTGTAATTATTGTGTGAGAAAGTAGTACATCGCCGATGTACCTATCAGCTGTACGCGTCACAATGTAAGTGATCTACTAACGCTCAAGTACCTAACCAAAAGAACAGAGTCAAAAAAGGCTGCTTTGTATGAATTTCTTGGCACAAATCATATAGCGGCAAAATAAACACCAAATAATTATGATTCTAATATGAATTTAATTGAGTAGGAATGATTCCGCTAAAATGTGTAAGCATATTACGAATCTCCATACAAAACTGCCAAACGGATAATTGGGCTAAGTATAGGAAAATTGCGAGTTAAAAATATTATGATTCATCTAAAGCGGCCTTTTTAGACCCCAGTACGCTGATGTAAATTTTTTTATAAATAGAAAATAATGCGAACAGAGCTATATAGTTCCATAAACTGATAGAATAATGGAATTGCAATTATACCTAATTTTTTAATTAGCAATTGATAATTCAAATGTGGAATTCTAAAAGTATTTTAATGTTAAAGTAATTAATTGTTTATTAGTGATAAGATGTGTTAAATTCGTGATAAACTAAATTAAAGTTACTGCGCGAGTTATTAAGAAATATTAATCAGCAAAATCCTGCATATTTTCGAGTTCTGTGTTCTGTGACGGATGAAATTCTGGTTTAAACTAAAGCGTCGTTTAATTATTTCCGAAGAAAACGTCAATAGGTTGTTAATGTACCTGTCGTGTAGTTAAGTACAGGCGGCAAAGTTCCAGTGATGAGTTAGTTTTGCCATAAGTTACAATGTTTTGTGGTATCGACTTACTTTATACTGTTTAACTAACATTTAGGACATGAGGACAACCCAGGCTTTACTTGCAATATTAAATAAAAATACCTTTTTTAACACCTTCTAAATGATTTCATAAAAATAATAATAGAATCGACTCGTTTAAGTACACCAAAACGGAATTCATAGATATTATAACTTTAAGAACTGTTCTAATGTTCAAATTGCACATTTGGAATATCTCACAAAGAAAATATTCAAATTCATCTAAATGCTAAGAGCTGAGCTTTTAGTAAATGTATTTACTCATGTAATGTAAGCATCATGGGGACTCATAATCGTTATCTCTACCTAAATAAGTGTCATAATACACCTGAATAGAGAAAGATTCAAACATCATAGACTGGGGCTAAAGGATAGCTCTGACGAAATTATGGGATGTATTCTACAGGTAACAAGTAAAGAGGTCCTTTTATACGCTGGATCACATTCTCAATACATCCACAACTTAGTCATGTGATGTTTGAATCAGGATCATAGAAACATAATTATTCACCTCGATGTTTAGTTGATGTTGTTGCTTCACTATACGTGTACGGTGTCAGACTAGATGAGCAAGTAGTTCGGTACTTACTGTACTAAAATTCGTCGGAATAATACTGTCGACGATACATACGTAATTTAAGAGACCGTACAACGAGGATCAAGTCATCACTGTTCACTATTAGATAGGTTAACTTAATTCAATGAGTGGTACGCGCTCTCATTTTGATAGACTACGGCAACAAGAGAGAACTTCTAATTAATAAGGTGTAACAAAATAGATTTGTAACCATACTTTTCTGATATTAATATTGCAGAGTATTTTTACGTTTTGTAACGTATTTAAAATTGGCATTGGCTTATAAAAGCGACTGTGTCAAGATAAGAAATTAATGTTTTCATTGTAATTTTATTACGAAAATGAGTATTTTCACGTCATGAATGTGTTCTGTTTTGAATAAGCAGGGTCACTTATTTATAATTTAAGTATAAAATTATTATTTCTATCGAGACTTCCAACATTCTGAAAACTTCCATTTTCATTATGATCGACTAATATAATGTGTTGGCCCAAACATTATTGGACAAATGCTTCCCTTTTGAGTCTTCCACTGTTTAACTGTTGCCATCTTTGGCCTCTTCAGATGAAGGGACTCCTATTCTAGAAAAGAATTCTGCATGAAAGCCTTTTCTGTAAATCCCATCACTATAAACACCATCATTATATCCTGATTGTACGGTGTCTGTCACGAATACATATCGTTCTTCGTCTTGTCTCGTCTTGTTAGTTCTTCTCTAATGGTGTAGTATTGTTCTCGGTGGGCTAATTTTTTAAAGCAGTAGTTTATACGAACAGACTTCAGATGCATTAAGTAGATAGGTATTCACACCACATCGTCACCGTCATCATAGCCGTAAAACGCTTTGTTAACGACTTAACTAGTGGCAACTGGCGGTCAGAGAATGGTGTGATATTAATCTATGAAATACCGAAGATAATTAACTTATAAGTTAACGTTTTCTACGCTTACGAGATTGGCATAAATGTCACATCGTTCTCTACGTTCCTTGCAAATTACAAAAATGTTGGCCTTGCTCTTATGGTGTAATAAAATAACATTATAAAAGGCTAGTGAAATTTTGATAACTAAATACCAACTAGACTTGAAATTATAAATTGATAAGATAAATCATTATGACATTAATTATGTATTAACTAACATAAAACTCACAGTGTATTTCACGTGCAGACGCTTTTTGAATTTGTGTGTCATTTGTTACTGATAAGGATTGGGTATATCACATGCTTAAGACGACTTCGGAGCAAGTGACTTGATGTTATCACAGGAATTGAAACTGGACAACCCGTTAGAGCTGTTGTAGCGTCAGCCAAATGTTTATTTGTCCAATAACGATTAATTTGTCCTGAAATTTATTAAACCAACTGCTGGTTCTTCAGGAGAAATCTAATTCTAAAAAGATTTTTCCACTTTTAACATATTTTGTGTTTCAAATATAATCAAGTCTAAGTTTGTATGTTTAGTATCGTGTATTTAGCAGCTTAAAATATATGCAACGCCCTGCAATATGGTAATGTAATCGCTTAACTGTATTTATTTGTAAGTGTCACTAGCATGTCACTAGTGTGATAATGTAATTTATTGTCAAAGCTACTTATATTTGTAAAAAACGGGAGCAAGTTCTTAATAATTTAACGCTTTTGTATTTGAACTATTGTTTCACAAGTTGGCATAGGTATTACATCTGTGGCTGTTAGGAGAAAATATTATATAATTTGTCTATTATGTACAAACAACAAAATAATGTCAATATCCATACCTATAAGTTACTCACTTGTCTTAAGGGAATGAAATTGTGTGTGTGTGTTAATTATTATAGGTAATAAATGTGATCAAGCACTTATGTACAAAGTTAAAACAATGCAATGCAATAAATAATCCAAGGTGTTTCTTAAAGTCTACACTAACATAAAATTAGGACATGAGATAGGCCCGATTTCTTCCAATATATCAATCACCACTGAACTTTTTGAAACACATTCATTTTTAAGTAACTACGTCTAAAATAATGTTGTATATTCTTCAGTATAACTAGAAACAAGTAGGCAGTTACGATGTGATACTAATCGACATAATATTCATAGACTTGTGAAAGGCGCGACTCGGAGTATGCGCACGCGCAGTCATTGTTTTAGAAGTTTTAGTTCCATTCTACTGTGCAGCAAATAAAAGCAATAGTTGATAGTGATAATGAGAACTTAAAAGCTATTTTATCTATGTGTGTTGTTACATAGTGTGTATGTTGTATCTGCTGAACTAAAACAATGATCGGTAGCGACACTTGGCAAGGCGCCTCTGTGATACAGATTAGATATTAGAATAGGAGTCGTCGGTTCATATTCATGTACTCGCAATCTGATGTTGTTCTCGATATGGGTTGCCTCCTGCGTATCGTCATACATGACATTACAGTTATTGATTATATTATTGTATTTATTCACTTTATTAACATGTTTATTATGTCTTTAATAAAACAATTGCTTATTACATCGTTTTATTTTAGTGACAATTAATTTTACTTAAGGGGCCTTACTTAAAAAAAATAACCGTGTGATTAGTTAAGATTTTTGAAGAATTAATGGATTCCTAAATCCAATAATCGATATGTAAACTAAGCATATCCTGTTAGCGAGCTATATAAACACACATTAGGGTGTGACCCATAGAAGGGCAGTCTGTCAATAAAATATGCTGTGTTATTTTTAGTGTGCGTGTCATTTGAAGTTTTCATTGGATTTACAATAGACAAAACTGTTCTACAGAATTATAGGTACAAGGTAAGTGTAATAGCAAGCAGCACATTAGAAGCGGTATGAATTAAATGCAGCTCACAAATTGAAATTTAAAACCTAAAGTCCTCTCAAACAAGCAACAAAATGTTTTATCATCATTATCATCTTACTGCCTTTGTCCCATGTCAGTCGGCGTAATTAGTTTCCTTCTTCGAAATGCTTTGTCTAGTGCCATGCTTTTATTCACCCTCTTTTCTTTCATATTCCATATAAAATTCACCCATCTTTTCTCCGTTCTTCCTCTCTCTCTCTCTCCATCCATATATACCTACATTTTTATTCATGACTCCTCTAGTCACATGCCTTTCATTTAATATTGTTTCGGTTTGCTTCTTTTTTCGGTAACAAGAGCTCATTAAACCAAAACGGCGACAAAACAGCGCTATGTGTAGCCCCATCGCGTGTGCCACGCTGTTTACATTACCGCACCACAATCAGTTGGTAAATAGAGGGGCAACACGCCGTAATCATTGCCACAACAAGCACAGGTAAATGAGACCGCATTAGTTCCCTTCGAGCGGCGCAATCATCAAGACGTGTTTCATTCAAAATGTGTTTACAAGTTGACTTTTAGACGAACGATGACCTCTGCCCGTTACGTCATACAGACAACACATTCGACTTAACGTACATGATATTGTTTAAAATGGTAATCAATGCGCGAGCACTGATAATGAGCTGATAACTCAGTAGTGTGGCGAAGGCAAGGCACCGCGCCGGCCCACGACATGAATCTTTTTTAGTTATAACTAGAAAATCGTTTTAACATATTATAAATTTATTTTAAAATAGCCACTATGTCGTTCCTTATGAGAAAGTGTATCGTGAACGTAATGAATTTGAACAGATGTAGCTCTGTGTGTGTTTTGATGCAAACTGTAAGTAAAACAAACATGTTATTTGGGTGTTTTGAGTGTGATTTACGTATTCTCCGCCAAGAAACATGGTAGGCTATGTTTTAATCCAGGTTTCTATCTGTGTGCAAAAATTCATTCAAATTCCTTTACCCGTTTTTGCGTGATTGAAGCACAAACATACAAACTTTCGCATTTATAATATTATAGTAGGATTCAATCAATCATTAACTGTCAGTAAATTAACTTAGAATTTGCATCAGTTACTAAAACGGGTTATGAAGGTCAATGCCAAAGTAGAATTAATCCTAACTGTTATCACCGGTATTTGTTTCGAGCCACTACATTATGTAGGTAATCGGAGTGATTACCTAGTAATACTATATGGCACTTTTGAAATAATCAGTGCCACACAAAAATCAGAACCAAGTTTCTTCATAGTAATAAGATAAGAAAATTATAAAAAAAGAAGCAAAGCTTATCAACTAATTGTAAAATAACAGTGGGAGGCGTTTTATAAAGATAAGCCTCAAGGTGATATTGGGTTCGCGAAAGTAAACAAGATACAAAATTGCAGGAGAAAATTGACTAGATTGATAAAATCGATAATATCGACATAGGTATGAAGAGGTGAATATTATGTATAATGTTGAGAACCTTTTCAATGCAGTAGACGAGAAAAAAATGTAAAATGAGAAGCCACATGCAGTAGAACAGATGGTAATGAGGCAGAACGGAACTGTCGCACATTTCCGGTTCGCTTCATTAGTTTCTTTTCAACGAAGAATATAGGTACCTACTATGCTTAATCAAGTTTTTGTCTATTCCTTATTTTATTATAAGCCTTTTTAATGTCTAATTCACTGCTAAAAATCATGTCTTATGATTCAGTCCTGTGAGACCGTAACTCTTACTTATAAAAACACGTATGTTTAGGTAAACAGCTGTTTTATTTCAAACTAGCTTCAGCCAGTGGCAGCGTCAGAATTTATTCTAAGGGAACGTACTCTCGGGATAAAATGTATCCTATTGTCCTTCTCTAAGATCTGATCTATATCTAAGTATACCAAAATCATAGAAAATTGGTCCAAATTTAGGCGTGAAAAAGTAACAGGCAAACAGTTCGCGGCTCCGTCCTATTGTACGTAGTTCTTCCCTTCTTTATGTTTTTCTGATGTAGGCTTTTTTACTGTAAAGTTCCATCAAAACCCGTTCTGAAGTTTCTCTATCTATCGATCCTCACGAACATTCATATTAATTGGTAGTATAGTAAATAGAATTACTATGGACTTGAATGCTTCTAGATGTCTAAATTATATTTTCAGGGGAAACATCGATCACAATATTCAACAAGTAATATCCACAAACGCAGTATATTGTTGTCTGAAGTGCATCTTCGACACAGGAAGTTTCACACAAGTCAAATAGTCAACAAAGTCGTTGCTTTCAAACTATCGGACATCGGCGAAGGCATACGAGAAGTAGTAATAAAGGAATGGTAAGACCCCAATAACCTTTTCTTTGTTTCCTAAGTTTTATGTCCCATTTTGTGTCATTTTATGTCCTCTTTTATGACACATGTAAATACCGTAATCATTTAAACTTGGAAAATAAGCTAGGCTACGGTCAATGCTTCCAGTCAGTCATTGATAGACTTAAAGATACACTCACAAAGTTATTTAGTTTAGTATAATTTACTAATGTTATCTTACAAGATGGTCATGAAGCGTATGATAAAACAGTTATGTTTTTGTACATAACAAAGACTGTTTTGTTTTAGAAATTACTAATTAATTGTTCGTCGTTTATAACAAACAAACTCTCTCAATAATAAATACCTACACGTCAAATTGGATAAAACGCGAGCCTTTCAAAGATAAAAAAAAAATTCCATCTCTTTACTGACTATTATAGAATATTGAAACGTCTTCAGCAAGTTTTTGACGATTAATTTCCATCGTAGCCATAAGCAATAAGAAGTTAGGTATTGTTTTTTTAAGTATTCAGAAACCCATAAACAAAAGCACTATCAGATACGATGAAGATAGGTACAGTTCTTCTTTCGAGCGGCCTTTGTTATTGCTAAAGCAAACGCTAGAAGTAAAAAATTAAAGTGATACCCTGTTTTTGTGTACAAGAAGATAATCCAGCATATTAATAAATAGTCTCCAATTCCAGGTTCGTCAAAGTAGGTGACAAGGTGCAGCAATTTGACAATATCTGCGAAGTACAGAGCGACAAGGCAGCAGTCACGATCACCAGTCGATATGATGGGGTGGTCACTAAACTGTACCACGAAGTTGACACCACCGCACTGGTTGGGCAACCACTTGTTGATATCGAAGTGCAGGGAGGGGCTGATGAAAGTGAGTTGGAATTTTCAGTGGTGAATATTTTATTGAAAAAGCTTTGAGCGCGATACAAGGGAATGTACTAAGAACTGAGGAAGTATAAGTCAATCATTTCATGAATAAAAATTACGTTCGAGACCAATTCCTATAAAGATCCAAGGCATGAGTATCCCAAAACAGATCTGTTCTCCATTCAGTCCAACAGCAACCTTGAGGAACAAGATTAGTCAAAATTACCAAAAAGTAAATTAAAATAATATTTAATTTCAGGCGCATCTTCAACGACTGATGAAAAACAAGCCACAGCTATTAAACATGAACCAGTAGTTGACAAAGGCCAGAAAATAAAAGTATTGACCACCCCTTCCGTCAGGAGGATAGCTGCACAATTCAAAGTTAGTTGGAATGATCGGTTTACAATGCCTTCACCACAGATAAAATGATAATAATCATTATGTTGTAATGCACTGCATCACATAGTATTCCTTTGTATCCTAAACTATTAGGCGTTTAGGTTATACGTTTCCATATTTATCTTAACAAGTCCAAAATACTGCTAGACTTACCGAAGAACTTTCTCAGCAAGAAAAAGTGCTATGGGCAAGAAAAAACCAAGGTCCATTAATCAATTTCCCCTTTTACCTTTTATTGTTTTATCTTCACATAATTTATTTTTCCCTTTTTATTTACCTATGTTTCATTACTTCCTTTCCTTTAAGGTAGACTTAAGCACCGTGAAAGCCACTGGGAGGAATGGAAGAGTTCTCAAGGAGGACATGCTGGCTCATTTGAATATCGACGCAAATGCTTCTAATGAAGTACCAGATCTATCAAGTGTGAATGCAATGTCAATACCTCTGGTACAAGCACAAGCAAAAATGGAAGTGTTATTGGAAGATCGAGTAGTGCCTGTATCTGGTTTTACCAAAGCTATGGTGAAATCAATGACTGAAGCAATGGTAAGAAATGGAAAGATTAAATAATAACACACATCAGGTTCAAAGCAAGAGCTTAATAATCAGCCTTTAAACGTTCCCACTGGTTGGATACTGGCCACGCTCGGTACGTTATCCACCACGCGGGCCCAGTGCGGGTTGGTGGATGTTACATGTCTTCAATTTTTTAGTTCTAGGACATACCGGTTTCCTCACGATGGTTTCCTTCACCGTTTTGAGAGCAGTGGTGATGAAATAATTTACACGTGGGTTCGAACCCAGGCAGACACTTTATTTTACGTAAATTATTTAAAAGCAAAAAATTAAAAACATGAATCCTTTGCAGAAAATACCTCACTTCGGATATAGCGACGAATATGATGTGACGAAACTAGTTGAATCCCGCGCGTCACTGAAGAAATTAGCAGAAGCAAAAGGTGTGAAATTGACATACATGCCAATCATCATAAAAGCCACCTCACTAGGTCTGGAACAACTTCCAGTACTTAACAGTAGTCTGGACAGCGCTTGTGAACGTCTTACTTATAAAGCAAGTCACAATATTGGAGTTGCGATGGATACGCCTAACGGATTAATCGTTCCTGTTATAAAGGTAAAGGACTCTAATATACGAAAATATTGAATACCTTAAGAAACCATATCTATAATTTGCCCGATGGATGGTGCCTATTTGAGGCTGGCTTCGGATTGGCACTTTCCATCAGCCACGATATCTAGTAGATATTTGAACAAACCAACCACGTCTTATTGTATTGAATACATCTGTAAGGTAGTAATATAATTTTCTTTTATGTTCCAGAACGTACAAACCAAAACGATTCTAGAAATTGCCCGTGAGCTAAACTCACTTCAAGAAAAGGGATTAAAGGGACAACTGGGACTAAGCGAATTGACTGGGGGAACATTTACTTTATCAAACATTGGCATTGTGAGTAATTAGCTGATACTTTTCGTAATACTCCTAGAAACAAGTAGTGAGTGGATGTGGACGAAGTGTGTGTTAGAAATGATATGCATAAAGCGTTGACTACTGAGATGACGTCTCCTCTTTTTCTATATATATAACAAAGTCGGGTTAGGTACTGTAGGACCCCAAGGCACCTTTACAGCCTGCAGGGATCCTGGGACGTTCTTCGTATCTCCGGGGGATGTCACGTAGCTTGGCGACTGCGAGAGAACTGTACGAAAAGTTATCTGACCACGGGCGAATAAGAGAAAGAGCTGAGGGCGATTTCAATTGTCTATATTAATTAGGCAAAACGATAAAATTGGCATAACTTGCCAGGGCTAAACTTCTTTCTATCTGACATACAAAAAAATGTGTCACCTACTCTTCTATATTCAAACGGCTCTCCAATCTCTCTCGAACATTCTAATCAACCAGTTAAAGCTGGTACACACCCGCTAATATTAAGCTGTGTCTACAATCGTCACAGTACCTACACCTATAGCTCTAGCACGGCTGGACCGATTTTTATGACCTTTGCTTTAATAGATTTTTCTCCGCCCCAAATAGCACAAAATAAGTATTAAAACATGGACAAAATTAAAAAAAAAAATTACGAAGAAAATGCATATCTATTGAACAACTTTTTTGATGATAACTCGAATTAACACAACGTTTATTGATTCTGAGGCGGTACGAAGTTTGTCGGGTCAGCTAGTAGAAAACTAAAGAAGACCTGTTGCACAGATTCTTATTATATTGGGATAATATTAAAATAATGATGATTATTTCTAAATGAAGTCCTTTATTTCTGAAAATGAAGTCTTCCAACGCTAATGTATATTTTTGAATGTTTCAGATTGGAGGAACTTATACTAAACCTATTATATTACCACCGCAAGTAGCAATTGGTGCTCTAGGAAAAATACAGGTAATTACCAGAGTATTAACTACAAGATCTACCTACTATCTTTAAGGCCCCTGTGTAAGCTGTAATTATGGTAGTCAAAGATAGATAAATATTCCCATTGTATTCTTCGGAAAATAGGCTTTGAGTACTTAATTAGGATTGCAGTTAAGATGTCTATACTATGCCTAATGCCAATCCAGTTCAGTTACCTTTTATTATACACGTAGGGCAAGGTAGGAAGCACCATGCATCTTGATGTCTACATTAAGCCACCATGTTACGAGTTACAATAAAGATTTCCTTATTTTCCCATGCAGGTACTACCTAGGTTTGACGCTGAAGGCAACTTGAGGAAGGCCCACATGCTGACCGTGAGTTTTTCAGCAGACCACAGGGTCATCGACGGAGTAACTATGGCGCATTTCTCTAACCACTTGAAAAAATACCTTGAAAATCCATACACTTTGCTTTTGGACTTATAGAACGAATACATTTCATGTTATTTTTTGTTTAAATGGATGCAGGACATATTTTTAAACACCAGGGCTTGAATAAAAGACTTGTTTTAAAAATACGCCCTGTACGCAGATTTTAAAGTATTTTTTTATTAAATAAAAGCGTGATTTGTTATTGTATAGTTTTATTGTTACCGTAACACATTTTGACACAATACAAGTTCTAACAGTAATATTTTTTGCTATATCTAACACCGGTAGACAGCAGTCAAAGCATACCATATAAGTTCTGTGTTTAAAGTCTTAAGTAATGCAAACAATACAATGTTCTAGGAAATTTTTGGACCCGGTGGTCAAAGGGGTTCTGTGTATACGCACAAGACATAGTTACTTTGCTTTTTTTCGATTCTAAGTCAAACTCTAATTTCTAGTAATTATGTATTGTGGTCAAACGAATATTTTTTCGGCCTGATATATTTAATGTCTTATAAAATTAATAAACTCACGCGGAAAAAATATCTTCAAAACTAATCCTTCTTCAAAGGGGTCTTCGTAGGCCATATGAGTGCCTCAATTATAAACCCAAGATTTTTTAAATCACAACGTCAAAAAGTTTTAAATCAACTCATCGTCGCAGCACTTCGAAGCGGGTCACTTTAAAGTAAGCTATTGTCCATTCTGGGATACTGTTTGGCGTATATTCTCGATGAAATCTTGCAAATATCTCGGTAAATATCAAAGCGTCTATACTATTAATAGGCGCCCATTTTAATGCCAAAAATGCCATATCCACATCACAATACTTCTTATCTGCAAAAACATAAAATTTTATAAAGCGGCCTCATTGACGTCCTTATCTATCTTGAGGGAAGTAGGTACATAGGTATATATGTTGGAATTAGAGTAATATTATAGTTTCGAAAACTAAAAATACGATTAGAGTGACGTCATTTAATTTTTTGGTGTTCTTTTCAGCAAACCCTTTCATTTGATACCCACATCATGGGAATGCATAAAAAAAAATAGTCCACAATCTTTGAGAGTCCGACATATCTTAGCTAACTATACATTGTCATCCAAACTAAACATGTAAGCACCTATGCAACATTTCAGCTCAATCGGAAACTGGGAAGTGGGTCAAAGAACAATGGCAGCTTCCCATGCATTGTTGTAGCTGAGATTAAATTCTTACGTCTTTAAATGAAAAATATCTTGTTTTACTCGGCGTCATCTTCTGAATTAGTTTGTGCAAGAATTTTTATGCGAGAAGGCCGAGACTAAAAGATATTCAATCATAAACTTTTGTAGGTTATGTCTTTAAGTGACCTTTAATAATGTGTCTATTAAGTATTATTATTCAATTTCGAGGAAGTAAAAGGGTTTTATCGCATTAGTATTTTCCTTACCTATTTTCAGTATAATGTCTTGTAAATATATTGTAAACTAGGCGTTAGGCGTGAAAACGTAACAAGGAAACTAACTTTCGCATATAATATTAGTTAGGAAGTTAGGATTAGGATGTTAGGTAAGCCCAGTGGTTTTATCCTTTGCTATAATAGGTATTTATAACAGGTCTTTTGGCTGCCAGTCACTGTCGGCATTATTTCAGGTATTGATGCAATAGGATTATACCTGGGAGTCTTTAAGTCAAGAGTGAAAAGTTACTTCTAGGCAAGCGGCTCCATCTTCGACCACATCATCGCTTACCATCAGGTGAGATAGTGGTCAAACGCGTGCCTATCAACAATAAAAAAAAAACTATTCCAGGATTTTATAAATACTTGCTAAGTTTTAGCGGGGAATATGTAAGTTGATAAGAACCAATGAAACAAGTTTCTTTTTGTATCAATATTTATTCGTCCTCATAATCTCTTTTAAATTTCATCCAAAAATTCTGCAGGTGCGCAGATATTTGCCTGATGTCTGGCCCATCCTAAATACCAGACTAGCGTCATTACATGAGCGCAACATCTTACTGTGCGCCGGCCAACTAAACAATTGCAGCAGTACTCACTGATTCCTGTACGGCCAGGAATATTATTCGCTATTAAAATATATACATAATATTGCTTCCTGGTTATGTGACGTGACTTTATTTTGCCTCTTATTAGTGTTGTCTCGCCAGTGCCTCTAAGATTATATTCAGGGGAATCGATGCGTTCACTGGAAACTTCAATTCTGTACCCGCCGTGGAAACGTACATGCTCGCCATAATATGAGCGCGCTTGTCTTATGTGGTACGTTCCCAGGGCGAACAGTATAGTATAGTATAGGGACTCCGTTGTCCGCACTTAGACTCTCATTTGGTCCGTTGTGCGTGGTGGATCCTGGCTAATTCAGCCAGCCTAACTCCGCCCAGAAGCACAGAATCATCCTGGGAGATTCACAGGCTTCGCGGAGCGACCTCACTGTTCCGAGGATTTGTGCACGTTGGGTAGCCACGGCCACACAATCCAGGATGACGTGGGCGACTGATTCTTCAGCGTCAAAGCAGCCTCTACAGAGAGAGCTGTCCGTGGCACCTAGGTTGAAGAGATGTTTATTCAAGAGGCAATGGCCCGTGATTGTCCCTATTATTATTCTAAGGTTGGCTCTACTGAGACTGAGCAGTTTTTTGGTTAGTCGTGGGTGTAAGCTTGGCATGGACATTCGCGACTGCCTGCAATCTGTTGCCCGTGACCATCTGTTATTGTGTAGTTCCGTGGTTCTTTGGCGGATCCATGCACGAAATTGCGAGAAAGGTAGCGAAAAACATTTACATTATTTAAAAACACTATCATCTATTTCTTGCACATTTTCAAAATCTAAAGTTGGATGGAATGCATTCACAAAAGAAAATACATGCTGTACCTGCTGAGCAGTAAATGTTTCCATGCTGTTTTCAGAATGGAATAGTGTCTCCCATGAATTATTCATTAAGTGTTCTGAGCAAATTCGAGCTAGGCTTGGCAAGTAATAGTTATGATTGCTTAGGACAATTTTGCACGTAAATTATCCGATATACTAAGCAGTGTGGTACTAGTACAATTTGAATAAATACAATGATGGTTAGCATTGGCTGCTCGTCTGTAGTCCGGTAAAACTATTATTTGAACATCTGCCTGACGATCAAGCCTTGGTTCAGAGGGATTGGATCCAGATGGCTGATCATCCTGTTGAGATTCCTCTGGTACTGGTTGAGAACTACTAAGGAATCTATTTTCATCAGTGATGTTACCACGACGTGCTTCTCTTTGAGTGCGTAACCAACAAGGATGACACACGCGATCAGATACTGTTATCTGAAAATAAAGAAAAGAAAATTAATAAGCCTATCGTTTTAAGCCCCTATGCAGTTGCTGCTATAGAAACTTCAAATTGGAGTTCCCTGGTAAAATAATTTAGGAGACTATATGTAGTGACCCTATTAATTATTATGTTTATAATGACATATTTTATTAATGCATGCATATAACTTTTAAACATGTTGTAGAGAATGTAATTTAGTTTACCTGTCGTGGTGCTAGTCTGCTCTCTAGAATATTTATCATAGACTGCTGTAGTTCCGAAGGGTTGTCTCTCAGTATTTTGTCACTTTGTCTACGTAGAATAGAAGTGCCACATAAAAGACACATTAGTGTGGCCTTGCTGATTTGATCCAGCTTGTTGGTTATCATTGCTTGATACTTCTTGTTGCAACTCATGATTGACACTAAATATCGCAAGATCTCTGCATGCTTCGCAAACATAGTCATCTTCAGTAATCTGAAACAAATTGAAAATATTGCTATCTGGAATAGATCCCTGTCAGAGCCTTCTAATAACACAGAACTAATATTATTGTATATATCTTGTATTCATACAAATAACCAGTTCTGTGTCAACATGTTTCTACAAATTGAACAAAATATATGTGTTGTGGCTAAGTGTTGTGGTATCTAAATGTTAACTGTAAATACAGGTCCATAATTAAGAACGGCTACTTACGATTCGGGGATATACCCAGCTACAGAGTAATGTGGTAACTCTAGTATCAAGTTCCAAGGCATAATATCGGCGCAGTGTATTGACGCATATATTGCAATTGATACACAGAATTCGTGTCGGTCTGCCACGACGAGCTTCCATCTTAGTGGTACCCAACAAACGAGTTCACTAATAACTGATCCAAACAATGAGGCAAGATCGGTGTCCAGTAGAGAAAAGCACAATGTCACACAGGGAAAATCTCGAAGTCCTTATACACGCACGGGTCACACAGGGTAATATTAGAGTCCATAAGCAGTCCAGGTCGAGTGAATATTAAAGAAAACGGAAAAGCAATCGAGAGCAATACACCACAAAGCACAAAGCGCAAGCGTCTGTGATAGTAGGGGAGCCCAATAAGGGATTTGGGATTTACTCGAGCGCGACTGATGAATATGGGGGATACCTTGCATCCTGATGAGTACCTCTACCATATTATATAAGCCCTTTATATAGGATCGTGCGTCTTGGGTAGACCATCAGAAATACTGAAGTGCTTCAGATTATTATATAGGTAAGGTGGGTTCATTAGATTAGCTAAAAAGTGTACACTTGTAAATCTGACGATTTGAGCATAACGTAAGGGAGTTGGGGAGGGGGGGGGGGTTATAAAGTTGCAAAAAAAAAACGATGTATTATTCTTGAGCGCGGTTGATTTTATAAAAAATATTATTATTTTTAAAATTCCTGTTTAGCATCATGGGCTCCCTTACTATGACAGTGTGACTGACAACAGCCAATCAACAGTCGATGTAGAAACCAGCCAGCTATATTTTTCAGATTTGGGATACTCGTCTTTTTGCCCATAAATAATTGTATTGTTAATTCATTTTCTCCGTTTATTAATAATATTTGACAATTTGACGACATGGTAGGCGCAGTGGTTGAGCGTTCGGCTGCTGCGCTGCGAGTCGCGGGTTTGATTCCCGAACGGAAAAAATATTTATATGACCTACAGATAGTTGTTACGGGTTTGGGTGTCTTGTGTATGTGAGTTTACATGTTTGTGAACGCACCCACGATACAGGAGCAATTCCTAGTGTGGGCAACGTTTTTTTTAAATAAAAAATAAATAAATATTACACCAAAACTGATAAAAAAACGATATTACACAAATACAGTGATGTTGTACATACTGTCACTTGACCGAATAAATATATAATGGCAACACTAAACTAATAAAAGCCAACGAAAAAAATCAAATAACTTTCCATTTAAAATATTATTTTTATTCGGCCTTAACATGTTAATGTGATACTTTGAAAAAACGTAGAAAATTAATAGAATTTCTTTCGTATATGAGTCACTTTTAGACGCTGAAATTTTACTCAGCTAAGATTTCGCCATTGTTCTTTAACTCCTAGGATTTTTTCACACAGTTACAGGTGAAGCTAATAGAAACGTGTTAAAATGGAAAACCATTCAATTACACCTCAGATAATAAGTTGAATTAAATTCGTGTTTTCGATTTCGGCGGTAACCCGTCTCCTGTCCCTTAGATCTTCGTTAGTTATTGAGAATTTATTAAAAGGATTTACATTTATAAAGTTCCTGAACGATGAGGTCGCACAGCCTTAAGGCCCTACTAACGGTCCAGTGGCGCCCTCATTGAATAAATAATCGTAGCATAGCTCAGAATGTTTCGTAAAAGTTTCTTAAGGCAAAAGTACCAAAAACGGCCGTATCTGACACTTTTGCCTAATAATTTGGATACGAAATATTTTGAGACCTGTTTTAACAACGTAAAAATGCTTTATCCTCTTTGTAACAAACGTGACGTTGGATTTTTTAATATTTATTTTCTGTGCTATGCTACGATTTTTTATTCAATGAGGGCGCCACTGGACCGTTAGTAGACCCTTAAGAACTGATCATAATTTATGACTATTGAAAAGACCGCCCATTGCATCGTAACACTTATCTCGATACATATTCTAATGTAATTCTCACCATTATTTATTGTGCCTATCTAAACTCGTCGATATAACTCGAGATTTTTAATTTATACAATGAAATGTTATTGTCAAAGTAACGAGTCAGGAGTTGCTAACAGTTTTGTATCCATCCTTAATGAAATAAAAAGTTTTAATTTAACCGAAAGAAAAAAAAATGCGTTCTCACACAACATTTAATTAAAACGAAAAATAATAACACATAGCAAAAAAAACATTATTGTGCCAATAGAGCCTTAGCTCAGCATAATTTCAGGTGGCAACACTTGGTATTAGGTACCATCTTTTTTTTTTGGGGTGGGAAATCATCAGATGACTTCTCCCGCTCAGGGTGCAGCGGGACGATATGGAGAGAGCGACTGTCGCAACCCAGCACTGGGCACGCCATAATTGCGGCGGTAAGGCCCCTCTTTGAGGAGAGGCTGGAGAGGCGCCATGGCGTTCTCATCTTCCGCCTGACGCAGACGGTTATCACGCGATTTTGCGTAAAAAAACAGCGTCACTGCTGAGGAGAGTGAGGGACAGTCGAAACAGTATCCTAAAAACGGTAACGGAGAATGTCTGCTCCCCGATGATGAAACATTTTATGCAAATAATTATTGGTACTAACACAAGATAATAAGTTTATGTTATGTATTGCTAACACTATAAGGACTGCTGTCCGAAATAAACGAAATTTTATTTAATTTAATTAAAAAAAAATAACATATAAGCCCCGTCATCCTCTTTGTGTTTGGTTCCTCTTCGAACCTAACATGTCCGTATCGAGGTGCCCTAAGTCCCCGAGCTCCCTTCGCTGGCTCTTGGACCTAGTTGTCGGGGTCGAGTGGTCGTACCTACTACCTACCCTACCTACGATAAACTATCCAGATTTTAACAAAATAAGTGTTATTTGTCCTTCATTTTATACTTTTTCTTATCACCTCTAGACATTCTATACAATAACCAGGTTAGTGCACGAAGAGGTTATTAAATGTTGGCAACACCTACAAACATTGTTTACATTAAAAATCTAGAATTATATCGACGGGATTACAATTCTCCCCAAATATCTTTTAGGATGATCAAATTACTTATAAGTGGACACAATCTGTGTAACGATTACTTTAGCGAACGTGTGTATCTTATCTTGTTTTTCGATCACCGCGGTGACATAACAAACCAATAACCAATTAATGCTTATTACAAAACATTGTTGGTACGTGTCTCCACAGGTAGCAAAAATGTGTAGGTAGTGTAGACAGTGGTCTAGTACCTCACCTAACACAAACAACCATTGAACTAAGTCTAAATGGACAGCGAGACTAGAGCAAAAATTACAAAAAATGTGTCTAAAGTCAACCTATAAAGAATAATTCACGTTACACCGTGTCGCCACCGGGCCGTGCCCCGGCAGGGGCACGGTCATATTTTTTTGTATACATTTTTTATGAAGCGATTCATGCTAGACCGTGCCCCGGGCGGGAAACAATTGCCACCGAAATTTCGACGCCCGGTGGCGACACGGTGACAGCCCGGTGTAGCATGAATGACTAGCCCGGCAGGCGCACGGTGGACGTGCTCCGTCCGTGCCCCGGCCGGAGCACGGCCCGGTGGCGACACGGTGTAACGTGAATCATCCTTTAAGGATGTTACAAGTACATGCCGAGTTCTACTATCAGTGAACACTGGGCAAGGGTGCGTTATAAATCAGCATTTACGAGCACATTTAGCAGACGCAAGTTTCGCAACCAACTTAAAAGCAAATCTTCTGGAAGTATCTACCGATGGAATACTGCTCTTGGAATTAAATTCTATCAATTTGGAGACTTTATAGTTAAAAAGAAAATCAGAATACCCAACCCAGAATTAACTACAGATGCTTTGATTACGTTTGTGACTTCCTACTCGTGCGAGTTGACGTTTTTCTCAATGGCCCCAATAAAAAGGAAACTGAAAATTTGCCTATATTAAGAAAACGAAAATTGGTTAACAAACAACGGGCGCCAAACTTTACATATATATGAAAGTGACTAGTACGGTAGGTAGTGACGCTTCGCTACCGCACATTATGACCCCCTTGTCGATACTTCCCGACCCCCTTACCCCACCTTACCCAAACAATTCTGTCAGATAATATGTTACCTGGTTTCACAAAAACACATATTTTATTCATTTATCCGTCAGGACGTCCGCGTCTCCTTGAGGAGACGCGACAATAGGTTTTTTAATTGTGTCTGCTCATGAGGGGCTTGACATCAATCCTAGCTTTATAGCTATTGCTAGCTTTATGGTTATAGCTTTGTACCTAGTTACGGTGTGTTAATATTAAAACACCGTAACTAGGTACAATTAAAAGGAAACGTTATACATACCAGCTATCCTAATGAAATAAACCTTCCGAGGGGATGAAATCTGTATGTCATCGAGAGTGAGCGCTAGCAGGGACCGCTGTTTCTCTCCCCAGTTTCGGTCCAACTCGCGCATTAAACTTAACCGAGCTGGCTTCGTCAACAGTCCCTGCAACTCCTTCAGCTGACCCTTGCTTATAACATGTGTTATTCGCGAAATAGCCTGTAACGTACGCGTCAGCATTGTTGATATATGAGTATACATGTACATATATAGAACAGAGAAAGGAGGTGACATATGATGTACGTGACTACCACAGGACCACCATCGCCAATCGCTTCCATATTTGGTAAATAATTAGTATTCAATTGGTACTAATTAGTACTCCAACAACAGAATTGGTACCTTAGCAGTTTTCGAGAAAATCGACTTTGAAGGTGGTCACGTTCCGTTCAGCAGGACCACCATGAGCGCCGAAAAAGGGGGCATGCTACAGCTATTCTAAGTATACAAATAATTAGTACCCTTTTATGCGATTCATTTCGTAATAAAACCAGAACTGAAACATTTGTATTTACCGAGAAATCAACGATGATTACGATTTAGTTAAAATCACATTGTTCAAGGCTTACTGCCAAACATTTTACACCTGCAGCCTTTGGGCGAATCATACCCAAAAAGCAGATAATGCCCTGCGAATACAATATAATAATACCTTTAGGGTGTTGTTGAGGCTTCCACCCTATTGTAGTGCGTCAGGTATGTTTGCCGATGCCCACACCGATGACTATTTTGCAATAATGCGTAAGAAGGTGGCGTCGATGATACGCAGAGTGGGAGGAAGCAACAACGGCATCTTAAGGGTTTTTGCTGAAAGGTTGGATGGGCCTACCATGGGTAGGTTTATCAAGCTACATGTTTCACATGGGGCTTGATCAACTTATCAATGGCTGGAACATTTATTTATTTTATTATTAATTTATTTCCCCTTTCTTAATTAGATACTAACATAGCTTTTAAAGACTTATACTAACACAATGTGGGCCATGTAGTCTGTTAATAAAAGATTTTTATTTTTATTTATTTATTTTATTTATTACTTTCGCGCGCTCGTTCAGCAGGACCACGACTTTCAATGTTGATTCCAAGTTTGAGGAGCTTGTTGCTTTCCTCAAACCTACATAGAAAATTAGTACCCTGCAAGATAAAATTAGTACAAAAATTAAAAATTAGTGCTCCAGTAGTTTACGAGATATATCATGCCATTGGTGGGGCGGCGGTAGTCACGGTTTTAAATTTTCATTTCTTGATTTCCCTATTAAAAACGCCGTGATTTGTTCCCAAATTTATACAAAAATTAGGGAAATTAGCTTTCATTACTTTTCCATACTAAATCTCCGCGTATAACCCGACCAAATTAAGTTGTCAGTGGTATTGAACTGTTAAGTGGATATACAGTCGTGCACATAAATTTATTGGATGTCGGAATAGTAACAAACAGTTCAATATCTATAATTTTTATACGAATTGTGTACCTAGGTATATTTTTTGGGTTCACCCTTGTTTGGTATAACAACTTTTGATGTAATGTTACTAATTCGAACAACGTTTAAGAAACTAATCAGTTTGTATAATATCGATTAACATAATTTTCATTTCATCGAATATTTATTTGCGATAACAACATTTGCGCTATTGATCAAAAGGTATAATGTTCATTTGATGTAATGTTCAGGTGGTATAACATGTATTTTATCGAATATTCAATTGGTGTAATGGAATGCAGAAAGGAAAACATTGTAAATATTTGCAATTTTTTTTATTTTGAAAAAGAAAACACTCCGAAGCTCAAGGTTATTCGTCGAAGGGCAAAGGCATTCTTTTTTTATTATAATGTTTTAGGTTTGCATGTCGACGCACCCACGTGTTGACGGAGCCCCGCGAAGCGGGGCTCCTACTTCTAGGTGGTTTATACAAAAATAACCACGAAGGGGATGGCGGGGTCTGTTCGCTCGCTCTCTTGACCCCGCCATCCCCTTCTAACCTAACCTGTCCGAGTCAGGGTGCCCTAAGTCCCGAGCTCGCTTCACTCGCTCTTGCATCCTAAGTTTCTAAGTTGTTGTGTTGTTAATTCATAGACAATAAAAGGAAACGAATTATTAATGAACTGAATATTCGATACGATCTTTCGACTTAATCATTATTAGTCTAGTGAAACATTAGTTTAAATAAAATTAGTTTTTTTTAATAATAATTAGCATTTGAAAATTCGGTCAAATGACATTATTTCAAATAAATAAATATGCTAAATAAAAATCTACCAATTAATTATTCGGTCAAATGAATAATTATACGAAATAACTTTATTGTAACTAAAATAAGCCGGAGCGATTTTCGACTACCCGTTGTTATACCAAACAAGGGTGAACCTATTTTTGTGGCATGTCGCGCAGGTTATTTACCGAAGTAGAGTGTTCGCGAAGCGTGCTGTCGTTATATATCGAGTTATTTTTTTATTTTGTTTATAGTTTCAAGACTTTTTTTAGACAAAGAAATAAATGAATATGCAATTTCAGAAAGGTCACATGTCTCAATATTGAAAGGTTTCAGAAAACGAAAAAAAACAATTATTATTTCCTGAATACCTAAGTATAATATTTTTTTTTAATGAGTTTCTTTTCAATGTTAACGTTACCTATTATAAGTTGATTTAGTTATTTTAAATATATTATCTGCTGGTCGAACATAATCGCTAATACAAATAATTTATATATCTATAGAAAATGAATAAACGACATAATAATATTCTTTATTTTCAGGCATCTAAGGCCCATAGATAAAATACATAACATTAGTAACCTTAAAAAATAATAAACTAATACATAATATTGAAAAAAAAAAACATATAACTACGTTAGGTCGGCGACATATTGCGCTGAGTCGTGGTGTCATGTAGCCGTCCGCGAAAACGCCAAAACACGACACCCGTCGGCCAAAATTCCTCCTTCAAGAAAGTCTCTAGATGGAGTGTCGGTACCTGCACCACAACAGATTTGAAGTTAATCTTGTGGCGCGACTCCAACCTTTCGACTCTCAGGGTAAACTTGGTCTTCATCTTGTTGTACTCCACGACCTCCTCTACCTTCGTGGAGTGATGCAGACGTGACACGTACAGCTGCGTCGATGGAATAGCAGGACGCAGCAGAAAGTTCGGGCCTGTCAATAGGGTACCATTCGTCGGCGCCCCAATAATGGGGGACGCGGGGAGGGCGGGGCGCGCTAGTGCACCGCTTGCAGTGACCGCGGCCGGCGGCGAGTCAAGTTTTGCTGACTCGAAACTCAGCTGCGATGCATTGAGCGCGCCGTGACTTGAGTTGACTTTGGTACTTGGCTCGTGTGACCTATATACCGTATTACGTAAATCTGCTACCTGGGTACGTAGATCACTGATGGTGGATTGCGATGCTTCGAAGCTCAACTGCATCTCGGCAAGACTTGATCTGAGGGTTGTGATGTCCCGCAGCAGTCTGGTGACGTCGACGTGGTCGAATGATATGAAAACAAGTATTTCCTTAACTATACGTTGTGCCCTTTGCAATGCATATTATTCAAATATATAGGTACCCATTAGTTATGTAATCCTTTTAAACTTACGTTAGTAGCAACATATTGTTACTGTAGTAAATTAGGTTTTTAATTCTTTGGTACTGCTTGCAGCACAACGGTAAATTAGTAGGAAAGAAATAAATAAGAAGTACTATCGCTTTTATATGATATCCATACAACAACACAGAACTTACAATACAGAAAAATAGTTATTCGAGTTAACCTACTTAACCACTTCATTAACAAAGGTGTCACATTCCGTGGGTATGTACTTATGTACACAGTTTGTATAAAAGTTATAGATATTGAACTGTTTGTTACTATTCCGAAACGCAAACCTAAAACATTATAATAAAAAAAATGCCTTTGCCCTTCGACGAATGACCTTGAGCTTCGGAGTGTTTTCTTTTTCAAAATAAAAAAAATTGCAAATATTTATAATGTTTTCTTTTCTGCATTACATTACACCAATTGAATATTCGATAAAATACATGTTATACCACCTGAACATTACATCAAATGAACATTATACCTTTTGATCAATAGCGCAAATGTTGTTATCGCAAATAAATATTCGATGAAATGAAAATTATGTTAATCGATATTATACAAACTGATTAGTTTCTTAAACGTTGTTCGAATTTGTAACATTACATCAAAAGTTGTTATACCAAACAAGGGTGAACCCAAAAAACATACCTAGGTACACAATTCGTATAAAAATTATAGATATTGAACTGTTTGTTACTATTCCGACATCCAATAAATTTATGTGCACGACTGTATATCCACTTAACAGTTCAATACCATTGACAACTTAATTTGGTCGGGTTATACGCGGATATTTAGTATGGAAATGTAATGAAAGCTAATTTCTCTTAAAATACAACACCTAGGAATCTGAATTTTCGGTCACTATAACTTCTTTATGGGTACTAATTTTTGTATAAATTTGGGAAAAAATAACGGAGTTTTTAATAGGGAAATCTTGAAATGAAAATTTAACACCGTGACTACCGCCGCCCCACCAATGGCATGGTGTATCTCGTAAACTACTAGAGTAATAATTTTTAATTTTGGGTACTAATTTTATCTTGCAGGGTACTAATTTTCTATGTAGGTTTGAGAAAAGCGACATGCATCTCAAGCTTTTAATCAACATTGAAAGTCGTGGTCCTGCTGAACGAGCGCGCGAAAGTAATCATCGTTGATTTCTCGGTAAATACAAATGTTTCAGTTCTGATTTTTTTACGATATGAATCATATAAAAGGGTACTAATTATTTGTATACTTAGAATAGCTGTAGCATGCCCCCTTTTTCGGCGCTCATGGTGGTCCTGCTGAACGGAGCGTGACTACCGCCGGACCACCTTCAAAGTCGATTTTCTCGAAAACTGCCAAGGTACCAATTCTGTTGTTGGAGTACTAATTAGTACCAATTGAGTACTAATTATTTACCAAATATGGAAGCGATTGGCGATGGTGGTCCTGCGGTAGTCACGTACATACTTACGATGTGATCTAAAATAGAGACTAAATAAATTGGGACAAGAGCATGATCATGACGTTTCAACATTAGGGCCGTATTCCAGGGTGTAGTGGAGCATGAATCTCAAACAAAAATCGAATTTGAGTACAGATTACTAGGACCTTTGTCGAATTCGAAACGAGATTCATGTTTAAGCATCGTTTTAGAATGAAACAATGGCCGCAGTGTATGATAACGGGTGTCGTTTACACGATAAGTAACTATAGGCGTCGGGAGAGCATACAAAATATTCGGCAGATGCAAAGGTCAATTACATTATGCAAGGCAGATTGATTGATCGCCAGCAGTTGCTAGCTTGCGCTATTGTAGATAAACAAGCACAGTGGTATATGATAAAGACAATCGAAATTACGCGATCGATAATTTGGTTCACGATATAATCAATAATCATGCACTTTTATGTGACATGCGTGATTATAATCAAACAAATCACAGCTAGAATTTCATTCTGGAAATAATTCCGCTATCCAACCTATCAGGTATCACGTGGATACAAGCGAACCTACACGCTTCCTAAAAAAGTTTAAGAGGAAACAGGGCCTGCAAGGAATTTACAAAATAGGTATTTGAAAAAACTATTGCCGTCGTGCTGCCTCAAACCTGCTCCCGTAGAGTGCGATAGGGACAGCTGCAGCTGAGAGGCATTATTCAGGAAGAAAAAAGGGGAATATATTTGTATGGAGAATCGCAGCTCCAGTTCCCTCTTAATGAGAAGACACTTCGATCTGGGAGGGATATTAAGCCCAATAGCTAATGAACTGCTTGAATCAGTAAAATACAATAAACTACGTGAAATTATCGAATAACCACAGAAACTTATAAAATCGTACATCACCTGCTTGGTCCCGTACTTGAACTCCTTCTCCACGAACAATGGATCCCAAATATTCCTCAGGACGCTGAAGTCAATTTTGATCATTAACCATGAAAACGGATTTTGTAAAAGAATTAATTTGGGAACTCGCCTCTTCCCTGGCTTTTCGCTTTTCCTCCTCCATGAAAATGATTTTTGAAATCCCTTGACGAAACTTAAAGAACTTTTTGCACGATTTATTATAACATCACCCCTTTCATTGCTTCGAGGATTTAGCTGGCGATATTCTACAGAGGAGTTTTGATCATATATTTTGGAAGTTAGCGGAGAGAATGGGTTGATTTTTTGTGATTGCGATACAACAGAGCAACTTTTGGTAAGAGCAGAAAAATTGTTATAATTATTAACTTCAATAACCTTTGTTACAAATGGACATAAACGCCTGGGAAGAAATATCATTGGTGATGCCATCTGAAAAAGTATCAAGAGTGTATTAAATTATTATAAAGAAATACAACCGACTTCCAAAAAAAAATACACTTAAAATTGAAGAATAACTATAATAGGCAATTTAACTGTAGTTTCATCAAAATCCGTTCAGTAGTTTTTGCGTGAAAGAGTAACAATTATCCATACATCCTCACAAACTGTCACATTTATAATATTAGTAGGAAAAAAATTTATCTTGTGGGTTAGTAGGTATTATGATCAGTAGAATTCCATACTCAAAAGGATACCAACTCACCATAAATCCTGCATGTTCAGTACATTTCGTTATTGCATTCCTGATTACAACATTTTTCCATATTTATAATTTACATAAATCTTGACCCTGAATTTTGTGTTACAATAGTTATATAATAATCTAAAATGCCATATTGACTTGCAATTTACAGATTTTCTTGTTGTGACCTTGTGGCAGATGTCCAAAGGTCTTGTTGACATTATTGACTAGAAAAAACTTATTTTTAATAATTAATAAATAGGTTTCGGTTTAACTGGACCTTTTTTGTATTCGCTTTAAAACATTTTATCAGCATTTCAGCCCATGCTGTCCCATAGCTGGGCAAACCTTTTCGCCAGTGTTTTCATTTCTTTTAGCTGCAAGGAATCTCTCAAAATTTATAGGGTACCGTAGTCCTAACAAGGACAAGGAACCCCTATAGTTTCGGTCTATCTGTCTGTCCGTACGAGGCGTAACTGAGAGACTGTAAGTACTAGAAAGCTGCAATTTTGCATGGCTTAATATATTAATCACGCCAAGATAACGAAACAATAAAATTTTGAAAAAGATTTTTTTTTTGTGGTACCTAGCTGTCCTACATGTAAAGTGGGTATAATTTTATTTTTTCTCTTTCTTTCTTTCTGTTGTATAGACTGTTTTTCGATTCAGTGATTCGTTTGCGTAATATTAAACTTTAAAGTGATATTTTTTGTTCAAGTCGAGCGTCGTCCCCCTCCCCCTTCCCTAAAAGCTAAACTGTTGGTTTAAAAAATCTGAAAAACGATCGTGGTGGTTAGAATTGATGACAAATGTCATGATTTTATGAAATACTTACATTTGACATCAATTCTTACTGAAAGAGTTGTATTGATGATTTTAAAGATTATAATTCTATAAATACATACTTGCTACGGCCGCGAATCCAATTTTGACCAAGATACAACCTAACACTGACGCTATGCAAATTGCAAAAAACGTAAGAATTTTTTTTTAATTTGGCGCTTCCACCTTAGGACGCGTAAAATTAAGGAAAAATAAAATATTTTTTTCGTACCTACTTAATTGAAACGTAGTATCATAGCAATAAACATAAAACCCCATTCTAAGTCCGCTTGTTATAACGTGCGACTACGGAATCCTACACTGAGCATGGCCCGACACGCACTTGGCTGGTATTTTTCTTAATGTAAAAGCAGGAACCCAACTTATTCTCCATTTATAAATAGCGTTAGACAGAAGTTAAAAAAGGTAATTTTCAATGCACACTTTAAAAAAAAAGTACAATAAACATGTTACAGTTACGTTAAATACGCCGAATTTAAAATAATCTATTTATACAGCAGCTGTCACACTTAATTGTAACTATTTGTCGAAATTATATGGTTTTCATTTCGTTATAATAGTGACACACGGCGGGCTAGCTTGGTAGTTTTACACAAAACTAGAACTAACTCATTCCAATTTAAAATTACAGTGTCAATGCTGAAAACTTAAATAAACAGGGGTGAACATACCGGCAACGTTTTTCGTTTCAATATAATCCTACCAAATTTAAAATGTTACATATTCCCTTCATAGTTGTGTCAGCCAGGTTCATCCAATTTTACCGGGTTATGTCGTCTGATAAATTGACGTAAAGTTCTGTAATTGTCATTCACTAGTGAATAAGTGACTTGTGAATGCGAACGCCTCGTTAAGTGTTATTGCCAAATATTCGTGTTTTTTTTTTCTTTCTAAGAAACGTTGCAACACACTAGGAATAATTCCTGTATCTTGAGTGCGTTCACAAACATGTAAAATCACACAAGACAACCAGACCCGGAACAGCTATCTACAACACTACAAATATTTGTTCCGTGCGGGGAACGATCCCGCGACACGCAGCGCAGCAGCCGAACGCTCAACCACTGCGCCAACCAAGCCCTCAAGTTAGTATTTGTTACTGTTTTAAAATTGTGTAACTTTGAAATAAAATGTTTCGCTTCCCTGCTTCTACATGCCTCTTTTTAGGGTTCCGTACCCGAGGGGTCCAAACGGAGCCCTATTGTGGTCACTCACGTGTCCGTCTGTCTGTCCGTTCGTCGTCTGTCACAAAGTTTAGTTACGAAGAATTCTTAACTTCTCATTGACCTATGAACTTGAAAGAAGAAGGCACAAAAATGCCCCACGTCTGTCAGTAAAGAGAAGTATCTCAAAATATCGCTTGAAATGAATAAAAAAGAAATACATACCTGCGGTTTCAATCCTTATTGGCTAACATACGAAAAAATTGCTCTGAATATTCGATCGGGTAGTATAGAATTTAGTAGATCTGGAGATTTTATGCATTAATGATAAATGATAAATAATTTTATTTTTGTAAGTAGGTTTTAACAACACTTTTACACGTCAAAATTTTTTTTTAGCTAGATGAGGCCGGTATTTCCTAGCTGTCTACCCTGAGAAGAAACACCGAAACAAACTCAGAGGTCAAAGCACATATTACGTTTTTTTTTTTTTGGGGGGTGGGAAATCATCCTATGACTTCTTCCGCTCTAGGGTGGAGCGGAAGGGCGTGTCAGACTCTTACTGACTAAAACCCACCCCTGTTACTCTCTGCCTTGAGTGCCCAGGGGCGAGGTAACTCTTTCGAATTTATCCTCAACCCCCGGGCAGGCATCGGCCATGATGGGCCCCGTCCCTATTGCTGACAACTCTTTGAGGCGCGCGTGGAACACTACGCGCCGTCGACTCTCGGGCCTGGTGCTGATCGGATGGTGAGTTACCCACTACTCGCCGTCCGCAGGATTAATGACTACATTGAGGACAAAAAGGCGTGGGATTGAGCTGCTTCAATGATATACATGAGCCATTGTTTTCATATGTACTACTTATATATAAACACTGATGAAATTTTTTATTTTCGTTTTTGACATGAATACTTGTATAGTATTATACTATATATATATTTTTTTTTTTGACTTGAATACTTTGTAATGTTTTATATTTATTTTTATTTTGATTGACATTTTATTATTACTATTTTGTTTGACATGAATATTTACTTTGTAAAATATTATATATTTTATTACTTAATTATTGTAAATGTCTATTGTAAATGGACTATGTGGGTTATTATTATTATTTTGTCCTGCTTTTTACAGTATTTTTTAACGTTGTCTGACAGTTTGAGTACTTTTGCGGCCTACCCAAATTTCCTTTCTTTGGTATTGTTCGTCAAATCATTGAGCTCCTTAGTGGTTTTTAAGTTGAGCTATTCGACTATTGGCTTGCACTGACTAGACAGGTCCACTCAAATATGTGTGGTTCTTTCTTCAAAAGACCATTACAGACACTAAGCTGCATGGTCCTCATATAGCATAATGTTGTCAGCAAACAAGACGGGGCCCGTCATGACCGATGCCTGCCCGGGGGTTGAGGATAAATTCGAAAGAGTTACCTTGCCCCCGGGCATTCAGGGCAGGGAAGGAACAGGGGTGGGTTTTAGTCAGTAAGAGTCTGACACGCTCTTCCGCTCCACCCTAGAGCGGGTCATTGGGTCATTTCCCACCCCACAAAAAAAAAAGATAAAAAAAGGTAGTCATTCATTGTGTAAAAAGCTTTCTGGCATAGCTTACGTTTAATAAATGATTTAAATTTATTTATGCTTAGTTCTTGAATTTGGCTAGGTTAGGCTTTATTATAGAAACGTATACATTGGCATCTAAACGAACCACCTATTTTCTTCTTGAGCCTGGTTTTAGGTACAATAAATTTGTGTTTGTTCCTAGTATTTACGAGTATGTTATGGATATCACTGTATCTTTTAAACAGATTAATATTTTTAGGTGCATACATGAGATTCTCATAAATATTTTGAGAGGGAACAGTCATAATATTAATCTCTTTATATTTGTCTCTGAGGGAGTGTTATCTATATGGGGGCACCACTGAAGCCGCACATCCAAAGTTAAACCTAAGAACACTGTGGAATCCTCGGGTTTCAACTCTTCACCCTTTATTGATACACTAGTGTTCACTTGTGTTACGTTGGGTAATGTGAACTTTATGAATTTTGTTTTTTCTCGTTAAGGAGAATATTATTGATATTAAACCAGTTAACTACAGTTGAAAGAGCATTATTTACATCATCAACAACCACCTGCTGACGTTTGAGTTTAAATAAAAGTGAAGTGTCATCTGCAAATAGCACTATATCATGTTTATCCTTTATGAGGTAAGGCAAGTCGTTGATATAGATTAGAAACAAAAAAGGACCCAGAATTGAGCCTTGAGGAACCCCCATTCTGACTACAGATCCGGGAGACACTTTGCCGTTCACATTAACTCTCTGAATACCATTACTCAAGTATGAAGTAAGAAGATCCAGACAGGCGCCCCGGACTCCGTAGTAGTGCAGCTTCCTGATCAATGTATCATGGAGAACGCAATCGAAAGCCTTAGACAAATCATAAACAACGCCCAACGCATAGCATTTATCTTTCCATGCATTATAAATGTGTCCCAAAATTTCAAAACCAGCATCAGTTGTTGAACGACCCTTTGTGAAACCAAACTGTTTGTTATGTAATAATTGGTGTCTATTAAAATGTCTTTGAATTTGATCTAAAATAATTTTCTCAAAAATTAAAAACACATATACTTCCGATTTGAATCCTTAATAGCTAAAGTACAAATAAATTGCTCTGAATATTAATTCAAGCGTAGTTTATTATTTAGTAAAATATGCAGATTTTAGTTTTAGAACGAAAAACGCTCTGAATACTAATTCAAGGGTAGTACGAGTATATAATTTAGTAAAATCTGCAGATTTTAATTTTGGAACAGCAGTCTTTCTGACATTTTACGGATTTCACTTTCTTTCGATCATCTGCAGATTTTACTAAATAATAAACTACGCCTCATTATCAACCTTTTAATGTACTGCTGGGGCATAGGCCTCCTCTCTGTGAGAGGGTGTGGGCCGTAATCCACCACGTGGGCCTAATGCGGGTTGGTGGTTGGTCTTCGAATTTTTGGTTCTAGGACATACCGGTTTCCTCACAATGTTTTCATTCGCCGTTTTTGAGAGTAGTGGTGATGAAATAATAATTTACACAGAGTTAAGCGCCTGCCTGGGTTTGAACTCACGACCGACAACTTATAAGTCGCGGCCGTTACCACTGGGCCACCACTGCTAAATGCTGAATTTAATATTCAGAGCAATTTGTTTTTTTTTTTGATGCAGAGACAAATAGTGGTAGGTGCAATATAAAAAATACTGGCCAAGTGTGTATCGGATTTCGCACATTAAGGGTTCCGTTCCGTACCAAATATTGGTATTTGTTAATAAAGTATACGTTATAATAAACATTATCACCAAATTTTAAGATCATAGGACAATGGGAAGTTAAAAAACAATGCGATGAATATTTATCTAAATACAAAGATAGAATATAAATAAATACTCATAGAATAAACTCAATACACAAATATATACATAAACAGGCGTGGGATTGAGCTGCTTCAATGATATACATGAGCCATTGTTTTCATATGTACTACTTACTGATGAAAAATTTTTTATATATATATTTTTTTTAATATTCGTTTTTGACATGAATACTTGTATAGTATTGCATTATATTTTTTATTTTATTTTTGTATTGACATTTTATTATTATTATTATTTTTTTTGACTTGAATACTTTGTTAAGTATTATATTTATTTTTATTTTTTGATTGACATATTATGATTACTATTTTGTTTGACACAAATATTTACTTTGTAAAGTATTATATTTTTATTTTTTTTTGATTACTTAATTATTGTAAATGTGAGGACTATGTGGGTTATTATTATTATTTTCTCCTCCTTTTTACAGTAATTTTCAACGTTGTCTGACAGTTTGAGTACTTTTGCGGCCTACCCAAATGTCTTTTCTTTGGTATTGTTCGTCATGTCATTGAGCTCCTTAGTGGTTTTTAAGTTGAGCTATTCGACTATTGACAAATGCTTGCACTGACTGGACAGGTCCACTCAAATATGTTTGGTTCTTTCTTCAAAAGACCACTACAGACACTAAGCTGCATGGTCCTCATATAGAATAATGTGAATGCGAGAACTATGTATGTCGTTATATTCATGTAGATTTTATGATTGTCTGGCAGTTTGAGTATTTTTTGCGGCCTACTCAAATGTCCTTACTTTGGTATTGTTCGTCGGTTCGTTGAGCACCTCAGAGTTCTGAGTTGAGCTTCGCGATGACTGACAAATGCTTGCACTGTCTGGACAGGTCCACTCGAATTCGTGTGTTGCTTTCTTCATAAAGCTCATCCCAGACATAAACGTACATGGTTCTCATAGGATCTAACCAGTCCACATTGTATGGATTTGAACACTAAAAGAGACTTTGACCTCTGAGTTTGTTTCGGTGTTTCTTCTCAGGGTAGTCAGCTAGGAAACACCGGCCTCATCTAGCTTAAACTGACAAAAAAAACATTGACGTGTAAAAGTGTTCCTTGTAACCTATTTACTGAATAAACATCATTTATCATTTATCATTTATCATTTAACAATAGGTACAAACAGATAATTGGACAAAGCATTAGCGTTGTGATGATACTACTGCCAACTTCTTACGAATGTGCTCGCGAACTTTAACCTTGAAGGTCAACCGGTTGGTTACCATCCTGATTTCCTGCATTCCACAGAGAAATAGACTGAACGAAGTTAGTCAGTTAAAAAACAGTTTTTCAAAATGGTTTCATGTTCAGTATTCAACAACTCTTCCTCAAACTAAATTTCTGGCTACGGCCTTGTATAGGTCTTCCGAATAATACATACATAATATGTTTATCACATCACATGTTTTCCTTAACGCCTGTTATGAGTATATATACGAGTATATATATATAGTACATTTGAAAAGCATCATTCAGGTGAAGCGTGCAATGTGCATATTGTCTCTGTTCCGGTTGGTTAGGTTTGTACATAATAACCACCATATAATAACCACTTAACTAACAACATATTACGTACTGGAACAGTGAGGATTCGTGTGGCAAAGTAAACTTGACGTTATTCTCTTTACTTAGAGCTAGGTACGTACGAACGTATTTAATTACTTTAATAAAATCAATCTTATAAATCAATTAGGTTCTGATTGGCTGAACCTATTATTTATTTTTTTACTATCCTGCTTGGTGTCCCACTGCTGGGCAAAGGCCTCCCCTTTCTTCCACCAAACATCTCTGTCTTGGGCGATTTCTGGCCAAGTTTGCGCCGCAAACATGATCAGATCGTCACACCATCTTCGCCACGGTCGACCTCGACGGCGACATCCTGCCTCTGGCGTCCAATGAGTGACAATCCTTGCCCACCTGTCTGGGTGCATTTTTGCAACGTGGCCAGCCCACTCCCACTTAAGCCTGGCTGTTTTTCCCCTACACAACATTTATATTAACATAGAAGTTTGACCACTATCTCACCTGATGGTAAGCTATGATGTGGTCGACGATGGAGCACGCTTGCCTAGAAGTAACCTATTCACTCTTGGCGTAAAGACCCCCAGGTTGTAGCTATCAGGCAACAGACACACACATTCACATTTAATTATTCTAAGATACCGATTTCCTACGTGCACCAACCAAATAAAAGCACAATTGATGCACGTATGAGATAGGTAGGAAAGTGGGTAAATTAATCATAGAAGAATTATGTATGGCCTATTCTAGATAGTAATTGTTTTTGCCGACATAATTGTTGTTTGTTTCACTACAAGGCACAATACCTAGGCACCTTGCGTCCTTAGCTTCTTAATCTTGATCGTTAATGATAGATGAGATTAATGAATCAAGTGCCATTTTATCGAGGTGCTGAGTTCATATAAATTGAAGATAATTCGGATATCACCTCAGTTTCAGCTAAACTCTTAAATTGGTAAGTGTTTCTTATATTAAAATTAACTTTATGATGTGATACTAGTGTTCTGGCATGTAAGGTACCTCTGGTTTTATTCGCAAAGCTGCTGCAACTCATATTGAATTGTGTAAAAAACAAATACTCAAGTTTTACAGTCGTATAGAAAGTAGTAGTCATTACTAGAAATAAATCACCAAGAGACATCCATTTTTTCTGTGCGAAATACTCAATAAACCACTCTCACGCACCAAAAAATGCCAGTAGATACTTTTACTAACCTAAGATGCCAAAATAACTGAGAATTAAATGGAAGAGTTAGACAAAAGTTTTTCCTGAATATGCTTCAGCCAGATCAGAAATCTTCAATAGGACTACAGAGCAACTTCTTCATTGCCAATCTTTCAGAGAGTGCTCATTAATATGGACAACTTCCACTACACGCCTATTTCTAAAATATAAATCGGCTGTTTAATAAGGACAATGTTCGCATTAATTAAAAATAAAAACAGGGAATTTTGATTTATTTTTTATAAGTACTTAAGTGTTTCCCATACTAAAAAAAAACATTTTCATAACTCCCTGAAAGAATGCCAATAAATTAAAAGCCAGTACCAGTCCCAGTACACTGGCGTAGCCCTTCCGTAGCACCTGCTACGAAAGGTCTACGAATCCCACCTACAAAACCAAGTTATCTACTCAGCACGATGACTGAGACCCTTGTCATTAGTAGTTAGAATATCCGTGTCATTAGTACCTACATACGAGTATAAAAGTCATAACTTTCGACTTATTTGATATTGCTTACAGATATGTGGTCGGTGTTAGCGGGCGTGTTAGCGGTCGCGTCCCTGGGCGCGGCTTGCACCACCAGTGTTACGACGGTCAGCGGCACCCACGCTCCTGCCACCGTCTGCTCCGGCGCACTCATCTTCTCAGACGAGTTCGATACCTTCGATCTCGAGAAATGGCAGCACGAGAACACCTTAGCTGGTGGTGGTGTGAGTATTGTGATTTCATTAGCTACGCCCATGTTTTTTTTTCTGCATCATCCATTTGAATTGTTCTAAGATTGATATAGACCAAACAACAAATCTAGTGCACTTAAAATATTGGTTTTTGGCAGCAGTATGGTGGTAGTCTACTGTCGCTAAGACTTTCAATTTACATTTATGTAATAAAGTACACGTTTCATTTCTTAGAACTTTTTACACGTTTCGTAATTAAACTGTCCTAACAATATTGCACAAATACCAATTAATAATGATATGAATTGGCACAATTTTGTATTAAAATGCCTACAGCTATATTAATTATGTCGTCACATTTTGTTCTAGAACTGGGAGTTCCAATACTACAACAACAACCGTTCGAACTCTTTCACACACAGCGGACAGTTGTTTATCCGTCCCACTCTAACTTCAGACCAGTTCGGAGAAAACTTTCTCTCTTCTGGAGTATTGAACATTGAGGGAGGCGCACCCGCTGACAGGTGAGAAATTAATTCAGAACAAAATAGACATTTTATTAACCGTAGGTATACCAGTGCCTCCGAGAGTCGACGGCGCGTAGTGTTCCATGCGCGCTTCAAAGAGATGTCAGCAATCAGGATTGGGCCCGTCATGGCCGATGCATGAATACCAAGGGGTGACGGATAAATTCGTAATAGAGTAACCGCGCCCCTGGGCACTCAGGCAAGGAAGGAACAGGGGTGGAGTCAGTAAAAGACTGACACGCCCTCCCGCTCCACCCAGAGCGGAAAAAGTTATTGGTTGCTTTCATATCCAACAAAAAAAAAGTATACTAATGCCTGCTAGCAGAGTAAATCCTAGGTGGGTCGAGTGGATTGGAAGATAGTTCGACAGACGTTGATGATGTAAACGACGTCCATATTAGTTTTGCATAAAAGTAGAATCGACGACGAAGTAGGTCATTCAGTTTGAGATATTTGATCATTTGCAAGAATTTAACAGGCAACCTCTCACCACATTCCATTCAAAAATTTGCTAGAACCACCAACCACAGTGTGAAAAGTTTTTGCGCCGTAAGTTTTTTCCGGTTTTTTCCATATGCGCCACTACTGCGATGTGGGGAAGTCTCAAGTCCGACGCAGACAGGAAAACAAACATCACCTGGAATTAGCACCGAACCAAACCGCAACACTGGAACTGCGCAGTGCGCGCTAAAACTATGCTAAACTCATCAACAAAACAAATCTGACAACAATCTGATAAACAGAGACGCACGTCTTTAGGCACGCTTTTAATTAGGTACCTTGATTGAGATAAGATACGATAATACTGTTGAATGATGATCGGTTTCTGATTGTATATTTTTATAATTAGCTTTTTGTGGTCATACGTAAATTATTATCTGATCTACTTAAGACCCCTGCTGATAACATTGGAATTAAACTCAAAGTACGAAAAGGTTGCTGTCATGTAACAAAACGAATAGACATCAAAGGTAGATAGGAATACGTAGGTACCATGTTTTACCGACTTTATCTAACTTTTAATCTACATTCTAAACCACGACAGTTTTAAGCCAAAAAGTAGAAAAATTCTATCAAACAGAGAACAGAACTGAAGCTCGACAAGTGAAATTCATCGGACCTTAACTCATTCATCATCATGACATTTATCAGCGAAAGCGTGGCGTTAGCGATTGTCAAGAAGTCAAAAATGTATGGGATTGACAAGCGCTATTGAAATTTCACGTGATTAACTCATTTTGACAATCATTTTCGCTGATCGAATGGTGTCTAGAGCCTAAGGTAGGATTGTAGGAACAGGCATGTTAATTTTAATGAGTACCTAATTTTTTCAGATGTACCAACCCGCAATGGTGGGGTTGCGAACGTACTGGAAGTCCTGCAAACATTTTGAACCCAATTAAAAGCGCACGCATCCGTACCGTCAACTCCTTCAGCTTCCGATATGGCCGCGTTGAAGTTCGTGCCAAAATGCCTGCTGGAGATTGGCTTTGGCCAGGTAAGTTGTTTGGAAACTCAAAGTCGTCTTTAAAGTACTACTCTGTCAAGAAAGTACCGGGAAAAGGTCAATAATGTATTATTAATTAATTTAGCAGAATAACAAATCCAAATTTATTTTATCGCCTTCAAACTATGCTCCTTCAGAAATGATACACTTACGCCAACGAATAACCCAATCATCGAAACATTTTCGCCGCTAATTCTCTTTTGTCTCTCTCGGTTCAGTTGGAAGGCACCACTCCGAAGTTTGTTGACTGGTTTGCATGTCAAACACGTAAACCCGCGTCTCATCACCAGTAACAATGCTTTTCATGAATGTTGGGTTGGAACTCGGAATGGACTCGTTCTAGCATGTCCTCAGCGACTCTTATGCGATTGATTTTATGTGAAAATCCAGGTCTTTTGGGACTAGTCGAGCGGCAACATGTTTCATACCCAAGTGATTGTTTAAAATGGTACGGATCGACTCGTGAGATACAGAAAGTTCAGCGGCTATCTCTCTCAAACTTGAATGAGAATTTTCAGTCACTATTTCCTTCACTTTTGCCATGTTAACTTCAGTTGAAGACGTTGATGGCCTACCAGAGCGAGGCAAATCTTCCATCATATCTCGACCGCTTTTGAACGCATCGTACCACTCATAAGCACGTTTTTGATAAAGTCGATTCAACGTAAGCCTTCTGTAACATTTTCAGCGACTCCGAGAACGAAATTCCATTTGGAGATTCGTCTCCAAATGGAATTTCGTGTTCGGAGTCGCTGAAAATGTTACAGTACAGTAGTACAGAAGAGAGGCTTACAATAAACTCTTTGTTCTATGTTTTTGTCCATTATGAAATTCGCAACACACACTAGAGATGATCCAACAAAAATGGCAATGTATTTGATCTAAATGACAGATGCAACTCAAACTCCGCGCCAAATTGGAAAAGAGTTGTGCTAGACAAGCAACAACAAAAGAAAATGAATTTGGACCATAGACAAATAACCAATTCCTGATACTTTTTTGACTGAAGGAGCATGGGCAAGACGCTTCGCCTTTCCAACCATCAGATACACAATAACGACCTGGTGATGGTCACATGTATGAGCTCTGGGTGAGGGAGGCACAAAACCGGACGTTGTGGCGATGCTTGGGGCACGCCTATGGCTAATGGCTATGTCCTGCAGTGGACGAGTTTAAAATGCTGATGACGTAGACGGAAACGGTGTTCTACCCAAAAATCTTAGAATTTGGAAAGTGTGTTATCCTTTACATTTTGTTCCACGTTAGAGATTTCCTCATCTTTGTTCGCTTTGTTTTGTCAGCGATCTGGTTGATGCCAGCATACAACACGTACGGTACCTGGCCCGCATCCGGAGAGATCGACTTGGTGGAGTCCCGAGGAAACCGCGGAATGACACTCAATGGTGTTCATATCGGCACACAGGTATGTGTTCACTAAAAATATGAGAATTTCTCCTTGTTCGATTCCGTTACAAAGATAAGAGTTTGATGTAGACAATTTAGATCCCAATGAATTGGTCTGACGTGTCCTAGGTTTTGCCTGGCTGTATTCTAGATTTTATTTATCTTGAGGCATTTTCCTTTTATGAAGCCTCATTTTTACTTAAAATAAATAAAATTAATTTATGCCAACAGGAAGCCGGCTCAACCTTGCACTATGGCCCTTACCCTGCCCTAAACGGTTGGGAGCGTGCTCACTGGATCAGGAGGAACACCAATGGTTACAACAGCAACTTCCACCGTTACCAACTTGAATGGACGCCAAGTACGTCATGGAGTTACTAAATATTTTAAAACTAGATGTTTGCAGCGACTTCATCCGCGAATATTATTCAACGAGAACTTATTACAGGGATAAAAACCAAATAATAATAATATAGCTCGTACAGGGATAATCGTCGGTTGGTGCCTCATTTCATAAAAAGCGTCTAAACGGGTCTCCAAATGTCCCTAGAAATCTAAGAGACTTATTATATTATTTCACTCTTCACAAACCGGTCAAGTGCGTGTCGGGCCGCCCGCAGTGTAGTTTTCCATAGTGGCCCGTTATAACATGCGGACCTAATGAACATATTAATCGAGTTCATGATATAACGGGCAATAACTTTTAAATTAAAAATGTAAAATTTTGGAATAATGGCCATCTCCTAATCCAGTTCATGGTCGAGTCGTGTCACTACTTTCATCCAAATACGTTTAGCTTTTAAAGCATGATTGATTGGCAAACAACCATAATTTCACATTTGTATTATAAGTAGCTAGTAGGAGACTTTGCAAGTTTGTATGACAATTATATCTAACAAGAGTTATTCTTCGCAGATTTCTTGAGGTTCAGCATTGATGACATAGAGATTGGGCGTGTGACACCCGGCAACGGTGGTTTCTGGGAATTCGGTGGCTTCAACAGCAACCCTAACATCGAGAACCCATGGAGATATGGAAGCAGAATGGCACCTTTCGACGAGAAGGTACAAACTTTGTCTTTTTCGTGTGGATGGTTCAGTTTTAAGTTTGGGGTTAGGCCAGCAGATAGCCGTAGCACGTCAATTGCAGCGTTAGTGTAGCTTATAACTTGTTACGAACAAGTTCTGTTCAAAGAGCTTCTGTTGACTCTAAATCCATGTTACAATAGGTTTTAATTACGGTACAGTAACTTGTCAAGTTAATGTTAAAAAAAACATATTTTTAACCACAACTTGACTAGTTATTATACTTATCGTAATTTCTATCTTACCGACATACTTATTATACGGTAGACAATTTATTTTGCAATATAGCAAAAATAAAGTCTATTAAAATAAAAATATGATAATTTATTTGATAAATGTAAATCACATAAACTAGTATAAAATGTTCTTGTAACTTGTGAGTTTGTACTCGTATTTTGAATTAACAAGAACTTGTAAAAAATCTTTTATTTCTTATGCTCCTTTTTAAGCACTCTAACTTTTATTAACCACAGCAACTTTTTATTTGATAATCATGTTATTTTTTATTTCTTTCAGTTCTACCTGATCATCAATCTGGCAGTCGGCGGCACGAATGGATTCTTCCCTGACGGTGTCAGCAATCCTGCTCCTAAACCCTGGTGGAACGGATCACCGACGGTAAGCAGTGTCTTCCTCATTTTAAATAGAATTGGCAGCACTGTTCTGTTAACCGGTCAAGGTAAACATGGGAGTAAACGGACACCTCGTGTAGGTACCTAACGGCGCAAAATTATTTAAACATTTTTACTGGATTGGATAGGGTTAGGTCAATCTTTCTTCTAGTTATTACGTTACTTTTTTATAATCATGGCCATCTGTCCTAATTCTACTTCTATTTTACTGCCCCCAACAGGGTCATAATAATCTTAAGATCAAATCAATCAACGATAAGCATACGCGACATAGGACTTGAGCAATGCTTTTAACACCGTCGTTTTTGATATCCTACTGCCGCATATTCCACTCTATTAACAAGTCTCCAACGGTAATTGATTGGTTTCACAGTTACCTGTGTGGCCGCCGGCAACGAACTTTGTCCTACCTACCTCTGCCGGCGTGCCACAGGGGCGCGTTCTATCTCCTCTTCTTTTCGCTACGTTTATTAATTCATTTTCCAATGAACTTCTGCAAATATATTCCCAAGCTACGTTAGATAAACTGTCTGAGGCTGTTAATATGGTCAATACAGATTTAGCTCGTATTTCTGAGTGGAGTAGGTACCTATGGCTAATGGTCTGAAGGTTAATCCTACGAAGACTCGAGTCATTTTTGTCGGCAGCTCTAGGTTGCGCTCGAAAATAGACTGGACGCAGCTTCCCCGGGATTGTTTTTGATGGCTCAATTATTTCATACAGGGAGTCAGTGAAAGACCTGGGTATTTTTACTGACAAAGACTTTTCGTGTGGTCCTCAGTTGGAAGAAGTTAGCCTTAAGTTGTTTCTTTACGAAGAGTGCGCAACTTTCTTCCAACTGCCACCAAAACAGCGCTCGCCCAATCCCTCCTCCTCCCAATTCTTAAGTATGCCGATGTTGGTTATTTAGATCTTACTGAAATGCAGCTAGATAAGCATGAGCGACTCCAAAACTTAAGCATTGATTCATATTTGGTTTGCGCAAATATGGCCATGTTTATGAAATTCGTATTTAGCTCAAGTGGCTGCCAATCCGTGTTCGCCGGAATGCCAATGTTTTATCATTACTTTACAGTGTTCTGTTTATTCCTATAACCTCCCTCTTATTCCTTCTTGATACATATTCTAGACACTTGGGATCATCGGAGAATTTGATACTTTTAATGCCTTGCATTCCACCAAGTTTTATAACAAATCATTCGTAGTTCAGGCTGTGCGATTGTGGAATGCGTTGCTGATGCTGGCATTGTTTAACTGGTTACACAAGCCGTCTCTCACTTCTTTTAAAAATCTAGTAAAAGATCATTTCCTTTCTCTCTAATGTATTTCTGTTTCTACATTTTCTCATCTCTTCCATCATTAACCCTCCTTTTATTATTTTTAGCGTTCCGAAAGTCCGAATGAAAAAACGGAACCCTTATAGGATCACCCGTGTGTCTGTCTGTCTGTCCGTCCGTCTGTCACAGCCAATTTGCTCCGAATCTACTATACCGATAGATTTGAAATTTGGTACACATATTATATAATTTGGAATATTGGGAGGGGGTCACTTTTTCTCCAATGAAAGGACACATTGCGAGGGTCTCGAATGTATTTTTCCATAATTTTAAAGTATATACTTTTAAAGTTATTCAAGAAAATAGATGAAAAATGATCAATGACCCCTTATCTCCGAAACTAATGGAACTAAAATTTAAAAAAAAAATACTAAAATAAGTTCTTTACTTACATATTATAGAAAAACCTATATGGAGGTAGATTAAAAAAAAACCTGAAAAAAAAAATTATTTGTTCGGCACACTGCGCGCGAGTCCGACTCGCTCTTTCCTTTTTTTTTCTCTCCTCCTTCTGTAAAATATTGATTTCCTTTTATTTTATTAGCAGTACACCGCAGACACTCCTTTTATATTTTAAGTTCTTTCAGTCCATCCCAAGATTGTCTGGTAAAATATCGTTGTCAGCATTAAGACCGCCATTGTACCTATAGATTTAAGCTCGTGTATAACAATTGTTTGACTGTTTTGGTGTACAATAAAGTTTTATTTTATTCTATTCTAAGCACACATTTTTGAATATGAGTTATGTTAAAACTGTTTTCAGGCATTTTCTCGGCACTTAATTTAATTAATTATTTTTCAATCCCAGGCCCCACGTGACTTCTGGAATGCAAGAGGGCAGTGGCTGCCTACCTGGAACCTGAACTCCAATGACGGACAAGATGCCTCCTTACAAGTCGACTACGTTCGCATTTGGGCTTTGTAATCGAAAATCTGCCTATTTCTACACCTAAGTCAAAATGTGTACATATTCCTGAATAAAATACCAAACTAAGTACCTACATAAACCACTGAAATTACAATAAAATATTTTAATATTAAGACATATCGCCTTTCTTTTGAAGTATGTTGCAAGGCCTTTTTTTTCTGGTGGGAAATCATCCAATCACTTCTCCCGCTCTGGGTGGAGCGAGAGGGTGTGTCAGACTCTTACTGACTAAAACCCACCCCTGTTCCTTCCTTGCCTGAGTGCCCGGGGAGCGGTAACTCTGTTACGAATTTATCCGCTACTCCTTGGCATGCAGGCACCAGCCATGAAGGGCCCCATCAGTGGTGGAAGACATTTCCTTTTTGAGGCGCCGTTTTACCGTTAATTCCTACCTAGGATGGGACACTGTTTAAAAAATAAGAAAAAACTAAAGAAGACTTACCTACTTAATAAAGATTTATGTTGATTGATCAATGAATCAACAATTTTAATAGTATGGTATTACAATTACTTGCTATTTCCTGTATATAAGGATCTGCCCAGATCCGGCGAATGCGCAACTCGCGCGCACTTCGCAACCTTGCGTGAGTTGCGCTAAAGAGGCGCACCAAACAATTGCAGTAACTGCACGCGTGCAGCTCGCGAGCGGATCGTGACCGGCGCATTCGTAAGATCTGGACACTCCCTTAGGAAAACGCACACGTACAGTACCTAATAGTAAAATTATCTACTCATAAATGATACAGGCAACACTAAGTTTACTGTAAAGAAAACTCTCGCTTTACAAAGGTAGGTACATAACTACAATTTATTGATTTAACCCTTCAGCCCCAGCGGACAAACCCGGGTTGTCAAATAGAACCCCGACGACAACCCGGGTTGACAGCCGTTTTTTTTTTTTCACTTATTTTTTTTTTTTTTGTCAAACTCACCTGTGAGTTTCAGTGCCTAAAAAACAAAACATTATAGATACCATAATAATCACGCCATGATACCTAGCCGAGGGCTGGTTTGTTGCTCGAAAGTGATGTGGACGTGACCAGGTGGGATACGCCGCTCGTCCTTGAACAAACTCACTCTTGAATATCGCCGTTTTATCATCAAAGCGACCGGAAGTGATTATTACATAGTTGGCTTTGCTATCTATTTATCAATGTGAGAAAGCCACAGCTGTGCGGTCGCTTTACCAGTTGAATAAGCATATGGAACATTAATGAAAAGAAAATGCTTTAATAAGTTCGTAAAATACGATCTCGGTTCGATCGAAAGGATCTAGTTGATTTGGTGGAGTTGCTTGTGCCTGCAGTTAACGATCTTGTACGTACGACTTACACCGTACTTCTTTTGCTGATTGATAGGGATGCTGAATGATATTAAATAAAACTATGTATTTCACTTGATACGTGTATTGAGTCCACGACCTTAACTAACGATTAATGAGGTGTTGTGAATGTGAACTAAAACTTGATGTAAAATGAATATAAATTTATTACAATTCAAATTCATTTGATGAGACTGCAATTATGCAATGTGCGGTTGCACCGTACAGATCTGGAAATGTAAATAAAACTGACATACCTAGGGAGAGTTAACTCCTCACTCGTCACTACGTGATGAAGTCCGCGGATGGCGAACCGGCACTAGTACGGGGCAGCGAGTCACACCAGTAACCGGTGTCCCGAGCACAAGTGTGCGAGGTATACAACACCGGGGTTCTTTTAGGTAGTATGTAAGAGTCTGATAAACCCCTTCTGGCCACCCCAGGGAGATTGATTCTCTCACTAATATTGTGGCATAGGGAAACACCTTTTTTTTTTTTTGGATGTGGGATATCATACTATGACGTCAGACTTTTACTGACTACAGAACCCACCCCTGCTCCATCCTTGCCTGAGTGCCCAGGGTCGCGGTAACTCTGTCACAATTTATCTGCGACCCCTAGGCATGCATACATCGGCCATGACGGGCCCCGTCAGTGGTGGCTGACATCTCTTTGAGGCGCGCGTGGCCTACGCGCCATCGACTCTCGGGCCTGGTACTGATCAGACGGCGAGCTACCCATTACTCGCCGTCCGCAGGCCCGCGTCTATGGTGGTTTATTTTTTTTTCTCGCCTCGCTGAGGGCGTGTCAGACTCTTACTGACTAAAACTCACCTTGTTCCTTCCCTGCCTGAGTGCCCAGGGGTGCGGTAACTCATTTTCAGAATTTATCCACTACCCGAAACACCCTGGAACACCATATTAATGAGGGCTACCGTTTTTGTTGTTGTTGCACTGAAAAGTAAGATCCATAATCCGTCAGGCCCCGGAATAATAGACACACGTAAATGTTTATTGTCAGTTTAAGCTAGAGGTGCTTCCTAGCTGACTACCCTGAGAAGAAACACCGAAACCATACAATATTCTTCGTTTTTTTCTTTTTATGATTGTGATGATTGGACCTGTCCAGGAAGTGCAAGCATTTGTCTGTTATCGTGTAGCTCAAATCAGAACTTTAAGGAGCTCAACGAACCGACGAACAATACCAAAGTAAGGACATTTGGCTAGGCCGGAAAAGTACTCAAACTACCAGACAATCATGAAATCTACGTGATTTTAACGACCATGTAGGTCGTTAAAATCACTTAAGGCCCCTCTCGCGGTCCAGTGGCGCCCTTATTGAATAAAAAATCGTAGCTTATCACAGAAAATAAATATTAAAAAATCCAACTTCACTTTTGTTACAAAGAGGATAAAGAATTTTTACGTTGTTAAAACAGGTCTCAAAATGTTTCGTATCCAAAGTAGTAGGCAAAAGTGTCAGAAACGGCCGTGTTTCTTTATCCTCTTTGTAACAAACGTGAAGTTGGATTTTTTAATATTTATTTTCTGTGCTATGCTACGATTTTTTATTCAATGGGGCGCCACTGGACCGCGAGAAGGCCCTTAAATTCATTTTTTGTTGTAGTTCTCACATTCACAATATGCTGAGGACCATACAGATTAGTGTCTGTAATGGGCTTTTGAAGAAACAACCACACATATTTGAGTGGGCCTGTCCAGTCAGTGCAAGCAACTGTCAATTGTCGAGTAGCTCAACTTAGAACTAATAAGGATCAGCTCAATGACTCGACGAACAATATTAAAGACAGGATATTTGGGTAGGCCGAAAAAGTACTCAAACTGTCAGACAACGGAGAAAGTAGTCCCCCACATTTACAATAGCAAGTTATCAAAAAAATATATATATCATTAAATAATACTTTACAAAATAAATGTTACCTACTAATATTTATTTGTAACTAGCTGACTCGGCGAACGTCGTACGGCCTTGAGAATCAATAAATGTAGTGTAAAATTTTCACATTGAAATGAATGTAATTCACGTAACAGAATCAAAATGATTCGCGTTGGTAGCACAGAGCACTACTTTTTGCTAAATTATTTGCTTGATGGGATGCACTCGGGTCGATTCCCTTCATTGAAGGACGTTTGTGATATATGAAATTTTTCGTTATGATGGCATCTCAAGATGCACCACCAAATGTACAACAGTAGGAGGACGTTCATAAATAGGGAATGAGAATATACGCCAAATCGCCTCATTACAGCTCACATATCGATCAACTTGATAGTGCGTGATTTCATCGTAAGTACGCCAACCGGCCGCCAGCCGTTCGTCTGAACGCCAAAACCGCCATAAATATCGCTACCTTTCGTGACATACTCGTATTTGCAAATGCATTTAATGGCTAAAGTAACAACAGCCGCACGGGTCAATCCATCTGGTTAAGCTACGCTCGCCAGGGTTGGTCCATGGATGGGTTCTTATCTTTACGTACCGAGACTCCTCCGTGCCTCGGAAGCACGTTAAGCCGATGGTCCCGGCTGTCAATCGTGGATCTTTGACAGTCGTTACGGGTCGAAAGTCTGACAGCCAGTCGTATTAACCAGTAACTGGATTGTGGAGGTCAGATAGGATCGCTCCATGTAAAATACTGGTATTCAGCTGCATCCGGTTAGACTGGAAGCCGAGGCTAAAGGTTAGGCAGATTGATTTAGTGCAAATACATTTGAAGGATTTCACTGAATTGCAATATTCCACTTTGCAATGTGCTTTGAATGATTTGGTAAGTAGTGGCGAATACGAAACAATCCATGCGTTGTCGACCACGAAATCGTTACCTTTCATTATTTGAAATAACTTTTCATTCCATACAAAATGTATGAGAAAGTTAATTTTCTTCATATTTTTTTTTCGTGAATTTTTCCGAGTTTTTAATAGTTATTCTGCTATTCATAACGGATACAAATCCTACAAATCAAAGATCATTAAAATCGGTCCCGCCGTTCTTGAGTTTAAATAAATGGTGTAATGTAACTAACCCGACTTTGTTTTATATATACATATATAAATAACTAATGACTCAGACATGTCATTTTTTATGTACCTACAGTAAAACTCAGTAATAGGTTTAAATATCTTCAAGATCTTAATATAAATTATCTTTATGAAGTAATTTTTATTCCTAAAAAACTTGGATTACAGTCATCAAAAATAACATCGTGTATGAATTAAATTAATACGTTTTTAACTTCATAATTTCGAAGCTAACATTAATGCACGTTGAAAATTAAATCAAAGAACTATTTTGTATTGTTACCACCTACTTACTGATCGTGCTTGCCCACAAAATTGTAGTTTGTTTCTCTGCTAGTCACAATATCTTGTCTCCTCAGCCTCTTAATCTTGATTCAAGTGTCTTTTTATCGATATGATGAGTTCATATAAATTCAAGATAATTCAGATATCAGCTCAGTTTCGACAAAATTTCTGTTGGTAAGTGTTTGTGGGGATACCTACCTATAATGTTTTTGGGCGTGTATATACACAACTCTGGTACTTACTCGTGCATCGTCCATGAACTGCACCGCATATCCAATTACGTAATTAAAAAAACTTAAATCTAATTTTAATCTGTACATACAGAGTGTAACGAAAATGAGTGGTTATATTTTAGATAATGCTTCTGCCCATGGAAATGAACAAGGAAGTCATAGTCAATTCCCAAAAAAAAATGGTAGATAAAGTTATTAGCGTGTGAAGTCTTTTGTTTTTGGGCATTTACTAATACTTCCTTGTTAATTTACTGTGACTTCCTTGTTAATTTACTATGACTTCCTTGTTAATTTACTATTACTTCCTTGTTAATTTACTATGACTTCCTTGTTAATTTACTATGACTTCCTTGTTAATTTACTATGACTTCCTTGTTAATTTCCATGGGCAGAAGCAGTAGCTAAAATATGATCACCAATTTCCTTTACACCCTGTATAAGCCATAACTTATTTGATACTAGACTACCTTTTTCCAGTGGCTTCGCTCCCGTTGAATGGTTCTTGTCCCACAGGAGCCTTGCTGTTTGACGGGCTAAGAAGTCCATGACATTCAGCGATAAGTAGCTTACTAACTGTGATAAATAAAATAAAAACATCATTGAAATTTGGATCAGTACCTCCAGAGATTGCTTTTTACAAACGTATCATAAATGAAAAAAAAACTATTTTTAATTTATAAAGATTATGATGGTTTTCGTACAGAAATGTTGTTGGTGTTAGCGGGCGTGTTAGCGATCACGGCCTTGGGCGCGGCTTGCACCCCCAGTGTTACGACGGTCAGCGGCACCCACGCTCCTGCCACCGTCTGCTCCGGCTCACTCATCTTCGCCGACGACTTCGATACCTTCGATCTCGAGAAATGGCAGCACGAGAACACCTTAACTGGTGGCGGTGTGAGTATCCTATTCAAGTGCCTTTTCCTGTTTATAAATGAGCAGCCTTTTACTCTTTCAAATAAGCGAATATCGTATTCACTAATACAGGATGACACGTGAATATCTAAATAAAAGCGCACTTTTTTTATTAACGCTTGCCTCAATGTTGAAACTTATTTTGAAATTTATTTGATGAGTGCAAGACATATTTACCTGGTCCCCACTTCGACATAGACTTTTTTGCGACTATAAAAGCATGCCCCGTACGGATCAGTAAATAATACCGATGTCCGTAATTTGAAAGCAACGCTGTACTTTGATGCAGTTTCTTTAAACGTCAGTGTAGTGCACGTTGGTGTGGCGAGTTGCCGCCACTCTGCAAGTTGGGTGGGGTTGGTATCACGTCGCGTGTGTGTCTCGCTTTAATTTGTCAGACAGGCGTGAGTAGCCGGCTTTACGGGAACTATAGACAAAAAAAAATGCAGCAATCGACGTCACGTCAGTGTGTGCCTAACGCCGCGAGGCAGGGCGCATCTCACCGCAGACTAAATTAATGTCCTATTAATATCGTCCCCGTAAATACACTAAAATCCCGAGTAATATCCCGTAAACGTTGGGAATCCTCCGGGAATAATAAATAACCCATATTTACCGCGTCCGTTAACTAGCGAACAAGAATAATCAAGAGTGTTGGAGTGAAGAGAACACTCTCCATTAGATGGTCCTTTCGAGCCTGGATAGGCATCAGTAAAATTCAGTACAAATTAAGTACAAGTCATTACAGTAGGTAGGCACATAACTTTATTAGTGCCCCCAAAATGGCGTCCCGCAAACAAGAAGCTAAATTGGCTCAGCTTACCGCTAAAAAACAAATGATTTTCGAGCGAGTTAATCGCATATATAATGATTCCAGAAACATCTCGAACTTTGATTCACGTTCAAATGAGACATTCTTAGCGCAGTCAGAAACAATTACTGAGCAATATAACAAATTTGAGGAAATAGTAGAACAAATGAATGAATTGCAATTCGAAATTGACCAAACCGCACCAGACTATTCGAGTCTATATTCTATTGAAGACTTATTGTTAGTCGCAATAAAGTTGTGGTCGAGTATACACGCATTTTTCTTAACAAAATCCTACAAAGCAATTTGAACCTAAACACTTACACCATATGGTCCTTCGAGCCGGATTATAGTGCACCGTAGTGATCGTGTTCGGGCGACGAGAACAAAGGACTCCCACATTCCTTAGATAAGAAGTGAGCCCGGACCGTCATTAGCTAACGAGTTGGGATTTTTTATGCAAGTTATTGACAATATTGTGATCGAAAACATTTACGAATCGTTTATAACATCGTTGTTTTTGAAGAAAAGTGAGTTATTTGTGTTTGTCAAAGATGTCTACGACAGAACAGTTATTGGGAGTGTTAGAAGAAACAGCCAAGATAATTCAAAAAACACAAATTAACTTGAAAAAGTGTCCTAAACAAAGATTGACGCAAGGATATATCGAAACAAGATTGAAATGTTTAGACGAATATTGGAACAAATTTATTTCCACCCACCAAGAATTAATAAAAAGTACAACACGAGAAAATCGAAATACAATCAGCTATTTTGTGAACGAAGATTATTATATATGCGAAGATCTTTATTTATCTATGCAAGCGGACCTGAAAGACCTATGTTTACAAGTTTTGTCCAGCAGCCCGTCACGCAGTACAGGTGTATATGAATCGTCAGGGATGTTTACGTCACAACTTAGATTGCCGAACATTGAACTACCGAAATTTACAGGGAAGTACGAAGAATGGTCCTCTTTTCACGATTTATTTATGTCATTAGTTCACAAAAACACTTCAATTAGTGATGTACAAAAACTACACTACTTAAAATCTAGCATTGGGGGTGAAGCAGAGGTTCTACTGAGACACATTCAGATAACGGAAAGCAATTACTCGCAAGCCTGGACCGCACTGAAACAAAGATATGGGAACAAACGACTTGTAGTGAATGCAGTTATTAAACGTTTAGTTAATCAAAGAAAAATAAATACGCAGAGTGCCAATCAAATTAAATCGTTGTTAGACACAACTCATGAGTGCATTAACAACCTCAATAATTTATCAGTTTCCACGGAGTCTTGGGATCCCATGATAATATTTCTTGTTGTACAGAAATTGGACCAAGAAACTCACAAAGACTGGGAAGAATATTCCTATCGAGAAGATTTAGAAGACTTACCTACATGGGACAGCCTGAAGAAGTTCCTCGAGTCGAAGTTCCGCACACTTGAGCTTGTGTCACCAGCTGCACCTACACGAGAAAAACCTAGAGAAAAATCATTTGCTGCCACGGCTACTACGTCAACTGAAAAAACGTGTGTTAAGTGCAAAGAACAACATACATTGTGTCATTGCAAACAGTTTACGGACATGAACGTCAAAGACAGAAACGAGTATGTGAAGAAAAATAAATTGTGCTATAATTGCTTGTTACCGGGGCACGCAGTGTTCAGATGTCGAGTTCCTATTAACTGCCGTATCTGCAACAAGCGACATCATTCTCTCCTTCATGAGAAGAAGGAAGACGTTTCAAAGACAGAAAATGAGGCAGCTACCACAGCCACTGCAACTTCAAATGTGTCAGTGAATCACACCATAGAAGACAATACAACAACCACAATGACGGCACAACACAGCAATGCGAAGGTGACAGCGCTGCTTGCAACTGCATTGGTGAAATGTATGAATGAAGAAGGACACACCATTGTACTAAGAGCGCTTATCGACCAAGGATCACAAGCATGTTTTATTAGTGAGAAGGCGGCTCAGCTTCTGAAACTCAAAAGGCAGTCAGCGAGAGGTAGAGTAGTCGGAGTAGGATCCACAAAAACAGATGTCAAGCAAGTGGTTCAGCTACAGGTTATATCAAGAGTAGAAGACAATTTCTGTCTTAACATACAAGCCTATGTGATGAATAAACAGTTGACCACTAAATTACCAAAACTAGCTGTACACACTGATGTTCAACACCTACAATGTCTAGAACTGGCAGATCCGACTTACCATTTACCAGGGTCAGTCGATCTTCTGTTAGGAGTGAGAGAATATGCAGACATTTTACAATCAGAGCTAATCAAAGGTCCACCAGGTACACCATGCGCACAACGAACCAGCCTAGGTTGGATTTTATTCGGGGAGATACAAAACAAAGACATAGACAACTCTTTTCTTGTTATGCACCATCAAGTAGATATGGATAATATGTTAAAAACACTATGGGAGATAGACACTGAAACAAAAAGAAAATATACACAAGAAGAGCAGTTATGTGAAGACATCTACAAAAAAACATTTACAAGGAATGAAGACGGTAGATACGTCGTTACCTTACCTTTCAAAACACAAAACCCTAAATCACCAGACGGCAATACACGTGAAATAGCAATGCGTCGATTATTACAATTAGAAAGAAAATTTACAAAACAGCCTGACCTGAAAGAAGAATATGTGAAAGTGATGGAAGAGTACGCAATGCTAAACCACCTGGAAGAAGTACCTGCAGAAGAAATAAACACAAAGAAAGCTGTATACTTACCTCACCACGCAGTTGTCCGATGTGATAAAGAGACCACCAAAACAAGAGTGGTCTACGATGCTTCCTGTAAGGGTTCCAACAATATCTCACTTAATGACGAATTGCTAGTTGGACCTACAGTTCAAGACGACCTTCGCAGCATCATAATGAGATGGAGGATGCACGCAGTTTGCTTTGTGGCCGATATTGAAAAAATGTACAGAATGGTACGGTTGTCCAACACCCACACAGATTTCCATCGTATCCTGTGGAGAAAAGACCCGTCTGAACCTATTAAAGACTACCGTCTACTTACCGTAACGTTTGGCACAGCTCCAGCACCCTACCTGGCATGCAGAACATTACTCCAGCTGGCAAATGATGAGGGTCAAAATTATCCTGTTGCTGCACAGATGATATCAGATTTTTACGTCGACGATCTCTTATCTGGAACGGACACAGTAGAAACGGCTATTGAAGCCAGACACCAACTGAAAGAGATGATGAACAAGGGCGGTTTCTTATTAAAGAAATGGTCATCAAACAGTGTGGACTTCATGAAATCTATACCACCAGACGAAAGATCTCAAAATGCACTTCTTGACTTGAATATCGCTGGAAAGGTGAAGACGCTGGGAATCCTGTGGAACCTGAAAACAAACAAATTTGAATATAAATTTACATTGAAACATACAGAAGGTACTCCAACCAAACGAAGCATTTTCTCAGACGTGCAAAAATTATATGATCCTTTAGGATGGTTGTCACCAAGCATAATTACAGCTAAATTGTTAATGCAAAAACTCTGGCTTCAACAAGTCAGTTGGGATGACAAGATTAGTCAAGACTTGGAAGATGAATGGTTACACATAAGATCTTATTTTGAACATATCAACGATATCAGCGTAGATAGATGGATACATACAACAGCCGAAAATAAAGAATGCATTCAGTTGCATGGATTCAGCGATGCATCATCACGTGCTTATGCTGCAGTTGTGTACGTGAGAGTCACTTGCCCCAATGGAGAAATTCATACCAATCTGATAGCAGCTAGAACAAGAGTTGCTCCATTAAAAACTATTTCCATTCCTCGACTTGAATTGTGTGGAGCACTACTGTTGTCACAATTATTAACTCACGTAGGCAGAGCAATGAAAATACAAAAATCACAAACCTTCGCTTGGACAGATTCGTCAATTGTCCTAGCGTGGTTGTCTGGCGAACCCTCCAGGTGGAAGATATTCGTAGCAAATCGGGTGGTAGAAATACTAGAAAATATTAGCCACAAGCAATGGTACCACGTACTAACCAATGAAAATCCCGCCGATATCGCTTCTCGAGGGCTACCAGTAGAAGAACTGAAGGAGTGTGATTTATGGTGGAAGGGGCCAAGTTGGCTAAGCATGGAAGAAATCAAATTCAGTCGGCTGGACAATACACAAACTGATGAAGAAAAGAAAACAGTTAAAGAGTTACAAACAAACTTAAAAATAAATAACACTGAAAATGAAAACACAAGAATGATAGATCAATTTAAAAATTTTACTAATTTAAAGGAATTACTTACAGCCATATGTTATTGTCGAAGATTTCTACATTATAAATGCAACATAGTTGTTTCTGAAGCCGACAAACATATCACGACAAAGGAACTTGAAGAGTCACTACATAGATGTATAAAGATGGCACAAGAAAACGACTTTGAAGAGGAAATTCAAACACTAACAAACGAAAATGAAGTAAAGAAAAGAAGTCCTTTGAAATCTTTGAACCCCTATATAGATAACAACGAAGTAATAAGAGTGGGAGGAAGACTAAGAAACGCAGACATTCCATTAAAAATAAAACACCCAATCATACTGGGAAATAAAAACGAATTAACTCGACTGATTGTAAAGGATGCACACGCAGAAACACTTCATGGAGGAGTGCAATTGATGTTGGCTTACATCAGATCCAGATACTGGATACTACGAGCCAAAGACGTCGTGAAGGCATGTATCCGACAATGTCTGATATGTGCTAAACATAGTGCCACATCAAAACGACAACTTATGGGTGATTTACCGAAAGAGCGCGTCACTCCAGCCAGACCATTCCTTCATAGTGGCGTCGATTTTGCTGGGCCATTTCAAGTATTGATATCGAAAGGAAGAGGAGCTAGAACCAACAAAGCATATATAGCCATTTTCATCTGTATGGCAATCAAAGCAGTACACCTTGAATTGGTCGGCGACTTAACTGCAGAAGCATTTATTGGCGCATTTAGAAGATTCACCTCTAGACGAGGCAAATGTGCCCACATATGGAGCGATTAAGGCAGAAACTTTGTCGGCAGTAGCAAGGAACTCGTAGCTGCATTACAAGCTGCGCAATGTGAGCTCCCAAGAGACGTAGCAGACACATTAGCAAAGGACGGAACCCAATGGCACTTCATACCCGCGTACAGTCCAAACTTCGGTGGTCTCTGGGAGGCAGGTGTCAAATCTATTAAACACCACTTGAAGAGAGTTCTTACAACAAACCTAACGTTTGAAGAATTGACAACTTTGCTGTGTCAGATTGAAGCCTGTCTAAATTCCCGCCCTCTCACCCCTGCAGATGATTCCGACATAGATGCAATAGATATGCTAACCCCTGGTCATTTTCTCATTGGAGAGTCTCCAATCGTCGTGCCACACCCAAACCTGGAAAATATCAAAGTTACTTACCTTTCTCGCTGGCAACACATGCAGAAACTTCTAGGAGATTTCTGGAAAAAATGGCAAATGGAATATCTTACTCGTCTGCAGCAACGACCTAAGTGGATCAAACAAGAGAGAGAATTAGAAAAGGGACAAATCGTACTTATAAAAACAGATAGCTTACCACCTGGAAAATGGCAACTAGGTAGAATAATGGAAAAATACCCTGGACCAGATGGTCTAACTCGGGTCTATAGTGTGAAAAGCGGAGACAGTATCATCAAAAGATGTATCACTAAATTGTGTCACTTACCTGTAGATTGTAATGACGATTCTTAACCTTTACAATAATTTATTTACCTTACTTTGTCGCACTCATACCTGTAAAGAAACTTAATTAACACATATTATATATTTACCTGTAGACTTGAATTGTTAAATAATGTAACAAAGTAGTATCTAGAACCTTAAAATCGAATGTTTTATGAACCAATAGAATTGTAATTACTTTTATACTTGAGTTATAAATAACAACAACAGCCCAATTTTGCATGTAATGTCTATTTTTTTAAAAAAGGACGTGTTATTCCTTTGGGGGCCGGTATGTTAGTCGCAATAAAGTTGTGGTCGAGTATACACGCATTTTTCTTAACAAAATCCTACAAAGCAATTTGAACCTAAACACTTCCACCACTTATATTCTAATATTAAATATAAACGTAATCTCATACTTTCGAAAAACGAAACATCGGAACACAAAGTGGGTACTCGGATAAAATTACCGCCCATAGATTTGCCATCGTTTGATGGTAAAGCGGAAAACTGGCCCATCTTTTATGAAATGTTTCGAAGCAATGTTCATTTAAATACCGATCTGGTTGACTCGCAGCGTGTCCAGTACTTGATCAGTAAATTGACTCATGATGCCTTGAAGCTGACCGCGGGCATTGTTCCTACAGGTGATACATACAACGTTATGTGGAACAGTCTCGTAAAAAGGTATCAAGATAAGCGTAGTTTAGGGATTCATTATCTCAATAATATACTGGACATTAAACAATGCGCCGGAAATGCCGCGAGCCTCAATACTTTTGTGGAACGATATTCAGCGTCCGTCGCAGCCTTGAAGCAGTTAGACATTCCAGACTTACTGGATTTTGTTTTATTACACTGTGGTTTAAGAAAGGTTGACGCGCAAACTGTCTTACAGTTTGAATCACGTGTGAGTGAAAAAGAATTACCTTCCTATGTGGAGTTTATAACATTCATGCAAGCATATGTTAAAGTGCTGCAGCGCTCATACGGTAATAATTTACAGACGGAACCGCGCGCTAAGTCTAGTTCAGTTAATCATCAAACAAAAAATAATACCGCTAAGTCATTCGTGTCGCGTAATGAACCGGTTTCAAATAGCAAATGTACGTTGTGCGATAAGGATGACGTACGACATCAGCTGTTCTATTGCCCGCAGTTTAAAAATATTAGAACACCGCTTGCACGTTTTGAATTTATTAAAGCTAAACGTGGCTGTATAAACTGTTTAAGTCTATCCCATTCTTTGGTTAAATGTAAGTCACGTAACGTTTGTAAAATTTGTAAAAAGTCCCATCATTCTCTCTTACATTTCCGAGAAAAACATGAGTCATTATCGCCCGAGCCACAAGCGCCTACTAAGGATACATCTGTTTCGCTCACTACAGCTGTTAAAACTGGGTCAACCATTTTGCTAGCGACCGCGCAGTTATATGCATACTATAGCGACATCAGAGATAAGGAGGTGGTTCAGTGCCTACTAGATAACGGATCGCAAAATAATTTAATTACTGTGGACTGTTGTAAACGTTTGAACTTACCCATAATTAAATTACGCAATTCATTTTTACAAGGTATTGGAATGTCATCGAAACCAATACACGGTTTTATTCATCTAAACATAGAATCTCGGTTTGATCCTCATACGAAGTTTTCGATACAAGCGTTAGTTGTTGATTGTATTACAGATAGACTTCCCGCGAAATTAATTAGATTACATAACAATGATAACATGTCATACTTAAATAGCTTACCGCTTGCTGACCCGCTCTGGAATGTTCCGAGCGGAATAGATCTTGTGCTTGGAGCACAATTGTTCCCCTTTATTTACCTGGGAGACAGGGTCGACTTAGGTACCCGCGCACCCCCTGCTGTACTGACTAGCTTCGGTTATGTACTTATGGGTGATATTGATTGTTGTAGTAGTGATGTGACACACATTGCATCTTCGTTTACCGCGCAGGCCGACATTGAGGTCGGGTCAAGTTTGCATGGGTTTTTTGAGCTAGAGGAAATTCCACCCGCCGCCACCGCCGCGCCGCGCCGCGCCGCGTTCCGTTATTGGTCCGCACGAATTAGAGTGTGAAAATAATTTTAATTCTTCAGTCTTATTTGAAGACGGCAGATACTTTGTCGATCTGCCTTTTGCGCGCTCACCCGGCGGGCTAGGTAGCTCGCACGGTTACGCCCCTAGGCGCTCACTTGCGCTCGAGCGTAAGTTTACGTTAATGACCCTACGCGAGAATAATAATAAAACTATCGCGGATTATATGACTCCCTCGAGGTTGTCGCTCAATGACATTTTGCATGTCGGACCTAATTTGCAAGCAGACTTGTTTTTGTTATTACTTGATTTTCGTACATTCCCTGTCGCGATGACAGCGGATATAAAACAAATGTTCTTACGTATCGGTGTAAGAGAGCACCACCGCAAATACTTACGAATCTTGTATCGTTTTAGCAAAGGTGAGCCTGTTCGCACCTTTCATTTTAACCGCGTTCCCTTCGGACTAAAACCTAGTCCTTATTTGGCGATGCGCACACTGCGTAACTTGGCGTGTGAGCAAAGCGACCGCTTTCCTGAGGCTTCTAAATTGGTGGAAACTCAGTTTTACATGGACGACTACGTCTACTCTGTTTCGGACGAACAGACAGCTATGCGTCTATCCCGCGATTTAATTGATTTAATGAAGGTAGGTTCCTTTGACTTAGTCAAATGGGCTACCAATTCACCCGCTTTATTAGAGATTCTCCCAGAGTCTCACCGCTTACCAGTTAATTTTTCTGGCATGGATAATGATGTCCATAATTTCAAAATCCTTGGATTAACCTGGGAACCCGCTGATGATTATTTTTCTTTGACAACAATCGCCGTGGATGATAAATGCACGAAGCGCGCGATTCTATCGCTAGTTGCCCGCTTGTTCGACGTACTGGGCCTTGTAGGACCCGTTGTGCTGTACGCGAAGGTATTAATCAAGGAACTTTGGTTAGCTAAAGTAGGATGGGATGAGGTTCCACCGGAATCTATCACAAATCGGTTTGCCGCTTTTACACGCGATTTTCCTTCACTCTCTTCTCTAAAGGTTCCTCGCCACATTGGCGTCTTTAGAGAAGCTGTAGTGAACATCGTAGCCTTTTGCGACGCCAGCTTTACTGGTTATGGCTGTTGTATTTATTTACACATTACCAACCCTACTGGTGATATCACTGTCCGACTCTTATGTGCAAAGTCCAAAGTCTCCCCCGCTAGAATAACAACGCTAGCTCGATTAGAACTTGTCGCCGCTTTACTTCTATCTAAACTTGTTCGCGTAGTCAAGGAGAAACTTTCCGCTCGTGTACCTATTACAGGTGTCCACGCTTTCTCGGACTCCACCATAGCTCTCTCGTGGATCCACTCATCTCCCCATAGATGGTCTATTTTTGTCAGCAACCGCATTGCTCAAATACAGGAAAACTTACCTGCCGCTTGTTTCCGTCACGTGTCCGGGAAAGAGAATCCTAGCGATTGTCTGTCTCGCGGCATGCTGCCGTCGGATTTAATAAGACACTCGTTGTGGTGGAACGGCCCCACATGGCTCCATCAGCCCATGAGCGAGTGGCCTTTAAAGTTCTCTCCTGCTCAATGTGAAACATTGCCGGAGTTTAAATCAAAGGTTTTTCTTGTAGAAACTTCGAATACTGAACCGCGTATTTTAAATACTATAGCTGACCGTGTTTGCTCATGGAATAAACTGTTACGTGTATTTATGTACATTCTTAAATTTACAAACAGACTACATAGTCATAGTGCTGTTGAAAACATTCAAACCGCCGAAAATTTCATTGTTCGAATAGTTCAAAGTTTACATTTTGCGAGCGATTTAAATTTAATTAAAGCAGGTGAACTTCCAGCTAAGAAGTTGCGCTGTTTATCTGTCTTCATTGATAGCTTCGGAATCTTACGTATTGGGGGCAGATTGTCTAAATCTGACTTACCGTATGAAGCCAAGCATCCCGCGCTTTTACCTAAACGCGACCGCGTAGTCGATCTAATTATCGATCACTATCACAATACGTACTGCCATACGGGCCCAGGGTTATTGATGTCCATTATAAGGCAGCGGTTTTGGATATTGGGTGGCCGAACGGTTATACTTTCTCGTTGTCGGAAATGTAATACTTGTTTCCGTCTAAATCCTAAGCATCCAGTACCCAAAATGGCTGAACTTCCTGGATAACGCGTCCGTGATGCTAAAGCCTTTGTACACACCGGTGTAGATTTCGCCGGGCCGCTTGCTTACATACCTATTCGACGTAGAGGTCAACGTTCGCAGAAACTTTACATATGTTTGTTCGTATGCATGGTGACTAAAGCCATACATATCGAGCTTGTTTCGGATCTCACATCTGAGGCTTTCCTATCCGCATTTAAGAGATTCATTTCCCGCCGCGGTCCAGTGTCTGTTATGTACTCAGACAATGGTACCAATTTTGTTGGCGCTAAGGCGCAATTGGATGATATTTATTCTTTTTTAATAAATTCAACTGTTCAAACGAATATTAAAAATGAGCTTCTTAAATCACGCATCGAGTGGACAAGAATACCGCCGCGAGCTCCACACTTCGGAGGTATTTGGGAGTCGAATATTAAGAGTGTTGAAACTCACTTGTTTAGAGTCGTAGGTAAACAACTTCTCACTTACGAGGAATTCTCGACCATATTGGTGCAAATTGAGTGCCTTTTGAACTCTCGACCACTTAGTGTCATTTCGTCAGACCCACATCCGGAGGTACTCACGCCCGCGCATTTTTTAATGTCCAGTCCACTCACGTATTTGCCTTCTTCTGAATTGACAGAAGAAAACATAAACCTAAACAACCGCAAAAGGCTCTTGGATCAACTTGTGTTATCCTACTGGAATAAATGGCGAATTGAGTACTTGCACACGCTGCAAGTTCGCCAGAAGTGGTGCACTCCCGATCGCCCTATAGAGATAGGTACTGTCGTTCTCTTGGGTCAAGATAACGTACCTCCATTGACTTGGCCATTGGGTATCATAGAGGAAGTTTTTCCGGGATCGGATGGTGTAATTCGAGTCGCTTCAATAAAAACCGCGTCAGGCACGTATAAACGTCCTGTCACTAAGTTGTATCCTTTGCCAACTCAATAGATTATTATTACTACGTAATTTAGTTTAATTTAGTTTAGGGTTCATATTATACGTTCCAATGGTACGCCATTACATAGTTGTAATTTAGTTTATTCGACTTACCATAGTCAAGTCGAACCGCAATTCATTCTTAGGACACTGTTATTTATTTTTCCCGAGCATTATATCAATGCGATGGTGTTTCGGACTGCTGCTTGGATTTCCCTCAAAGCTCTTCAACAAGTTAATGCTTACATATCATCACCGCTTCTTGAACCTCACTCGCTCCGCATAGATTAGCAGCTTTTGAAAGCTCCTGGAACTTTCAAGGCGGGGAGCATGCTGTGGCGAGTTGCCGCCACTCTGCAAGTTGGGTGGGGTTGGTATCACGTCGCGTGTGTGTCTCGCTTTAATTTGTCAGACAGGCGTGAGTAGCCGGCTTTACGGGAACTATAGACAAAAAAAAATGCAGCAATCGACGTCACGTCAGTGTGTGCCTAACGCCGCGAGGCAGAGCGCATCTCACCGCAGACTAAATTAATGTCCTATTAATATCGTCCCCGCAAATACACTAAAATCCCGAGTAATATCCCGTAAACGTTGGGGATCCTCCGGGAATAATAAATAACCCATATTTACCGCGTCCGTTAACTAGCGAACAAGAATAATCAAGAGTGTTGGAGTGAAGAGAACGAGTGGCCACGTCCACAGATTACTAATATGTAGCTAGCTAGCCACGTCGTCAAGTCGACGTGCAACCATCGAGAACAGCCCGGAAAGTCAGGTAACGCTTGTTCTTGATAGCTTAGAGTAGGGCCACATGCGCCGACTGCTGCCGACCACTCCTAACTTGAAGTTATACAGACAAATATAGGCAATTTTGGGCCAGCATTCAATCCAAGTGTCTGGCAGTAATTAATGTCCTCCATCCGCTGAGTCCCACGGCTATTTACACGCTTGGGCATCACCACACGTCATACCTAATCATTTTGTTTTAGAACGGGGAGTTCCAATACTACAACAACAATCGCTCGAACTCTTTCACACACAGCGGACGGCTATTTATCCGTCCCTCTCTAACTTCAGACCAGTTCGGAGAACCCTTCCTCTATTACGGAAACTTGAATATTCATGGAGGTGCACCCGCCGACAGGTGAGAAACTTTGTTTAGAAGAAAATAGCGTTGAAAAGATATATCTTACTAACTATAAGTAGGTATCCCTTCTTCAAGAGTAAAACATAAGTCGCAAGGAGATTAGAAGTAGCTTGACAAAGGTTGATGATGCAAACGACACCAACGTCCAAAATTAGTTTTGCATAGAAGTAGAAACGACGACCTTCTCTTTCTATCCAAAAGTTTTTGGAAAGGTAAGAAAGACTGAATGGAAAAAGGTTAATTCAGGACTTGATTTTTACAGTTGTACAAACCCTGCGCTGAGGGGTTGCGACCGCACAGGGAGTCCTACACACATTTTGAACCCAATCAAGAGCGCACGCATCCGAACCGTCAATTCCTTCAGCTTCCGTTATGGACGCGTTGAAGTTCGAGCCAAAATGCCTGCTGGAGATTGGTTATGGCCAGGTAAGCAACTTTAAAATTACAAAGATAGATTCCATTCTAAATTATAATAAGATAGGTAGCCGGCAGAGCCCCCATATGGTGGTCCGTCGTTCATCCTCTGACTGCGGAAAATTTGGCGTGGCTGGGACATTGGGAGACGCCTATTAATGTCCAACAGTGTTCGCCCTTTAAATCCTGAGATGAGGAGCGAGAGGACTAGCACAAGAAAGGGTGAAGTATGATGTTGATGACCTACCGATCGGATAGGTTGGTCATCAACATCATTCTTCACCCTTTCTTAAGTCAATCAGCAGGCCTTGCAGTACCTACCTTAGAGATTTCCGAGCCTTAATTAATTAAACTCTTTTTGAATAGGTACATTCGCTCAAAAAATACATTTACGAAGCCTGTATACATTGTTCGAAAGTTAAAAATTACGCACCATACCATACAATGGAACGTGCGGTAAAATAGGTACCTACTCTCACCTTTTTTTTTGCCTAAGTAGGTACTTATTTTACCACATACCTTTTTTTTTTTACTCCACTCCATTGTATAGCGTCGTGCGTATCCTAGATACGGTTTTTATTTAATTCCATTTATAAGAATTCCACCAAGAAGTTTCACATTACGAGAATAAAGCTGAATGATCGAACCTCCTTAGAAGCGCTTTTGCTCAATAGATTTGTATCATTTTAATACTGAAGAGAAAATGAGACCAAAGATGTAGTTTTAATTTTCACCACGCGCACGTGACGCTATTTGCAAATTCGCGCCATTTTAATAAAAACGTCAAAGATTGTTGCGAATATCCGACTGATATTTATAAACAAAAATTTGTTTCAGTACCTATTGTACTGTTTTCTCGCAAATGTGTTGAAAAACGTTGTATGATACGTGCGGAAATTGGTATTTACAAACTCGTGTCTATGGTAAGCCCTCGACTACTCGTTTGTAAAAACCAACTTACGGCAAGTACCTACCATAAATAACTATTTCAACACATTTGCTCAAAAAATGCACTTACGAAGCCTATATACATTGTTCGAAAGTTCAAAATTACGCACCATACAATGGAACGTGTGGTAAAATAGGTACTCTCAGTACTCTCACCTAAGTACCTATTTTACCGCACGCTCCGTTGTATAGCGGCGTGCGTATCCTTTACGGTTTTTTTTTTAATATTTACCTAACAATTCCACCACAAGGAGTTTCGCATTTTGTGTTTTTTTGTGTTGTTGGTGGTTGTGGTGGTTGTTGTTGGTAGTGTTGTTGTTGTTAGTTGTGGTTGTTGTTGGTAGTGTTGTTGGTTGTTGTTGTTGTTTGTTTGTTCTTGTTTGTTGTTGGTTGTTGTTGATGTTAGTTGTGGCGGTTGTTGTTGCTGCTGCTAGTGTTGTTGTTGTTGTTGGTAGTGTTGTTGGTTGTTGTTATTGTTTGTTTGTTGTTGGTTGTTGTTATTGTTTGTTTGTTGTTGGTTGTTGTTGTTGTTAGTTGTGGTGGTGGTTGCTGTTGGTAGTGTTGTTGTTAGTTGTGGTTGTTGTTGTTGGTTGTTGTTGCTGGTAGTGTGGTTGTTGTAGTTGGTTGTTGTTGTTAGTTGTAGTTATTGTTGCTGCTTGTTGTTGTTGTTGGTTGTTGTTGCTGGTTGTAGTTTGTTTTTGCTGGTTTTTGTTTGTTGTTGGTTGTTGTTATTATTGGTAGTGTTGTTGTTGGTTGTTGTTATTAGTTGTTGTCGGTGGTTGTTGTTGTTATTGTTGTTAGGTGTTGTTGTTGTTAGTTGTGGTTGTTAGTTGTAGTTGTTGTTACTGCTTGTTGTTGTTGTTGGTTGTTGTTGCTGGTTGTAGTTTGGTTTTTGCTGGTTGTTATTTGTTGTTGTTATTGGTAGTGTTGTTGTTGGTTGTTGCTGCGGGTTGTTGTTGTTATTTGTTTTTGTTGTAAGTTGTTGTTGTTGGTTGCTGTTGTGTTCCTTTTTTTCGCATAGATGTTACTAGGGAGAAGGGGGTCGAGAGCGGTGGCATAGTGGGGGCATCGTGGCACGACGGCGTCATGCCGTTTTTCGTCACGATATTCGAGTCGGTTTTACTGCCAAGCCGCGCCAATAGATGATTCACATCAAAAACAAAAGTTTGTTTCATTGCCTAGTAGGTACTGTTTTCTCGCAAATGTGTTGAAAAACGTTGTATGACACACGTGCGGATTGGTATTTACAAACTCGTGACTATGGTAAGCCCTCGACTACGTCTCGGGCTTACATTCGTCTACTCGTTTGTAAAAACCAACTTACCGCACTAGTATCATAAGTAACTATTTTCGTTTTGTTAGCTATCTGGTTGATGCCAGCGTATAACACTTACGGCACCTGGCCCGCATCCGGAGAGATCGACCTAGTGGAGTCCCGAGGAAACCGCGGAATGACATTCAATGGTGTTCATATCGGCACACAGGTATAACTTATCATCTTTGTAGTGACTGCTTTGGATTTTGAGTTTTATATTCAACTAGCTATCCGGCAAACTTTGTACCGCCTCAGAATCAATAATGTATGAAAAATTAATTATCTTCGTAATTTTATTTTTCGTGAATTTTTCCAATGTTTTAATACTTATTTTGCTATTCGGGGCGGCGATAAATCCAACAAATCAAAGATCACAAAAATCGGTCCAGCCGTTCTTGAGTTATGAATGGCGTAACTAACCCGACTTTGTTTTATTTTACTTTTTTTTGAGACAGTTTTATGTACTTATATAGATTTTTTCTCTCTGCCTGTTCTTTGCATGTAGGAGCCTACATGTACAGAACAGGCAGAGAGAAAAAAGAGACTTTCTTTACTCTTCAAATACCTACGCATTAAACTAAATATATGCCAACAGGAAGCCGGCTCAACCCTGCACTATGGACCTTACCCTGGCATGAACGGTTGGGAACGCGCTAGCTGGAGCAGAAGAAATACCTCTGGCTACAACAGCAACTTCCACCGTTACCAACTTGAATGGACCCCAAGTATGTCACAGAGTTATTAAATATTTAAAAATATCTAACAGACAGCTTGTGTGACAGTAATACCTAATTTGAGTTAATCTTCGCAGATTTCTTGAGGTTCAGCATTGATGATGTAGAGCTTGGGCGTGCAACACCAGGCAACGGCGGTTTCTGGGAATTCGGCGGCTTTAACCGTAATCCTAATATCGAGAACCCATGGAGATACGGAAGCAGGATGGCACCTTTCGACGAGAAGGTGCCAACTTACTGAAGTGGTTACACAATACGGTTTTGTTGAATATTGCAGCCAATCGACGCCGGTCATTAATTAACTTATTAGGGAGCACCCATATATTAAAAGTATTCTGTGGAAGCACCTGGGCCAGCAGTCTCGATCATAGATAGCGAAACTGACATTAGCAACTGCACATGATCGCTAAGTTACCAACCGATAAAAATACTCCGTAAATATGAGGAATAAATTGAGAACATAATTTGTTAAAAATAATTGATTTTCTTGAAATTCTAAATTGTACAGAAACGGCGTAAATCTTATCTTGAAGGCACTATTTTTCATGTAAACGTATAGATTATTTAAATTTTAATGATTAATGTTACCGTTTGTAAGAATTAAATAGATAGATAACTTTGTACAATTATGTCTCTTCGTCGTTCGTAAATAATATAGGTAGTTAAATCTACCTATATTATTTGACTTCTTACAGGTATGGGGGAAGCGCCAGGGTAACCTGCGAAATAAATATTTTCTTACGATTTTTGCAATTTGCAGGTCAGTATCAGGTCGTATGTTGATCAAAATATGATTTGCGGCCGTAGCAAGTACGTATTTACAGAACTGTAATCATTAAAATCATCAATATAACCTTCTAAGTTCATATTGATGTATGGAATGACTATTTCATGAAATCATGACATCAATTTCTAACTGAGAGAGTTACTTATGAGATGATTTTAATGATTGTAATTCTATAAATACATACTTGCTACGTCTGCGGATCATATTTTGACCAACATACAACCTGACATTGACCTGCAATTTGCAAAAAACGTGAGAAAAATTGAATTTCGCGGGCTACCCTGTAATTTCACCATATGATTGAAGAAGTTTGACAGTTGTTGTTGAGAGTGCTCGCACGATAAGTCTGCGCGCGGATGGTGGCGCTGCTTCAAATTGCAGGCCTATTTCCTTCATTTATTTAAAAACGATATTACGTAACTCTAATTTTAATTGAAAGAATTAACTAGTTAGGTATAATTAGTGTATTATATTATATTTATTAGCATAATTATTATAAAATTAAAACGTTTAGTTCCGATTTCGACCGCGCGCAGCCGCAATGTGCGAGCGCTCTACGGGTAGTCAGAAGCCAGAAAATCTGACACCGGTCAGTGTAATTGGGTAAGGCCATGGGTTTTGGCCTTACCCAATTACTGAGTTGTGGAGGTCACATAAGTCGCTCCATGAAAAATACTGGTATACAGTTGCATCTAACTTTTATTTTTTAATCGTTTCAGTTCTATATGATCATCAATCTGGCAGTCGGCGGCACTAATGGGTATTTCCCTGAGGGTGTAAACAACCCCACTCCTAAACCCTGGTGGAATGGATCGCCGACGGTAAATAAAGTGTTTTCTTCGGTTTTAAAGAAATGGCAACACTGTTAGTACGATAACCCGCCAAAGTGTAGGCTCCTACACTAAAGGCTTCTAGCAAAAGAAAAAGAAAGAATTTTTTTTAATTCTACGCAAAAAAAACGCACATTAGAGCAAAATTAGTAGGTATCTGCCGTGCAAAGCGTACAGACCGTTGAAAAAAAAATTATTCTACCTTATAGTTTTATAAAAAATGGACAATTTGCTCCATTTGCAAATGGCTTTCGATGACTTGACAAATTTTGTATAAAAATCGCACGTTTCAAACTTCGCACAGATAACTAGTCTGAATTGAACTTAATATAATGTGGGTAGGTTTGATTTTAAGAATTGACTGGATCTGTGTCAGATATAATTATTTTCAATCCAACCCCCACTTACCAAAAAAATAAAATAAAAAAAACAATTTTAACAGGATTTAATTGGGTACCTACACTTTACTCAGCACTGATCTTATTTGTTATATTCCAATCCCAGGCCGCAACTGACTTCTGGCATGGAAGATGGCAGTGGTTGCCTACCTGGAACCTGAACTCCAATGACGGACAGGATGCCTCCTTACAAGTCGACTACGTTCGCATTTGGGCTTTGTAATCGAACATCAACCTATCCCAAGTCAAAATGTGGATTCCTGAATAAAATATCCAACTTTGCACATGTCCTTTGCCCATGTTTCTTTAAAAAATCCCGTAAAATTGTAAACTCTATTTTCCATTAGGACTCGGGTAAGTACATTGTAAATTATCATTAGATAAAAGGTACCTACCTGTTTGAAATAATCTATTCATAATAATATAAGTAGAGAGAAAATCTTACATTCTTTTCAATTATACTTACAATGAAATCGTCTTTTTTTGTCGACTTAAAATTTTTCAAGTTCAACTTTCGTTCGATTTTGGGTTTTATATTTCACATTTGTAGCAGGTGTAAATAAATGGAACAAGAACTTTCAAGTTATTTGCCGACTTTGTTGATTTATCTTAATGTAAGTATTTTATCAATAAAACTGAACCAACAAATAATGTGGTATTTTAGATGCATTATTTCCTGCTAGTTGCAGGAAAACAATTGAGAAAAACATCTACACAGATTATCGTAACACTAGGGATTTTGTAGTAGGCATTATTGTAAAGAAAACTGTCGCTTTAGATATTCATAACAATTTTATGCAAACACTGGAATGATACAGAGAATAAACATCATAACATGATCAGTCCATATGATAGAACCGGGGGCTCATATACTGCGCAGGTTTGTTATTCGAAAGTGGAGTCGACGTGGCCATAATGTACTGTGGGAGACGCCGCTTGTCCGTGAACGGACTCACTCTTGAATAATATCGCCGTTCTATTACCTAAGAGAAATCGAAAGTTGTTATAACATTATTTCGGCTTTAATCTTTATCAAAGTGAGTAAGCAGCAAAGTTTTTCTGACCCTGGTATTTTTATACATTCATGAAAAAAAAGTTAGGTAGGTACTGTAGGTAGGTACAGTTTGAAAATACGTACTTTATCAAAGAATCTAGTAAGTTTAACGGAGTTACTTGTGCCTGCAGCTAACGATCTGGAAATGATAATGAACATAATCATTAATAAAATCATCATTCATTTTTTTAAATTAAGTCACGACCTTCTTTCTACTAAGAATAAGAAAGGAGGCGAAACAGGAATAAGCAAATATCGCCCAATAAGCCTTATTTCTAGCATACTCGTATACAGGGTGTAACGGAAAGGTGTGGTCATATTTTGATAGCCGGTTCTGCCCATGGGAATGAACAACTTTCTCTAAGAAAAAATTGAAAATTCCCAAAAAAAATATTGGACTTTCCATACAAACTGATCATCAGCTGATCAAAATTTGTATGGGAGTTAAAAAAATTTTTTTAGAATTTCCTCGAATTTTTTTGAAGAAAGTAGTTTATATCGATGGGCAGATGCAGTTCTTAAAATATGACCACACCTTTCCGTTACACCCTGTATACGTAAGTATTCCTAAAAATAATACTAAATCGCATTACAAAATAACTTGATTAACAAAAATCAACTGGGAAGCTTTAAAAATCCAAGAATTGAAAAGAAATATAATTATAAGGATAACTAAAACTGTCTAGTCCAACAGCACAGCACGAATAAAGCTATAAAACAAAGAGAAAATTTTCGCAATACGCAGTGAGACATGGTGACCCACTCTCGCCAAAACTTTTCTGATCGGTACTAGAGGAACTCTTCAGAAAGATGGTCACTCATAAGTAGAATAGCTGTAATTCGATTACAAAGTCGAGTATAGGGCTTGGGCCACAGTATTTACGGACTGGTTAGACTAACCCTATCTGGGTGTAACGGAAAGGTGTGGTCATATTTTAAGAACTGTATCTGCCCATCGATATGAACAACTTTCTTCGAGAAAACCAGAGGAAATTCAAAAAAAAAATGACCTCCCATGCATAATATATAGCATACACAGCTGATGATAATTTTGTATGAAAAGCCCAATTTTTTTTTTGGGAATTTTCTGTTTTTACTTAGAGAAAGAAGTGCATTTACATGGGCAGAACCGATTCTTAAAATATGACCACACCTTTCCGTTACACCCTGTATAAAAAGTACTCTGTGGGTTAGACCACCCTAGATTTACATATAATTCTTATGGCAGATCACCCAGAAAACCTTCAAATCATGCTACAAGATCTGTCACAAGAAAGCAAAAAGGTTGGACTATCAATAAACAAGACAAAGACTAAATTAATAAAATTTATATGCACTGAAAAAAAAAATACTAGAAGAGGAGTAAATAGAATAAGTACGTAAATTCATCCATATTTTTCGGCCAATTAATTGCTTTCAATTAGCGATAGAAACAGAAAGACGAGTTGTCAATGCATGGAAGAGGTATCTTAGAGAAATAACGAAAGTGAAGAATATAGCACCACATTAAAGAAAAATGTACCAAACATTGACATATCCCATACTAACTTATCTACGGTTGTTAAACCTGGGCAACACACACAAAAACAACACAAAAACTAACCACATGTCAAAGAGCCATTGGAAAGCAACATACTGGGCCTTACAAAAAGAGAGATGGAGATGGGTAAGCCACATTGTCAAAGAAAAAAACTGGCCAATTGCGTGTCGGAATTCGCACATTAAGGGTTTCTTACCAAATATTCGTATTTTTTAGTACGTAATAATAAATTTTATCATCAAATTTCAAGTTCATAGGTCAATGGGAAGTTAAAAATTCTTCGCAACAAAATTTTGTGACAGACGACGGACGGACAGACAGACGGGCACGTGAGTGACAACAATAGGGCTCCGTTTGGACCCTTCGGGTACAGAACCTTAAAAAAGAATAACATAAAACTACCCACCTCGCTTGATGACAGTTTACGAATATTTCATCAGCCCCGCATTGCTCAGCTATACTGCTAGCTAGCCTTCTGTACTGGTTCTTTCTTTGTTTCTCTTCTGCCATGTCGAACTTAGTTCCAATTACTAATATAGGAATCTGAAATTTAAGGTTAAGGCAACTGTTAATACTTTAAAAAAACTTTTTTTGAAAGTCGGTTGTATTTTTTTGTAATAATTTTTTATTTATTTTTCTCTATAAGTTGTTGTACCCCATAACTAAAACTAGATAGTAAAGTTATGCCTAAATTGATAGCCCCAAAAATATGAAATTTGAACATAATTGATGAAATTAGGATGTATCAGGGTGAACTGGACAAATCTGTGTACCCCTTCAGAGCGTACCAGCATGATGTTATGATAAGAAGGGTGTAAACAATAAACAGACATGCGATTGCAGCAATTCCGGAAGGTTTGCTATCATTTATTGAAGAGTTCCATTGTCTTACATCTCTGAAGTTCTTCATCAATCTTCACCAAAAAAAAAAAGCACCAGCTTTCAAATAAAAATGAATCATCAAAATCGGTTCACCTAGAAAAAAGTTCTGAGGTAACACACATAAAAAAAAGAACTTGAGCATTTTATATCAAGGTTGCGAATAAGACTGATCATATTACCTACATAGGGGAAGACGCCAGATGGTACTGTTTTCTACTAAAGAAAAGAAAGGTAACGTTAGTACCATGACTACTACTATTAACTAAACCTTAAAGGTACTTTTAATATCTACATTTATGATTCCTATAGAGTGACTTACCTGAGTAGAACCAAGGAATTGCTCCGGATCCACGTCTACATGAGGCATAGGATTTGAACTGTCTTGATTCAGAATCTCCGACAGCCATTTTTGTAAATTAACTTGACTTTTTCTATTAGTTAAATCGTGCACCAAAATAATACCTGAAAATATTCTCATTTATTTATGAATTTTGGTCTGATCTCTTTTAATAACGAAGTTTTATATTTCATTATCATTATCCTCGTCTATTAAATCGGATCTAGGTACGATCGATCGCATATTCTTTCATTTTGTTAAGTATTTCAAAAGTATTCGATGTGTGTTTACGTCTTCAAGCAGACGATTTTTTTTAAAATTTACATACATACGAAGCAATGGATCTGGAATTCCTTACGATCATGAATGAATATGCGATTGTATGTGTTTCGCAATTGGGGTGCAGGCTCCAGTTACGGTGAAAATATCTCTCCAGTACTCATTATTCATTTTCCCATGTCAAATTATATCAATATAGATAAAGCAGAGTCTCGAAAACAACACGAGCGCTAACACGTGACTTAGTACCTACACAAACGCTAGATATATTTAGACATGATTTTAAGTTTAAGCATTCAGTGAGTAGCCCCTTTGGCACAAACACATTTTCCCATTTAAATGCATGCCTTTATAAAATGCCGTTGCTTTTTCTGGCTGTTGCTATGTCAGCCTAGGGACTCTAAGGTTAAGGGTGGATATTTTTTCAAGCATTGGCACTATTAAGATCAGATAATTATATTCAAAGACGCACCATGAGTAGGCTGATAAAACACGTTCCTAGTATTTCTGTGCCCGTTTGAGCCGCCGACGTCCCATAGCTCCACAAAAAATGTGTTTTGCGCTTGTGTGCCTTCCTTGTACCTGTGTAACTTGACCTCTACGGAACACCCCACAGTCCATCCCGGTGATAATAATGGTTTATTGTGTGCGATCAAATACGTCAGTGACGTTTTTCCTACACCTAAAACAGAAAATGTTATCAACAATAAGTGGTTGACATTGACAGAGGAAGCTTTGCAACGGGATCGTAATAAAAATGATTAAAGATTTGATTTGCAATCAAAGACCGACTTTGCAATTTCTAACCATAAGAAGCGAATCACAAGCAGCAAAAGTCCGAGGATCGAGATAAGGAAAAAAGATAGGTAGGTAGGTACATTATTGCGCTCAACCCTAAGGAATCGCGCAGGATCGATACTTCGATCCGAATCGTGTAGATTTCCAGCTTAGTCAGTTACCTACATCAGCTACCCACGTGGGTTCGGACTTACTACGACAATATGCGTTTCACGACTGTCATGGGTAGCAACTACTGCGACCCTGGCATAAGGAACAGCACAACAGAGTTTCAGTCAGTAAAAGTCTGACACACCCTCTCGCTCCACCCAGAGCGGGAGAAGTCATTGGATGTTTGTCACCCCAAAAAAAAATGGCTTCCCACTAAAAGAAGGTCATCCTAACCTAGTTGACATTAATCTACATAATACATACTAACGGAAATACGTGGTCATAATTTGGATACTTCTGCCCATGGAAATGAATAACTTTCTTTAACCATGGCCAAAAAAATTGGGCTTTTCGTACAAAGTTATCGACAGCTGATCAAAATTTGTATTCCAGGTCCAATTTTATATTCAGAATTGTCCATGAGTCTCCACTATCTATAGTAGGGGAGTCCATGATGCTAAACGTGGATTTACTCAAGCGTCGTGGGGACCTATTGGATTTTGTATATTAGATGATATTAAGTGAACCCTAAAAATGCTCCTATTCAAAAGACTGACGATTCAGAAGTGATGCAAGCCCGTAGCGAATTTTAGAAAATGAAAAAAAAATCGCCATATTGAAATACTTGAACATGTCAGATTTTTATACAGAAGGTTCAGCTTGATGTTCCAGTCATGCTAGCCTAAAATCTGACGATTATTTTGAGGAGTATTAGAAATCTGACAGCTAGACTTCTTTATATTTTTAAGGATTTTTTTTATCCATTGTGACGAATAAAACCACGAAAAATTATCTAAATATTTAGAGCTAACATTTATATAATGTAAAAATAAAATATAACCAAAAATAAAATTGTTTCTTCTTCTTAGCTTGTCGATGGCAAATTTAATGTCTAAAATATTATGTTTGGCCCAGTATTCAGCGACGGCAATTTCATTCGCTGACGCAGCCATAAGGTCCTCACATGTACAGGTGACAGGGCATGCGGAGAAACGCCGCACAAACACCGAAGATCGGAGCCATCCACCACCATTGGGTGGCGTGAGTCGTTTACTAGTTTCGCCTTTTCTATACAGCTTGTTATAGTCCTGCGACTTTCTGGGGGTGCAATGCCGATTACTGGATACAGCATTCGTATAGGAGTCGGCTTAAGACAACCAGTGGCGATCAGGCACGTCTCATTTAGAGCTGTATCCACTAATTTGGTGTGGGCAGAGCGGCTCCATACTGGACTTGCATATTCACCAGCGGAGAAACAAAGATAAAAAAAAAATTGTTTGAATATTTGCCTTCATCCAAAGATAATAATTCAATTGGATCTTCAATATTATCTGCAGTTTCCGTATCTGTAACAAGAACTCGTCAATATTTTATTGATTTCATGAAAAACGTAATAGCAAAGTATAAAAAAGAAATATAGGTAAATCTGAAGTTTCGCCAATAACTGGTGTTATGACAATATCTTCTTATGCATCAGGTAATTGATTGCCAGTGAACCAAGTTATTTCTTTTCCATCGACATTAATTGTCCAACCGTAATCTTTTGGTGAAATGAATGATAGTTTTATTGTGTGCATTCTTCTACAAGCACGCAATATATTTCGTTCGCAATAACTTGCCGTAGTTTAGATTGGCAAGAGACAAACGGCAAGCAACGTACGGACGTTCAATGAGAAGGGCTGTGACGTATCTGACACTTTGTATGTCTTATAGGGAACGTGCACGAACTATAGGTGGCAGCACAAATCGACACGAGCGCCACAGTGTGGTAAAAAAAATAACTATTCAGAGCTGTCATCGTATTGCCGTCTATTTGTTTACATTATAGTATATCGTTTTTATTATGATTAAAATGATATAATATGGGTACCGACCAATTAATAATGATCGTCCGCGTTGTCAGAATATGTCAAAAGGCCAAAAAGTGTTCGAATCCGGGCATGTCTTATAGTAGAAGGTTATATTTACTTAGAGATTTATTTGTATTGAATAGTAAGTAACACTACTCATAAAGCTTAGCTATTTTTACAAACAACATAATTAGAATCAAATGCCTAAATGATTTTAAAACTCATGCATACTTACATGTTTTTTATTGCTTTTAGCCACTTTTGTCGTTTATCACATAACCATGGAAAGTGAGTACTATTCGTAGGAAAGTAATAGAATTGTATACCATTTCACATAATTTCATTTTTCTTTGAAGTGTTCCAGTATCCCGAAATACAACAATACACTTTCACTTCTTTATTGTGATTATTTTATAATTTGAAGTGAAAAGGTCAAGTATTGTTTCCATAAACTTGCGAGTTTGCGACTTAAAATGCCAATACATTCCACTTAACTTCTTAGATAAATCTTTTACTGTCTAGGTCGCTCGTGTATGGAACGCCCGATGTGCGCAATCACTAGGTACCTGTTTTTAAAAGGCCTGTTATGGTCATTATTTGCCATTGTGAAATGTATTCTATTTTGAGAGGTGAATAGTTCAATAGTCGTCACTTATTTGTATGTATGTATTAATGTATCTATTTTAGTATGTTGTACTTACTTGTTAAGTTAGTTTAAAATAATAGTAAAGCTTAATATTTGCACCGAGTGCAACACTATTTTCGTGCCCAATGCCCAGGCTATCTCGAATGATCGATCGCGGAATGCGATATGGCCACCAGTTGTATGTTTTTTAGTTAAAGGTTTTTTTAACCCCTGACGCAAAATGAGGGGTGTTATAAGTTTGACCGCCATGTGTGTGTCTGCCTGTCTGTGGCACCGTAGCTCTTAAACGGGTGAACCGATTTGAATGTGGTTTTTTTTTTGTTTGAAAGCAGGTCTTCTAGCGGTGGTTCTTAGGTAATATGTTTTTATCATAATCGGTTTAGCCGTTTCAAGGTCATCAGCTCTTTGTGTTTTTTAAATGTTTGCTTTTCTGTATTGCGTTGGGGGCTTTTTTAATTTTTGGTGTCTTGTACCTATAGTGGTGTACAAACTTATATCTTTAGACATCCTAGGAATATGGGTTAGCAAACAATATTTATGATTTAGCATCGTCTATGTAGGTTATCGTAGTAATAGCTTAACTGTAGTAAATATGTATTTTTTACAAAAATAAATAAATAAAGTATTTACAGCCTATGTAGTGTAGAGGTACGGAATCACTTTGGGTTTTCCCGCCAAAATAAACAAGTCTTATAGGTTGGCTAGCCTTCAAAGGTGTCATGGCTACAGTCATGTTGGCAAACCACAAGTTAGACCGTGTATTTAGTGTATTTTTTACATATTTATCAGTGCAAATAGACAAAAAGTGTAATAATATAAATTAAGATTTCATTTACCAGAATCACCAAGAACGACGACTTTAACTTTCTCAATTGCAGCCATTCACAAGATTTTAACTCGGTTCGTATCTTTTCTATTATTTTGACATTCACCTTACCAACTTTCTAAACCTAAAACGTGTATTGCCATGCTGAAGATTTTTGTTGTGACGCGACTTTGAGTAAAATCGACTAAATTTCTTTGTGTTTTAGGAATAAAAAGGAATATTTTCACCCTTTTGTCATACATTACAAAATCTATTGTTGAAACTTTCACAAGGTAGTACGTGAAATATTATTTTATAATGATTTAACTGATATAACTGGAAAGAATTCGTTTTTAGTATCTTTATTTCAAACTTTTAGTATTTTTTTCAGCTGTGAGTGTTGTCATGTTATGACATTTATCCATTTATCGGATTGCTCATCATTGTTCGTTCACTGTGCTTCTTTTGCTTTGCGAAGCTAAAATCAATACATAATAAAATAACTACGTCCCGTCGTCCGCCATTGTACAAGTGTTTTATCATGTTGTATTAAGCTTTACAGTAAAATGCGAGGAACCAATGTCACATACATCGAGTCTTTATCTCCCGTAAAATAAAACAATGGACATTCACTACAAATTATTTATTGTGCTTCTTCTTATAAATTCTGTGCATCTATACTGTGGACCATACAATGGACAAATTTGTCAAAAATATTCAACGGGTTACGTATGGTATAACCATACAGGAGGAATTGACAATGAGAAAATTACAACAGGACTTTGGAAAGAAATGATATCGAAACTGAAAGAGCCTTGTCGAAGTAGGGCTGAAAAACTGTTGTGTGCTTATGCTTTCCCCAAATGCATAGATAAAGATGGAGTAGGCTATTTTGCACTGCCACTTTGTTTAGAAGACTGTATGGCTGTTAAAATGCAGTTTTGCTACAATGACTGGATAGTTGTTGAAGAACAAAAACGCCGCGGAGTTTTCTTTGAAAATAGAGGTCACTTTCGGTTTCCGGAATGTGAAAATCTACCAAAATTTTCAGGAAAAGGTCTACAAGTATCATGCCATAATGTTGGAATTACAAATATGGACTACAGTCAAGTTACAACAACATGTTACAGAGATAATGGACGCTATTACCAGGGCACTATGAATGTGACAGAAACTGGATTAGCCTGTCAAGCTTGGGAGTCACAATCACCACATCAACATACAAGACCTCCTTTAGTTTTTCCAGAAGTACAGAATGCCACTAATTATTGTAGGAATGCAGGAGGTGAGGAGATTAAGCCTTGGTGCTATACAATGAATCCGAATGTGCGATGGGAACATTGTGATATCCCATCTTGTGCCAACACAAGTGATGAATTTGACAATAGTAATGGACCAAATAATATTGTTATGGAGAATTACTTTACACCTACATTTGTATTGTTGCTCTCGATTGGTGGCCTTGGATGTGTCTTGGGAATAGCTTCAATAGCTTTACTGTGCCATTATTTTGTTAAAAATCATTACTCAAAATGTAATATATCAAGCCGCAGGAATATACCCAATATGGATATAGACTTGGATAAACTTCCTAGTAATTTAGCTTATCATACAACTGGTGCACAGCTGAATCCTAAATTGGAAAAATTGGAGTTTCCAAGGAATAATATAATATACATCAGAGATTTAGGGCAAGGTGCTTTTGGAAGAGTGTTTCAAGCGAAAGCTCCTGGACTAATCCCTGAAGAAGAATTTACTCTTGTTGCTGTTAAAATGCTCAAAGATGAGGCTTCCCATGATTTAAAATTAGATTTTGAAAGAGAAGCTTGTTTGTTAGCTGACTTTGATCACCCAAATATTGTAAAACTACTTGGTGTGTGTGCTATTGGACGTCCAATGTGTTTATTGTTTGAATTTATGGGAAAGGGTGATTTGAATGAATACTTGAGAGCCTGTAGCACAGCCACCAATTTCCCACCTGTTGAAAATAGAGAAGATCTGCGATTGCTTGTTACTCCCCTCAGCCATTTAGATCTTCTACATGTTGCTAGACAAATAGCATCTGGCATGGTCTATCTATCTGATAGGAAGTTTGTCCATCGGGATTTAGCAACCAGAAATTGCCTTATCAATGATGATATGGTAGTGAAAATAGCAGATTTTGGATTGTCCCACAAAATATATTTACAAGACTACTACAAGGGTGATGAGCATGATGCTATCCCTGTGAGATGGATGCCTTTAGAAAGTATACTGTATAATAAGTATACATTAGAATCTGATGTGTGGGCATATGGTGTTTGTCTTTGGGAAATATTTTCATTTGCTCTTCAACCTTATTTTGGTATGACCCATGAGGAAGTAGTGAGATTCCTCAAAGATGGAAATGTTCTTGCATGTCCAGACAATACACCCCGGTGTGTGTATGATTTAATGAAACAGTGCTGGAATCACAGTCCAAGCGACCGCCCCAACTTTAGAATCATCTACCAAACACTGGATAGTATTCAACTTATTTTGGAAAGAACTCATCCAGAATGAATTAAAAGTGTATATTTGATTAATTAGAATGTAGGCAAAACATTTTGTATGATACTTTTAGGACCTACTTTAATTATTTATTAGTATCCACCAAGTGTCATTGAAAGTAATGACTTACAAGAAAACAAATTACAACAAGTAATAATCGAAATAAAAATATTCATACTTGTTCTAATTTATCCCAGTTACAACATGAATGTTTTGGCCTTAGAATTCATATATACTTACTTGTACTTAATTAATATCATTTCTCTATTGCAAGCAATTGAATTTATTGGTCAATTTGTAAAAAGTAATTAGTTATTTTATAAGTACATAATTATGTTCGTACTGTGGTAAACTAATTTTCTATTTCTTTTTCAATCCAAGACTGATTTTTGTTAGTACTTTGGTATTCTTATTTAAAGTAGGCTAGCTTTTAGTTGTCTCTTGTACATTTTAATTTAGAAAGAAAGTTGAGACTTAAAATTTATGTGAATTTATAGTACCTACTTGATTAAGTTTTGCCAACTCAATTCTTGTAATTTTTTAGTCATCATTGTATGAATGCTTAAATTATTTTAAGCAAGTTAAACATCTTATTGATGTTTGCATAAGCATATTAGTTGCATAATATGTGGTTTGGAAGACTTGGAAATAGTATTTGATTGGCCCTGCCTGCCACTCAAGTTAAGTTTTCGCATTTCTGATTTAACAATAATCAATTGACATGCTTTTTTGCCATAAAGCAGTGCTAAAATAGTCTGTTTTATGTAATCCTTTTTAAACCTATAACTTAAATACTAAACTTGCCCAGTTTCAAAAAATAACCTGCTGTTTTTAGGATTTATGAGTGTGTTAATTAAAATCGGAATTGCATTGCAGCTATTATTTTTATAAAGTAGGATAGTTAAGCAACAAAATTTGACTGAATGTCTCCCTAGTGATCGATAACAATATGTGTTTAACGTGATATGTCCAAAGTAAATAAAGTGTACATACTGCCAAACGATTTAAAAGTTCTATATATACATACAAAGAGTGAATTGTAATATTTTTCGTAACGCTGACAGTTAATATATAGGCATCTTTAATTTTTAGAATACTTTTATTTATGTACGTATTAATTACAGTTTTACGATGTAATATTATTTTGTCAATGAAAATAATGTAAGTACCTACCTAAATAATTGAATAAAATTGTTTTTATGAAAATGCAATTTTGAGCATTATTATTTACCCCTTGTTTCATTATGAAGCACAGACAATATTAATACTGTATAAAATAATCATGCGTGCCTAAGTAAGTTGATGCCAACTGCGATCGAAATTGTGCACATTGGCGACCGGTACTAACCGAATACATATATATAAGTTTTTTACTTTTTAGTTGTGGTTCGCAATTAAACTGTGTTAACAATTCATATACATACGATAGCAGCAAACGCGGTTGATTTGCAGTAAATTTTTGAAGAGTTCTGTTGTCTGTCTCCGAAACCCATCATCAGATTTATATGAAATTTAAATGGGACCATTTCGGAACAAACCCCTTTCGAACAAAAAAAATAAATTGCAAATCCGTCAATAAATGAGGAGTTATGCCCGAACATACATTAAAAAAAAAATACAAACATCCGAATTGATAACCTCCTTCTTTTTTGAAGTCGGTTAAAAAGAATCCGTTGGCTCACTTGACTATCCGCAATTTCACCTAAAGGGACCATCCTAAAGGAGCGTCCATTAATTACGTGAGCTGATTTTGGCGATTTTTTATCCCTTCCTCCCGCTCCCCCTCCACCGCCCCCTAATATCACGTGAGCTTGTTAAAAATGCATATTTTTTGTGTCAATACGTTAATCTATGCTTGATTGCGTTGATTTATCTAAAGAAACATTGTTATTTAGGACTAGTCAAGTTTTACTCAATTTAACAGTTTTCTCTGATTTTACACAGTTTCTTGTTGAAAAAAATCACGTGATACTTGCCGAGACCCCATCCCGTCTCCTGCAATTAATGGAAGCCCCCCTAGGCACCAGGCTCTGTGTGCTAAGTTGACATAATTATTCTTTTGCTATTACAAATCGGCCCCTAAGTAGGAGGCCTTTTCTACATACAATACCTACTTCGTCACAAGAATAATCATTCATAGCAAGACTATACTTACTCCATTTTTTTTACGCACAATGAATGTATTCTCAAAACGTTTTGTAAGTGTGGATGGGATGTTCACTATGAACCGGTGGCGCATCGCCGTACGTCTTGTCGCCCGATAATGGAACGAGCTTGGCGAAATCAAATTATGCAATTCCGTCGCACTCCCCAAAATGTAACCGATAGAAAACCGACAGGCTAGCAACTCGGCATCTATATATTTATTTATTTAAACTTCATGTACAATAGTGGCACATAGGCGGACTTAATGCAACAAGGCATTCTCTACCAGTCAACCTTTGGGTTAAATAAACAAACCTGTGGTAGGTGTACAACCACAAATAGAACAAAATTTAAAATCCTTGGCTCGTTTCTCAATTGTCTCAAGGGCATCAAGCTGGTATCTGGCAGATCCGTCCCAAAGATGAGAGCAGTACTCCATACACAATCGAACTTGTGCTTGATAAAGTTTGAGCAGCACTTCCGGCATGAAGTAGGTACCGTCTCACCTTTGCGAGGATCCCCAATTTTTTGCCAGCCACTTGAGCCTTTGCCTCTATGAAGGGACCAAAAGTCAAGGTAGATGTAAACGTAACAGCAAGAAGATCAAGTTGGTCAGTTATTGGCACAGTTAAACCTCGGATAGATGGAGCCAGGTGAAATTGGCTCCTTTTAGCGGGAAAAAGACACGCCTAGGTCTTAGCAGCATTGAACTTGACCAGGTTGGCATCGCGCCATTCTGAGACAGCCTGTAAGGACAAGTTCAAGCGCCCAATTATTACCTCTCTGAGAGACCGGACCTGAGACCCACTAGCTCGTGCGTCGGACACGTATCTCTCAGTAACAGTGCTGTCGTCTGCATACCCAAACGGGTTTTAGCAGATCGTCACCATCTATGACCACTCGGATAGACCGATTCCTCAGGAAATCTGCAATCCAGTCACACAATCCGGCGGGCAGACCGAAGGAAGGAAGCTTGCCAATAAGGCTATCGTGCCAGACCCTGTCGAAGGCCTTCGAGATGTCAAGGGAGACCGCAAGTCCTTCCCCGTGTTTCTCGATGGCATCACTCCAGAGATGTGAATGGCATACACTAGAAAATCCCCAGTTGACCGATTTCGGCGGAAGCCGTGTTGTCGGTCACTGAGGATATCGTTAGCTTCTAGGTATGCCAGGAGTTTACCATTCAGTACGCGTTCCATACTCTTAAAGTTACCGAGATGTGCCTATAATTAGCTGGGTCAGGTCGACTACCCTCCACCCACAGCACAGGTTGCACGTTAGCTTCAGTCCAAGCCATAGGCACTTTTCCAGTCTCAAACGAAAGGCGAAATAGGCGTGTCAAGATCGGAGACAACTCAGGCGCACAAGTCTTCAGTACGATTGCCCGTATCCCGTCGGGGCCACTAGCCTTATTCACGTCTGTTACGCAGTATCCTACGGACGTCCTTCTGATTAATGCAAATGTCCGACATAATCGACTCACATCCACCAAGACAACCAGGGGGCCTCGCGCCACCTGGATCCAGACGTGAAGATTCCGCAAACAGAGAGGCAAACAAGTTTGCTTTCTCCTCAGCGGTGTGAGCTAGCGACCCGTCGGGTTTCAGCAGTGGAGGTAGTGAGGGGCGGCAGAAGTTCGATTCAACCGACTTAGCCAGGGACCAAAACGCCTCACTACCAGCTGGGTAAGAAGCTAGTTTGTTCCCAATTCGACTAATGTGGTCAAACCGAGCCCTCCGCAACACCTTGCAGGACTTGACAGCCCTGTTGAAGGCTTTCTTCTCCTGACACATCATTTGCTTTGCCCGTCCGAGCTTCGACCCATGCTAGGTACGCCGCGTGTTTAAGCGCATCAGCACGATTGCACTCGGCACCAAACCATGGACGAGCTTCACCAGACATTGTTACGTCAGAGAACGGAATGTAGTACTCCATTCCCCGCCACAACACATCCATCACGACGTCCGCGCACGACGAAACATCAGTCGAAGAAAAGCAAGTGGACCGCCAAGGATAGCACGCGAAGAAAGATCGCATGCCATCCTAATCTGCTGACCTGTATCGCCAAACCCGCCTGGTGTCTCTAGGGCTAGGATCGGGCGGGGAGTAGACGGATACAGACTTCACCAGATAGTGGTCGGAACTACCTAATGGTGAAGAAATCGACACCCGAGTAACGGTCTCAATCTGTTGTCAGCAGAATGTTAAAGCAATTGGCTGTATGCGAATCAACATCCGGCATCCTAGTTGCCCCCTGGACCAGCTGGGTGAGATTTACCGCTAGCGCTAGCTTACGCGTCTCTCGTCCAGCATGGTCTGTGCATTGGTATGGGAAGAGCCACTCCTGATGGTGAGCGTTGAAGTCCCCCAGTAACACCAATTGGGCAGAAGGGTACCGCTGCTGAGCCGCATCCGCCGCCGCAACTGGGCTCACACAACACCATAGTGAGGTGTTGTGTGAGCCCAGTTGTCTACAAATCACCGCTGTGCGAACGGTAGACACAGGCGTAGATAATTTTATCCAGACCTGTGTCCACTAGAACCCAAAGTGAGCTGAGTAAGCTCGTATGTTAGAAAGGTGCACTTTGAGAGAGGGAGTGCTGCCGCTGTTCAGCTTTTTTCTTGTTTGTTCCTTTTTTGTGAAGAGTGAAGGAGAGAGAGAGGAGAAGAGTGAAGTGAAATGAGGTTCCACGCTGCTAACCTTCAGGCGCACACTGACAGGACAGTATCATTTGAGGACTAGTCTAGAGACTGCTGGCCCGGGCCCCCCCGGGAATGTCCATCGGGCCTTCTCATCTGGTCGGCAACCAGCACGATGGTTCATGCCGGGATTTTTCAACAGAAGGCGGCGCAGCCTTTTATGTGTGGCTACCCTCCGCGACAAGTCTCCGCGTACACCCACATCAGCGCGAGCCTGGTTGGTCTGCCTGCAGTGGAACAAAAATTTTGACCGAACTTCTCTGAATTGGCTTCACTGAGCATCGTACCGGAACACGGCTAGGCCGCTTGGCAGTACATCTTTGCCCAGTGGGTAGTCACAAGCCATCGGTCGAAACCTACCACCAGTTAGTGTCACTTGATTAGCACCACCCAGGGACCACGTGTAGGAACTCAATGGGTATACCTACTCCTACGGACGTGGGTGACTCGGCCCCCAAAAAATTACCCATTTGTTGAAGTATTTGACTAAAGGTAAACAAAAAAAATGTCAATTCAATGGCATCTGGTTAACCGCCTAAACGAATACCTACCTATGTACCTGTTATTTCGTCAAAGTTGTTAGGGTAGGTACTAATCAAGCAACGTTATTTAGTTCGTTGTTTTCGGGAAAAGTTTGGACATTTGGAGAACCAACCTGTCTTTTTGGGCTCTCTGAAATAGGTACACAGATTATAAAATATTAGGTATAAAGTTTAACAAAAAAATTGTGCTCTGACAGTTAGCAGCAGGTACCTACATGTTATTCTATTGATGATCTAAAATTTATGTTAAACTGTGTTTTACCCATTGTGTTAGATTTAAGTTATTGATTGTTTTTCTCTACGGGGCCGCGGGGGTGACATTATCACTAAGTGACAAAACCCCTTTCAATAATTAAAGATTAAAAAAAAAAATTAAAATAATTTTATTTCCTTAAAAGTACAAACATTAACAAATAAGTACATGGAAACAACAGTTCAGTCCAGGTGATTGTACAGCTGCGTTATTACCTCTATGAATTTACAAACTGAGACATGCTCGTATTTTAAGAGCGGCTCTCCGCAATAAATTTCATATTAACAATCTAAATGTGGACGCTATTTTATTTTGTCAAGCACAACATGCATAATGAAACAAAGAATGTACAATATTAAGTTATATTTACTTCGATCACTAATAGTACTATTTATTGATCGAAGTATATTTACAGTTACCTATCTACTTTTCTTAAATATGTATAAGTATTTCTATTTTTTTTTATTTTACAATTTCTAGAAGTTTTTCTGTTTGATCGTAGTTTAATGACTTTAACCAATTATTTACTTTAGCTTTAGCATTGTACTTACTTAATTTATAAAGTGAGATTTTTTTATTGATGTTGTTGTAAAGCCTTGAACTCACATTGTATTGGCGCGAGGCAAAAGCTGTTCTACATTGAACAGGGGGCAAACTAACGCACCGTGTCTTTTTTGTAATACCCTCTCATTCTCCTGCCCTTATCCCAATTTATTTGGGGTCGGCGCAACATGTCTTTTTCTTCCATACTCCTCTATTAGTCGTCATCTCTGTAGTCACCCCTTTTTTACCCATATCCTCTTTCACACAGTCCAACCATCGTTTCTTTGGCCTTCCCCTACTCTTATAGCCATCCACATCCATACACAAGACTTTCCTCACGACATTTTCTTCATTCCTCCGCATCACATGCCCATACCACGACAACCGATTTCCACACAACTTTTCAGTCAGCGGTGCCACTTTCAGACTTCCTCTTATATACTCATTCCTAATTCTATCCATGCGCGTAACACCACACATCGCTCTTAGCATTCTCATCTCAGCTACATGCAATTGCTTTTCATTCATCCCTTTTGTGGCCCAACATTCTGAACCATACAAGACAGCAGGTCTGACCATTGTTTTATAAATCTTCCCCTTAAGTTTTAGGGGAATGCGGGAGTCACAGATAGTCCCGGTGACCTGCCGCCATTTCATCCATCCAGTGTTAATTCTGTGCTTAACAGTCCGATCTATTTCGCCATCGCTTTGCACGAGTGAACCGAGATACCGAAAATCGGAGCAGACTGAGAGAAGCGCGCCATCTAGCACTACAGCTTCAGAACTGGAGAGACCGCCGAAATCGCAGAACATGTATTCAGTTTTGGTTCTGCTGATTTTCAAGCCAACTTTCTCCAGCTTCTGTTGCCATTTCTCCAATCTGCTCTGGATCTCAGGTCCATCTTCACCGACCAGAACAATGTCGTCGGCAAACAGCATGCACCAGGGTGCCTCTTCCTGTATTTCCGACGTAAGAGCGTCCATAATCAACAGGAAGAGGTAAGGACTTAAAGCCGACCCTTGATGCAAGCCTACAGCCACACTGAACTTATCGGTGTTGCCAGCAGCCGACCGGACGTAGGTACTAGATTGTCTGTACATAGCACGAATCAACTCAACATACTTCCCAGGCAAACCTTTCTCTTTCAAGGCCCACCACAACACATCCCGAGGTACCCTATCATACGCTTTCTCAAGATCAATGAACACCATGTGCAAGTTCTTGTGCACACGTCTGTACTTCTCGCACAATTGACGGAGAGCGAAGGTGGCGTCCATTGTCCCTCGACCTGGCATAAACCCAAACTGGTTCGGGGTAATCTCACTCTCCTCTCGCAATCTTTTCTCTATCACTTTCTCCCATACTTTCATAGTATGTGACATGAGCTTTATCCCTCGATAGTTGTTGCAGTCCTGTACACCCCCTTTATTCTTGAAGATGGGCACTAGCGAACTATTGCACCATTCTTGTGGGATCACTTCTTCATACAACAACTTATTGAAGAATAAAGTCAGCCACATACATCCATCCTCTTTTAAACACTTCCATACTTCCACTGGTATATCATCAGGGCCCATGGCCTTTCCATTTTTCATACATTGAACTGCCTTTCTTACTTCATCCATGCTAATTTCTCTCACCAAACCCATATTTACTTGTACCTCTTTGAGCACACCACTCCATTCATTCTCTTCGTTCATCAACTTTTCAAAATAAACCTTCCATCGCTCTTTTATTTCGTCATCTTTCGACAAGACTTTACCGAGTTCATCCTTCATACATTTTATATGCATTATATCCCTCGTTCTCCTTTCTCTTAATTTTGTAATCCGGTAGAGCTCCTTCTGGCCTCTGGGGCTGTCCAGTAAATCATATAATTTTTCCTGCGCCTTAGCCCTGGAAACTGCAACCGCCTTTTTTGCCTTCCTCTTCCATTCTTTATAAATTTTCTTTTTCTCTTCTTTCAAATTATCATTTCCGGTTTCTACATTCTGCCATACTTTAAACGAAATTTTCTTTTCTTTTTGCATCTTTTGCACATCTTCATTCCACCACCATGTATCCTTTTCTATCATGCCTTTACCTTGCGATTCTCCAAACACATCTTTTGCTACTCGCCTTATACAACCCGCCATCTCTTTCCAACATTCATCCACAGATTTTCCTTCCATATCCTTCATTTCTATCATTTTATCTACCACTTGACTCTTAAACATACTTGCACACTCCTCATTTTCTATCATACGCCATCTGATTTTGGGTGGGGGCCGTTCTTTGTTCCTACCGGACGAGACACTGACTGTTACGTCCATCAATATGAGCCTGTGTTGAGAGACTAAGCCGTCGCCTGGCAACACTTTACAGTTTTTGACTGTTTTGAGACTGTTTCGTCTCACCAAGAAAAAGTCAATTTGGGTCGCGTGCTGGCCACTTTTGTAAGTGATCAGGTGTTCGTCTTTCTTTTTGAACCAGGTGTTAGTTATTGCCAGGTCAAAAGCCGAAGCAGCTTGCAGCAATGTCTCGCCATCAGTATTACGGTCTCCGTACCCCCAACCACCATGCACTCTCTCATAACCGTACTTCAGACTTCCTACATGCCCATTAAAATCACCCCCCACAAACACCTCTTCACTCTCCTGTACATTCATCATCACACAATCGAAGTCCTTCCAAAACTTTTCTTTTACACTATCCTCACATCCTGATTGGGGTGCATACGCACTAATAACATTTACTATCATATTCTCCACAACCACTTTAATAGCTATCACTCTATCACTTACTCTTTTAACATCCACCACACATTCTTTTAACTCACTATCCAAAACTATGCCCACACCATTCCGTTTGCCATCACTTCCACAGTAATAAAACTTATATCCTTCTCCTAATTCTCTTGCTTTTGCACCCTTCCATTTCGTTTCTTGCAAACACGCTATATTTATCCGTCGCCTTTTTAAAACGTCTGCTAACTCTCTTCCTTTTCCAGTCATAGTACCTATGTTCCAGCTCGCACACCTCAATCTTAATTCTCTCACTCTCCGAGCTTGCGTCTTACGTCGCACCCGCCCGTCCTGGTGCGACAACCCTTGTCCATTTCCCACAGGAGCCGGGTGCTGCCCCTGCGCGTCGCCTGTGGGGTACGCCCTAGCCCTATCGCACATCATATTTTTCCAGACCATGTTGCAAAAAGGTTTTGGCAAAAGTTTTATAGCCGGCCGCCTGCCTGACGCCAACCCTCCTTGGGAATGCTGTTGTTGGTGGTTTACCCGCCACCGCGCGGGTGGCCCAAGGTGCTTTAGTAGTATGCACTAGGGCTCAAGCTCCCTTAGTCGCCTCTTACGACACCCACGGGAAGTGATGGGATGGTACTATTCTTTTACGTCCGACACCATACAGAACCTTTTGTAATACCCTCTCACTAATGGAAATTTCTGAATGTCGTCGGAGCATGGTACGAAAAATGAACAACTGTCTAACAGTTAAGTCCTAACATTCCTTATACAGTTCAGTGGTTGGACAACCTACACTAAATACATACCTAGGCCATAGACCGTACCACAAACAACACCACTTTTTAGGCACGATGTGCCTATCAAATTGATGGCAACTGAGTTAGCGAATACACCAGCTGGTCTCGTGCGTACGTTACTTATTAGACCTTCCGCCTTATTGGCCACAGTGACCACGAGGCTGTTAGCGCTGACCCGCACCCCCCGCATCGGGGAGGCGACACGCTTTCGTATGATTGCGTAAAAGTCGTCTATACGTGCTTTTGCGAACATCTCCGACACACTACAGTTTCGTGGCAACCCCAACAGCGCCCTGTATGCGTTGTTGTACTGGACACATAGACTGCAAGTGTAAAATGATTGGCAGTATGCCCTAAATAGAGAGTTTCGTGAGGGAGCTGATCGATGGGGCCAGCAGCACCATGTTATCGGCGTAACTTATGCTATTACCGAGTGTTCCGTCAATGAAACACCCTACCATAGTGCTGCTGAACTCATGAATCAGCCGATCCACGTACAAACAGAAGAGTTTCGGCGACGTCAAACCTCCCTGTCTGACCCCACACTCCAGCCCGAACGGATCTGTCACCATATCATTTCACCATATTAGTCTGATGGCCGTACCAACATTTAAACAACTCAATTATCTCACCCGGAAGTGTTGTCTCATCATAAAGCTTCTTCCATAAAACACCATATCTATAAGTACATACGGAGGTTTTCCTGTCCGTGTAGTATCTCACAGTGTGCTTGAGACAGAGAACAGCATGCTCTGTTGAAACTGTTGAAAGACTCGCTCTGAAGGCAAATTGGGGATCGCGAAGCGACAGATGTTTATTTAACTGCTTGTCAAGCACACTGTCCAACGCCTTGGCAATAATCGTAG